>JAJMBR010000003.1:0-600000 GCA_030565365.1 Zygoascus flipseniorum
GCGCCTGCACGCAACTCGGTCTTTTCGTCCAACTGATCCTCAGCTTCATCAAAATCTTGCTCAGCCGAATTAATAGCTTGAAGTTCATTGACGACTGCATCAGCCACCATAGGTTCTTGACTTGAACCGATATTATCCATAATAGCTGACTTTTGCTCGTCAAAACTTTTTCTAGCATTCTGTTTTCGTTCTTCTCTGGCCCTTTTTTCCTGCTCTTTAGCAATCTTCTTTGCTTTCTTTTTGTCTTTCTCATCCGCGGGAGCAACAATGGAAGCCCAGGAGAAGGAGCCATTCGTAATTTTGACGGCTATGCCATCCATTTCATGAAAATCAATGTAGTCAACTTCCTCAGGGGCAGCGAAATAAGCTTCCAGTCTTTTTAAAGACCTCCAAGCATCGGCAATAAGGGCCAGGCCCATGACAAGAAATGCAGTCAAAGGAATAAATATTTGAAAGAGAGAAATAGAAGGAAAAACCAAAGCAGGGCTCAATTCCTTTCCTATTGCTGCCCTAACGGCAAGGGCAAGCACAGCACCGAATTGAGGAATCGAGACGACAACAGATTCAGAAGTAGCTTTCAAGGCGCCAAGAAGTTTGAGGTAATGAGTTTCCATCGCTCGAGCAGCTTGGATGAGTTGAAGGAACGATTTTTCCCAGCCATAGTACTTGATGATTCTCATATTCTGCACGGTCTCTCTAATGAGTGAAACTCGCTTATCCTGATATGGAATACTCCTACCTCTGAATTGCGAGATATATCTCACAATAAACGAATTCATTCCGAGACCACAGAGAATCAGACCGACAGCGGCGAGTGCAGCAACACCCAGATTCCAAACTAAAACGCCAATAGCGCCGCCAACCAGAATAGGGAAAAGGAGCACCATCATTGCCCACTGCGAGGCTTGCATGACCCTATTTATGTCTAAGGTAGACAAGGACGTGATTTTTGAGACAGTATAGGCTTGACGGCCAGCCGGCGAAAGTCTCAGTGCCTTTTTGTATACTGCTGTAAGAAGGATACATCGTATACCTTCCGACACTGCTTTCGCTCTGTAGTTGAACCCGATGAAGAGACACGAAAACACAGATGTAAGAATGGTATAGCCAATACCAAGGCCAACACCCCTGCCATGATTCACAGGAATGTCGCTATATAGGTCTTCGACGAAAGTAATGAAAGTCCTTGAGATTACAGGAATTAATATTTCCACAGTCAACGCACCGCCAATGCAGCAGCCTTGAATAATGATATGCCACTTGAGTGTTTGCAGCATAGCACGGAATTCGACGTACTTCACACGCTTGCCTTTTGCTTTTGATCTTTCTTCGTAATTCTTGAGATATTCTTCGAACTTTTCTATTCTGCGATCATTAGAATAAGCAGGAGAGACTTTCCAAATATCATTTTCGACAATTGTACGAAGATACCCAGTCTACAGGTCCAATTAGTAAACATAACTCTAAACATGGAAAAAAAATATTGTAAAAATTCTTTTCCAGAGCAAGGAACCTTTTACAAGGATAAAGAGCAAAAATGATAGTACTCGAATAGATGTTGGTCGGTTGCAAAGCCAGATCAATCGGCTATGACTGCATCAACGGCTCCACCACCCACCTTGGCATTCTCAAACTGCTCATAAAATTACATACCCTCAGCAATGGAGTAATCCAAGACCATGTCATTAGACTGAAGATGTTCGCACGCACTCTAGGTGATTCCAGCCTCACGGCAGGTATTTCTGGAATATCTGACCCTAGAAACCATTTCAGAAATCTGTTTCGATCCTTGATGGTAACTGTCGATCCTCCTGCAGTGACGTAGACGTTCGTCTTCTTTTCAACATCCAGGTCTTGATCGCTAGACTGGGTCTTGGCAGACCGGATCTCAGAATCCGTCATTGGCATAGCGAAGATAATTTTTTTAAGGTTATCCGATGGAGATGATATATATACCCTTGCCGTTTCTCGTCGTTGTACTTGGCGCGGCTTGTGTCCTACATTCGGACGCCGACATAGCTGACACAACACAGCGGCACGACGATATAATGGCCGAATTCGGTAAAAGGTTGGGCGGAAAGCGTAGCTAGTTAGGCATTATTACGTAGATTTCTTACGTGGACTGGCCATTAGAGTTGCTGATATATTCAACTTGGAAGATGCGGAAGGAGTTTCAACGGATATCTGGGTCCACCACATCGGAGTATTATCGGCATTTATTGCATGCGCAACCAATTATGGAGTGGCTTAAATGAAACAGCCGGAGCCGATCGGACTTTGAAAATATTGCAAATAGTGATAAGATAGTTACACTATTGAAAAACATTGTAGTTGCCATGGAATCTTTCTCAGCCCATCGCAACATGGTGCTCTTCTTATCAGTGCCGTGCCGAGGTAGCCCAGATAGGACAGGACTTGTCACATCGCGAAATAACCTGATCTACACCGCGCGGTGCTTCAATATATCATTTCGACATATCGTTTCGGTTAATGTATGTGCTTGAGATCAAACGATTTGTAACTGTTGCAATTTATTGTTGCCTTTGTTACTGATTGATCAAAGAATAATAAATTACAACTATAACTAGCACGATGGAAAGCAACAAGCACAAGCTCAAAGTCGGACTTCGCAAATCAGCGGACGTCACTCTTGCTTTGTTCTCAGATTATCAGTTTATCCATCGCAAGTGCCTCTATTCTTTCATGGAAAAGGAGTTCCATCAGGATCGGAACAAGGTAAACTCCGTCGGAGTCAAACAGACCTAATTTGTCGTGCGGCGCAGCTGGTGGCCATCAGCCGAATATCTTATTGCTGTTATCAGTGATCCCGTCAGCCATACACTATATATCACCAGTGTCTAGTGCTTTTCAGCTAAATCAGGATAAGAGGGTATGGCTTGGCATCAAACTATGCAATAATTTGTTTATACTATAACCAACTATACTACAATACCTCCATTAGCTCGCGTATATATCCATTAGATCCCAGTTTCTCCTTGTACACCTCTCCGCCAGCCATGTCCTGCAATGCCTTGATCATTTGCTCGGGGGTATCATTCTGCTGGTCGACTTTATCATACCATGCTTGTAGGACCTCCTTGAGCAATTCGTTACCTGCATGTATCTCGGCATTGCTGAACTTTTTGTGAACCTTCTTTGATACAGCCTCTTCGTCCTCCCCTTCAAAATCTTCCAATTCAGATGCTTTTCGCTTGGCCATATGCAGCACTTTTTCAGGAAAACATACCATCTTAGCTACATGAATACCGAAGGATTGATCCGAGAACCCTGGCTCTATTCTGTATTGCAACGTGATTTCCTGATCATCCTTATCGTCATGTCCATCTGCTGGCGGTCCGACATGTGCTAATACATGCAAGTTACACACATTCGGATGACTTTCTGCCAAAGATGTGAGTTCATGGAAATGTGTGGCGAACATAGCCATGCAGCCAACATTCTTAACGATATGCTCGCTAATTGCCCACGCCAGCCCAAATCCATCATATGTGCTAGTTCCTCTGCCAAGCTCATCAATTACAATCAGGCTATTGGGTGTGGCGCACTTTAAAATGGTGGCTGTCTCTAGCATTTCTGCCATAAAAGTACTGACACCCTTGAGTTGAGAATCTCCAGCTCCAATTCGTGACAATATACTATCGTAAACTGTTAATTCAGCTTCGGCACATGGTACGTAAGAGCCAATCTGTGCCATTAGAGCGATAACTCCAATTTGCCTGATATAGGTGGATTTTCCGCCCATATTTGGCCCAGTAATGATAAGGAAATCAGACTTTCCGCGAACCATATTGACATCATTGGCAATAAATTCGATCCCATCTTGAACCTCCATACACGGATGCCGGGCCTCTTTTAAAACCGTGCTTCCCTGCCCAGCTTCAGACATTTTGGGTCTGACATATGGGCTTAGTGATAGAGAAGCAATATGCGAAAGACTGACAATAACATCCATATGCGATAGATAACTAGACAAATCTTCCAATACTGCATGATAAGTGGCAGCAATGGATATGATTTTCTTGACTAATTGGCTCTGTATTCTCTTGTATCTCTCTTCCAAGCTCCTATACTCAGCATCGTTCTTTGCAACGTCTCGCGTTCGGAAAAACTGTCCTGCCTTAGACATACCACCATTAGCACATGCGATATACTGAGGTTTGCCATTAATAATACCCGCATTGACTCTCGTTAGTCGGAAACACCAGCCATAGACATGATGCCTTTCTAGTTTCAGCTTTTCAGGCTCTAAACCAAGGTCAAAATTCGCATTGTCGTAAGCGTCCTGAATTTGGGCCTCCAGCTTATCCATATCACCCCGTACAATTTTCAGCTCGTCATCAAATTCAGCCTTGATACGGAATTCGTGCCTCTCTAGCGCGTCAAGATCTATTGTCTCCTCCACCATCGTCTGCATATTGGCGAGGTGCGCGTAGCATTCGGAGACGCCAGCAGTGTAACTCTTAGTAATGAGCTCACTGACGTCAGATAAAACTTCGATTAGAGCAGGAAGTTCGATAATAAGTTGATAAATACGAATAAGGTCTTCCAGAGCGTCCCGAGATTTCCCTTTTTGTAGCTTTCGGCTAAGCTTACTCAGATCAGGAACAATGTGTAGGTGGGTGTCTTGCAAGGTAGTTCTAAGCAGATTATCCTTAACAAAAGTCTCCACCAGATCCTGTCGTTCCTCTATCTGTTGCAAGTTCATGAGGGGTTGGCGCAGCCATCGAGCAAGCAGACGAGAACCACCCGCAGTTTTGCAGTGGTTGAGCAAGCCAAACAAGCTCATATTCTTAGCACCATCTCTGGGGCCAGGCATGAGATTCAATGCGCGCAGAGCCGACGCGTCAAGTCTCATAAAACTATTCAAATCAAGCTGAGTGAGGGAGAATTTATTATAATCTTCATCTCGCTTCATAAGCCCGAGATATTTCACCAGGGCTGCCGTAGCACCCATAGATCGTTTGAGTTCGAATTGAGGAAGGGCCTTGACGCTTATTTCCGAGACCTTCAACAGCTTTGTGAGGTCCTCCTCAATTGAGCTGTCGTTGAAGTCGCTGGGGGAAACTTCTTCAACCAAGATGCCGAGGCTGTCATCTCCTGTCATCATGATCTCCTTAATGCGCGCCAGTTCGGGGTTTCTCTTCTCTTCTTCACCAACAAAAGGAATAATGATTTCCGCAGCACCGATCTGAATCGCAATAGACCGTAAATTTGAGTAGTATTCGTCGTCAGCAAACTCCGAAGCACCAATCTCCAGAGTTTCGTTGTTCACATAGCACACCCCGACAGTTCTCTCATGTAGCTTCACAGAGATTTTCACAGCCATGGCTACTTGCTCCTTGCTACTCGGTATCGATGTGATGTCTTCAATTGCCTCCCGGTTGCCTGGGCTAGTCCGTTTGGTGATCCTCCACTCTCCGCCGCCCGGTCGCGACCAGATTTCGATTTTCTTGCTCTCAGACACTTCTCGAATAGAAGCAGGAAGAACCTTACAGTAGGAGACCTTGAGATTGTTCACTTCTGAAGATTTCAAAGCAATGTTTCCTCCCAGTGTATGTTCGGCAATCCACTCTGCGTCAGACCCGTAGCTGAAGTACTCATGCTTGGGCTCGCCATTTTCATCTTCCGAGCGCTTGTTGCGATCTACCCGTTCAAACAGACGCACTGTCGCTGAATCTGCCGGCTTCATGTTCATCCTCCATCTCATAAACCGGAACCATTCATCACGCGACTCACTCATGTTGATTTGTGTGCTGATTGTGAGGTCTGCAAGTTTGGTGGTGATTTGTAAATTGGGTCGCGCGTAGCAACACGAAAACTGACCCCGAACCAACGCGGCGGTGCCAATATCGAAAAAAGTCGTGGAGAATCCAGGGGAGAAAACGCTATATTCAGCAAATGCAGCCGGGAAACCATTCGCAAATCGGAAAGCTTAAATCAGTGGCCGCTGATCTTGCCAGACTTATCCCTGGAGCATCCAGCAAGGGTTTTGGCAGCACAGCGCAACGGATATTTGCAAACTTGGCTCATTTAGCCATTCGAAAGCTACTATATTTGTCATAATTTAGAAAATATTTTTGAATATTTATGGAATTGTGAAATTTATGGCTGTATTTGGGTACTGCCTAGCTGACCCAATTCGAAGCTCTTTTTTAATGTGCAGACTAACAAGCCAATCTCCCACCAACACATCGTCACCATGCAAGCAGAAACGCTGGTTCATCTGATTGACCAGTGTTCGTCGAGCAACCAACATGATAAACAGGAAGCGGCCTGGAAAATTCAGGACTTTCTCAATGCTCCCTCAAGCTTCGAAGAAATCTGGTCGAAACCGACGCTAGATCAGATTGGGGCAAATTTGGACAGCCTTATAAGTGACAATCTGGTGAGTATTTCGGCATGGCACTTGTAGCTTAACAAGTCTAATCTGTTCAGTCTTACATCAGCACCTTCTTATCTGGCTATGAACTTTCCAATGAAGACATAATGCCGTCCGCAGAAGAAGCACAACTTCAGAGAGAGCTAGATTACATAGAACAACGGCAAACTGCAGTCAATACCTTGTGGGTAATTCGATCTGCTTTGCAGGAGATCAAAGGATTATACAATCTGGGAGAGTTATCGTCTGCTCTGGCATCGGTTGATACTCTCAAGACCAAAATAGACATGTTCGGTATCGAATATCCTGGAGCTAGCCTTATTACTGATCTACAGGAGGAAGCCGAAGCGGTCTCAATTCAGATCAGCACCAAGCTAGACAGTGCCTGGGAAAATTTGATTGTTCTCACTGATATCAATGATAGTACGGTGCTGTCGGTGGCTCAAACTGTCGATGAGCTCTCACTTGCCAACATCTACGAAACCATTCAAATTGTAGATGCTCACAAGTTTTACAAAACGACAAGGCTGGAACGACTGTTGGTATCTCTGGACAACAACATTATCGAACCAATGCTTGACAGAAAGTTCAAGTCTGCCGCTGTCGAAGAAAACGAGTTGATTCTGCTCTGGAAAACTGACCCCAGAGAACATATCGAGCTGCAAACTCTCATCTCTATATTCACCACCGTGGTTAAATACCTTAATGATCAGTTCGAACCTTCGTTACTCAACATACCCATTTCAAAGCGATTTTCGCACGGAATCATAAGTAAGTCGATTCTGTCTGTTTTGCCTTCTTACTTCCCTGAGAGTCCTGCAGAACTGCCACAATACAGATCAAATATCGCCTGCGCAGCCGAGCTAGAGAGTTTCATGAGTACAATTGGTTGGACGAAGTCGTCAGAAATTGAACAATGGGCTGAAAATTGCTCTTCTGAATGGATACGATACAGGAAAGGCTTCTACCTTGACAGCATCAGGGATATATCAAAGAAAGATATGCAGTTCATAGGCATTCCGGTAGAGTCAGGCGGAGCAGACCAAATACCAGCTCCTGCTATCACTTCCGCCCCCCCCGTTCTGACAGGCGAAAAGGCGACGGCAGACGACTGGGATTGGGACAACGAAGAGCCAGATGAGACCAAAGAAGACATAGACAAAGCCGGGAGCCAAGGAGAAGACTGGGGAGAAGAAGACGATTGGGGCTGGGGAGATGAAGAAAAGCCCACAAACAATACTCTCAAGCGGGAATTAGCGCAAAAGTCAGACCCAATTACTACCTCGCATGCTGTCCCTCAGATAGCTCGATCGGACTTCAAGACGGTTACCACCACTATTGATCATCTTCTCGACATAATTTCACGCTTTCTATTTGAAATCGAAGACATGGGGGAGCTATCTCGAAAGAGTCAAGTTTCAGACCTAGCGACCCTCTTTCGAGTAATTGCCCCGTCACTGTATCGACACCGAGCACCTTCGCTGATTATTCAGTATAACGATATGACTCAGTTATACGAGCGCATGGAGAGTGGTATACTCAAGGATATCATCCCGAGCGAACTGCTCCTGTTGAAAAAGCAAAATAGCAACCTTATGTCTCTTATCCTGCATGAAGCATCTGTAACTATTACAGATACACTGGACCAAACAGACCATTTCCGAAACTGTTCCGAATCTCGAAACGGTTCAAGAGCTGGACAAGCAGTGAACCGAGTAGTAAACTTTATTATGGAAATGTTTGCTGCGTGGAAGCAGTATGGTTCTTACGTTTTAGTAGCCGACCTATCAGGAAAACTTATTGAACAGGCTGTGACAATTATGATGAATGAGATACAGAACCTAGGGGATATTGCTGAAGAGGAATCGTTCGAAATATCTAAGATTTTGCAGACAGTCTCACATGTCGAGCAGCTCTTTCCGGCAGACGACCCGTCAATCGGCAGTCTGACGGCTACTTATGTTCCCTCGTGGATCAAGTTCCAATATTTCAACGAAATACTTCAGAGTAGTTTGGTTGATATTGAATATTTATTGAATGAAAATGCGCTCGTTGATTTTACCGCGTCGGAGCTAGCAGGATTAATTACGGCCCTGTTTGCACCGTCAGATCAGAGAGAAGCACTTTTAGGAGCAATTCAGGCAAGTGTGCGGGTCTAGGATGATGATGTGGAGGGTGTAATTCTAGAATATTAGTGATGTAGTTCATTGGCAAATCTAATAGTACAAGAAAAATATGGAGAAACTGCTATAATGACAGCTGTTCTCCATTGAAATAATTAGTAAAACAAGGTGATAAGAAAGTTAGGTAGTGCAAACAGAAACAGAGGATGCAGTTTTTGACGAATGCGCATTATAGAGGAGGGTGGAGAAGCGGTAACTCAGAGCAAACCAAAAAAAAGAACATAAATAATAACACGGCAAGCAGAAAATTCAATTAAGGCAAAGCAGAAACACAAACAGGAACGTAAAGTCTTGGACAGCGTGCGGGAATATTAACACGTACCTAGACTGAGAAGCGAACGGGCCGCGCCCATGCTGCTAGGGGTGCCTTTGACAGCAGAGCTCATAACATTGCCCTTGACGGGAGAAGAGTGAGCGACTGAGCTGCCATTGTTTCTGCTTGCCTTAGCGGAGAATCGCGGAGGAGTTATAAATTTATGGTCCTTTTTCTCGTCATCATCGGTATCTTCGCCATCCAGATATGTGGAGACGGAGATCGATTTGCGCTTTTCCACGAATGATTTTAGCTTTTCCATATCAGGCAGAGGAAGTTGTGAGATAGAAATGTCTTCTTGGTTGGTGACGACTTTGTAGAATGCAAGTCGGAGACGGGCCTTAAGGCGGTCAGCATGCAATTTACAAGAGTCTGCTCTGTTCTCGAGAATAGAAGCAGAAGCAGCTCGGGGAAGGAGAGGCATTGGAGAATTCAGACGAGGTTCTCGGTGCTGGGTGGGTTAGCATATTAATTTAACAAGAATTGTAGATGGTGCTTGTAGTGATTTCCATCTTTAGTGGGGTGCATGTAAACAGATGAGGAATGCAATCATAACACACAGCGGCAGCCAAGAAATATTGAACATATATCGTACAGGCATAACATCGGTCTCAAATACGCAAAAATTATGCCTCTAGCGATAGCGAACAGGAACTTACCTTTGGTGGGGAACTGGGGACATCTGAGTTGCTCAGTGTCTTGGCCCGAGAGATCCAGTTTCGAGATCCAAACAGATCCTGACAAACAGCATCGTCAAGTAGCCTGGGAGTCCTGGTCAAAGAAGGTTTGGTAACCTTACCTGCAGGCGAGACAATTACCTTCTTGTTAGGACTGAGTTCCCGTAGTGGACCCCGAGACATGCCGTTCTTCGGAGTCATTTTAGTTGTGTAAACAAGAGCTAGTAAAGGAGTGACTGAAGTGGAAAAAAAAAGCGGTTCTAACTGAGAGGAATCAGGATGAACGCGGTAATAAGCTAGCAGAAAAAGACTGCAAAACTCAACTAAAAGCTCTTTTTTCTAAATGAATGTACAAGTTGGAGCAGACTGAGCGTGTTGGTACCGCGTGGTGGACGCGGAACGTGATGAGGAAGTTGAAAATCAAACAGAACCAAACCGAAAATGATGGAGAATAGCAGGGAATAAAAAGTTGTACCGCGAGCCAAGCAGACAACAGCAGAGAATCAGACGGAGGAGCGTCAGAATTGATTCTCGCAACAGGACCCAAGATACTCTGGAGAAATGGTAGTCGGGATGGAATGTTAGATTCAAGGTTGTCGAGAAAGCTGAGCCATAAACAGAGCCGCACATAAACAGAACACCATACATTCCACATGGTGCAGCGATCGAGCCCAACCTCCACAGACATGCCTATAGGACCCACAATGTGGATGCCAATCAAAAATGGAATGCAACCAGCAAGGTTTTGCTAATTGCCTCCGCGATATCGCATAGCTCCTCGTCCTTTGAAAACCACTGGATCGGCCGAGGAGCCTGTAGGAGGGCCATCTTTCAGGGGCCGGCTCGAAGGGGCGGTGCGGCGCAGATCCGGTGCGTTCCAACGGCCACCTTCTACATCTGGCCCCCTGGATTGCAGATTGTGCGTCGGGTTGGTGGCAGATGCGCGTCGCTCACCTTGCATATCCCTGGACGGCTGTTTCAGTGCACGGTCCCGTCCCGACCACCCAGACGGTGGGGTTGACGGTAAATTCCGCACCACCTCCTTGTCGCTCAGGTGCACGGTGGGTTTTTTCAGCTTCAATTCCCCGCATCGGCTGATCACCACTGATTCCAGAGGCTTGTCGTTCTCGTCAACTATTATGTCTGCCAATTGGCTTAGGATGTCCAGATTCTTCGCCACTCGGCCGAAGACCACAGTGGTGGGTGCTAGGTGGGGGAGGGACACCAGCTAGGAGAGGTGGGGGAGAGGTCAGCGGAGTCTCCTGCGGTAAACCTGGTGTACACCACGATGCAATGCAGTGACAGTTCGTGTTTTTCTCTACTCACAGTAATATAAAACTGGCTGGTATTCGTAGCGGGGCCCTCATTGGCCATACAAAGCAATCCAGGTTCGGTCATGTCGTTGATCCCCGCGTTTTCGTCTTCAAATGGGTTTCCAAAAGCGGACAGCCCACCTGCCAAGTTAGTACAGACATCATCTCATCTCTGCGCAAAATTCACATCAAAAAATATAGTTTGCACACGACATTGACATTACACTTACCGGTTCCATCTTGGTTTTGAATATCACCTCCTTGAACTATAAATTCAGGAGCCACTATTCGGTGCAGAGGGCTTCCCAGATAGCTGAGCCCCTTTTCTCCCGTACAAAGCAGGCGGAAACTGCAATGTTAGTGCCTGTTACAAACCAACCATAAACAGTGAAAAAATAACAGTGAAAAATAACAGTGAAATAATAGTAACATAAAAATGGCAATGTCATTAAAACAATACTCGTCACAATGGCAGCTACAGGCCGTGGGTCGACATTCAATCTGATCTGTCACTTTGCACTTTCACACTCACTTTTCCGCAGTCTTAGGTGTCTTGTCACTGTATAGCTCGATAAATATCCGTCCTGACACCTTGTTGCTCTCGATATCGAGAAAAACCCTGGGATTCACCATGGTCTAATCAGTCTATGCTTTGTACTTGAACCAGCAAATATTTAGTTTGTACAAAGTCTTTGTTGTGGGGCATGTCTTCCCAGCTGAGCTGAGCTCAACTCAGCCAAAACTATCGGACCAACCAGGCAGCCATCGGAGCGGATCCCAGCGGATACATTGAAACCCACCCCAGTCCACCTCAATTATACTGACTTCTGTAACATACTGATTCGGAGCCTTTTGCATTTCTGCGTCAGAGTCAATACTATTTGAATTCCACCTCCATGAGCGCATCTCCAGGAGGTACTGCTGCGGCAAGTTCGCTGCCGGCCAGTCCGCCGATTGCCAAACATGATGATTCAGGACCCGACCGAGACCAGGCGAAGCCGGAGATAACTGTAACTGGAGATGCAGATGATATTCCTAAGCTAGCAATTCCCACGGTTCAACAGCTCGTGATGATTGCGGTGTCTCTTAAAGAAGCAGCACTTGATTCTCCTTCGTTTCGGGCATCGGTTAATCACATCAACGAGCAGTTTGACGCAATGGACAGATGGCTTGATTCATATCTCAAAGCTGTTGCGAAATTCTCAACGGAAATCGATAATCTCCAGGACGCTTGTAACGGCATCACTTCGAGATTTGTACCAGACTTTGTGACTCGGGGCATCACTGATCATGACTATACCACGCTTGCTATGCGTAGATATGCGGAGGGATTCCGGCATTTCTGGGCCAGTATCATAAAGCATATGCGGAGTAGGTCAGTTAATACCAAGGCCGCCATTACCAGTTTCCAGAAAACCCACATTCGAAGCTATAAGGAAGCCAGGAAAAATTTCGACATTGCACAGGCAAGATACGATACTGCCCTTAGTAAGTATCTATCTCTGAGCAAAGCAAAAGAGCCCTCCGCCATCAGAGAAGAGGCTTTTCAGCTGTCGGAGTTGAAGCGAACATATCTCAAGTCCAGCTTCGATCTTTGTTGTATTATTTCTCATGTTGAATCCAACGCGGATCATGCTTTCATAAAGGCATTCTGTGATCCTTGGCTTTTACAATCGGGTCTTTCGCTTACCGATCCTACCTTGCGGAAGATTGCCGTTGATATGCATAGGCTGAGATCATATTCTAAAAGTACTGCCAAGTCACTGAGACCAATCGAGACCGAAATGATGAAAGTCAGGAATTCGTTAGAGGCACAGGCGATGCAGAAGAACAATCCCCCGCGAGACATCAACTTCTATTCTAAAGACAGTTCTGTATTATATCAGTTCACGCCTGACGAGACGACAGCCGTTATTGCAGAAAAGAATGGCTGGTTGTTTGTCAGAACTACCGTCAAACCTTCTCGACAAGTCTGGGTTCGAAGATGGGCATTTGTCAAGAATGGCATGTTTGGCTGGCTGCATCTTGCCCCTTCTATAAACTTTGTGCTTGAAACCGACAAAATTGGCGTTCTTTTGTGTAACGTCTCACCGGAACCTAATGAAGATAGGCGATTCTGCTTTGAGATTAGGACGAAGAACACCACCTTCGTTCTGCAGGCGGAGTGTATGGCGGAATTAAAATCCTGGCTGCAGGTATTTGAGACGTCGAAGCGACAAGTGTTGGAGGCAGATTCTCAACAAGACGTCTCTGCTGGCGTCCATCATATTTATCCCCTGGTACCGGAATTTGCTTCCACCGCTCAAACATCGGCAGATAGTGAATTCACCCATGATAGACTTGCACCGGCTGAGAGACCGTCAGATACTACAGGTATTTTCCCGTCCTACGGCGTGGCAGAGACGACCTCAAAAATTCTAACAAACAAAGAATCGGCAGGACTCCAATCCTTAATAAATTCCTGTCGGGAGGAAATAATGGACTCAATTAAGAACGATCTCAGTTCTTTAGGTCCGTACGGATATATTCTAGCTCCATCAGTTGGAATCAATGCTCCAATGCCTACTGCAATGACCATTGAAAGCATCATTTGTAACGCATTCATCACACCTTCTGAAGTTCCGTCTGCAATCACCGCAAACTACTGGGGCTCGACTAACTGGTCTCTTCAGACGAAAGTACAAAATTTGGTTAAAAGTGGTTCTTGGAAAGAAGAGAAAGCGCCTATAATTCCACAGATTATGGATCAACCTCCCAAGTTCTATCCTCCTCTTTTGAGGGCGCAGGATGGACAGATGAGAGCTATTTTTCAGGGGCTGTGCGATAAGGATTTGAATGATAGAGTGGTACTCTGCTTTAGGGGACTATTCCGACCTCTAGAGACGAAGCAGGACCTGCCTTGTAGGGTATTCTGTACCCCCAAATTTGTTTATGTTTATGCCCGTGCCTTCTCTTTTATAACAGTGCTGAAGAGAAAATGGGTGGATTTCATCAGTGTCGAGGGAAACTCCAATACTTCTTATGATACGCTGCACTTTTTATTGGCCGACAGAAAGACAACTTTCACCTGTCGGGTATTTATTGATTCAGGATCTGTTATTCAACGCGGCTGCCAATTTTTGATTGATAACTGCTATGCGGACACACCTCTTGGATTGGAGGAGGTTATTAAGAGATTGGAGAAGATTGGCGAACAAAGATCTAAGAAGCTCCAGGAGAGGATAACTTCCTCGGCCGAGATGGAGGATGTCGCGACGTCTGATTTTGAGAACGAAGAAAGTGATGAGGATGGCGATGAAAATACTGTAGCGGCAGCTCCTGTTGCGAAGAGACTGCTACAGCGGTACCTGTTGGGTAGAACTACCGATGAACCTACTGGGAATAAGGTGCGAACCAAGTCAACTAATTCATTTGACTTATCATTTACAATGGATAGATGCTCAGGCAAGTTTGAGTACGATATTCCTTCCAAAGCTTTGTTCCATATAATGTATGGAGAGCGATCACCTGTCTTTACATACAACGAGAGCTTGCTGTACGGGAGAGATGATGTTCAGGTTAGTTCGTGGGCATACTCCAGCACAAACAGACTTGAAAGAGAGATCTCTTATTTTTTCAATTCCCATGGCGCAATTGCAGGAAGTAAGGAAACAAGGGAGAGGGTTAGCAACATTCAAAGAATAGAGAAACGGGAGGATAACAGCTTGTATGTGGTGTATGACAGAAGAACCCCTTGGGTTCTACCTCACGGCTATTCCTTCTATATTACAAGTCGATTTGTTCTTCAACAGGTTGGTAAGTCGCATTCCAAATTGAGTGTTTTTTGCACTATTGAGTGGATTAAATCGTCGGCTGTGGCAAGAAAAATGGTGGACAGTATCATTTATCATCATCTGGCGACCGAGGCAAAGCAAGTTAATACCTTGATTTTGCAGTGCCGAAAAAAGCTCGGAAATAAGGGTATGACAGTTACAGCAATCAGGCTTTTCGGTAAACTCGGCGCCCTAAAGAGAGACAATGAAAAGGAGCCAACCGGTAAGGAGAGTGATGGGGATTATGAGCCTCCAGCGACAAAGCCTGGCCTTACTCAGGGAGTCCATTTGACCAAGGCTGCGATATTATTCCAGCTCTTAGCCATAATAGTCGTTTTTCTACTGTCGCCATTTGCATTTGTTTTGAGGTTAGCCCGAGATTTGTTGATGGCAATATTTAGACAGATAAGATTGAACAAGATTTTGATACTAGCTCTTCTATTATCTATGGGCCTGAATCTGTTCCTAAGTGCTCGATCTGCAGTATCATTTTGGACCGTGAAAAGTGCAGACCAGGTTATGAGAGGGGCCGATGTAATCCCTAGCATTGATTCGACAGTGATGAAGCGAAGCATATATCTTGCTGATATTAATGATCTGGTTAATAGTGGATCAGACATAACTAGGCTACCTGAAGGTGCATGTTACCAAAAGTTCAAGAACTTAGCTGGGGACCAGGATAATTTTGGTTTGACACCTAGTTTGGACAGGGCGTCTATCCTTGCAGATACATTAGATGATAAGTCAGTTTCGTTGCGAGAGAGAATCAGAAGCTTAAGAGTGGGCAGTGGTATCAAACGAAATGATCTGCTAGTTCAACTCCGAGTTTTGAACTATCTTGAAAAACAGTCAATCACGGCAGAGTATCGAAATTGGGTAATGGGTGAGCTTTCGAATTGTGACAAGCTCATAAGAGACACCAGTAATACAGATATGTTCAAAGATGATGGAATGTCACTATCTGCAAGTACCTTGATCAATCTGCAGAGCTACTGTGATAGTTGTGTTCAAGAATGGAATAGCACATTTAGTACGGCAGCTGGATAGTGCATTAGCACTTCGCACATAATTTAGTGAGCTTTCAAAACATCAGTCACATCTACTATACCACACATATTAAAATTAGGTAGATTATTTCGTAAGTTATCCAGGCTACTGGACATAGCCCTCCTCAGCCACGTTATGACGGCCGACGATCAGGAGGAACACTTCCTCCAGCCGCGTCGGAGAAACTGCATAAGACTCAATTCCAAGGAGGCTGCTTTCTTCTTCAAATAGCGAGAATAGAGAGGCAATGCTGGTAGTTGCCACGGGTATCTTCATGCGGATCTGTCCCTGATAGAGACGGTCATCAGTCATAGCTCCGGGAAATGCTACAGAAATCAAATCCACAATCAATGTCATCTCTTCCAAGGCAGTATGCGGTGCTGACTTGCATATCAAGTGAACATGATAGAACTGCCCGTAGGTTTCACGTAACTCATCTGTACCTCCAACGGCCAAAAGCTCCTTTGCCAAGAAACCGGCTCGATTAGCCAATGCATCTGCCTCTTCCATGGAATGTGTTGTTAAAACGATTGACCTTCCATGAGCAACAGCGGCAAGCGTCTTCCACATTATTCGCTTGGCAAACGCGTCCATTCCACTCGACGGCTCATCAAGGAGAAGAACAAGAGGATTGCAAATTAGCGCAATACCCAAAGAAAGCTTTCTTTTGTTTCCGCCGCTTAGATTGTTCGCGACTCTAGTTCTAAACCTATCGATGCCCACTGCAGTAATTACTCGATCCACATGCCCGGCTATGTTTTTCAAACCACGCAGTCTACCATAGAACTCAAGTGTTTCTAAAACAGTCATTTTATCCATTGCATCGAATTGGGGACACACACCGAGTTTGGATCTAGCGCCCGATCGATCAGAAGTGACCGGAGATGAAGCAACGTAAACTTCACCAGAAGTGGGCCAGATTTCACCCCTAACCATGTTAAAGGTTGTGGTTTTTCCTGCACCATTAGGACCAAGTAAAGCAAAACATTCTCCTTTGACCACGCCAAAAGAGACGTCGTCACATACTTTATTGTTACCAAACACCTTGGTAGCGTGAGAAACACGAAGACCGTCACTGAAAGCTTCAGGCTCGTTGTCAACTCTTGCAGCCTCCTTTCGAATCGCAAAATAATTATGAGGACTAATAGCTCCGTTTTGCTCTGGTCTAGCAAATATAGCCACTTCTCTCTTCCAGAACTTGAGACTAAACCTATACCTTCCCGAATCCCACCATATTAGTATGGTAAAAAACAGCAGCGACTGCCATATAAGATAGAGAATACATCCGCCATAAGCAGATATATCTCCATAATATGTCACCTCTTTCCCATCACTATCGCACAATACGCCAAACATATTGAGTGACAGAAATAAGGCGCGTTGTAGAGAAGCAGATGGGCCCAATACCGACATTGTAAATTGAACAATGATCAGGTTCTGCGGAATGGTAGTTGGAGACCCGTATGTCATTTCGCACAGGTATGCGATAAGGTAAAGCAGCAAACAGCAGGTCAAATAAGCAGCTGTTGAAGCAAAAGCAGCCAATTGCGACTGAGCAAAACTGGATATAACGAACGCTGCCAGCGTAGCAGCTATTCCATAAAGTACAAATACAAGGTACAAATACCCTGCTCCTACAACTCCAGGATTAGTCCCACAAATAATGCCAACTAACACAGCAGAAAGCACAACCCACAGTGAAGCGCTATATATCAAGTAAGCGACCCACAGAGGCAACACGCGTAAACCGTTGGAATAATGCATTGCTCGAACTTTACTTAGCCGCTCAAAAGTCGGGTAAAGTGCCGTAAATGCGGGAGTAGCGGCCATGGATAAGCCTAAGTAGAGTGCAAACTGCAGCGAATTGCCCAGCTCATTACTGAATGGACTCTGAAATGGAGAGTAGTTTCCAATCAAGGTAGCCGTACCATTGAGCATCAGATTATTCATATAATTTAATAAAGTTGTGCTGGTGAATGCTCCATAATCCACACCATCGATCTGGTAAGCAACGATTGAGTCTGTACCATTTTCGTCCAGATAAATGCCACCGGGATATGCATACTTATAGTTGTCGTGAAAGAAAATCTGGAAGTCGCTCGAATTATCAGTGTAGGTCGTGTGATTTCCGATCAACCCAAGAATAGATTGCCTGTTCATCATTGAGGGCGAGAAATGACTGGCAATATTCTCTGCAAAAGCAGTTGATCCTGGTCCTCTAGATATTATTGCAGATTCCGGACCATGAGCCAAATCCAACTGATCGTAGTCCAGAAAAGAGTACACTTGCTCATTGGCATTGGCAGCCGGGACGCATCCTTCGACATCAAATGACATCAGGAAGCCTCGACAAGCAATGACGACGAGTATGGGCAGCAAGAAGATGATAATTTCTGAAAAAGGATTCCTACGGCTAATAGTTAGCCGTTTTCTAAACATCGTCCAACCTTGTTGCCATAACCCAACTTCTGCATTGAACTCAGAATCCATCGCTGCAGCCATCTCTTTGGAACAGGCTTCAACCTCCTCCCAGGAATGTTCGTTATGATCATTGGTCGCAACCTGTAAGAAGGCATCTTCAAGCTCGGGGTTTGCAACCCGGTAGGAAATTCCGCTTTTATCAAGCTCCCTTATCTTAGCAATTACGGCCCTGTTACTGTTAAACTCGACAACTTCTTCTGAGCCATCATCCTTATTGTACATAAATATCTTGGTACCTCCGCCAAGCGACTGCTTGAGCTGCACTGAGCTTCCTTCCGCTCGGAGTTCACCTTTGGAGATGATTGCAATCTTGTCCGACAATATATCGGCTTCATCTAGGAAATGCGTCGTGAGAACTTGCGAAGTCCCATCACGACGTTCCAGTAGAATATCCCAGATCTTTCGTCTACTAATTGGATCTAGACCTGAAGATACTTCATCAATGAAGCACACATTGCTTCCACCAACAAACATCACTGCTAGTTGCAGTTTTCGCTTCTGGCCACCACTTAGATTCTTACTCAAAGTTGCTGCCTTAACCATTAAATCGCATTCATCGATTAGCTCAGATGCCTCTCTTTTGATATCGTCTTTGGAGACTCCACCTTTGAGGCCCGCCCAAATTTCCACATGTTCTCGAACTGTCAATTTATCCCAGAGGACATTTTTCTGAGGACAAATACCAACCTTGGCATCGGGGAAAAAAAGTACTCTTCCGGAAGTCAACGGCTGAATACCTGACAGCATTTCCAGAGTCGTGGTTTTACCAGAGCCATTGGCGCCCAGGAGAGACACAATCTGGCCCTTACCAATATCCAAATTCAGCTTGTTGACAGCAACAACTTCACTCCTTTTTCCCCACCTTCCAACTTTGTAAATTTTTGTGAGATCCCACATTTCTACAGAAGATAGGGGGTGAAGGTGTGTAGACCTGGGGTGCTTTCTTATGTCATAGGTTAACTTCTCAGAGACCATAGCCAAGCAAAGGAAGAAAATAATATGGAATACCGCACCTAAGAAAATAACTATTACTTTCATATTGGAATTAGGCGCATCTTCTAGCATGTTAGAAGGAATATTCTGCTTTTGCCAAAGTGCCATGGAGGAAATAAAATAAGAATAGTTGCATGGAGGGAAGATCCATGATAGTGTATAGATAGCACCGATCTGATAGGGCCCCCCCCCAATAATTCTACTCTGTACAGTCGTCATCAGAGCAAGAACCACAGAGGTTCCTGATGAAATAATACCTGACAGCTGAGCAGACTTGAACATACTGCCAAGGAAGATAGCGTACGAGACCATGGAGAGGCCCGAAAAAATGTGATAGAAAACGCTGATGGAAACGTTTGCTTCAGTAAATGCAATGCAAGAGAAAATAATCCCAATAAATACCCAGCCGAAAAAATAAATAGATGAGAAGGAAAGAAATGTAGAGGAGAGCCGAGAAAACGGAGATACTCCCATGCTAGATAACAACCCGGACATACCTTGCTCTCTTTCCAGAGCGACAAAGCCAGAAACATGGTATACAACACCGATCATACTTAGAAATAAGGCAGGGCCCAGCCAGTTGCCAACAGCGTACATGAAGATTTCATTTCTCTTCTGCAAATGCTCTTCTTCGCTGATAGAAGTATACGGCATACTAGCCGGAGTATTATTGAACCCGCCAATAGCTTTTTCAACAGCCCATTGTAAAGGTAAGACGTAAACATCATTAGCGGAGTCACCAGTGGCCACATTGATGAATGAGAGCCCCGAGTTTGCTCTAATAGTATAATTGTAAATATGATTGTCTTCATCTATACTATTCCATTGAACAACACCGTAACATTTACTCATTCCTTGTAAATTTTCCTGGCACAATGTATAAATATCATCGGAATTGTCCAGCTCGTAAATATGCTCGGCTGGTATTCCTTGTAGAGCAGTTTCCATGATGTTCCGCATGTTATCAGTTAATCCCGAGCGAGCATAATATGCAATATCCATTCCTCCATATGCTTCATGGAGATTTTTAATAGGAACCGGCTCACCGATGCCGTACAAAGCATAAGGAATAAAAAAGTTTTTGGATTCAGCCTAAGAGAGTTAGCAGCAAATCGGCCAACCAAGTAAAGCTAGATACGCACCATAAATATTGTAAAAGCCAGCGGAAATAGATAGGCTCTGATCAATACCCAGAACCATGACCTCCTCAAAATTAAATAATTTTTCCGGCATAAACATCTTATTTGTAGCCATAAGTCCAATTTTTCAGCAGTTGGGGGAATCAGTTCGGAAGTTGAGGGGGACCAAGGTGAGTCGACCCTACTCCAGGTAGAGCTGGCTTTGCTCTCTTCCAGCATTCAGAGTTTGCCGGCAGACGCAGCAAAGTTGCGTAATAAATGAGAAAAAACCCCTGTCGGTAGAATCTCAGGCTCGTATATATGTCTACCGGGGGTCACTTGAGCAAGTCGGATACGAGCGTGCGTGCGGCTGGATTGAAAGGGTCCCGCACTAAAAAGGGCTCGTCGTCGGCTACGAAAGGTGTCGAATAAATAAGACGCAGCAAATTTAAGAATAAGGGAACATCTACAGCTGTACTTATATTGAATTAAAAAAATACCGGTTTTCTACTTAATATGGCTGAGGGGAAATCCCTTGAGCCAGTCACATTAAAGTATAATAAATAGGTCAAGGTCTTCATTTCCATTCCATTTCATCCGGTAAAGTATGTTGTTGATCGCGCCGCGAACGTCCGCCGTGGGTGTAGCTCAAGTGGGAAATCAGCTACTTGGCGGGCGCAGATCTGCAGCTGCAGGAACACCCAATTCCAGCACTGATGATCCACTGAACGACCGCGAATCTTTATAAAAAGTGGGCGAATCTCCAGCTGAAGGTGCATCGGAATCTGCGACCGCCACCTCATCGAGGTCTTTTAACTTGGCAGCAGTGCTGGTGTCGGAGGGGCTCTGATTAGTAGCTTTGGCCACAGGAGAAGTGAGATGGAGAAACTGTCGAAGGGTCATGATATAGGTAATTAAAATGGAAGCGATAAAACAACAGACAATAATGATTGCCAATGTTGAGCGTCGAATTGAGCCCCTTTATATTAACTCTGGGGCCGGATAATCCGGGGACCCAATGGATTGGGTTGGGTGGGTGTCCGAGCTGTTTTCGTCCAACCGGAAAATGACCGGCAATAAAGCATGACTTTTGGTACGATCATCTCGGGCGATCACCCAGACCCCCCCCCGTAATAGCTAATAGCCAATAGGTAGTTGCCAATTCCCATCCCATAGACATAAATCAGTAGCTGATATTACTACCCCCATACCATTTTCTTCATCTCATGCCCAAGCAAACTCCACAAGCTCGTGGCACCACGTGCTTGTTCATAGGTGACCAGGTCTTTCTCCGTCATCTCAGCATGGGAGCAGGCCCGACGTACAGACTCAAGCACTGCAGCGCCATTCTCAGCCCAAGGGATTTTGAGCCAGATGGCCAGTTCCGCGGTCTCGCTGTCAAGGTTGCCAGATGCCGCCGAGCAGCCTTCTCGATGGAAATTAATACCTATACCGGTATTGTGGTGTTTATCCCGTGAAAGCCTAGATACAATCTCCGTGAAATATACCCCTGACTGAATTCGATTGACAGCAGAAACGTCAATTCGCATGAAATCGGTGATTTTGTCCATCTGCAGATCGAAGTAACACACGTAAAGCGCATAATTGGTGACCAGAAAAATGCAATCCTGCAGATTTTCCCCAGGTTTTGGACTGCCCCTGGCTTTCTTCACCCACCATCCGCCCAATATGGTCTCCTCAACATGTGGTATCATATCTGTGGCCATTTCAAGGGCACTTTTTCGCAGTAACTTTGAGTCTGCTGCCGGATCTTCACTCTGCAATTTTTGTTCAAACTCGTAAATCACCATTTTATCGGCTGCCCCCGTTAGATAGTCCATTACTGCTTGAGTGAAGAAATCCACCACTATCCCGTAATAATACCTAGACATAGTCAGATATGCATCGGTTAAAACGCCTTTGATATTTCGCTTATTTGTTCTAGTGAAATCACCTTTTAGTGCATTGGTCGAAGAATATTGTCTAGATATGGCGTCTCCGTTATCTGCCCATACCGCATTAAAGTTCGTCTGAAATGCCGATGGTGAGACAATATCTGCAGCTCGGAACTGCTGCAGGAAAACCCTCTTTGCACAAGCGGTCTGCACGACGTTAGTCCTATCCAGGCAATCGACGCAATTGGTACGTAAGACCCCATTCTGTTGCCTTATCATCTGGTCTTTGTTCATCTGCGTCCAACCAAAGAGATCTAAATGGCCCCCCACGGCACCGTCAAATATTTTCTTCACATTGGCAAACTGCATTCCAGAACACGCTTTGTGGAAATCAAACCATTCAAGACTGATTTCTTCTTCAGCAGCCATTTTGTGATATGCTTCTCCAAGACCAGACTCTCGACTGGGATCCTTCTCGACCAAAGATAGGCACATGCTGTCCCCATACACCTCTCGCAACGAGTCAAAATGCAACTTGAATGCTGCTCTATTATCCTTATCATTGCGAAGCAACTTTGGAACTGGCTGCAGCTTGTAAGGGGATTGAGCCCAATAAAGGGGGATCGATCCTCGCACTTGGACATGCGAATAACTCTGGTCCCCGACCAACACAGTTTGCTCGGTTTCTACCCAATTAGCACAATTGCCATTATCATCTATTCCTCGGCGAAGATATCTGACGCCTGCCCGTTCAACGCTTCTTCGAGAAACTAAAAGAAGTGTCGCTGCTTGCTCCCTTCCATCAACCTTGATGTCGAAACTAAACATTCCAATGAAACCTTGCATTACTGGCAACTCAATGCTTGTCCCCTGAAATATATGATTTAGATTCTTGTTGAAGTATACTTTTTTTTCAACTGATGGGATGATCATTTCCGGCTGCCGAACCAAACTGCGGGTAATGTCCAGATCATAGGAAAAGTAACAGAACTTGGTTGTAAAAAGCTCCTCAATTGTCTTGAGCAATTTTGTCTGTAACACGTCATCGCTGAACTCCTGGTCTTTCCCATCACTGTCCTTTTCTTCGTTTGGCATATCTACCATTCTTTCGTCAAGCCTGTCAATAGCGAATTTGCTGCTGCTGACTCCAACATTAACAGATGATCTTCTCATCCAACCTAGGCTATTTGCTCGATTCCTTAAAACCACGTCTTCCAATATTGTATCCGAAGTAACTTCTTCACCAGCCCATTCATTTATGTCCACTTCTGCATCCTCAGCTTCCTGTTCCTGTTCCTCTTCCCCGTCACTATTTCCATCCTCCTCCCTGAGCTCGTACAATTTGCCTACCAGCAGATGTCTATCAAGCGGAATACATCTGATTCCCTTAATCTGATATATCTCCTTGCCGTCGATTTTCGCAGCTGACTTTCTGTTGGTTATCACTAGTAGAAACCCAGGTCCATAGTCAACTAATCCGATCACTCCGTACACAGCACTAAACGGCACCAGAAGCTCACCAGGGGCGGCTAAAGTCAGCTATTGAACTTCAAATTCATTTCAACTGTATCTGATTATCTAGCAGCTTTTATACCCACATATCTGCTCCAATAACGTTTCTCCGTAGCGGATTCGGTACTTGAGCTTTCCTCCGGCCGTACAGGCGCACAATATCTGTCGTCAGTTTAATTTCGCAGACTTTATGACTACCTGTACTAAAAACTCACCATTCCTCTCTCATCTGCAGATATGAGTATTTTTTGCGCAGGCATTTCAGCGCTCGAGGATCCCTATATTGACCGGCCAGTTGATGTCTATAAAGTGCCAACCTGGTTTTTGCATCACCGAAAGCGGCTTTATAAACAAATGCCAATTTCAGGTCTGCCTCGCCAACCTCAGCTATATAGTTTATTTCTATTTAGTATGTAATAAGTAACGACGTTCCTATTCTTTATGTACGACCAGAGGTTTACAGGGTAAAAAGATCCGAACTTGTATCAGAGATCGGCTTGCTTGGTGGATTCCACCCCACTTCTCATTATCAACATGAATTTGCAAGTTCTGGCCCTCTTGACTCTTGGTGAACGGCTGTACTTGTACGTCTCCATGCAGTGGGAAATTGGTAGTCAACGCAAGGATACCGTAGGCTTTGAGTAACACCGTAATCAGAACACCATTTTTCTTCACTTCAAAGCTATAGGAGTCGACCGCAGCGATGCCGGACAAATTACTGACAAGGCCGAACAGTGCGACCTTGTTAGATGATCCTTCAGCTATAGGACGAAAAGGAGCGGCAGTGATAATATCCGACTCAGCAGAAGCCAATTGCACCGCCTTGTCACCTGTAGAAGCGTGCCAAATTTCTCCTGTCTTGTATGATCTCAAGGCATAATTGTCTAGCGGATACTTATCCGAAGCAAATTTAAACTCTTTGATCGAAACACTCTCCGTGGCTGTCTTATCTGTAAGATTGAATACGCCAAGCACTCCATAAGAGCTGCCATGGTGATTTGTGACTCTCACAAGCTTCGCAGAGTCAAATGACTGATAGGGATCCTCCGGCGCAGGAATACCATCCAGTCTCAGTACAATATCTCTACCAGTACTATCTTTGGCAGAGAATGACTTCAACAGTGCAATATTATGTTGCCCAGGCGTGTCCGTAAAATAAATAGGGCCACCAGAAATGGATCTTACGGCGGCGTGCAGCGCGGGGAACCGAAGGTACACAGCATTGTCAGTGCCCTGTATAACGGACTGGAACATGTCATAGTCTGGCAGAGCATTCAGATGCCTAGTGTATATAGACGTGAACAAGTTTGTATACTGGTGCCAGTAGTGGCTGGAGAACACATTCGGGAAGAAATCATCCGAATTCCGGAATACAGGAGTCAACTGTTCAGATACTGGACGCTGTAGAGCATAAAGCATGATATCTGGAACCATAGCCATACAATAAATGATCTTACCTTGAAAATACTTGACAGCAGCCGACCAAAGCTCGTCTTGGTAAACCTTCCAGAACTTACCTCGAATTTTCGGATCCAAAATCTTGTCTAAAGTAGCCTGGTTGTCAATCTTGACACAAGTGATTCCACAGTCGGCCAGGAACGAGAAATATGTCTGGTAGAATTTCTTGGCATCACTTGCGTCGGGAATTCGAATGGTCTTGCCCTGAGACTCATACGGAACATCAACTGTCTTAAACATCTTGTCCACCTTGGAGTCATGGACAAATCCATTCCAATAACCAACAATAGTAGACCACACCCCGATGTTCTCAATATAGGGGAATTTATGCTTAATATCAGACACAAGGCCCTTAAGTCCTGTAGGAAAGTCACTCTCCTTTGCCTCAAAATCGTACAGCTGTCGATCTCCACTAGTACTCTGCCACCCATCATCAATAATGATTCCAGAGATCCTCGTTCCAGTGTTATGTAGGTCTTCAATAGCACTGATGATCTTATCGTGGGTCATGTTCAAGCCAAGCCCATTCCAAGTGCAGTACATAAAACCATCAACCCAATAGGGCTGCCAGGTATCTTTATGAGCTGTCCGGTTTGGAAATTCCGAAGAGACAGACGTTCCATGAATCAATTTCTTGGAGTGGTTGAACAGCAATGTGAACACATCGTTGACATCAGATCCATAGCTGATCAGCACATCGATAGCAGTATCCTGTACCTCGGTTGAATCATTTTGCCCATACAGCCGGATAGTAGACTCGTCACTAGTACTCTGAATAAAAGAAGTACAATTATCGCTAAGTCCCGACAAGGCAAGTATACCAACGTGCAGTCCATCTTCCCGTTGGAACGACATTGCAACACCATTATTGTCTAAGGAGAACTTGGAACTGTTGCCAGTTCTTGGCTGAAGCCAGTAAGGTGACGCCCTGACCCAAGAAATCCATCGTGCCATAGAAACAGGCCTACCTAGCGATCTGTAAACGGCAGAATCTGGGTCTGCTGAGCCTCTGGCGGTTATTCTAAATAATGATGGTACAACTTCCTTTATAGAGAGCTGGTCATCAGTACTCTGGAACAAATCACCGAAAGAGAGACGAGACATTGTTTCATTCTCCAGCATAGGTTTGGTCAAGATTGTTCCAACCGCCTGCGGAGCTTCTCCAGAGCTTCCATCAGTCCAGAGCGAACCAGAACCGTCATTGCTGAGATATCGCACTCCAAAACGCACAGGAGAGCTTGCCTGGCTAATGGGGATTTCACCAACATGAAGAGTTTCAGTATTATTTGCTTCGACTTGCTTTAGAGGAACTACGCGCCATTCGGTTTCATGATCATAATTATATACTACTTGAGCGGTATCAACCGCCAAATCATGGTCGACAACCTGGATTTGGATAGACTCGCCGGATACCTCGGTAACTTCGCCAATTCCAGGATATACAGTAATGCTCTTCTTCGCGTAGGGTCTGCTCGAAGCAGTTTCACACGGGCCGCTTGGAGTCATTGATTGTGGGGTATCAAAAGAAGGTTGAGCCTAGGGATGGACTTTTAGGGTCTCCCCCCCTTGAAATCGGATATCTTCCCGATTGGGATAAGTAGCCGAGCAGGGCGGCATTGGCTACAGCAACTACCTGCAATCACGAAACCAGATTAAAGTTCTATTTAGACTGATACTAATTTCATCACCAGTTTGTTGGTCCAATGCAGCTTATCTATGGGTATCAACGGCCTGGCACCGTGTTCGGCAATGGAGGAGCTCCGCGGGAAGCCCGCCCAATCCGGTAGAGATTAGGAACCGAAAGCGGGTATAACCGACCCCGATAGGGCAATGATCGAGATTAAGGCTGCAGCCGAGCAGCCCCATTGTTAGATATAGAAGAACCCGTGCAGCCAGAACTTGTGGATTTTATCATCATACCTTGAACATGGAGAAAACTGCAATTTTGGATCAGCAGCCTGTTATCGTCGGACAATCGCAGACGAAGAAACATTCCACCGTGAAGCGGCGAGCTGGTGAATTTGTGGTCGCTGCTACCGCTTTGGCCTTGATTTGTGTCGGAGCATACAAGCATACTGCTATCAATTGTGCGGGCGATTTGGCTCAGGGAGCTTTTTTAGCAATCCCCAGCAAATCTGCAGCCGATTTGTGTCCTATTCAGCCTAAATTAGTTCCCAATGACACCTTGT
Organism: Zygoascus flipseniorum; assembly: GCA_030565365.1. Lineage (NCBI taxonomy): Eukaryota > Fungi > Ascomycota > Dipodascomycetes > Dipodascales > Trichomonascaceae > Zygoascus > Zygoascus flipseniorum. The sequence continues at coordinate 27,392 of JAJMBR010000003.1, forward strand.
ATGGAATCGAGCACTTTGCTACCCCGGAATATCGAAACCACTCCGTCGAGGTGTGGTCTGGAGCTGTGCAGATCGACACCCAGGCTTTCGATGAGACAGGCCCGGTTGGCGAAGACCCTAGCTGGGATCGATTTTTCGGGTTTGAAAAGTATCTAAAGAAATCCTTCCCTTTGATTTACGATAAGTTTGAGCTGGAATATGTCCATACTCACGGCTTAGTGTTCACCCTTGCAGGATCGAACCCAGCTTTGAAGCCCATCATGCTCACTGCTCACCAGGATGTTGTGCCTGTTCCTGCGGAGACAGTGGATCGATGGACTCATCCTCCTTTCAGTGGGTTTCACGATGGCACATATGTCTGGGGTCGAGGCTCTGCGGACTGCAAGAATGATCTCATAGGTATTATGGAGGCTGTCACGGCACTGCTCGAGCAGGATTATGAGCCCACTCGTGGCATCATTCTAGCTTTTGGTTATGATGAAGAGGCTAGCGGATTCCAAGGAGCTGCCTCCATTGGCAAGCATCTAGTCGAAAAGCTGGGTGAAAATTCCGTCTTTGCTATCGTGGATGAAGGAAATGGCGTTTCTACTATTAACGGTACTGTATTTGCTTTGCCTGCTACCGGTGAGAAGGGATATATGGATACCATTGTTACATTGCAGACTTCTGGTGGACACTCATCCATGCCTCCTGAACATACTGGTATCGGTATAATGTCTCTTTTGGTTTCCTTGGCCGAGTCGCGAGTATTCCCTTACAATCTTACTGACCAAAACCCCTATTTCTATGGTCTGCAGTGTGTAGCTGCACATGGTGCCGACATTGATCCAACTCTGAGAAAGGACGTCCTAGCCATGGCGGATGATTCTGCTGCTCTCCAGCGAGTAACTGATACTGTTAAAACCTGGCATCCACAGAAATACCTTATCACCACGAACAGTGCAGCTGACGTGATTCGAGGTGGTCTGAAAAGCAATGCTCTACCTGAAGAGGTCACTCTGACTATCAACACGCGAGTCGCAGTGGAGTCTACTCTGAACAAGACCCGTGAGCACTTCAAGCAGCTGAGTATCCCAATTGCAACGAGGTTCGGCTTAGAATTGGAAGCGTATGGTGTTAAGGTACCTCTTTTCTACAAAGATCCTCCTAAGGGAACTTTGATTCTCGAAAGCCGAGGAAATCTCGATCCAGCTCCCATTACTCCTCTGGTAGACAACCCTAGCTGGGATATTCTTGGTGGTACTGCTAATTATGTGTTTGCGGACTTTTTGGGAAATAACCAGTCTGTTTTCACTGCTCCTGGTCTCTCAACTGGAAACACTGACACTAGATACTATTGGAACTTGACCGAGAATATCTACAGATTTTCTCCTACTCGAGAAGAGCAGAGAATAGCTTTCCATGCCGTAGACGAACATGTTTTGGTCGAAGCCCACTTGGAAGGTGTCGCTTTCTATTACACTTTACTGCGTAATGTGGAGGCTTACAGCAAGTTGGCGACCGAGTAGTTTGATAATACTTCGCAATAACTAAAGAGGAGGACTGATAAATTATAATAGAATACTTACCGTAATAAAGTTTTTGGAACCGATTATTTTCATATCACTAGTAACTTGACTGCATAATTGCCAACATCTTCCATCTGATAACTTAATAGCTGTTCTGTTTAGGAATGACCCCGTGATATTACATGGGTGCGTGCGGCGAGTTGTCAGCCGCGCACTAATGAGAGCTGTTTGAGCACTTTTTGCCTAGAGCTATATAGGAGATTGATAATCCATTTTGTAACTTGCCATCAACGATAATCAGTGGGGTTGTTTTATTTATTCCAACAAAATGTCTGATCACGAATATCACTTTGATGTTGCCATGAGCTGCTCAGGTGGGTACATTAAATGGATATAACAGGCGCAGAGCTGAGAGGATAACTAATATGTAAAGGCTGCTCCAATGCTGTAAACCGGGCTCTCGGAAGACTGGATGGAGTCAAGAATATTGACATTTCTCTTGAAAAGCAGACCGTCGATGTTAAGACAGCCACTTCTGTTAACTACGAAACGGTACTTGCCACTATTAAGAAGACTGGAAAGGCTGTCAATGGCGGAAAGATTATTGCTTAGTGTGCATCATTTTTGTTGCATTAGTGTAGTGCTACAGTAGATTATACATAAATAGATTACCTTTTTGGTGTTTTAACCTGGGAGATGCTTTATATTAATCCACTCCCAGATCTAGCTTGGGTACCCAGTCTTTGAGGTCACTGTGAAAGTTCTCAGTAATATTATCCCCTTCCCCGGCGGCAACTCGAAGAACCATATCGTTCAATTCCGTTCTACCCAGAATATCCACGTGCTCAGCTGTTTTGGCACCACCTCGAAGATCGAATATGTCAGGCTGGTGTAGCATCTCTACTATTTTAACTTTCGAACCTCCAGGATTGAATCGGGAATTCTCCTCTTTCCATTTGTGGCACATGGTGTGAGTTAATAGTGATATTGTTCCATCACCTTGGCCAAGAATGACCGCATCATTTGTACCGGGAGCAATGGTAACGTTGAGACTGGTAAGACTCTTATCGTCCTCCTCTTGGTAGTAATATGATCTCTCTGTATCTTTGCCAACACCATAGAAACAATATATATCCATATCTGGAGCATGTGGTAGAGCTACTTCCAAAGGATTGATCCATTTGGAGAAATCTCCATTATTAGCTTCTACCTGTTTCCTAGTCTTGGCAAGACCAAATGAATACTGCGTTTTGGAACGGTCAGAGAACCACTCTGGCGACTGCTCAAACAAGTATTCGATAGATTCAGCCATAGTGAGATTTCTGCTTGATAAATGACTCTTGGACTTGCGGAACTTAATGAAGCTGCCATAGGAAACTCCATCTATTTTGTCAGCAGGGTCATCCGGAGCATCATGTAAAGATCCCCACAATGCTTCTCCACCTTTAGGCAGCATACTTGCAATACCGCCAAACGATCGTAGCATATCGGCGCGTTCTCGACGAGAGAAAAACTTCTCCAGACCGTAAACAGCCAAGGCATTAAGCTGCACGGTGTCTCTCATCTCGCCACTAAGTAGAGCCACAATAGCTTTGGGTGTGCCAAGGGTCGACCCACTGATATCTACATATGAAGCAACGTTGTCGTTCACCCAGCTAGAGCCACCGTTGCCGAATCCTTCAGTTTCTACCCATTTGAGGAAGTAGAAAATCACCTGCGAGCCCATTGAGTGGCCAACCAGGGCAGTCTTTTCACCGGTAGTTTTCTTATTATTCTCAATAAGGAATTTTAATTTGGAAAAATAACCGTCTCGCCTCTCAAGGTCCAAGTAAGCCAGTCTCCAGTCGTAGGCAGCCACTGTCATGGTGTTCATATCATAGCCCAGAGCAGCAAGATTCTCAATGATCTTATTCCAGATCCAGTAGCCTGTAATAAAAAAATCAGCTGCTTCCAATCCTTGAGCAGCTCTGATTTTGAAATTAGGCGGATCAAGCCCAGTTTCAGTATCTAGCATGATATGCTGGAGCCAGCAAGATTTGTCCAGCAGCATTGTTCGCAGCATTTGCCAGGAACCCCACAGACGCTTTCTGAAATATGGCTGAGAAGGGCACTCTGCAGTGCCTTCAAGACCCCACGACTCCAACCCAGTGGAAATTACACCGGGGATCAGAACCACGGGGTGTTTTGCTGACAACCCGTGCTCTCGAAGCGCATTGCCCACGGCGAACGACTCCGAAAGCTCGGAATGGTCTTTCTGTATCTCTCTTGCTTCTTTGAGCACATTGATAGGAAGCAGATCTTTGAAATCATCAAGCATCGTGTCGAAGGAAAGATCTGAGATCATCTCCAGAGATACAAGATCTTGTTTTTGCGCCGTATAGGCAGTGATAAGTACACCCAAAAGAGCGCCGAACAGAAATACAAATCTTTTGGATTTGGCCCAGGTGTATTTATTGGCCTTTTTATGATGATGGCTTTTGCTGGTGTGCTCCTTGTTCAGGCTCGGTTCAGAATGTGCGCCCACTTCAGAAGCAATCTTGGGGTCAGAGCTTAAAGCAGATGACTTGGCATCCGCCTTTCCCGATTTAGCAGCATTAGAATTCCGATGCTTTCTGTTACGCGGACCCATGGCAGATCTAGATTGTGGATGGATGTCAGCAAGAATGGGATGGACGAAGGGTGCATGCTTGACCCCCTTTGGGAAGGCGGGGATAACCGGATTAAACTGGCAGTTATCGGCACACCAGCAAAGGAGAATGGTAGTTTGTAAAAAAAAAAGTACAATCAAAAAAAAAATGTTGATGCTGAAGTTTATCATATATGATTCAGCTTTTTCTCGGCTTACTCCGGTCTAAACCAGCTCGATTTGGAGTTTTACTGCAGAAACAATCCCGAATCGGATACTGGTGCACGGCTGAGATATATTTATTTGAACCATTGCTGAACCCATTCTCCTATCGTCACCACTATACAGGCTGGTTTTGTACATCATTCAAGCAACAAAGCTAATAGCCAATTGTAAACATATCGAGTAGCATATAGTATCATGATTCGCTCCACATTAAGTAGTTTGCGTGACTGGAGGGAGTATCTCACGCCGGTTAACCATGTTTCGTCGTTCAAGAAAACAGGCGAGATTACGCCAGAGGAGTTTGTCATAGCTGGAGATTATTTGGTGTACAAGTTCCCTACGTGGTCTTGGTAAGTGATATTTTACTTAGTCAGTGTAGTTGATGGTGGTTGAGCTGAATTCACTAACATCCAGGGCATCCGCTCCTGCATCAAAGCGGCGAGACTTTCTTCCTGCGGATAAACAAGTGCTTGTGACCAAACGAGTTCCATCACATATGAGAGTTGCGACTTATAGTGCGGTTGACGCGCTGGAAGCTGACGAAGACGGCTGGATTACTACTGGTGAAGGATCACATGGCGCAGCTAAACATTCGACTTCAGCTAGCGAAATTCAAGAAATCACCGATATTGAAGAAATCACCGACCTAGAAGAAGTCGATCTGGAAGACGCAGAAGATGAAGGAGTGTATAGAGGTGGCGCTGCCACCCAGTCTCCCACCCGAACCTACAACCTATTTATTACCTATTCCACCTCCTACCGGGTGCCCAAGTTTTACCTGAGCGGGTTTGATGCTGAAGGTAGTCCTCTGAAGCCTGATGAAATGTTTGAAGACATTGTAGGTGACTATAAAGATAAGACGGTAACCATAGAGAAGGCTCCGTTTGATGAAGGCTTGACCTTGATTTCCATTCACCCCTGCAGGCATGCCAATGTCATGCGTATTCTTCTGGATCGTGCTGAGGCACGTCTCAGACAGAAACAGAACTTGGACACTTTGGAAATCTCGTCGGGTGTGGCCAAGCTTGGTCTTGCACCAGAAGCCGGTGCCACAGCTTCAGACGACTGGGAAGAGATCGACGATCACGAGAACCTGCCATCCGACGACGTCACCATCCGCGTTGATCAGTATCTAATTGTTTTTCTCAAGTTCATGGCCAGTGTCACGCCGGGCATGGAGCACGATTCCACCATGGCCTTTTAAGCTCATGGACTACTGGGCTTTTTAATTTTTTTTTTTCATCAATGCATATCACCATATATAAATAATATCTTAACTCATATGAATGAGATGTCACTATATAGTGTAAAAGAGATGTCACCGACTTTCCGAACAGATACTCGCTCATCAAAGTAATTGTGGTGCGCCCAGCTTGCCATCTCCTCAGAAGAATATGGCCCGTTAATTTTATTACTGCCTTCCCAGATGAATTCCCACTGGGTTTCAGAGTGAACTGGTGACGGCGATCGCTTTCGCTTCAAATCTACAAAGCTCTCACCTGTTTCTCGTTGGTATTCCCTTGACAGTTCTTCTCGCGTAGCATCGTATACCTCTTTCAAGCCGTTCTGAGACAGCTTGTCCGTGAGCTCTGTGATTTGCTCAACCTTCTGCACTCGCAATCTTTCGGCTTCCATTTCCTGTAGCGTGAACTTGAGGTCCTTTTTGCGCCTTTTATTATGCTTTATATGCAGTCTTTGTAGTGCCTCCATCGGCGACTCGCCTATATCCAGTAGACTTATGAGGTTTGAAAGTAGCTCAGATTTGGGTATAAAGTTGGAGCCTTTTGATTTTGCATTTTCCAGGTCTCTTTTTTCCTGAGCAGCTTTTGCTGTACTGATGTCTTTCTTGGATACACCATTGAGCCATTGATCCTGATGCGCATCGGAGTCCGTAGCGTTTCGTATGAAGTTTCCATCTATGTCGAAATTTCCTTCTTCCAGATCGTCTCTCAGATTGAAAGCCTCTAATTTTGGTTCTTGATGCTTTGCACGGGACGATAAAGACCGCTCATGATCGCCGGGATTGACAAAATAGTCGATATCAGCGTTTTCAGCGGTGATTTCTTCCCGATCTTCCTCATCGCTTGAGTCATAAAGGCCCCCTCCAATGGATGTCTGTTCCAGTTCGAGTCCTTCTTCCCGTTCAAAGGCGTCCATATCCAGCAGCTTGACAGTTTTTTTCTCGACCCGAGCAGAAACTTGAGCATTTGTGCTTTCTTCTTCACTTCCAAACATATCATCATCATCATTAGCGGTATTATTACGTCCTATTTCTCTCCTTTCACTGTCATTGTCACTGGAATCGGAATCAAAGTCTAGCTTAACCCCCCGTCGATGCTTGGTTTCAGCATCTTGGGCTAGAAGAGCTTCTTCTTCGGTGATTTCCTGATCAACATTCGTTTCATTCAAAGCTAGAGGGTTTCTTGTATCAAATCGTACGGATTTCCCCGATTTGAATGCGCCGTGTTCGTCCATAATGGCAAGTATGAATATGCAAATGTTGAAGGGCTTAAATAAATCTGAGCCGCAGGTTTCAATGTCGCTTTTGTTCAGCGCTAAATCTCGACGAAATATTTAGGATGACGCAGGGACTGGCTGATCCAAAAGGCTCACAAGATGATATACTTAGTACGATCATAAATTTAGAAGAAGAGTAAGTTTGGGTTATTAGCTTGTGATCCGAAATGAGAGTTTTTTTGTGTTGCTAACAGAATCATCTTCAGATTCTACGATGAGGGCTACCAAGAAGGCTTAAGCGACGGTAAAAAGGCCGGTCTAGCTGAAGGCCGACAATTTGGAATCCAAACTTCTTTCCAGCGGTTTTTATCTGTGGGTGTCGTGCAGGGCCGCCTAGATGTTTGGCGAACCCAGGAGCTGAGTGCCCGAACCGAAAAAAACATCGGCCAGCTGCAAGAATATATAGCAAATATTCCGGTTCTGAATGGCGAGGCCGATGTCGAAGAGTATGAAAAAAGATGGAAAAAAACTCGGGCAAAAATTAAAGTCGTCTCGGCTACTCTGAAATCTTCTCCAGAGGTCCATCTGTACGATGATACTTTGAAGCTGAAGGCCGCAGAGGAGACGATAGAAGAAGGCGTTTAACGTCACACGCCTTACCATACATTATTTACATAATTAATGAAATTCGCTACCCAGGTATTTTTTCCCCACTATTTTATTTTCGAATCCATCTTTTTGCAAATGCATGTTCTCACTTGGCGATTCACGCTGACTCAATCAGTGATGCTTCACAAAACCCCACCCGAGCAACCCCACCACCATCCTGCTTGCTGCAACTTGCCTTCTTACCATCATCAACACCACACATAGATCAAGAAGGCCGCAAACGATGATGCCTATGGCATATGATCCACTTGATCTGGATCACGAGCTTCGAGATATGTATCTTGAACATGAACCGGACCCTGAGGCTGCTCGGCTATTAGCCGATGGGGATGATGGTACAAGTATCACCTCTGAGCTACTCGACAGCCACCTTTTTCCAGGCTTTCATGAGTTTCATATACGTAAGTTTTTTTTCTAGATTAGCGTTGGATTTTCGGGGCACCCTGTCTAACCGGTCATTTACAGCTCCTTATAATGGCGATGAGAATCGGCCAATCATGCGCATGGAGAACTGCGATTTTCTAGCATTTATCTATTCCCTGTTCATTGAAGGTCTCATTGACAACGAAGAACGCAAGGCTGCTGCTCATAGGAACTTTGTTCCGTTAGAAATCGGCGTCCCCTGGCTTTTGAGCCACCCTGATCGAGACAAACAGGGCATTTTATGGAGCATAGATGGTTCTCCACTAAGTGAAATGACTACTGATATAGTTGCTAGAGAATATCGTGAAGATCTCTATGGAATGCAATGTAGAGCTACTACAAAGGATATGAAGACTGATAAGTTTTTCAGCTTCTGTCGAACCTTCACTCAGCCCAGTCCTTTTATCATGCATTTCCAGCTCAGAAACCTCATATGTCCCGTGTCCAAAAACGAAGTCTACTATACCGATGCCGAAAACATGAATTTTTCTGTCAAAAGGCTAAATCCTGAAACAAACCACTGCGAAGACTTTATCACCCCTACCGAGCTCTCCCCCATTATACGGGGCTATATTCGCATGAGCACTCTGGCAGCCAATGATGATTTTGTGGTTCTGGGTGGTTTTAATGGCCAGTATGCTGTCAAAAATGTGGCTACTGGTAAAGTATTTGATGGATTCGTGTCACTCGATTATGACGGCATTACAAACCACATCTCTCTCATTTCCAACAAAACTGGCAACAACCACCAAGCTGTTTTTTCCTCGAATGACGGTGGTCTTAGAACACTCGATCTCACTACAAACAAGTTTGTTCATTCGTTCGAGTGGAACGAACCGCTCAACTCTTCCGCATATAACCCACTGCATCCCGATATCCGAGTGGTAGTTGGCGACTTTTCCGATGGCTTCATCCTAGATACGCGAACAGACGATATCGTGGCTTCTCTCAAGGGCCATAAGGATTTTGGTTTTACTGCTGCCTGGTCTCCTAATGGTCGGCATGTTGCTACAGGTAATCAAGACGGAACTGTACGCATTTATGACAACCGCAAACCAAACGAGGCACTCCACGTCATTGGCTCTCATCTTAATGATGCTGTGAGAAGTATGTGTTATGATGAAAGTGGCCGCTTTCTGGCGTTCTCTGAACCTCTCGACTACGTTACGGTGGTCGACACTAGCAATTACTCTAGGAAACAGGTGATCGAGCATTGGGGTGACGTTGCTGGTCTTGGATTTACCAGTGATTCTGATGGCGTCGGATCTTGGCTGACTGTCGGTCTATCAGACCCAGGCATTGGATGCATTGTTCAGTACAATCGAACCAGCAGTAGCAATCTTGTTACCGACTGTTTCATATGATGATTCTTTCCATTTCCGCCTAGCATACATAATTTATTGCATTTTTATTTAATACACTCGGTGAGCTATATAACCAAATACTTATCAATAAGTTGTCGGGCCAGACGGGGATTACCACTTACGGTGTAGATAAGGTGCAAATTGTGAGCTGCCTCTTTGGATAAGTCATAGTTCTCTTCAACATTGTCAATTTCCAGAACCTTTTCATAGTAAACTGTGGCAAGAGAGTATAGGCCGAGCATATGAAAAGCCCTTCCGAGATTGTAGGCAGCTTCCTGTGCTTGTCCAGCACCCATCTTAGATCTCGCCTCGTAGTAGTCCATCAGATAGCTAAAGCCTTCCACTACTTGAAGATGCCTGTTGGTGGTTTGACGTTGTATTGCTCGATGTATATGAACGCATCCTATAGTAAGCAGTATCGTAGTGTCATTAGGAGCAATTTTCGATGCTTTCAATAAATAGTTTAGGCACAGAACGTAGCTTCTTCCTAGAAGCATAATGTGGGCATATAGTACAAGCAGAAGCGGATTCTCTTCTGTGAGATTCATACTCGTATCGGCAACTTTGGCAGCACCATCGACATGTTTGCCCAGTACCAGCGAGTCAATTGCTTTCAGCTGACGTAGAAAGAATTTCTGATTGTTGTTTGCTTTAAATATTTCGCACGCAGTGTTGCCGGATGATAGAACCGCACCATATAAGCGAAATGCGTTGTTTGAAAACTGGTGAATATTAAGATATTGACGAATGACCTCATTGGCAATACTGTAGTCTTTGGCTATGAAAGCACAGGAGATGTGTACAAGCCAGATGATATCATCATTTCTGGTATTATTCTTCTGGTGGAAGACATTAGCACCCTTTGCACTTTTGAGCACTAGATATGACATCTCGGGATCTGTACTCGCTAGTAGCAAGGCGTATTGCAAAAATATATTAAACCACTGCCCAAATGAAACGCCACGGAATTGGGTTGGTGTTGAGTCAGGGGTGGTATTTTCCTTGTCAGATTCCGCCAGCTCATCCTCGTTTATACGGGTATTCAAACGAGATAAACGTTCATCAAGGTCCAGGCCATTTCGATCCTTCTTGCCACGATTAACCTTTAAACCCGTAAATATCTTGTTTCGGTCGGTCGGAAAAAACTTCTTGATTGAGCAGAACATGTCAATAAGAAGACTCGCAGCATCTGTCCACTCAGAAATAGAAATAGGATTACCCTTCTCGACCCCATCCTGGTATCTTGACAATTTTGCGTATTGCTCTTCAACCACTTGCTCAGCTCGTTTCTCAGCTTCGATTTTCTCCTCTTTTGTCGGTCTACGATGAGCTAACTTAGTTTTGGCCCTAGTATTAGGAATCAAGGCATTGAACTCTTCGCCACGCTCCTCTTGTTGCTGCTTCGCACGAGCATATTCTCGAAGTTGATATACTTCCTGCACAAGTTCCTTGGCCTGATCCGTTCTATTAGTTGCGCCGTATATTTCGGCGAGCCCAATCATCGCTTCAATCTGTATCTCCAAAAAATTATCATCAGCTTCTGAAAAAGTAGCGGCTTGCTGGTACAGTTCTTCGGCCCGTTCAATGTCGCCTTTTCTTGAAAGAAGAGTGAGACATTTGGCCATGTGAGTAAGTAGCGGAGGAGCATCGGGAACCACCCTTTCCACTGACTGAAATATATCCAACGCTTCACTCCACAGACCGGTGTCTTCCAGCGCCTCACCGACATTATAATATAGGTCTTGCAGCTCGCCAATGTCCAGCTGGCGCAGATAAGCAATGTGGACTCTCGCTTCATCGTATTGGCCCTCTTTCAGCCGGCAATAAATCAGCCTGGCCCTGATATCAATTGGCAGCGCAAACTTAGCAGGGTCATTTCTGTAAGGGCTGGTGAGAAATTTGGGCACTTGAGGACGCCTATCTTCGTCAAACTCAGAGTCGTCTTTTATATCATCCCACCAGGACTCCTCACCTCGCCCAAGAATCCATCGTGACATTCTTTTTATTGCCCTAATGGCTCTCTGGTATTCCCTTTCTTTGTAATAAAGCTCCGACAAGATATTAAGTTCCAGCCATGAGAATTCTACGTCACGTTCTTGGTCTACTTGGTTCGACCTGAAAATATCTTCGTACATGTTGATAGCTTCCCCCCGTCGACCAGTGGTATCCATGACTTGAGCCGTCTCTAGGATGACTTTTTTCTTGCTGTCTTCATCGGGAATGACCGAGAAAAATTTATGACGAATGCGCTTGAGCAGCTCCAGGGCTCTAGTTGGCTGGCCAGCTTCGCTGAACGTCAACGCCCTTTCGAAACGAACTTCATAGTCCTGATCATCTAGTTTCATAGCTCGAGTATAAAAGACCAATGCTTGTTCATATTGACCTGCTTCTCGGCTGAGACGAGCAACTTCGATCCAGCCGTCCTTATTGCCCTTATCGAGATGCATCACCAGCCCTTTGGCGATAAGGGCCTTCTCAGGGTCGTTAAGTTCTTCGTAAATTACTGCTAGCAGAACCAACGCTTGCTTAGCCTGACCATCTAATTTAATGGCTTCTTCACACAGCTCAATTGCTAGCTCGTACTGCCGCCGGCTGTAGGCAGTCGAAGCATGCGAGATGAGTTGTTCGACCTGAGGGTCCAGTCGGGGAGCTGCTTGCTTTCTTTTTCCCTTAGATCTCTTAGACTGCCCTGTATGCAACCTTAATTCTTCCTCAAACACTTGATCGTCAAAGTCATCTTCCTCATCCGACCACTCAATGTCTAGTGTTGGTCGCGACGGGTTTTGTTCTTTGCGTACCTGCGAGGTCAGTTGCTGCAGAGCCGCGTTATCCATGTCGAAATAGCTGGGGTCCTCATCATCATCGGAATATTCTTCGTAATTCTCCTGCAGATCGGGCTCCAAGTCCTCCATCACAAGGGTTTTGTAACTAGCTCGAACAGTCAGAAATGGAATCAGACGTATCGGGTATAATAAACCTAACCTCCCACCATCATTACCAGCACAGGCTTACCAAAGTTATCTTCTTGCCACCAATCAACAACAGAACAAGTGAAAATGGTAAGTTCCCAGTTCGGTACCTTGCATGCTTATAATAATGATTTCTAACCTAGCTAGTTTGCATTTGGTAATTGGGGCGGAATCCCCCCGCGCAATCAGAAGTTCCAACAATACTTTCGTTGTTATCCAGTAGTGATGATGCCTGGCAATGAACGAGATAACCTCAACTATGGCGGGAAAATAGTCATGCCCCCTAGTGCTCTCAACAAATTAACTATGCTTTCTATTACATACCCCATGCTTTTCGAGCTTAAAAGCGAAGAAACAGCGCTGACGACCCATGCGGGAGTCCTGGAGTTCATTGCTGAAGAAGGGCGGGTTTACTTGCCTCAGTGGATGATGGAGACTTTGGCGCTTTCACCGGGATCCTTGATTCAGGTGTCCTCTACCGACTTGCCGTCTGGTGGATTTGTCAAAATTGAACCTCAATCTACCGATTTCCTAGACATTTCTGATCCAAAGGCTGTTTTGGAAAATGCCCTGAGAAATTTCACTACCCTCACTGTGGATGATATCTTCCAAATTCATTATAATGACAAGGTGTACAGTATCAAAGTGTTGGAAGTTAAACCCGAATCTGAGAGCAATAGCGTTTGCGTCGTAGAAACCGATCTAGAGGTCGACTTTGCACCGCCTGTTGGATATGTTGAGCCTTCAAGAACCGCATCTGCTGCCTCGTCAATCAGGCCCTTTGGTACGCCTCAATTAGCCACTCCCCAAGGATCCATGGCTAAAGCAATTGGCTACCAAGATCTTGCCAGAGCTGAAACAAAGTTACATAGAGACCCGTTTGCGGGGTCAGGAAACAAGCTGTCTGGTAGAGCAACTACTTCATCTGGTACACCATCATCAAATGAGCTTGCAGAAGATCAAGTTCTTCAAGAACTGCCGTCGGTATCTGCACCAGCCCTCAACCTCCCCTTTGGTCAGCTCTTCTTTGGGTACCCCTTAATTCCTCTTAAAGATAAGGAAGCCGAGAAGGAGCGTGAAGAAAAGGAAAATGCCGGAGCCCATTTCAAGGGTAGCGGTCAAACACTCCGTCAAAGCCGAAAGCGAAAGGAAAATGAAGACCCGCCAGTCTCCACCAGCCCAAAAGCAAAGCCAAAGACGTATCCAGAAGTGATAGAAATCGATTAGAATATTCTAGCAACTATTTAATTATGCATATGTAAAGGATATAAATAAACCGACTTGGAAGAGTTACTTTGTGCTGTCAAATGTTGCTCGCCGGCTTGCAACTCTCCTCATAGCCATGGGGACGTTGGTAAACGAACCAGAAGAATAGGGTTGTGGCTGATTGTAATCAAATGTTTGCACTCGTGATAATGCCTTGTTCACTCTCTTCCTGAAGTCAGGGAGTTCCGTTGGATTCTCGTCACTTAACTGCGTGTCCTGATTCATCGTATCTTCGGTGCTACTAGTGTTTTTCACTTCAGAGTCTTCCGAACTTGTTGTATTCTGTCGATCGTCTCCAAAACTCACTAAAGGTCGACTAAGAAAACCATATCTGAATTCCGTCACTCCGACCAGCAATTTCGTAAGATCTATCAGCTCTTCGCTATACTCCACAATCTGCTCGAAAGCCACAGAAGTTGCACTCCATCCCATATATTTCTTTTTGACCATATTGTGGATTTCGCTCTTGTGGTCGTCATTTGTTGAACCATTCTGAATAGAAGGGGGCTTGCTCTGCATATCTTGGATAATCAGCTCTTTAACTCGATTAACTAGTCGAACATGAGCAATCCTTGCACTAGGAAAGTACTGAGATAGAGGCATTTTGTTCTCCAGTGCCTGCTGAACAGCTCTTAGAATGTTGTTAAGACTTCCATAAAATTGCAACCTATGAAGCTGCACATGAGGGCCAAGTTCGTCTAGAACTGCGGAGCCGTACTGCTTCCTTAGAAATCCCACATTATCAAATCGATCTACAATCTGACCCAATACGAAAATAATCTCGCCGTAAACAACGGATCGCTGGGTGAACGAGCCTTTCAGTCTCGGTTCTTTGCTTGTCAGCTTCCTATAACCGTCTGCCAACAAGAGAGATTGTCTCGCTCTTGCACATGCCTTTGACTGCAATTTATAACCCTCTGCAACGGTATATTCGTCGTCTTCTTTGTCTAATCCGCTCGCGACTTCTGATTGAACAAGACCACACAACCTTATGCTCTCCACCACCTGCTTAACCAATTCCACACGAGCCTTGACAGGGAAAACGATCAGCTGCACCAACGCTGCACACGCACCGCCAACAAACATAGCAATACATCGCTTACCAAAGTTTTGCAGTATCGTTCCTGGAACCGAAGGGTTTACGGTGCCTTGGACAACAACTGAGCAGCTAACTATACCGATCAAAGCAGCTTTCGGATAAGGAGAGGCAATAAGATAATAATAGCCAAACACATAACCAACGGTCATCATCAGTGCTATGACTACAAGTCCGCCAGTGTCGCCAGGCCAACCTATTACATAGGAAGCATAGCCCCAGGCCGATCCGATGATCAGCCCAACTGAGCGAACAACGAATAGACCAATTGTACCTCCTAGAGATGGCTCTATAGTCAAAATAGCAACAAATCCCAGCCATGTTCCACGAATGTTTTCATACCAGCTTCGAGATTCAGGTATAAAAGCCGGAAATGATACCAGCATGATAAGGAATGCAACCTTCACGGCAAACTTGAGATGCTGCGATCGAGCTTTCATAAAATCAATAAAAGAAGCCAAGGGCAGAAATAGGTATTTTCTGTAAAATGGTAAATTCGTTTCTTTGATAGCCAGCTCTGCATCAGGCTTCGGTACGTCTTCTCCGACACTTCGGAAACTTTTAACATCGGACTCCCGAACTTCAGATTCGCCAACCGACAGAAATTTGAGGAAATCTTTTTTAGACGATATACTGCTGAACCAGAACTTTTTACCCAGAATTCCTCGCTCCTCTCGCTTGGCTCTCTTACGCAGTAAATCGCCGGCATCAACCAGAGCTTGAGTAGTGATAGATGCATACTCTCGGAAATTCAAAATAAAAAGAGACAGAAGGAAGTATTCATCTGTTGGTAAAAGCCATGCTTCATCTCTGTGCATGTGTATGCCTGCTGATATGTTATCGAGAAGCTGAGGCACAGAAGTATCATAGCTAGAAATACAATGAACTAGATGTGATAAAGCATTCTGAATATCGAGAGGAGAGACTTCGTTCACAGTGGCTCCTTTGAATTCTGGCATGATCTCACCTGATTCTCGGGATGCCAGCTTTATATTCGAAGGAGGCACATCATACGCATGGCCCACGGCCAACTTAATCAGATTATGAGCGTCGGAAACAGCACCTAGAAGATTCTGAACCGGCTCTTCCACAGTGTCCAGGTATTTCAAAAGTAGGTTCCTATCACCATGCTCGATTTCACGCTGAGGCTTGATAGACTCCATCAATTCCTGAAGTGACACTCTAGACGAACGATGAGACAAAAGAGCAGGCCGGTCTCGATCATTATAAAGGCTCCTTGATGATACTTCTCCATGTGTGCTCCTCGTAGAGTTATAGCTACGCAAAGCAGGCCGGGGAGTGCTAGTACCAGATGAGCCATGTACATTGAGAGCAGTTCGAGATGCATTCCTGCTTGGATGCGCACTGGTGACACCATGAGATTTTGCAGAGCTATCAGATGGACTGTCTCGAGAAACACTACCTGGCGGAGTAGTTCGTGCAGACTTTTCATCATCTTTGGAGTCTTGAGTGTTGGCAGCAGCATCTTTCTCACCGAGCAATGCGTATTCCGCCTCGCATGCTCCAGCTAAAGCATTTGACGTCTGGGCTGCTTTATTCAGCTTTTTTAACAGCGGTTTGAGCTCCTGAGAAGACATATAAGCATAACTGATTTCGTATGCTGTCTCGGTCAGCACAGCCTTTGTGGTTTTGAGCTTAGTCAGAACAGCCTTCCTATGTTTCTGTAGCTCTGCAAGAGACACAGTATGGCTTGCATCTCTGCTTCCAAAAAATACTGCGACGATTTCGCAGATGTTCTGGTGGATGTCGTTCATAGCATTGATAGACGAGGTGCCCAGAAAGGTTGAGCCGAATTCAGGAAACACCGTCAAATTGACAACAAGTGCAGTACCTGTTCCTATCAAGATAGGCGCCGTAAAACTTTTAGCAATCAGAGGTATCGGGTCCCATGCTGTAGTACAGAAGGTGAAGTGAGTTACAAGGAATAGCAAGAAAACAAACGGGAACATCCGCTCAGAAACAGATCGTACGTAGCCATGGAACAACAGCATAAATAGCTCCATTACCACCATGAACCCCAGAGCCTCTCGCTCACCAACCTCAGTACGGATGAGCTGGGCTACAAACAGCCAAAGACAGCTGTAGCCAGTACCCAGAGCAGTTCCGCTCAACGCCAGCACCACAGCTTCAATCATCTTGCCAAATCTACGTCCTGGATGCATCGTGACAGCCATAATTAAAATGAGGTAGGGCGCATTGCCAATGCGGTCGGTAACCGGCGTGGTGAAGTTTAATGCTACGGCAATAGCAGCTACTATGGTTGCCTTGACGACCCGTTTCGCTTCGGTGCTTGTAAGACCGAACGGAACAAGGATTTTACGAGCAGTATCCATATATTTCAGAGCCATTTGTAGGGATGGTTCAATTGAAAAAACGTGCTTTCCAATGGGCGGCCAAGGTGGGTCTCGATTCATCGTACGGCTGCGGCCCGCGCCCAGCTTGATAAAAACTATATTTTTGAATTTGAGTGAGATGTCTCACGTGACCCATCTTAGTAAGACCCGCCAATAAAGAGGCATTAGTCATATTGCCTGATTGAGTGATGTGGATAGCAAACCTCTATGTAAGAACAGTAGTGAAAGGATTAGCAAAAGGAGCTCCGTTTTCTTGACAGATGCAAAATAGTAGATTTAAGATGAGATATCGTGTAACCGAGTTAACCAGGCTGGGCCCAATATTTCTCACTGTATAAACTCTTAGTGGTAACTGTTCATAGGACAACTTCAGTTCTACGGAATGCCCCCCATTCCTTAGCCGCACTCAGAGCCCAACTTGGAAGTCTTACTGTTTGCTGACTAATGGTTCATTCAAGCAACATGAAAGTCTCCAAATTCCTTTCTCAAGCCCCAGCCAAGCTTGACGTTGTGTCTTATCATGGATCTACAAACCACAGATGTGTATGCTCTGCTGGAGGTCGGCCCTGAAGCCACCGGATCGGAAATCTCCAGGGCATATCGGCGAGTGGCGCTCAAGTATCATCCTGATAAAAATCCTTCTCCCGAAGCAGTTGAGAAGTTTCAGCTGCTAACTGATGCTCTGGAGCTTCTGAGTGATCCCAAAGCACGTCACAGTTATGATAGCAAACGGCTGGCCCGATTGGCTGTTGCACAGCGCACTGCAGCGATCGATGGTCAGCGCAGAAAGTTCAAAGAGGATCTCGAAGCACGGGAAAAACAGGCAACGGAACCGATTTCAAGGCGAGATCGTGAACTGAAACTTGCAAAGCTAAAAGAGGAATCTCAGCATAAACGGAAATCTCACCAAAAAGCGCAAGAGCGCAAGATCAACGGGCCGGCCAAACGGCCCAAGATTGTCCTTGATTCATCGGGATCCGAGGAGGAAGCGCGTTCAATCAGAGTGAAATATTCACCTTCTACATCACACTACGAAGATCCAAAGATAGCTCTTGGCTCTGCTCTGCGCCGCTTTGGTCCAATTGAACATGTGCTGGTTCTGCCGTCGGCAGCCTCCTCGGATAAATCCAGCTCGACAGCCATTATCATCTTTGAAAATGAAAAATCGGCAACGCAAGCTGCACAGTCTGGTCAAGGTGATAGTAAAACTGTAAATATCAAATCCGTGCGTCTGTTGAATGCCTATGAAACAGCCCAATCTAAACCTACCACCGATCCGACCTTGACTGATACTAGGGATAATATTGATGTAGCCAAAAAGACACCAGACTCTTATCACCAGTCCACATTGGATCGCTTACGAAACTTCCGAAAACCCGCCTGAAGCTGGGCCGTTGTATTTATATTTTGATTGTACTTGCTTTAGTTTCACACTAATATATTCTAATCGTACTTTTCACACCAACAGCCACATGAGAGCAAATTGGCATACAAACGCATAGAAAAATAGAAACTGGATTCGGCGTTGTCGCTGTCCCGAGTTTATTGTTTGGGCTCCGGATGTGCTGTTGTCCGGCAACAATATGTACCGAAGAGATCGAAGCAGAAAGAATGAGTTAGAGGTCGCCGTATAGGTGAATACTGCCCATTTCAGAAGGGAATTATTCGTAAATACAGAGGACACCAGCATTGTGATTGTGATACTAATGTTAGCAAAGGTAAAGTTTGAAATAGTAGTTATCAAGAAAATACTCACCCGATGAACTTGTAGCCACTATATGCCACGAATTCAAGCAGCTTTGATCCAGCACTAAGCAGATATGTGCCCAGTTGGAGAAGAAGGATTTCTACAATGACGAATGCTGTCACTTTAGTAGCAATGAATCCTAGAATTTCAGGATGAAATGTGCCATGAAGTCCAGCAAACACGCTGAAAAGTAGAATGTAGGTTGTACAAGCCATCACTACAGTTAGATTTGATCGATTGCTATTGTTTTACAACAGCCAGTTTATCTTTTGCTAGTACTCACCTGGTATATACATGTCGGGTGCATTAATGTCGTCTCTAGCAGTACAGTAACCATCGATAGCACCCGATCCTTCGGATCGCTGCATTGTTCTAGACCATGGTTTATGAGCCCACGGGAAAAGCACCAGTCCGATTTTCCTTATAACATAGGAGTTTGACACCTGGAAGTAGTATTTCAATGCTGAAACGGAAACGTATTGGTTGATCTAAAGAGTTAGAACCAGACTTAGGTCACCAAAAGCAAAACATCAGCTAGCATTCCATCACTCACATTTCTTCCGATATATTCTTGTCCGTAGTTGAGCGCGTTTCGGCCCACTTCGATGCCGATCTGAGCACTGGGGTCGGTGAGAAAGTTGCCGTAATTGCCAAGGCCGCCGATCGGCGCCTGTCCCTGCTGCTCAGGTATTTGTCCGGTACTTTTAGGAGCATATATGCTGGGATTGGCCACAAAGCCATGTTGCTGGGCATAGGGACTGTGGGCCTGCTCAGCAGGTGGAGGCGATCTGAACGGCGGAATAGGATGTTGGGGAACAGGATGATGCAGAGGCGGCGAGGCAGCCGGATTCCCCTGGAAATCTTGGTTCTGCGAGTACATGTTCTTTTTGTTTTGAGCAGAGAAGGTTGGTTGAGGAGGATAGCGGAGGGAAAGAAGACAAGTGCTGGTTAATCAGGCAAGGTGGTGGAAAACAAAACCAGTTAGTTTATCCGAAGTACCAAAATGTCCAGAACACCAACCAAAGTCATGATTTTGTCAATTGCCACTTATTGTAGGAACAGGAGTTTAGTTTGAATTGTGTATTCGTTAATCTGGAAAACATATTTATGTATTTTTTGTAGCTGTAGTGAGTCCTCGAATGTACGAAAGGTGTTCGTTTTACCTGATTCAGCGGCTCTCTGTTGCTCATTGGCTTATAGGTAGCTGATTGTTCCGTATCGGCCTTTTCTTTCAATTCTCTTCTCAGATGAACGGTATTAAAATATTGCTTGGAGACCTGTTGCTGCTTGTTCTTTCATTTCTTCTTGACTCCTCGCTACTCTCGTTCATGTCTGGCTGGTCCCTATTGCGATGGATGAATAATGAATGATGGCTTAAAAAATATCAGTGATTTACTATTGCTGTCAGTGAACTTTCTTATTTCTTAGATGTTGAATGACAATTTCAGCGCAGTGATTCTTCATATATTGCTATTTTCGCCGCGTTCGGTTGTTAAATATGTTTATTACTATCACTGAACTTATCGGTCATCTCTACAATAAACCCCAGTTTCCTGCTAGCCACGTATTCATCATGTCTAAGGCTACCTCTGGCTGGTCCCATGACACCAAATGACCTGCCTGGTATACTCGAACAAAAGTCAAAATGTCATAGTTCTGGACCTCAGCAACCGTCCGGTTATCGACTATCCACGGTTTGAGCGTTGCATTATTGAACCCCTCCTGGCCCGGCCACAGTAAACTTTGAGCTACGGCTCGATTGCCAATCCAATTATAAGTTATATCCAGATCTCCGCCAAATATGAGCACCGGAATCTTGTTCTCTAGTGCTACTGTCAAGTTTCGGGCCGCATCCCGAAGCTGGGCTCCGGAGTTTATGAAAAAATCCGCCACCGTCCGGTTACATGCATCTATAGCTGGTTTTGAAACCTGCAGTATCTCCTTGACGTGTGGCTGGTTGAGATATTCAATGTAGTACAGGTCCTGCGCATAGCATTGCGAAGTATTGGAGCAGGGCGTTTCAATGTTGAAATAGTTGCCAGGGTACTTTAAAATTGTCACCTCCTCACAGAAACTATAGGCATCACCGCAGCCGCCATATGGCTCATTCTTACAGTTTTCAA
This sequence comes from Zygoascus flipseniorum, assembly GCA_030565365.1. NCBI lineage: Eukaryota > Fungi > Ascomycota > Dipodascomycetes > Dipodascales > Trichomonascaceae > Zygoascus > Zygoascus flipseniorum. Next base: position 48,240 of record JAJMBR010000003.1, read on the forward strand.
TCCTTTCAGTGCAAAGAGGAACCTGAAGAGCCATGTCTTTACACGCCTCTTCATCTAACAGTGGTGGCAAGTTGCCCACACCACAAAGCAAGGGCTGCATATATTGATATTGCAGTAAAGAGTCCATTAGACCGTTGCCAATAGATATTGATTGAAGGTTCATATGCTGGCTGTCGCGGGCCAGAATCTCGGCGGCAATATCGGGCACATACAGCCCACCGTCTGAGCTACCAGCTATATGCAGTGCATTTCCACTGTAATGTGGATAGAGCTCATAAAATCCCTCCAAGAATTGGTAAACTTGTTGGGCCAGTTGATCGCTATCCGTCAGGGAAAGTCCTGACGACAGTCCTGTACCAGCAGGTTGATCCAGCCAGATAACAGAAGCATTACTGTTCCATGAAAATGGATTTCTAACAAGAGAGAGGTCCTTTTGAATAATGCTTGGACCGTTGACCCACATGAGCCCTTTCAAAGAAGAGCACGCTGGTCCCCCGTTCAGCCACAGAATCAGTGGATCATTGGCAGGATCATTCCGAGAATCAAACAGCCAGTAAAACAGTTCATTCTGCTCATTGTCTACATCTATATAGCCGGCCACGTTGTAGACGTCATCCCAAGCTAGGCTACTTACATTTAATTCTATGGCCGAGGACAAGGGCACAGACAACGCAACTAGACAAGATAGGCTGAAGATCCGGGTTGAAAGGTGATACATATAGCCTGAGAGTAGCATGCTGGTGTGGTTTCCGCTATTATTTACTTCGATATATAAATTGTCGGCATTGTCTTTGTCTTTGAGCTGTCAGACTGTATTTTGCCAATCAAATAAAGTTCAGCCAGGAAATTTCTCCAGCGAGAATCCATAATAAATAGAATTTTTGAGCCATTTTCCACCCCAGTACAGCTTGCGTATTTCATGGATTTTCAAACTTCTCGTTTCGAACGATTCTCATTTGGAGGATTATTCTGTGCGGCTTTGTGCTCCTTCCGAAAACGCGTTGTTAATTGAAGACGCGAAAATAAACAAATCGAATTGACAGACACTTTAGAAATGGCTTATCGTCCGAATAACCGCTCGTTTGGAAACAACACGCGGTTTCGAAAAAATCCACAAAATATAATACCTAAGCTGAATAATGAGAACAATATCGTATCTGATGCCACCTCCTCTGTACGCCGATTTGATGAGGCCAGAGCGGTAGATTCGATCGATGACAATATGGGATTCTCTCGTTTCGAGCATGGACCCAAGAAGGTTGGCTGGTTGATCAACATGCATAGCACTACTATACCCTCTGATGAGCTTCTAGACGGTTTGGCTGCTGTCGACTACTATTTTTTGGACGAAGATGGTGGGTCTTTCAAAGCCACCCTCAACTATGATCCGTACTTCTACATCTCATGCAAGCGAGGAATGGAAACCGAGATTGAGGAATACCTTCGACGATTTCTTGATGGAACTATTAAGAAGATAAGTCGAATCAAGAAGGAGGATTTAAAACTGCCTAATCACCTTGTTGGTCGAAAGAGATTTCTCCTGCAGCTGGACTTCCATAATGTCGCAAGTCTTCTTAATGCCCGAAGATATTTATCTCCAATTGTGGAGGCTAATAAGAAAAGAGCTGAGATGCAGAACAGCTATGAGGTTCTGGATGAAGACAAGCAAGCAAGTCGAGATATTCAGGACTACATCAACGATATTTATGAATACGACGTGCCGTACCACGTGAGAGTTGCAATTGACAAGAATATTCGCATTGGACTGTGGTATACAGTAGAATCTCATAATGGCGAAATAAGCATTAGTTTGATTCCAGATCGAGATCTTCGAGCCGATCCGGTTGTAATGGCATACGATATTGAAACTACAAAGCTTCCATTGAAATTTCCTGATGCTGCATTTGATAAAGTCATGATGATTTCGTACATGATTGACGGTGAAGGTTTTTTAATCACTAACCGAGAGATTGTCTCTAAAGATATTGATGACTTCGAATACACACCTAAACCGGAGTACCTCGGGCTTTTTACTATTTTTAACGAAGCCGACGAAAAAGCACTGCTGATTCGTTTTTTTGATCACATCAAAGAAGAGCGGCCTACTGTTATTGCAACATACAATGGTGACTTCTTCGATTGGCCCTTTGTTGAGACAAGGGCGAAAATACATGGCATCGATATGTATGAGCAAATTGGTTTCCGCGTCGATCAGGCAGGAGAATTCAAATCTTCGTATTGTGTTCATATGGACTGCTACCGGTGGGTCAAACGTGATAGCTATCTTCCACAGGGCTCCCAGGGCTTGAAAGCTGTAACCACTGCTAAGCTTGGTTACAATCCCATCGAGATTGATCCGGAATTAATGACACCCTATGCTCAGGAGCGACCGCAGATTATGGCTGAATATTCTGTATCAGATGCAGTTGCCACTTATTACCTTTACATGAAATACGTTCACCCCTTTATTTTCTCCCTCTGTACGATTATTCCTCTTAACCCCGATGAAGTACTGAGAAAAGGCACTGGTACTCTTTGCGAGATGTTGCTCATGGTTCAAGCATATCAAAACAAGATCCTATTCCCCCATAAGTATAATGAGCCTACCGAAAGGTTTTACAATGGGCATTTAGTAGAATCAGAGACATATGTTGGTGGACACGTGGAGTCTCTCGAAGCAGGAGTTTTCAGATCTGACATCCCGACTGCGTTCAAGATCGACACCACCGCAATCGATGAACTAATTGAAGATCTGGATGATGCACTTCGCTTTTCAATTGAGGTGGAAGGAAAGATGAAACTGGAAGATGTCACAAACTACGATCACGTTAAAGATGAAATACAAGAAGCTTTGATGGGACTGAAGAGTCAGCCTGAGCGTAACGAATGCCCTTCTATTTATCATGTGGATGTCGCCTCCATGTACCCTAATATTATAACTACTAATCGTCTTCAGCCTGACGCGATGGTGACTGAAGAGGTTTGTGCCTCATGCGACTTTAACCGGCCGGGAAAAACATGCGATAGAAGGCTTCCTTGGTCTTGGCGAGGAGAGTTTTTGCCTGCCAAAAAGGACGAGTATTTATTAATCAAAAATACACTGGCTGGGGAGATATTCCCAGGCAGATTCCCAAATTCTCCTGCTAGGAAGTGGGATGATCTTGCCCCCTCAGAGCAGGTGAAAATTATAAAGAAAAGACTGGAAAATTACTCCAGGAAGAATTATCACAAGATCAAGCAAACAGAAACGGTGGAAAGAGAAGCAATTATCTGCCAGCGTGAGAATCCTTTTTATGTCAACACTGTTAGAGCATTTAGAGATCGTCGGTACGAATTTAAAGGCTTGCAGAAAGTCTGGAAGAAAAAAGTGGAGGCTGTTCCAAAAGATGATATCGCAGGTAAAGATGAAGCGAAGAAGATGGTTATCTTATACGACTCTTTGCAGCTCGCTCATAAGGTCATTTTAAATTCGTTTTATGGATATGTGATGAGAAAGGGATCAAGATGGTATTCAATGGAGATGGCCGGTGTAACTTGTCTCACTGGTGCCACAATTATCCAGTTGGCTCGATCATTGGTTGATAGAATAGGTCGGCCGCTCGAACTAGATACGGATGGTATCTGGTGTATTCTTCCTAAATCTTTTCCGGAAGATTTCATGTTTGAGTTCAAGAACGGAAAGAAACTGCCAATTTCTTATCCTTGTGGAATGCTGAATCATTTGGTGCATGCGAAGTTCACAAACCACCAATACCAAACGTTGTCAGACCCCAAGACTTTTACTTATGAGACTACTAGCGACAATAGTATTTTCTTCGAAGTTGACGGGCCATATAAGGCAATGGTACTTCCAACATCCAAAGAAGAAGACAAGGGCTTGAAGAAAAGGTATGCTGTGTTCAACGAGGATGGTTCTCTAGCAGAATTAAAAGGCTTTGAAATGAAGCGACGAGGTGAATTACGACTGATCAAAGCTTTTCAGTCTCAGCTTTTCTCCCAGTTTCTCAATGGTAAGACTTTGGAAGAATGTTATGCATCTGTTGCTCATGTCGCCAATTCTTGGCTGGACATCATTGACAGCAAAGGAAAGACTCTCGAGGACGAAGATCTGATGGATCTAATTTCTGAGAATAAATCTATGTCAAAAACACTGGAAGAATATGGTTCTCACAAATCCACTGCGGTTTGCACCGCTCGCAGGCTAGCCGAGTTCTTAGGGGCTCAAATGGTCAAAGACAAAGGTCTCGCTTGTAAGTATATTATCTCCAAGGAGCCCGTCAGTCAGCCTATTACTGATCGTGCGGTCCCAGTTGCGATCTTTTCTGCCGAGCCGGTGGAGAAGGCCCACTATCTTCGGAAATGGCTAAAAAATTCGGGACTAGATGATTTTGATCCTAGAAATATCATTGACTGGGACTACTACCGTGAAAGGTTAGCATCACAAGTACAGAAGATCATCACAATTCCGGCGGCCCTTCAGGATGTTCAAAATCCTGTTCCTAGAATTGCCCATCCTGATTGGCTCCGAAGAAGAGTGGCGGCGAAGCTCGATCCTATGAAGCAAGTAGCCCTGAACTCTTATTTTGCAACGTCTAAAACTAGACAGGAAAATGTCGATATTGAAGATTTTGGTATGTCTGCTGGCACCAGCGCTGATAAAATGCCGAAGGTTGGCAAAGTAATAGTCGCAAAACGAAAGAATAAGGGCAGGGAAGCCGATGATGTTATACCTACTCTGCCTTCTGAGGTTCCTTCTACTGATAATTATAGTGAATATCTGGCCTATTGCAAGATTAAATGGAAGCTTCAGGAGATCACACGCAAAAGGCGGCAGCAGCTATTCGGAACCCAAAATTCTAACGCGAAGGGCATTGCAAATGCATTTCGAAATCAAAATGAGCAAGCTTATTCGAATACTTGGGAAATTCTGGAATATCTTCCTTCCTCAACTGGTGTTGCTGGAGAGGTACGAGCTTATGCGCTGATCAACGACAAGATTCAGAATATCAGGATTAGCGTTGAACGAAAGCTCTTTATTAATACCAGGCCCGGTGAACGCATACCAGACTTTGATATTCCGGATTGCTCAGTGACTCCATCAGCCTATTCGCTGCCCAACGGGCATGCCTCTGGAGAGCTTTTTCAGCTCACAATGCCGGAAGAGGTTTACCGACGAGAGCTTCAGCGACCAGAGAGTGTATTTTACAATCGCTCTATTGAAGGAATTTATGAATCGCACGTCTTTCCTGAAGAGCGTATTTTGATCGGGCTCGGTAACTCTTGTACTTTGTCTGATAAAAGACCTGGTCTATTAGGGAAAGGCTTGGAGCAAGGCTTCAATGCGGCCTGGCTTTCGCCGACAAGTGAGAAATACTTGAACACTGGAGCACAGCTGACCTACGTTTACTTGGTTCATGTCATTTACCGAGATTACCAAGTTTTTGCACTGTTCACCCCTTATTCTGGCAGCTGCGTGGTCTACATTTTCAAAGGAGTTGGAGCAAACCGGCAAATGACTGCTGGCGAAGATTTTATTCCCCAATTATCCAAAATTTATCACCAGCAGTATGCAGGTACTGAAAATGGAGAGGTTGGGTACAGTGAAGATTTAGCAGTTGAAGAGTTGCTCTTTGATAGCGCCAGTCGATTGTACCAACGTCTTGGGGCTGCTCTAAATCATATTCAGTCTGAAAAAGGTTCCAAAGCCGTTTTATGCATCCAGTCTGCTCAGGTGGGCAGGCTGAAGAAATTGATTCGGCCAATTTCAGAATTCCCTTGCATTGATATTCGGCCTCCTTCCAGTTCCTTGCCAGCTATTGGATGGCAACTTGCTTGCAGTAAGCGACTGATCAAATCATATCTGGGCTTGAACTCCTGGATCATACACCTGAAGGATCTTGCAAGATTTGGTAACATTCCTCTTGGTAATTTGAAGTGCGATAATGTTAATTATCTCATTGACATTATGTACGCCCGACGATTAACACAGAACAAATGCGTTCTCTGGTGGTCTCAGGGGCCTATTCCTGACGAAGGAGGAGTGGAAAAGGATTCTATTCTGCCTTTATTGGATCCGATGGATTTACCTATTGTTAATAATCCGGGGTTGTATAGCAAGGCATGTTTAGATTTGAAGCTTTCTAACTTAACAGTAAACACTATCTGTTCAGCTTCTCTTCTCACCGAAGAGGAAGGCTCTGAGTTAGCTTCTACCTCTATAGGAAAAGGTGGTAATCTCTTTGCCGAGAACGCCTTTTCGACGGACGCACTTTCGGTTCTAAGCAGCATGATTCGGGAACTGTGGAGCAAAGCTGTTGACGGCAATGAAGTGAGTGACTCGGTGGTCAACAGTTTTGTCAGCTGGGTTTCTTCACCTTCATCAAATTTATATGATCACTCGCTATTTTATCATGTTCAAAATGTGTCCAAAAAAGCGTACATTCAGCTGATTTCTGTCATTCGAAAAGCTGGCTCGCAGGTAGTCTTTGCTGATGAGCATCGATTTCTCATTGTAACAGGGAAAAATGCTGTGGAAAACTCGTATTCTTATGGTAACTACCTTATCAAGAGCATTAGGTCTAAGCCGCAATTTCAACTTCTTGATATTTCCGTATCAGAGTATTGGGATACGTTGTTCTGGATGGATAAATCAAATTACGGCGGGAGGAGCTGCAAGGAGATTACAGCAGACCATCAAGATCTTGAGATGTGTGCCCATTGGCATATAAAATCATTTTTACCACCTATAATGCAAGATGAGTTTGAAGTTTGGGTGAATGAGTTCATTGCGCTGGTGTGTACGGCTCGCGATAAGGTAAACAATATTCATGGATACGACGCCGTTGAAGAATATGTCGATCCGATTGAAGAAGAAGAACTGCCGATTATGGACACAGCTTTCTATGCTAAAGGAGTGATTGAATCTCTCGAGAAACCGCTTGTGCAAAGTATCAAGCGGCTGCTGAAGAGATATAACGAAGGTCTGAGTAATCCCGAGGTTGCTAGTCAATTTGTCTCTCCAGTACTTCCCGGATCGCATGACCGTAAAGGAAATTCTTTACTGCAGCTCGTGAAGTACATATCGGCGGTTTTCGGTTTATCTAAGGATTTGGAATTTGAAGCTCAGCTAATTCGCCGACACATGCTCGATGTACTAGACATCAAAGAATTCAGCAGAGAAGCTCAATTTTCAAATCCTAGCCGAACCTTGAAGATATCCAAGACGATCTGCGATCATTGCAATTTCATCAGAGATATTGACTTGTGCCGAGATGACGAGATTGTCAGGCAGACAAATGGTGTCTACGCGTGGATCTGTGAAAATTGCGGGCATGAAATAAGCAGATTAATGCTGGAGGAAAGGCTAGTTCAAGAGTTAGAACAAATTGTCACAAAATACCAAGTTCAAGATTTGAAATGCGAGAAGTGCAAGAAGATTCGGGAGGATTTCTTGTCAATGTACTGCGATTGCTCTGGTAAATGGGTTGAGACTGTGACTATCAAGGATACGCAACAAGCTATAGATACTTACGAACAAGTGAGCGAGTTTTATAATTTCAAGATGGTCCAACAGGTGATCGAGTGGATCAAGGGTATGCAGTGATGCATCTACCTACTAGATAAGTTTATCTAATATAATATAATAATAAATATTGCATGAAGAACTAGTGCAAAGACAGATATCAGAATACCAGCTCTTCCTTGAGCATTCCGCATATGGTACATTTCCTTGTGATTGTTTTCTCACCGTCCTCGTCGGTGTTATTCCCCATGGCTATCCATTGATGTTCATGCTTTGTATGGTGACGTTTGGTGATATTCTCAGCCCTTGTTTTCCTTCTCATATCTCGTAATTTTTCCAAGAATTTTCGCTCCTTTCTTGTCTTTTTATCCTGGACCCTTCTTTCGTATTCGGCATCCAGGCCATCAGGCCCTCCCCACTTTTTGAACGCATGTTCTTCCACCTGATAACGAAGAAACAGCATCATATTGTTATAGGTCGATTTGTGAGGATTTGGCTTCTCCATATGAGGCAGTAGCTCAATGTCTCTGAGTTCAGGATCGGTGAGAAGATAGTCCTCCTTGCATTCAGTCTTGGTGAGAAGAGAGTATTTTTCAGGGAACTTTTCTTTGCAGTCTCGACATACCCTGCACTTGAAAATCTCGTAAAATTTGAAGTCCAGCTCGGGACTTTTGCATTCAAAACACTTGGGTGCGTCTGGGTGATCAAACGGTAAAGGGCCTTCCAGACGTTTGTTCCTGTCTTGCCACTCCTCCAGCGTCAAGCCCTTTGGTTTGCTGCTTGATTCGCCGTCATCATCAGCTATATATCCACCCTTGGTATCTTTCATGGTCGAGAAATCATATTCTATATAATTTGTAAACTTCTCATTCACAGGTGGAAGTGGTTCTGGACCCGCGGCATCTCGGTTGTTCGACGGCATGGGCTTATCGGATCGAGCATAAGCAGCTCCCGATCTCTCTCTAGCCAGTCGTTCTTTGGTAGCTTTAAGTCTCTCTATTGCTCGGTTGCGATGAGCCTCCTTTGGTTATTAGTATTCTTATCTTTTACGCTTTTATTCTACAATCTACAAACCCTTTGCTCTTGAGTTAGCACCATGCTGGATGGTAATGTGGAGAATTGTAAGTACAAAATACGCATTGCATATAGTCTTCATACAACACCCTATAACTATTTACCACCTCCACACCTGAGCTCATCACCAATGATTTTTGACCATGATGAACTTCAAAGGGTTAAAAGTGCTGTAAAATGCAGAGATAAACAAATAACTCTTCTAAATACTCTACTTTCCGACGATCCCAACACCAATCCTTGCGCGTTGGTGCTGCATGGTGCTCAGAGTACTGGAAAATCCTACACATTGCACGAGTTTCTTGATCTGTCTACTGTGAAATACTCGTGGATTTCATGTGATCAATGTCTTACTCCGAGGATTCTGTTTCAAAAGGCCCTCAAGTCTATTTATTCAGATACAGGAGTACTTCCTGCTGAAGAGATCAGCAGTGAAGTAGCAGTGGAGAATTTCACTGTCTTCTCTACCCTTCTAGAAGATTTCTTTGTCACTAATGACTATAATGATGTTCATGTGCTGGTCCTGGACCGTCTGGACTGCAGTTTTGAAGATTGCAACGATTTACTTTCTTGCTTCTCCAAAATCAATGAGATGTGCAATCTGCCAAACCTTGTTACCATCTTCATTATCAATTCGTTAGAGCCGCGAGCTCTGATCGCTCACTCGCTGCCGCATATTTGGTTTTCGAGGTACTCCAAACAAGAAGCAATCACCATTCTCTCCCAAATCGGCGTGGCCGAAGATCCTGATAATCTCTGGCAAAACTTCTGCTACCTTGTATACGATTCTTTAGGAGCTTATACCGGGTCAGATATCCGTCTTCTGAAACACGTTGCCCTGAAGATATGGCCCCAGTATACAAAACCGATTGTTGAAGGTCAGCTCCAGCCCCATCAAGTTGGCCAACTTCTAAAAAACAGCGAATTTTACTTCCGCTCAGAATATGCTGTTGGCGACCGTCTTGTTGAATTCGCTGTAGACGACCTTCCGGCCACCTATGAGCTTCCTTTGCAGTCGAAATACATTCTCTGTGCTGCCTATCTTGCATCTTATAATCCACCTCACTTTGATATACGCTTCTTTTCAAAGGCCAAAGAGGCGAGAGCGAAAAGAAGAGACACCTCTCGAAGAAAAGCGCTGAAAATCAACCCGCGCTCTCTGGCAGCTCCAGCATTCGAATTAGAGCGCATGCTGGCCATCCTTCATTCTATTCATGACGATGAAAGTTTCACCTCAAATGTAGACATTGGTGTTCAGATTGCTACTCTCACCACCTTAAAATTGATTGTGCGCACTTCATCTAACGATCCTTTAGACTCCAGAACTAAGTGGAAGATCAATACCGACTGGGATTTCATTGAGAAGCTAGCTAAGGAAATAGACTTGCCAATCAATGAATATATATTGGAATAGATATATAAAAAATCATAGCATTCACGATTCATGACACACTCAGCCGGGCTACTTTCAATATCGTTAATTAATATTACTATAAATATATATGGTGGCATAACCACACGTCTGGAATGCCTATAATTCTATCAATACCGGCTCTTCCTTCGGCTCAGATGCTTTCTGCTGCTGCTGCTGCTGCTGCTGCTGCTGAGGGGCCTGCGGTTGAGGAGTATATGGTGGATATGAACCTTCAAACTGGCTCTCGTTGCTGTACGCACTTTGGCCAGTATAGGTCTGGGGTAATCCTTCGGGTTGGGGATATGCGATGACAGAAGGAGCGGATGCAGGAGGAGCACTAGGTGCATAGTAGTATTGCTGGGAAGGAAGATGCTGAGGCGCATACGGTGTTCCATGATAAGTAGATGCTAGTCGATCTTCCAGAAGCCTGTCGTACAATCTCACCACAGCAGTCAGTTTGCCATGCATATCTTCCAATTTTTCACACTTATCAATAGTAGTCCTCAGCCCTTTTGCCAGCTTGGGCCGCAGAGCACCCACTTTTTCGTTCAACTGTTGAAGCTGTGTGTTTTCGAGAATCGTTCCAGGTGGAGCCTGTTCCATGCTGTCAACCAATTGAACAAATCGGTTAATAGCTTCTTCCTCCAGAGCAGAAAATTCCTCTACTTCGGGAACATATCCACCGGAAGGTTGTGGCGATAGCTTTGGGAGTGTTCCACCAGCGAGGGTAGGAGCAGATCCACCGTTAACCGGAGCAGGGACAGAGTATAAATTATTAGCAAAGCCTGAGGATTGCTGCAGTTGAACAGCGGACTGACTGCTCATCTCAGCAAGAGAAGCCGCTATGGCAGCTTTCATATCCTCATCTTCCTCGTCGTCGTCGTTTGCCGGAGCAGTGCCGAATGAAGCGTGTGGAGCAGCAACGCTATTATTATTCATGCCTGCTTCTTCTAGGGACAACTTGATAGCACGCTGAAGATCATCATCTTCTTCTGGCGAAATGGTGCTAGTTGTATGAGCAACAGGAGCCGGTGTAGAGGCCGCGGCTGAGTCACTGGTAGAGTCCTTAGCCTTGCCGGTGAGTTTCTCATAGCAGTCATCGCAGACACGCACAGGATCATTGATACCGTAATGAGGGAGAGCAATGTAGTTGTTGCAATACTGCTGAATGAAAACCCCTCCGCAGTTCCGGCAGTGGTGCTTTCTATTGACAAAGGAAAAGGGGGTGCCAGACTTCATGCAGGTATCGGAATCCACCCATTCTGGGGGGGCAGAAGAATCAAAGAAAGACGAGTTAATTTTGGAATTTGCCTGGGGAAATTCGAACCCTTCAGCCTTTAGATTGTTATACACCTTCGAGAAGTATGAGAGCTGCATTTGGCCTTCAAAAGCCACTGCCCAGTTCTGCACCAATTCCAGCATCAACCCCTTGACGTCGGAGTTGACAGCACCGCTCAGGGGTTTGAGAACCAGAGTGAACGAGTCCATAAACTCACGGGACGCAATTTCGGCTATAAAGTGTGATCCGCCGTTTTTAATGCAAATGTCCACCAGATGCAAAGTGGCAATCTGGACGTTTGGGTTCTTGTGGAGCAGCCGGCGCTTGAGCGAACGCATGGCATCCTTAGGAGCCACCGTTTTGCTGCGGATTAAATCGCATATCTCCAGATTGAGTCCGAGATCCTGCGAGCCACTTGGCAGGCTCTCGGAAGTCGCCTGTTCGACCTTGTCGTCAATTGACACTGCGGATCCAAACCAAGAAGACATGGCAATGGTGGAGGTAGGATGGATAGATTGGTAATTGTGGCGGACCTGGTTGGCTATGGTGAGTTATGAGTGCTTGTTTTAGGTGGGGTGTTGGGAGGAATCAGCCGTGAGCTGGAATATCGAATATATATATAAATCTATCTTATCGGGAAGGCGGGAAATACACCATCAGCTTAGCAGGTTGGGCGGAATTTGAATAAGAGCCGCCGCGATACCTTGGAAAAATAAGTGGTTTGTTCTATAGTTGTTGATTTGTGGTACTGTGAACGTGAAATATGCCCATCTTGAGTCCACTTGCGTCCAAACTCAAGGCCCAGCTCAAAATGGCAATCAACCGGCTGCGCATTGTGCAGCAGAAGGAAACTGCCATTGCCAAGCAGCAGCGGCGGTTTATGGCCCAATTGTTGGAGGAAGGCAAGGAACAGAGTGCCAAAATCCGAGTGGAGAATATAATACGTCAAGATATGAATGTGGAGGTGTTGGAAATACTGGAATTGTACTGTGAACTGCTGCTGGCTCGAATCGGGCTAATGGAAACCAGTGCTGAATGCGATCCGGGCCTGGAAGAGGCGGTTAAGACGCTAATTTGGGCTGCTCCTCGAACCGAAATAAAAGAATTGCATAACATTCGAGAGCTGCTTCTTCGTAAGTTCGATAAGGAGTTCGGCAAGGACGCTATAGACAATGCTTCTCACACTGTGCCCGATAAGGTGTTTGTCCGACTGGCTGTTGAGCCCCCCAAGCCGGAACTGGTTGATTTGTATTTGGTTGAGATTGCAAAGGCCTACGGAGCTCCATACAGCGGACTTCCATTGCCGTTGGACGATCCTGATGGGGAAGACGACGGCGAAGGAGGAGCTAAACAGACTGCCGAGCCCGATCAAAAGCAAAAATCGAGAAGATATAGTGGATTGGAAGGCCTTCCAGATCCTGATGCTGACAAACAAAAGGCTCCTATAGCGATTATAACCCCTGATCCATCTACTGACAATCCCAGGCCACATCTCAAGGGACAAGCTGCTCCAGTGGTTCCTCCTTCAGCAGTGGTTCCTCCAAAGACGAGCCAAGCCACGCAGGCACAGAGTGAGATGGATGCATTGAAAGCGAGATTCGAAGCTTTAAGACGATGAAATTGATATATTTAACATGAACCAATTCAACGTCAGCCATTATATATGTAATCTATACCGATTGATACGCATCATTTTAGTCCCTCATCTTTTCACTGCGCTTTTTGCCCACCCTTGTACTTTTCTAGCTTCTCAGAAGAGTATCTCAAACTCCTTATTACACCTGCAGTTAGAATACCCTTGGCAGATTGAGTGATGGAGGGCCACCTAACTGTACGAGAAATGGCAGTAGAAAGCTTGACCGGCAGATCCTTGTCGGCAGCAATAGCTTTATCTGCTTCAGAACAATGGCTCTGCAGTTTATCGTCTTGTATTTTGGCTGTAGCTTTATTATAGGCACCATAAACCTTTTGTCTGAAACTGATTGGTAGACGGGCAATAATATTGCCGCGCATGGTGGAATCCATATTCTGAGCTAACAGAGCGATAGCGATACCATCGCGCAGCTCTGTATGGTCAGAACTGACGAGACGCAGGTTCGGCAGCGCATCCATCATTGGAGAGTACAGTTTCCGGAAGTTGAGAAATTGCGAGGATACAATATTGTGCACTTTGTGGGGGTTCTCTCCAAACGTCATGCGAAAATCCCCCAGATACGAAATGCCAGCTATTTTCATGTACAGCTCGAATTCAGAAAACTCCTCGGGAAGAAGTAACAAAGCGGTTCGTAGAGCCGAGATGAGGTTCCGCTGGTTAATAAATCGGATCTGCGGTTCATCCCGCAGAATTTTGACCGGTTTATGCAGACGGCCCGCCAGATAGAGGGTGTCCCACTGTTCCAAATCACGTTTGAGAGTGTCGAGACTGACTACTCCGTATTTCAGCTTGGTGCCGCTGATAGTGACATAGGGATTGAAATAAGCGCCCGCCCCAATCGAGTCTTGGACTTTGCTCACGGCGTTGGATCCAAGAAGTCTCAAAGATGAATAATGATCGGGATTATGCTTCATGTTGAGCGAATGCCAATGCTGAGAATGCGAAACGGCAAAGATCATATCTACCTGAGGTTTGGAAGACGAGTTTACGCCTTGTCCGAACACACCCGAGCCATACGCAAAGCCATATCGAACGGGGGCCTTGAATTGGCGGACTATGTTACGGAGATGTTGGGAATATTCCTGATCTATATGCATGTGCTGATTATACCCAAACTCCGAAGGGAGATCGGAGAATTTCTGGATATTTTGATACGATGAAATGTAGCTATCGGTATATTCTGTCATTTTTTTCCTGCTGTTGCTGTAACAGCGGATTTGACCGAGCCGGTGCAGTTTCATGGCTAAGGTGGAGGAAGGAAAGGGTTGACGAGAAGAACGTTGGTGGGGTGGAGGAGCTGGCTGGGTTTTTGTGGGGCGGAGATAGCGCAGTGCGGAGATATTGAGGATTACAAACAAAAAGAGCAGAGTTGGTTGGAACACAGCACAATTGAGTTTGATAATGGTGAGTCTCATCGTTGGATATGAAATTGCAGGAAAAAGGGAGCAGGTACTTTCAAAGTATTGTAGACAACGAAGAAGGAGCTCAGGGCCTGAGAATCATGTATGACGTAGGCTTGCCAGGATCAAGGTAGAAACGATGGCCCGGTGAACCCAATTATTGGTATTAGATATAGACATTTGCCCTATTATTGTGTCGATTTGGACTGTTATAAAGCCAACTTTATACGCAATCTGAGCCTTTTCCAGCGAGCTGCGTTTATTTCAGTATCTTTGTGAGGAATTCAACTTGCATTGGAGGTTGATTTCCCTTCGTGTCACTTTAACACAACACACATTTGCGGAAACAATCAACAAACAGTCCCTGACAATTAAATCTGTAGCTTAATTGTTATAAACTATTGTGTATATTGTGCTATATTATCAGTTATGTCCATATATTTTTGTGTAGGCTTGCTCTCTGTAGCGTCTCACCCATCTATCCACCAAATCTATTCATTATGCCTAAACTCTTAGATTTTCAAACTCCGTAATCTTTTCTCTCCTCTTACTTGGATTCCTTAGACTCCTTTGCCTTCTTCAGAGCAATTTGATACGCTTTGGCATCCCCTCCATGAATATCAAATATGTCGAAGCCCCACTCAACCGGATCATTATATCTTCGGTTCTCGTCCAGCGCGGCAATCTTCTCAACTACGGCGTCAGGAAGCTTATAAAGATCCATATTTTCTTTGATTCGACTCGGGGTAACACTCTTAGGAATGCAGACGAATCCTTTTTGAATCATATAGGAGACGATCATGTTAGCAGCTCCAATTCCAAGCTCGGCTGCCAAATCCTTGATCTTTTGCTCATCAATGACTCGAGGACGGCCGTAAATATTGTTGCCCAGAGGTGAATAGGCTGTAGCATGGATATTATGCTTCTTGTGGAATGCCTGGAGCTCGGGCTGCATCAAATAAGGATGACCTTCAATCTGGTTGACTGCGGGCTTGACCTTTGCGATCTTAAGAATTCTCTCGAGTTTGGGAACGTCAAAATTAGACACACCGATGCTCTTAACTTTGCCGGTATCCAGAAGCTTCTCCATGGCCCTCCAGGTATCCTCGATGGAAGTATCATCGTGGATAACAACACCAGTTGCAGAATCAGTGGGGAAAAGTTCATCACCAGGCTTGAAAGCCACCGGCCAGTGGATCAAAAATAGATCCAAGTAGTCAACCTCAAGATCCTTGAGAGTCTGATTCAATCCGATTTCGACATGATCAGGATGGTGTCTGTTGTTCCACAACTTGGAGGTAAGAAACACCTCCTTTCGAGGTACCCCACTAGCCTTGAGACCAGCGCCGACTTCATTTTCATTCTGATAGATGGCAGCACCGTCAATGTGTCGATAGCCTGCTTTAAGAGCAACTTCTACTGAGTTTTGCACCTCCTTGGGCTTAGAAAGCCAGGTACCGAGCCCAAATACAGGAATCTCATAGCCAGAGTTTAGCTTGACGGTGGTTGTGGGCGATACTTTGGTAAGGGAAGTCATTATTTCTCGTTTAAAGCCCAATAAAAATATATATATGTGCAAACAACAGGGATTTGTACCAGTTAATGATGTGATGATGAGCCCTCTTTTATAGTTTACTCCCCCTCCATTGATAGCGCGGGGCTATAAATTGGAAGGTGGGGGTAAATAACTCGCCAATGGGCACCCCCACGTTGTGTAGATGGGGGCTCATGGCTATAGAAACCAATAAAACGATCATTAAATCAGATCAATTGTGCAATTTTGATAGTATTGGTACTTTACTGTTGGATTTCTACATTTCAGATGCTGCGGTTATCGTGAATCCCGACGTTGCTGTCGGTAGTACTGTCCTTGCTCTCTCAATTAACTCATGGAGCAAAGTAGCTGCAAATTAAGGTAAAATGGCTTCTAAGTCGATCTAGACTTGCAAAATAAATAATCGGACCGCCGTTCACAATTGAAGATTCTCATTAGTCCATATTTATGGTTTTGCTGATCTCATCTGCAACCGGGTCAGGGCAAAGAAGCCGGCCGCTAAACTTATTTTTGTCACACACTACGTCAGACCTAGACCAACTGGAAGGTATTAGTCAGGGGTTTTTTTTTTAGAATTACATATTCTTTACAATTCCTTGCACGGGCCTTTGCATATTCCTTGCGCATTTTAGCTTACTATTTTCTCGAAAGATCCTTCCTTGCGCATTTTAGCTTACATTTTCTCGAAAGATGCTTCGTTCACCAAGGTTCTCCTGCTGCCAATTAGCTTTGACCAAAACAACTACGCAAAACTTTCGCACACTATCATATTTATGATATATTACATGACCCATAAAATACCTAAGCGGGCCCCTACAAGAGATTGACTTAAAAATGCCTAAGCGGGGAGCTCAGTATGATGATTTTGACTCAGGAATATATTGGCAACCCAGTCCAATGGTTCGCTGGATAACTCCCATCATCTTAAGATGAATCGGAGGTCTCAGCCCGATAATTCACTTTGGAATTGCTAACATCTTGATCAATCATGTTGTCTGCTCCCTCATGGTCACCAAAAGTACCTTCCCATCCGTTTGCTCGCAAATAGGCTGCAAACTTGATGTCTTCGTTTTGTAGATCTTCGTGCTTGAGATGAGGAACAAACACATAGGTCATTCCAATACCCACCAGACCAACAATAGCCGCAATGATAAAAGTCCACTTCTTACCAAGATTAGTCTGGATAGGGGTGAATACCTGGGTACCAATGGCAGCTCCAGCCTTGCCAAATGCGGCGGAGAAGCCATAGAAGGTACCTCTCATACCCGTGGCATAGCACTCTGAAGAGATAAGTCCAAGCATATTACCAGGCCCCAAGTTACCCATTGACTGCATAAGGCCATAGAAAATGATAAACAAGGGAATAATCTTTTGAATTTTCTCATAAGCACAGCCAATAATCAGGCCGAAAACAATATAGCCCGAGAAACCAACCATCATGGTGTACTTTCGGCCAATGATTTCGCACAGATAGGCACCAACAAACACACCTGGAATAGCAATAATACCAAGCAGAAGATTCCATTCGGCAGTCAACTTGATGTCCGAGGAATCCTTTATAACCGAAGAAATGATTGTACCAGAGAAGATACCATTGGGGAAAGTAACAAAGTCGTACAAAAACCAACATCCGGCAGTGCCAATAAGTCGCTTCCAGTAATACTTGATAGCCAGCCAATAAGGAACCTTCCTCCTCATAGCACCCTTTTTGTAGAGGTCAGAAGTGGCCATTCGCAGTCGGAAATAAAATACACTGAGGGGCCACACACAACCAATGCCAAAGCATACTCGCCAAATGGTATTCAAGTGGTTAGGACCACCGGCAGCCTGCCATACAATAAGGAACACTATAATGGCAAAAGGGCCTCCAAAAGAAAGAGGCAAATTGGTGACCAGCACAAAAACTGTGCCTCTCTTTTTGACAGCCTCATTGGCAGCCTCAGAAGCGGCAGTAGATGAAGCAGGATATTCACCACCAGTGCCAAAACCAACAATACCTCTCGATACAATCATCATCCAGAACATGCCAAGAGTAGTAACACCATGAGAAGCAGTGGCAAGAATACCACCAACTACAATCATCAAGGTGGTTGCTACGATGGCCCATTTTCGACCCATATAATCACAAGTCAGACCGATGACGAGCTGACCAATAATTTCACCAATTAGCAGGGAATTGGAAACCCGAGTTTTCAAAGCAGTATTGTACACTGCGGGATACAATTTAGTAAATACCACATTGCTCATGGTCATGAGATTGTTCTGATAACCATCGGAGATCAGAGCGAACCCCGCACATATGATAGAGAAGATCTGAGCAGCACTGGCTTTTCTTCGAGGAGCTACCAGCTCAGCAGCAGATTTGTCATATTCCACTGTCCCATTATCCAAGCCATCCAGATCAGACTGGTTAGTCGTGACAGCTAGAGGAGACCCGACGGTGGCCGACGAAATGCGGGGTAGATCTTTGGCAGGTTGAGACATGCTGTGAAGAGGTGGGTGAAAAAACCACTGGATATCAAAGGATGGAAAGTGGCAACCAGAAGATGTACCGTAACTACAAGCAGTAGATTTTGGTGATTAACGCGGGCGATAATCACTTAAGTATAGCCCAAAAACTATTGCAAAAGTCTTGGTTTGCAGAAACGTTGTAGTTAGGAGGATAAGATTGCTGGGTGCCGGAGGAGGACCGAACGGGGAACTTTATCGGCAAGCGAAATGATCCAGTGAAGGGGGCGGGACTTTTGAACTTCACCTTCCTATAGCTCTGATATTTATGTAAAATCCAGTACGGCCACCTGAGGAGTTTAACTTAATTTAGTATAATTTTTCACTGCGGAAATCCCCTGAGTTAAAAACGTGCTGTGCCCTCTCTCTCTAGCTAAATGTCGCCAGCCCCAGAAGTTCAGCCTGAGTCGGTAAACAGTCTTATCAGTTTATCAGGTCGCCGCATTGCCGCACTGCTCACATGGTGTCCAGCAATGACCGGATTGGCCAATCCCCTTGACAGTTGTGGAAATACTGCCACTTAGCGTGCTGTTGATGTAACATTCTGGTGGAAGATTGTTTGCCCCAGAAACACATGGTCTGGTGAAGGTGATGAGTGGATCTTCAGGATCTTCAGATTGCTCTGTGTTTCTCAAACCGGAAAGGAATTATTCACTCGTACCAGAACCACGGGCATGGCTTTAAATTTTCCCTAAGGGTTTGTTAGTTTTCAGTGCCTTTGTAAGAGCCTTGAAATCACGGCACCTCAATGCTAAGCCCTGGATTTTGCCCTGAATGGAAAAGACGGTCCGTTCCGCAGGTGCCGTCGGGCATACGCAATGTCGGTCTGGGCCATAGTGAGGGGGGTTTCTGTTGGAGTGGAACTACGTTTATACATGCGGGTATTTCACGGACTGGCAGTACGAGGTGGGTGAGCGAGTGGTCGGCATTAAATGTGCGCTGATCTATTGGTGGACAGACATGTTGACGGCATTTGCTGGTGGGTTCCTAGGTTTGGGGCTGAGTTTATTTGTCGATAAGCTACGGTGTAACCAGGGATCGGCAGAAAAATCTAGTATTTTTTCGATTTGATGGGAAAAGGGAAGTTTGGCGGAAAGGAATATGAACAAAATCGGCATTATATAGATGAGATTTGCGGTTGATTAGGACGATGGATCATTTTTATTCACGTTTTGCGTGGGGTTTAAACTGAAGGATCCGACCTCCATAATCCAGTATGCCGTAACCAACGTTTTGCTTTTACGAGTATGTCGAAGAAAACTCACACAAATATTATGCAGCTACCGATAGGTGAAATTGTTCTGATTGTGAATTGTCTGATTGTGAATTGTCTGATTGTGAATCGTCTGATTGTGAATTGTCTGATTGTGAATTGTCTGATTGTGAATTGTCTGATTGTGAATTGTTTGATTGCGAATCGTCCTATTGTGAATCATCTAATTGTAAAGTCGCCTGATTGTGAATCGTCTGATTGTAAATCATCTAATTGTTAAAGTCGCCTGATTCTAAATAAACTGCAAAATCCCTCCCTTTTAATCCCTTCCCTTTTATTCCCGTGCTCGTTCGCATGATTGGTGCTAAGATAGCCCGGCTATCTATCTTACCACTCCTAATTGGGTAATGTGTCCTGCTTATCTAATTGCCGGCTTATATAATCCCTCCGTCAAGCTTACCAATTTTTCTCCGATCCACCATTAAACCTTCATCACTAATCTCTATCATTTGTCATCCGCAATGGGCCTTGATAACATCAAGCATATCATCTTGGTACTTTCGGGAAAAGGAGGAGTGGGAAAGTCCAGTGTAACCACACAGCTGGCAGTCACATTGGCGGAAAAAGGCTTCAAAGTCGGAGTGCTCGATATAGATCTGACAGGCCCGTCGGCTCCTCGCATGTTTGGAGTGGAAAACCGCAAAGTTCATCAGTCTTCTGCTGGATGGGTTCCAGTCTATATTGATCAGACCAAAAATCTCGCGGTGATGTCACTGGGGTTTCTGCTGTCGGATCGAGGCGATAGTGTGGTTTGGCGAGGACCCAAGAAAACCGCGATGATCCGTCAGTTTATCAAGGATGTTGTATGGGGTGATTTGGATTATCTTTTGATTGATACGCCTCCCGGAACCTCAGATGAGCATATCAGTATTGCCGAAGAACTGCAAGATGTGAGTCCGGATGGAGCTGTTTTGGTCACAACTCCGCAGGATGTCGCTACAGCCGACGTGAGAAAGGAAATTAGCTTTTGTCATAAAGTAAAGTTCAAGCTGCTTGGAGTAGTAGAAAATATGTCGGGCTATGTTTGTCCTCATTGTGACGAGTGCACCAATATATTCTCGTCTGGAGGTGGCCTAAAACTGGCTGAACAATACGATATCCCGTTTCTGGGATCGGTTCCTATAGATCCCAACTTTCTGTTAATGATTGAAGAACAGAGGCTGGCGGAATACAAGGAGAAAAGTGCATTGTTCCCTATATTTGATGGGATAGTTGATACTTTGATAGCGAGCTGAACCATGCGCGCCACAATTACCAACCTCTGAATCAAGTATATACGAGATCAGCTGATGACACTGCATTTTAATGTGAGAGCAGTTGATGAGATATCATTTGAATACGAATGAAGCTGCAGCACAGTGTTGTCATGCAAAGGTTATCAGGTTGGCCAGCTACAGCAGCCTCGAGATGTAAAATACGAGTGCTACCAACTACGATTAAAAATATGAGTGCATGATTGAGCACAGATAGATATGGATATAATATGCATTATTTTAGAAATTTTTTTTTTTTCTCAATAGCAGGTGAGCAGCTATCGAACTATTGAGCAAATAGTAACAAGTTAGGATGAGACACCGCCCAATCAGCTGAAAGACACCACGGGCTCATATAGCAATTTCGAGTCCAATTAATAATAGCAATAATACCAGTACTACTAATCTATTAGTTAATACTTATCAGAGCCTCAAACGTCTGCCAAGGTCCTACCCAGTGTTAGAACCATACTTAAACAATGAATAAAGATCAACATTTCCATCTAAAATACACGCGCATACACCCTATACATCCGAATATACATTGTGCGATTTTTCGGTGATTTTTCCGTCATTTATTTATTAGATTCCTGAGCAGATCCTGAGCAGTGGCAGAAGAACCCTCCTCTTTATAGCCGTTTCGCCTACTCGATTGTGGGTTGGCCCAGCCTATAAACGACTTGAAAGTAAAAGCAGTTGATTTTGCGGTGGCCTGAGATATTGTAGATGCAGAATCGGCCTCAGCTGCCGGAATACTCATAGCTGAGGTTCCTTCAGCAAGCCTTGAAGGGTTGACAGATCGCAGCGTCAGCGCTGGTAGCGGGTAATCGGCCGGTGTCTTTGTTCGTAACAAAGCAGGGGCAAAATCACTGGAGTCTCTAGCAACCGCTAGCGAAGTATAAGACACGACACGGCGCGCTGTTCGAGGAAGTGCAATACCTGAGCCAGAATCATAGGGCCTTGTAAGCTCCACCGTACTTGAGGTCTGCCCGGCGTTTACCGGAAAAGACAATACACGCTGCGGCAAATTTTGGCCGGCCGGTTTGAGCTTTCTAGTTGATAGCAGGAGTTTGTGCAGACGGGGATATTGCGATGCATGGTCGGAGAATGGAGAAGAAAGCCGTTCTCGTTCGGGAAAATGCGATTCAATCGACTGGATCTGAGCTACAACTGTGGAAAGAAGCTGAAACGATTGTTCTGCATGCGCAGCCAGCCGCTGAGCGCGGTTGTCCAAGCTCTTTATTGCCGACTGAGAGGCCGATACCTGGGAAGCAGCTTTGCTGAGAGTGGAAGACGCCAGTTTCTCCACGGCCGCCATTTTCTGGTTAACTTCCATCTGTTTACCGGTCACCTGGTCCATTCGGCGGCTGATTGCATCGGTCAGGGTGCTAAGAACCGCATTGATGTCGGTGTCGACTTGAGTTGCCGCTAAAATGGCGTGCTCGGCGACTTTGGAAAATGAAAAATCCTCAACCGAAGGGAGTTGTAAGGTTTCAGCGGCGACTACCGGCAATTGTAGTGGCGATTCATCAAATCCATGAACAATCACTAAATTATCCGGGGTGTTTGTCATGGTGGAAGTCGGCGAAGGAACAAAAAGCGGGCACGGAGGTGGGTTTTAAAGCGGGCGCGGCGCACGCGGTGGGTTAAAGGCGACCGTATTGGAGCCGCTGATAAAAAAATACAACCATTTGGCAGATTCAATTCTTGCGTCATTCCAACAAGTTATGAGCTCCAGTGGAATAGAGAAAAACGAGGGTGTTTCTAGGCAGAGAAAAAGCCATGCCGCTGCTGAATCAAGCGACACCCAGCGGCAGCAGACGGCGCCGGCCTCGGCAATTGCCCAGATCGCCGTCAGTCAGTGGCTGCTGGTAGTGTCACTCATCTTCGGTGGATGCTGCTCTAATGTATTCACCTTGGAATCAATTATACAGGATCACCCGCAGTCGGGGCCGCTGATCACACTATGCCAGTTTCTATTTGTATCGGCCGAGGGATTTGTGCATTTTTTCGATTGGTCGCAGCCGACACTGTTGCGGCCATCCCATGTCCCCCTGACAAGATGGATCTTGCCGGTCGGCATCTTTTATACGGTGTCTATGCTAAATAATTGGGCGCTAGCGTATGATATTCCCATGCCATTTCATATAGTATTTAGATCAGGGGGAACTGCAACTACAATGGTACTGGGGCTGTTGCTCGGGAAGCGTTATTCAGCTCGTCAGGTGTTTGGTGTGGTGATATTAACGGCCGGAATTATACTGTCCACCAGGAGCCAGCAGCAAGCGCGGCCAGCGGCGATCGAAGCCCAGTCGACCTCGCTGTTCGGCATCGGTCTTTTAGCCACGGCGACTGTTCTCGGGTCACTGCAGGGCGTAGTTGCCGAACGAACGTATGCAAAGTATGGCCGACACTGGCGGGAGTCGCTGTTTTACACCCATTTCCTGTCGCTGGTGTTGTTTTTGCCGCTACAGGCAGGACTGTACCGGCAGTTTTTGACGCTGTGGCATTCGCAGCCGTACTTGTCGGTGGGCGGTGGGCTTACCGTTAGCAAGCCGATTTTGATGCTGGGTCTCAACGCAATCACTCAGTATTTATGTGTTCGAGGAGTGAATAATCTTGCCGGCCATATGTCGGCACTTACGGTGACGGTAGTGCTGAATCTCCGCAAGTTTGTTTCCCTGCTGCTGTCGATATATGTGTTTGGCAATGAGTTGCCGCGCGGCATGTTGATTGGGACAGCCATGGTATTTGGCGGCGCGTTAGTGTATTCGGTGGCCTGGCGACAAAAGTAGTCCCTTTCTTTCCTTCTTCCCCGTTGCCGCAGCATATATGAAGCTCGACACCATCGTGTCAATAATTGCCGGGCTTGCCCTGGTATCGGCGCCGGTGACGTCGTACGGAGACACCTTGTATAGCATTTATAAAACGAAATCATCGGCAGGATTTTCAATAGACGTTTGTGGAATCATGCTGATTTCCAGCATCCTGCGCGTGTTTTTCTACATTTCCAAGCCATATGAACTTTCACTGTTTCTCCAGGCCATGGTAATGATTGTAATACATCTGGCACTATTAAAACTGGCTTTGGATAATCGGCCGACGCATTTTGCCGGCGGGCCGCTGGACGATGCGTCGCCGAAGCCTGAACATCAGCAGCGGCCATTTGGGTTTTGGAGCTGGAAAAACCGAAATACTTACTGGGTGTTTCTGGTACGATTTACATTGGGGCTGGTGGTATTGCAGTTTGTGCTAGGCAATGTGCCGCTTTATTTTGAGACTGTCGGACTGGTTGGTCTGCTGATTGAATCAGTGTTGCCGTTGCCGCAAATTTTGGTGAATTATCGGCGCGGCAGCGTTGACGGGTTCAGAATGTCATTGTTGTTGTCATGGCTGGGTGGAGATGTATCTAAAATCGGGTTTTTCTTTTACACTAAAGATGTCTCATTTCAGTTCAAAATGTGTGCATTGATTCAGACAGTATTAGATTTGTTTATTGCATTGCAGTATCTCATGTATAGCTCGGGCAGATGGAAGGCGAGCGCCGAGCAGGTAAATACGGTGAATCGGCAGCGAGCTCGGTCGATCAAGCTGATGGGCGTTTGAATGCAGCGGCAGTTTATTTAGCATCTTTTGGAATGCTGTCCATTAGGGTACGAACATACTTGTGGCATGTAGTTTGTACCTTGCCGCACTGCAGCGGGATTATATGTATCATTACTTAGAATAGTTCATATGCAACACTTGCAGGTCATAAAAGCTAGAGCTGTTGCATAGCCCATTGTGTCCTCCGCCTTGCTGTTGCTTGTCACTGGTTGCTTGTTACTGATTACTTGTCGCCGGTTTACACAGTTTATTATAGAAGCAGCTTGCAAGGCAGTCTTGTCCGATTTCATCACAGCGTTTCGCGCTAATGGCAATTTCATTCCTCATACTCCGTCATATCCCCGATACCGCCTTCCTCGTCACTATCCATCTCTTCATCCTCCTCCATTAAAATATCCCCGTAACCCCCAAATTCATCGGCCGTGTCATACTCTGATTCACTATCGGCGGCAGCGGCCACCACGGCGCCGCTTTTCCCTTTCCATTTATCCACCCAGACCTCTGCTCGCTCCAGAGTATCTCCAAATACCTTAATTATATTTTCCAACATGTCCAGACTCTCGTGCGCCAGCGTTAATACCCGATCACCGGTCATCAGATCCAGCCGCCGCTTCTTCAGCTCATCGGCCTCCAGCTTCGGCACATCTTTTTCTTCCTCATCTTCCATCGGCCCCGAGTTCTCAATAACCCCTTCGGCCCATCGACTAGGTAGCCTCATGATATATCTTCGCACATGTGTCCTCGCAGGCTCCGGCAACGTCGACCCGGCAACATTACTCACCACGGCAACCGCCTTATAAATAGTAATAACAATATCCTTTTTGATGCTAGTTATGCTCCCGCGGATGGAATTGCGCCGCCGCTGCGTCAACTTATCGTTGCCGCTGCTTAGAAATGCCTTTTCTTCTTGAACAACCTCATTAAGCTGATTCACCTTTATAACCAGACTTTTGGTAGCTAACCGGAGCAAATGTAAACAATAACGTATCCGCTGCCTGCTTTCACGAGACAGCGATGCAAGACCTGCCGACACCATGAGCGTTTTCCATCGGCGCTTCATGCCATTGCCGCGGGTCGCCGTAGCGGTTGCCGACTTATCTGCCGCAGGCCGCTTGATACGCCGCTTGGCAATCATCCGCCGCAACTTGATGGCAGAGTTCTTCGAATAGCTCCTCGAATGCCTATACATTTTCACTGGAATCGTCACCAAAGGGTGCTTACTGACCCGATTGAACAGCTGCGAAGACGATCGAGCCATGCTGGTGGCCGTAGCGGCAACGGCCATTGTCCGGGCATTTCGCGGCGAAGAGCCGCCTTGCCAGAGGTTCGAAAGCGCTTCGGCGGCGATTTGCACATCCAACTCTTCTCCTTCCTCAGGCATAATGGGGAGTTTTATGGAGTTTTCGCAAGGGAAGAAAAAAAACAAGCATGTGAAGATGGTGGAAAAGGTGGGGCTGACTAAGAGGTGAGGGTCAGCTGAGTCAGCACCCAAAAGTGGTTGAAGAGGCCCAAATGGAAAAGATAAGTCGGCACCCCAAAGCAGTATCTGACTCAGCAGCCCAATTAGTCAAATGGGATATTGACAATCACAACACCAAATATTACTGATGTTATCAAGTTTGCATTTAAATATTCAATTAACGGAACATAAAACGGCCAAAGCACGTCACATTCTCCTATATTAACCAACCATACAATAAATACCCTATTTCATACTATTTATAAAATAAGCAGCGAGTACTTAGGTTCGCTCGCCTCGGAGTCGTCGGGCAAGCTGGATGTCCTTCTTCTGGATGGTGACTCGCTTGGCGTGAATAGCGCACAAGTTGGTGTCCTCAAACAAAGAGACAAGGTAGGCTTCAACGGATTCCTGAAGAGCACCGATAGCAGAAGACTGGAATCGCAAGTCGGTCTTGAAGTCCTGGGCAATTTCTCGCACCAATCGCTGGAAGGGAAGCTTTCGAATCAACAGTTCGGTCGATTTCTGGTATCGTCGGATTTCTCGCAGAGCAACAGTACCGGGCTTATATCTGTGGGGCTTCTTAACGCCACCGGGAGCGGCAGCAGTAGGAGCGGACTTTCGGGCGGCCTTGGAAGCGATTTGCTTTCTGGGGGCCTTACCACCGGTAGACTTTCGGGCGACAGTAGACTTAGTTCGAGCCATTGTTTGGGAGTTTGATAAAGTAGATGATAGGAGGAAGGAACGTGGCGATATGGGAGGATATTTATAAAATCATTGCATCAAATGGGGCAACAAACGGTGTCGTGCTGTGATATTCCCCCAGTACATCACAGCACTGAATTTGATGGTGCGCGATGATGGACCGCATGATGGCACACAATAAATAGCCCGCGACTTCCCATTCCATCTCTGGCTTGTCAGTATATTCTACTACACACTCTCTACTAAACAACTTATAATAAACAATGTCTGGTCGAGGTAAAGGCGGCAAAGGTCTAGGAAAGGGCGGCGCTAAGCGTCACCGAAAGATTCTACGAGATAACATTCAGGGTATTACCAAGCCCGCTATCCGACGTCTTGCCCGAAGAGGTGGTGTAAAGCGAATCTCCGCTCTCATTTACGAGGAAACTCGAGGAGTCCTCAAGTCCTTTTTGGAATCTGTCATTCGTGATGCCGTCACTTACACTGAGCACGCCAAGAGAAAGACTGTTACTTCCTTGGACGTTGTGTACGCTCTCAAGCGACAGGGCCGAACCCTTTATGGTTTCGGTGGTTAAATATTTCTTTGGTCAAATATTTATTATCCGGGTTTAATATATCGTTATAAATTATTCATTTCCGTTTATCAGTTCCAAATATTGTAAGCTGTAATTGTTATTTCTGATTGCTTTGTGGGAATTTTGTTTCTGGATTGGGCTGGTTCATTAGCCAGGTACCAACTGCTGACTAAGCGTGCTTTTCTCGAGCTCTTTCCGGCCCTCTGGTTCATCTAACATCCGATGAAAAATACACAGTTGAGCAACATGGGTGGGTCCATTTGGTACGGTAAACGTTCAAATAGCTGTATTTGCTACAATTATCCTTCAGGTACACGCATTTGCACTACCATTCAGATCGACGCAGCTGGTTCTTAACATCATTAAATGACCAATCTGCTACACTCAAGCTTTCCACTGAAGCATCTACACCAACTTCAAATGGGCCATCTGCTATAATGAACGTTCAGATCAACTGATTTGCTACACGAAACCTCCAAATAAGTCCATCTACAGTAAACATTCAGATAAACCATCCGCTACACTCAAATGTTCCGATATACCGTTTACGCAAGCTTCAAATGGGCGATCTGCTACAGTTAACCTTCTAACAAACCTTCTACAACAACTTCAAATGGATCCCTCAACACTAACGCAATAGTCTTTCGTTCGAAAAATACAGAGCGTGCATACTTGCACATCTCCACATTATCATACATTATTTTTTTTATAGAATCACAGCAAATCGGCTCCTTTTTCTAACAGTTTAGTCGAAAAGACCCATGCCCATGTCGTCGTCAGATTCTTCCTTCTCCTCAACTTCCTCTTCAGCTTCTTCAGCAGCAGCAGCTCCACCAGCAGCAGCAGAAGCACCACCGGCAGAAGCAGCAGCTCCACCAGTAGGGACGGAAGCAAGCTTCTCAGAGCCCTCAGCAATAAGCTGCTGAACGTCCTTGCCGTCGAGCTCCTTAAGGAGAGCCTCGACTCGCTCATCTTCAGCCTCAATGCCGACAGAAGACAAAATCTTCTTGATGTCGGCAGCAGAAGGGGAGGTGTTACCACCAGCGTTCAACAAAAGGTAAGCAGCGAGATACTTCACTATAGCACATTGTTAGCAGTTGATCGGAAATATTAACTGGTATAAAGTAGTTTTGTTTACATACTTGTAATGTAGGATAATCGATTTAAGCAAGATGCGGACTATTCCTTTACTTGGTTTGTAGAAGAAAGAAAGAAGCCCAGTCTATATTTTTCATAGTTGAGCTGGGAGGTTTGCATGAGTGGGTGGGTGGTCTCAGATGTACAGATGGTTGGTGTGACTGCCTATTGGTATATGTGGTCCCGCTCCCCCAGCCAAATACGTACATGTCAGTCCGCAGCTCCACTCATAACTTTTCACCTCCCCTAACATTTTCTCCATCTCTCACCACATCAACCAAACATCTCCAACATGTCTGAAGCCCCCAAGCGAAGATCATTCAAGAAGTTCTCTTTCCGAGGCGTCGACCTTGAAGAACTCCTCAAGACCCCCCTTGAAGACTTTACTCCTCTTCTCCACGCCCGTGGCCGAAGACGGTTCAGCCGGGGTCTCAAGTCCAAGAACCAGCGATTCATCAAGAAGCTGCGAGCTGCCAAGGTTGCCGTTGGCCCTAACGACAAGCCTGCTATTGTCAAGACCCACTTGCGAAACATGATCATCATCCCCGAAATGATTGGCTCTGTTGTTGGTGTTTACAATGGTAAGGAATTCAACCAGGTTGAAGTCAAGCCTGAAATGGTTGGCCACTACCTTGGTGAATTTTCCATCACATACAGACCTGTTTCCCACAAGCGACCTGGTGCCGGTTCTACTACCTCCTCTCGATTTATTCCTTTGAAGTAAGCGCATACAAGTGTTTGTAGTTGAGACATGCAAAAATGACCATACCATTGCTGCAAAGCATTGAATAATATAAAAATGTTATGAAAGTGATCTTTTGGTTTTTGTTTGTAAAATTCTACTTGACATTCTTAGACGTAATCCAACTGATTTATTATTACTTGTTTTTCATTCTGTGTATATGCATCAGTGTTGATGTTTACTTATGAGTGACCCAAAACCCGCTCATAGACACTCTCAAACTCCCGTACCATCTCCTGAAGTCCTCGGATTATAATCTGATGGGTCATTCCCGGGAATTTCGCTCGGTGAAGGCCCATCCATTCAATAGGAGGTGTGGCTTCGCCCATTTCCCTCAGCTGAGGTGTTGTTATTACCGGTGGATGTCGTGCAATGTAGCTATACTTTGTCGATAACTCTACATCCTTGAGTTTATCGTCAATTTTCTCTGCACCCAATACTCTAGATCCGATAGCAATATGGTATGTTTGTCGCCTAGTTGAGTATGCTCGAGCATGATTGGCCCACATGTCGCGGATAAAGTTAATTGATCCTAAGTTCCAACCAACGTCGACTCTACCACCAAACAGTGAGTGGAACGTGTACTCAATGACGGAAGAGGACTCCATTTGCCACGTTTCCATAGAAATATTGAAGACCGGAATTAGAATGATAATTCCTCCTCTAGCATACGACAGGGCGTGCATGACAAAATCAAACGGAACCAGTTGGCCAATATCTCCTTGAAATGGTTTCTTGATATTGGCCAGTCTGACCTCAAATGATGACATGTTCATATCTAATTTAGATGCCAGCATGCTTCCCGCTGATTCTTGCTCGTATCTCGTTTCGGCATGAAGCACACTGACAGTGAATACTTCTCTTTCGGAGAACGAGTTCGGGAATAGATAGAAATTGAACTGATCTATACTGACATCCAGTACAATTCGTAATTTGGTCAAAATGCTTGCCAGCACATCATCTTGTTCTTTTCCGCCTCTTCCCTTTTTTCTTCCAGGAGATTCTGGTTCCGGATCAGTGGCTTCCCGTAGAATAGCATTGTAACCGTGCTGGCTATCGGTTCTCAGCCTCTTGAATGTATACACAATATCCAAAAAAAATGATGCCGCCAAATCCGTCACAAAAATATTAATCATTTCACACTCCCCAATAACGAGCAGCTGATCACTCATTCCCCCCAGTTCATCCCGGTTATTTGACATGCCAAAATTCAGCTTTTTCAACATTCCAACCATGAAAGTGTGGTAGTCTAACGTAACCTTGGCTTCAACCAGTTCGATGCCTGTAACAACCTGGATAAGAGGTAGGTACAGTTGTTGAGGAGCCCCATCTTGTGTTGTTCCGTCGCTAGCAATCTGCCACACAATACCAATCTGACCATGGAGATCGCCTAGCACAATTGATGCGCCCAGTCGTCCCTCTGATGTCAGGTATATCTTATCAAACCCAAGACTTAAGTTTTGTTCCCACGTTGATAACTTGTACATTGACAACCACAGCCGATCAAGCCCCATCTCAATCTTTCCAACACTCTGTCCCATGTCTACCTTTGCGATGACGTTTATGATGCTTAAGTCAATAGACCAGGGGAGTGCTGAGGTGCTTGAAACTTTGTGGTACTTGGAAACTATTCCTTCTGCATTTAGAGTTCGTTCATGGCTCAACAAAGTATCAGAGCCGATGTCCATAGACCCTTGCGAAAACCAGATATCGTGAAATAGTTCCAATTCCTGTAGCTGTTTCATGTTAATATCTAGCGTAATATCCTTTATCTTTCCTCCAAAGCTCAAAGGGTTCTGTTCACCGCTATTGTTCAACGGTTTCAAACGAGTGCCTAGAATAAATATATCATCAATCGCAATATAGCCAGAGATATCTCGAGAATATACATGCTGCAAAGAAGCCTTAAAGCCCTGCATTTCCGTAGCAATCGCTGTTAATCTTCCAATCAGCTTCTTACCCCGGTCGCTTTTCATTTCCTCATTTCCCATATCCAAACCCATGAAAAACTCATTGATCGAGACACTTGCCTGTACCTTAGCTGTAGGCATGCATGAAAAAGTCAGCTCTTGCCTGAACCACTTGACTCCAATTTTGATATCGATATTGGCAAATAGCTTATCCACATCCTCTGCAGTCAGCTGATATCTCTCAGATTCAGCAACCACCGGTTTGGTCAATAACTTATTGTTTCGAATAATTCCCTTTTTAAGTAACACATAAGCCTTGCAGGCCACCGGAACGACTTTGGGCCAGATAGTATTAGATGTGGGAGTAATATTCACGCGAGCGTGGAAAGCATCACGCTCATTAGCATTCACCGAGCGGGTATAACTGAAAAATCCGGTAACGGTCGGAGTCTTCAGAGAAATTGACGGCAGTCTTGCAACCGTGTACGGAGGGACAAACTGTTTAGTGTCCTTCGCTGAATCCTCAAGGTAATTCTCAACGAAACTGGCCGCGTTCAAGTTTGCTGATCTTCTTTTACTCTGTGCTTCACCTTCGGACCATAATTTAAACTCTCGCTCATCCCAAAGTTCTATCTGAGCGGCAGCAAATTCTAGACTTATTCTGAATGAAATGGGCAGTCTCAACGATTTTACACGTTTCACGCCAATGTCTCTAACTAGCTCGTCTTCTTGAAGTACCTTCAAAGTCTCCTCAATATTACTAGCAGTCCGACTCAGTGAGAGATAAATATCAGTAATGAGTCCTGAAATGTTCGGCAAGATAGTTAGTTGAACCCCATCACCTTTAATCCGAATCGCCAACACCGGGTTACTCTTTTCGTCGGTATTGAATCTGGATAAGATCTCAACATTGGGGAAAATGGCACTATTGGCACGCAGGTTGTCACAGGAGCTTTTGAGATAGATGTCACTATGCGTAGATGGAGTTCCATAAATACCTCTCACAGCGACCTGAAGATCCCCAGAAAGTGTGGAAAGCTCGACTGTCTCATATCCAACAAGAAATCCAGGGTAGGTTGGGCTCGGTACTTCCTCTCCAAACATCCAGGCAATAGCGGCATCTTGAAACTTCATTGACAATCTCGTCTGCAGCACCCATTCTTTCATCATCAAAAAACGACCGGTGTCCAAGTCGAGAATCTTAGCTTTCTCAGAACCAGCAGCTGCGACTGCTTTTCTGTCTTGCTTGAACTTCGCTACTTCTCCATGTACACCTTTGATAACCCTGACGAGCGCTTCAGTTGTTACGGCAGTAAGCAACACCCTAGCTTCTGTAGATCCAATATCCAGCTTCTTCTGACCAAACGGGTCTTCCAATGACACGTGAAATTGTAGTTTAATAATTGACGATAAACTCCGGCTGATATGAGGAGATTCGACGTTCACAAAGAACTGACTCCACTTCAAGTTGCCATTGAGTGGAACAGGAAATCTTCCGCCTCCCTCAGTAACTGGAAGATAGGTCCCAGAGCTGAACTGAAGTCCTTCAAAGCCACACACGGCTGTGGAGTCCTCAATCGGCAGATAAATAGCTGCCCGTCTTATAATAGCCCGAATTAAGAAAATTCTCTTACTAATATCCTCAAAGAAAATGCACCAGTTATAATTCGTGTCAGCAGCATCGACACTTTCGGTCAAATTCTCAACTACTGTCTTTTCAGAGGTTTTGGTCGCGTGATATGCTTTCTCAATCTCCCTCTGCGCATTTTGGATGGCAGGCCCGTTTAGCAACGCCAGAATATGATCGATGACAAAAGGTATAGATGCTGAGTCTAGCTCAACACTATCCATATGCAAGACTCCATCAGTAGCACTGTCTAAGATTTCACCGGAGCCAGCCGTTTCTTGACACATTAATATGCACTGTAGCTTCCTAAACACAAGCTGTACGAGTCTTTTGTGTTTCTCGTCGCCCACCAGGGCAAGTTCTATCCGTCGGACAGATAAAAGGTTTCTCATAGAAAATTCAGAACAAAGAACAGTTTGTATCAAGCTATCTCCAACGGAGAATACCAGCCCAAGTTCGGGAAATAGGGAGCAGTAGAATTCCGAGGAATGGGTAAACAGCTTCACGTTGAAAAGACCGGTAGCTCCGTATATCTTTTGAATCACCTTATCCTTCCATGGCTGCTCCTGTACTCTTGGTTTCTCCTCAAACTGCTGTTTGCTATCCAGCTTCTCCATAATTCCGCGAGCAAACGCATAATCCACCTCTAGCAATACTCCGCCAAGCTTTGCCAATCTTTCCACAGTATATCCAACATCAGTTGAAACATGAGCGTAAGAAATATTAACATATTTCTCGGCGTCTTTCAGATCGCCATTGAACCCTGTAGACAAACGCGTATCACGGAAAAATACTGAAACAACAGATGCGGTATCCCTACTACCCATTTGGCTATTATCACGGTTGGGTCTTTCATTGACATCCATTCGAAAGTTAGCTGCAACTGCCACGACACTTAGTAGTATAGCTAGGGGGGTCTGCTTATCGAGGTGCTTATAATAAATAGATGCCTTAACTCTTGAACCCTCACAGGTGGCCTCCAATGATGGCAACACAAATTGCTGCGAGGTCGAGGCTACATCTATGCTGCTGGAAATTATGATTAAGGGCAAATCATTCTGACCGGTCCCCGCCTTCTTCGTATCCTCGACGGGATTAGAAGCCAGGGAAGGAACAGAACCCATCTCGAGTTCTTTTAGAGATGTCAAGACTTCCAGGAGGCGATATGTCAATCTTGATCGAATATTTGAACATGTGACACGAAAGTCTACCTCCAATGGAGACTGCTCTTCCACTGTCGCCTGCACCTCAGAATCCTTAGGACGAGTAACAGTCATCCAATTAAGCATGATATTCAAATAATCAAAGCATATGAACTCTTCTTCATCAGGGTATTGAGTACGGACTCCAATGCTTTCGATATCAACACTAGTATGAGTGGTGATTGAAAGAATATGCTCTCTAAGGGAGTGCTCTGAAAAGACATAGCGAAACAAGAAGCTTGAAGTTACATCAGTTAATTCCCAGCTTCTCCATTTTGAGAAGTAGGATGTGACTACGCCCCTTGCATCTTCAGGGACATTAAATGTGCCATCCTTCAGCTCATCTTCAACTTGCGCCCTCCATTCTCGAGGAGCCATATGCAAAATGTGCCGCAGCCGCATTAAAATCTTCCACGATGTTGTAGTTCGAATATGATCAGCGGATTGGATAATATAAGCTGGACGAGTTAATACGAATGGATCGTTAGAAGTGTCGTATTTGTCGCTGGCTTTCACCAGCTCATAAAGAAGTAAAATCACCTTGTTGTGCCTGCTATAAGTAGCTCGGGCTCCCGGTGTTTTTACTGCTGTCCGGTTCACTCTGGTGTTATCCAATCGCTTTACCTCAAGCGCATTATGAGCCAAAAACTCAGTAAGCCATACTATTTGGTCACTCATGACAAAGAAATCAAGGGTTCCAAGTTTCAACGAACCAGAACTCTCTTCTCCTTCATGCCACCAGAATTCACCGTTATCAATTTGAAACAGCATTGGGGTACTAGGAGTAGGGCCATTCTTTCTTATGCCAAAAACTATTCCATCAACATTGACACAAATGATCTTCTCAGCGGTAATATCTTGACCCTTTATGATTTGCTCTAAGCTAATTTTCTTCGTTCGAGAAAACCGCATGACCATACTAAAATTCTTGATCTCTGCATATATGTGTGAGCAGTCCGGATCCGGTTCACAGTTTTTATCTTCCTCGCCATCCAGCTCACCATATTTGATTTTGACAGAAGGAATGATCAGCCTCACATTGTCAACCTCCGGGCTGATATAGGTGAGCAACCGCAACTTGAACTTATCCAAGAACTGAATCTGCAGCAAATCTAGCAGCACACCCAGATCGGCTGCCTCTAAAGCCTCTATCAGGTCGTTGACAGCATTGAATACTGGCGGTGAGATATAGCCCTGTACGGGACCAAGTTGCATAATTACATTGTCATATTTTGCAGTTTCGTCAAGGACACTCTTCGGGCCAATCTCGCCTTCACTACTATAGTAAGAGGTAGGCTTTAACCCAAAGTCTGTAGATACATCTTCAAAGACTTGATGATTCCAAGTTCTAGGCGGTAGAAATTCGCTGACTTCATCGTCAACCAAATGTTCGCTGTGCCTCATAGGGCTTGATTTGCTTATATGTTGTACAAACCTTTGTCGTGGTTCTCCAGATGATGATGATGATCTACTAAATCCGCCTGTGGATTCGAATGCCGAAGAATTTCGTCTTCCCTTTCTCGTTCGTCCTCTCACCTTTCCATCGTGAGGTTCCAGCACAAATACTCCGCTTCTGGCAGACACTCTAGAAGAATATTCATCATCTTCGACCTCGCGTAAGGCGCTCATATTAGGATCCACCACTGATATTGTATCTCGTGTAAGTGGTGGAGGAACAGTATCTATAGGAATGGGCAAATGTACATTCTTGCTAGTACCAGCATATTCCTGTGAATATCGGTGTTCCTCATCTAACAAAAATGCACATCGTTTGAAATCAGAATCGTGCAACATAATGTGGTCCTGCTGAAGTTGGCGATGCTGGTTGAAGTTCGGTTTCTGGATAAAATTGGTCACTAATACCGAAGTTTCAAAAGATGACAATGTTCTGCCATCGTTCAAAATTGCGAGCTTAAATAATGGTATGCTTAATCTGACTTTTGCTGTGTATCTTTCGTTGGCCAGATCGTTGAACGTCAAGTTCACGCTGCTTGTTAACACTTCCACAGATGAGCATCCCTCTTCTTCGCGATCATCTGCACTTACGAACCTGATGTTTACTGATGACAGTTTTAGGCTCAAAAACGTCACATCATATAATGGCAGCTCATCAGGGATAAGTGAGTTTTCAAGATCATTAAACGTGAACGCAATGTATTCGAGTACTCTTCCCAACTCATTACTCAACGACACTGGGCCATTCACCAAGACATCACCAACATCGAAATCCCATTTACAAAAGTAAGTCGGTTCTGTTGGTGGAAGTCCAAACAGACGGTTGCCATGAAGAATTAATCCATCAATAAACACTTGCTGTTCCTGTTCTTGAACTAGTGAACTCACACGCAGCTTTGCCAAATCCAGAACCGCACTTCTCTCGGTATTGCTTTCAAACCGTCCTTTCAACGGCGCAATATTCATCTGAAGATCCATATAATAGTTCGTGAATCGACAATCGGTGTCAAAATATGCAAAATCCAGCCTAACGTAAGACTCAGCATCATAGAGGTTGGCTGGTAGAACTAAGGTACCTTGATTAACATAGACGTAGAGTAGAACATCCAGGGCAGCTTCTGTTCTAGCATGAGTGAACTCTGGTGCTCGCTCGACTTTATAATTATTAAACTCCTCTAACGTTCTAAAGTGAGTATATTCCCCAAAGTAATTTTCCCGGATCTTCATCAAATATTTGAGCACAAATCCATGGGCAACCAGAGTAGTAGGTCCTGTGTTACAATTTAAAAAGAGTGTATCGGCAACGGCAGGCGAAGGAAAAGGATAAAATGTGTATCCACCTTTGAGGTCAAAGTCGTAAGATCTACCAACACCACTGGAATCACCCTTAGAGAAGTTGTGCACAGTGTGCCAGGGAGGAGCATCGAGAACCAAATCGAAGTGTTTAGTAGTCAATGAGAAGTCTAAATGCTTTTTGACAGGGGCGATTTCCAGCATCGGAATAGCAATATTCAACGAAAGACAATCACCTTGAATTGACAAAAAAATATTATCGTCAAAGTCAGATGGGTTATTAATGATATTTTTATCATTCACGTTAAGAAAAAGCCCGTAGTCTACAAATTCCCAGGATATGTGGTATGTAATGGGAGTGAACAGATCATACGAGGCAGGAGGCCCAGACGAAAAGTCAGACAGCATATCAATAAGCAGTGTGATATGCTCCCGAAGAAGAAAAACTTTCACGTTCTTGCTGATATTCTCAATAGCCCATTTCTGCTGACCATTCCACTGATGAGGGATATTTATGGTACCAGTAGTTACATGGGACTCTGCAGAGTATAGCAGGCCATGATTAACGCTGGATCGAATCTCAGGATTTCTCAAATCCAAGACGTAGTCATTCTCCCAACCTGTGGCGCCTCCGACCATCGATTGGTTATAGGAGAATGTAGAGGTATCAACTGTTTTCAACTCCATCCATCCACATGGACGAATCCGCAAAGTGGGATTGTCTCTCAATTCCGCTGCGAAGGAAGCGTTGTTGCTAAATTCTCGTGTAGGGATTCTCATAATAGTATCTCCCTGTAACTCAATAAATAATTTAAACCTTGTGTAAAGTCTTCTATCACCGGCTTGTCTTCGAGGTTCTATAGCGGAGTCATAGCAGGCCCTAGGAACAAGCATTTTCTGTATCGACAGCCTCTCTCTATCAGCCCAGGGGCCATAATAGATAGTGCAGCTATGAAAAACAACATCCATGCCCCACTCGGGAGAAGAGCCGGAATTGCCGATATCAGGGCCATCTCGGATAGGGGTAGGTTGAGCTCTTGGAGGGACTTTCCCTGATATGTCGTAATAATATGTCATATCGAGATTAGAAGCGTCAACAACAGTCGAAAATTTCGCATACTCTTCTTCAAATTGGTGCCCACCTTGGGGAAGATCTATAGAGGCTTCTTCCGAGCCATGCATATGGTACCTCTGCAGTCCTCTCCAGTTAACGTTGGAGGGCTCACCAAACTCCTCCAATTTTCTTTTTTCCTCCTGGTAGTCGGTGCCACCCATCAATATCACGGGAATGAGCAGTATAAAGGTGAAAAATGCTTCTACCCTTCTTAAAATGGATTGTAGAGCGCTTGGGCCGTCAGAGGGTATATCCGGGGTTCCCTGAGGAAACAGGGAGCCATCATCACTATCCACACCATGATCCATATTTGGCCTCAGTTCCATAATGGCCCGATTCAAAGAAAACTTGTATTTCACCTTATAATGATCCAGAGCCGATTTGGACTGCCCAGCATCCACAATTGCAGTTCCCGATCTAAAATGAATGACCAATACTGAAGAGGTAGTCTTATTTCCGCACACCATAGCACCTTTGGAGCATTCCACTTCAATTGGGAGGAATTTTAGAAACGGGTATTCCTGAGCAAGCAGATCACCATTTATAAACGTTGATAAGCCAGTAGCCAGACGGCCAGCCGTGGCCTTTTCTAGTGGATTACGGCTCGACTGATCAGGCCCTTCAGTCGAAGATGATACAGAAGACCTGGAGACATACTCTTTGTAGTGTTCGCCCGTACTTTCCTTCTGGTACTTGTTGAATCCATTCAGCATGTCATCGTACGCAGCGGATCGGTTGAAAACAAACCATTCCAGGCCCGAAATATGCACCTTGAGCCTAATTGGCACATTGTCTTCTCGCTCCGCACCTTCGGCTTCGGAGTCTCTCGTCTGCAAAATCTCCGGCGTACGAACACGAGGTAACCAGTAGCGCCAGGTCAAGTTGCCTTGAACCGCTGTGATCGCCTCGTTCGAGCCAATATAGCTGATATTTTTGAAAAACAGCCGCCCACCAAGCAAAGACAGCTGAACAGCCTGTACCTTGACTTCCATCTTCCATTTATGCCACATGAACCATTGAAACGCCGTCGATAACACGAACCCGGCCATCCGATTGAAGAAAAACACCATGAATACCGTCAGCATGATGGCCATGATCCAATCTGCAAGAAACACCCAGCTAAACACATGATTGCTCACGATATAGCCTTCTGCGAACCCCACGGAAACCATGTTGAGTGGTGATAAGCTGCTGTTTGGTACTCGCTGGTGGAGGTTGGATTGCTAGACTCTCTCCCATCTGCCGTATATGTAAAGTGCGTTGGTTAAATAGCACACCGTTAGCTATAATAAACCCTTCGTTCACCAACTTAAGGAAAATTGCAAATTATCAGTAATATAAAAAAAAAACTTCCATACGTCATAACTATCTCATACTATTCACATACTACGTAATCATTCGGCTGATTCCCAAGCCCAGCAGGTCTCAATCATCCAGATCCCTTCTCTCCAGTGCTGCTGAGGCTTCCGGCATGGACCTTTCTCTACTAGGCGATCGGTTGCCGAGCCGTCTTAGCCAGCTGTTGCGACTAGGCGAATGGCTGTACAGTCCACTGTCATTCGAACTGGACGGTGAGATATTTTCTCCTGTATTTAACGGCGGAGGGACCATAAGATCATTCTGTGATGACGATCTTTCATCTCCGCCCATTGTAAATGCCAAAATCGATCGTCTCCACCGCGAAACTCGGTGAGGTGAACTTCCGGATCCATTTGAAACGGGTCTGGGCCTAGGCTGGACCGGAATACCATTCTCGTATTCGTCACCAACCGACGATCCTCCTGAGAGAATTTTTGTCAGACTTGAGTTAGAGTCGTTGTTATGGGCAGTACCAAACACCGAGTTGAGTGACCTGAATCTTGGCGACGGTGCATTGACATTATCAGAAGATGTAGTAGAAAGCGGTGGTGAAGTAGGAGAAGCCAGTGCTTGGTCAATAGTTAATGAAGAGCCTGCATCATATTGGTCTCTGCCCAAGTACCGCGGAGTATTCAGCTCCCCTTCGTGAGTTGCCTCACCACGTCCACTACCATTACTACTTGCAGATGCGCCTCTAACGACAGTCAAGCCTTGACGAGGAGACTTGGATCTCTTCGAAAATAAATTGCTTAACCCCCGTCTATGACCATGGGAATCGTCAGGAGAAGTCGCCACAGGGTCGATAGTCGATTCTCCAGCATCGTGTAACTCATCGGTTGATGACATTGCCGCATTGTTAATGACGCCGCGGTTCAGTCCGGAAGATTGTGAAAGGCTACCAGCGCTCGGAGCTCGAGGATAGATTCTCGTCCTCTCGTTGGACGAAATTGAAGACTCAGACGTAGCCCTGCCTTTCTGTGAGGGCCGCCTTGAGAAACTAACACTTCTCTTGATGCTAGAAAGAAAAGCAGATCCAGAGGAATTGGTGGAGTCTCGCGAGTTATATCGCTGTATTGGGGCAAAGGCAGCAGTGTGATTCTGCTCGTTTTCGTGCTGGCGGTGGTCAGTAAACTGGGCATTATTTGTAGTCGTTACCGTCGTAGCCTTCTCAATGGGTTTGGCTGGGCCATCCACCGGCCTTTTTTTCACTTTAAGACCGGTCTGGTGCCGTGAAATAGCATCGCTAACTGGCGGTGGCACACCTGTGACACTGGAAAGACTTTTAGAATGCCTTCTCCTAGGTTGGTCAACAACTGGAGCAGTAGCCTTTGGTCT
Source organism: Zygoascus flipseniorum (assembly GCA_030565365.1). Lineage (NCBI taxonomy): Eukaryota > Fungi > Ascomycota > Dipodascomycetes > Dipodascales > Trichomonascaceae > Zygoascus > Zygoascus flipseniorum. Next base: position 88,691 of record JAJMBR010000003.1, read on the forward strand.
TGGGGAGTTTCCATTAACATATGGAGATTCGTTGATGGATGCCAGATTGTCTGAGTCCTTTTTCTTGGCCTTGAGTTGCTCATGCTGCTTTATGGCGATGCTCTCAATGTACGAAAGAAACTTATTGCTGTGCTGGATGAGAAACTCAATCGCCACTCTAGATAGGTGGTATTCACCAGGGGCCATATCATGCTGGGGATGAGAGAGTAGGCTTGGCTGGAAAATGGCAGCTAGGTTTGCTGCGGGCATGAGATTTTCCTCGCTTTTTGCAGCAAAGATAGACAATAAGTCCAATATATACATGAGCAGCTGACGGTTCAAAGATGGGAGGGTCAAAATCAGTTGCTGATACCGATGAACTGCTTGGCTGATATCTTCCAGCAACTGTTGCTTGTCAGCTGCTGCACCATGGTTTGAAGATTCATTTGATTCAGAAAGAGTCTTTTGCGAATCGTCTGCACCACCAAAGGCAGTAGAAGCGTCAGCTGGAGTGGTGATTATAGCGGGGATATTTGAGTCGGTATTTAATGCAGCAGCAGCAGCAGTCGAGGTCGAGGAAACACTGGGCGCAGAATGCGCTTCCAAATACTCTACGATTCGGTTATGTTCACGAAGAGGGTCTCTGAACTGCTCATAATACTGCAAGGGGATGATTGGCTCCGGAAGATTGTTCAGATATCGTCGCAAAACATTTGCAGCATCGTGGACATTGAAACCTGCCCAGTCCAAGCCCTTGCCAAATCTGGGAGGAGAGTTGAAAATGTGCTGGAGTTCCTTGATACGCCTGGCAGAGCCGGACAGACGGAAAATACCTTCAACACCGGTGGCATTTTTCTTGAGATAAACTCCGCACTTGGCTACTACTATGGGGATGTACCCGTAGACAAACTGTTCTCCAGAAGGATCAGACAGCGATATGGAAACGTTTGCATACTGTATGCTCTTCTGCAGCTCGACACCGAAAATAGGACTGTCTCGCACATCAGCGGGTATATTGAGCACAAGATGTTTACCAGTCGACATACTGACAGAGCCAGATGACCGGGATTGGTGAGGAAGAATGGGCCTCCGGGGAGGAGCCAACGATGAATCTTGTTCCGAAGGTTGCTTTTGTTTGAACTGCTTCCACCAGGAAGTCAGCGAGGACTTTGTAGGGGACGAAGGCGTCACCGCTGCACTCATGTCTGTGTCTATAAGGGTGTAGACAGGATTATTGATTGATTTTCTTGTCTAAAGTGTTGCTGAAACAGGAGGATGAGGAGGAGGAACGACAGGGTGCACCAGACAATACTAAACTACAAGTCTAGCAGGGGAAGGGGGGAGAAGGGGGCCTTTTTGGCTACCAACCGAAGCACAATAGAGAAAGCTATTCTTTTAGTTGTTTGCAAAATTGTTCAACAATGCCTTAAAGTGCGGTGGTTGTCTACAAGAAAAGTGTGGCGGCGCTAGGCAGTTGAAGGGTATGTCTTGAAGAAAACACTGTTGTTTCGTGCAAATCCATCCCAACTGCTGGAGATGAGCTGGGAGATCCTCGTCTCCTCCCCCATACAGTCCAGCCCAAACCCGGCCCGTCCCCAGCTTAGCCCAGCCGAACGAGACTGATATTGCTGGGAAATAGCAGAAACACCCACAATATTTCTAGCCGGGCTCGGCTGGGGTTTCCTGATGGTTTGGCGGGAGCCCGCCAATCTCATGCTGGTTGCAATCTTTAGGGTGCTTCCATGGCCCAGCAGCACTGCGTTAAGCTGCGCCGCTCCAGATCTGGCTCTAAAAATATCCCACCGCAGCATTGCCATGGAAGCAAATCTGGGGGAGGGGGCAGGGGAACGGGGAGTTAAAATCCACCACTAATGCTGCGGATAAATTATAGCCATGCACTGTACTGCAAACAACCAGTCAGCCCTACTTACAGTTGTGGCGATCGCTCGAAAAGTTTATTTAAGGAGCTCCTATTTGAGTAGCCACCGATAACACACAGTTACACTATCCATAGCAAAAAAACATTAAGAACCATATCGCAATTAGCAGAAACGAGCTATTTATAGTTTAATCTTCTTCTATATCCTTAGAAATTATCATTTGCCTGTCTGTGCATGTATTAGATTGCCCTCACTGCTGGCCATAGATACCACTACCCCAGCTGGACGTAATTACCAGGGAAAACTCCCTGCAGCCCATTGACTCGCCCAGTCCACCATCCGTTGGTGTCAGCAGTGCGTTGTACAATCTCAATGCGGTCGCCTGCCTTGATAGCGAGATCCCCAGCAGCCTGCGGAGCATAATCGTACAAAGCCGTACAGTATTCCACTGCTGCTACAGGAGACATTGGAGGCGGACTAACAGCAGATACCGCCGGCACAGGAGAGGCTACTGGCTGGCCATATATCGGTTGAGGCTGAGCATAAGCTTGCTTCTCAGGCGGATACACTGGCTGCTGAGCATAGCCAGCGGCCGGTGGCTGAGCATAGGCTACAGGCTGCTGCTGACCATATGCAACCGGCTGTTGACCGTAGGCAGGCTGCTGGCCGTAAGCAGCAGCATTGGGATCAACAGGACTTTGGTAAGGAGGAGGCGCAGCAATGGTTGGAGATGAGCCTTCACCAGACTTGACCTCTGATTCCTTATCTTTACCGAACTTTCGTCGAGTCATTTCCAGCTTGCTCTTGGCATGGCCAACTCGGAAATGAGTAATGCCGATTTCCTCTGCTTTTTCTTGAATGTCTCCCCGCTTGGCCCTGAAAGTCTCCTCAAGATCACCATTGAGGTCAAAGTATGGGATCTTCATTTCCTCCATTCGATTGTATAGAGTGTAAAAAATATTGAGCTGCATGAAATAAAGAGTCTCAAACAGAGGTTTGATAAACTGGGCTTCCAGCGCAAATAGCTTAGGAAGCTCCTCTTTGAGCATGTCATTGAAATATTCGTACTCCTGCTTGGCAATCTCTACATTGTTTTCGGCAGCATACATTTTCTTTTCGTCATTGACGCTCCTGTCCTTTCTGTTTTCATATTTAGCCAAAGAACTGGAATGGCGATCCAGATCAAGCTGCTTGTGGTCTCGTTTGATAGCCATTTTTCGAATGGCCTTGATCACCTGTAGCAGCTCATCAGCCGGCGCAACAATTCGTGTTTCAATCATGTCCAACTCAGGCTTGAGTGTCTGTTGTAGCTCCAAAACCACATCTCGATACTGTTCGCAGGCCTCGATTCCCTCGGGATTTCCCTCTGGTTTGGCACTGTTTGGATCGGATAAGCGACCGGAAATAGGTTTATATATTTCTTCCACAGCCTTGGAGAACTCAATCTGATGACTGAGCATGCCGTTAACCGCATCAGAGTATTTCTTGGACTCGGTGTGTAGCTTCTTGGTCTCATCCTCCAGTTCCTTGAACCGCCGTTCGGCATCCAAATACACCGCATCTTTGGTGATTTGACCCTATCATTCTGTTAGCAAAAACTGAAGTGCTACGACTACAACAAGCTATCGGTTCTAACTATAGTTGCCATGATGGGGCTCACTCACCATATTAAACTTCTGCTTGAAGCTTTGAGGGGCCTATTGGTTAGTTTTGTTTAATGTCTGCTGGGCATTTTTTTTTATTCCTTCCACATACTCTCACCATGCTCTTCTGAATTCCCTTCCAACTCATAGTGATGCAATGCTCTCGGCCTCTCGGCGTGCTTCAATGTTTTGTTCGCGATGCGATGCTCGAGCGTGAAGTGGCAAGCAGGAGGGTTACATTGCAAAGCTGGGCGGACCGGGCGGGAATACCAGCACCGATGGTCCACCACATCATCATTTCCTGCATTCAAGCAGGCAGGCAAAAGCAGTGTAAAGTGCAAGCTCTGCACCGATTTTTATTAATATATCTATATATTTACTCAAACAACATCTATAATGGCTGAATGTCCGTCTATGCACGATCTCTGCACAATGGTCGATCTTCGCTATGTGAGCCAGGCCAGTACATTGGGCATCGCCATTTAATAGCTCTCAGTAAAAATGTTGCCAGTAGTAAACAGCAACTCAATTCGTTATCGGCCCGTAGCTTACCGGCTGTTTCCCCGCCTAGAATATGCTGCGTAACTTGTGGTATGCTTGGTAACCTGTAGTGGTTGTAAAAACTTCCCAACCTCCAAACTCAATCATCACCATCATCACCCAAACATGCTCGGGTTATTCAGATCGTCGCTGCGAGCAGCGTTCGCTCGACCTGCTGCCGGTTCCAGTAGCCTCATTTCTACATTTCTTATGCAGACCCGTGGCATGAAGGTCCGATCTTCCGTCAAGAAGTACTGTCAGGACTGTTACGTACGTATTGTCACGCTGGTCTACCGGCTGCTCCATTTTATTTCTCTAACCAATCAGATTGTTCGACGAAAGGGCAGAGTTTATGTTTGTTGCAAAACCAACAAGAAGCACAAGCAGAGGCAAGGTTCTTGAATCAAAACACTAAAACTAGCATTGTACATAGGCGCAAAACCCAAGGTAATCAAAATCATTTGTATCGACTTCAAAAACTTGAAAGCATGTATCTATTCTTCCCGTGCAGCGTATATCACAGACATTCTGTTTACGTGGTGTGTGTTGTTTTTATTATGTTACATTTTTTACGCAATGCACCCATCATATGTGTGTTATGGTTAACTCAAATATCTATCCAGAGACTCTCCAAGTACTTCTTCCACTACAGGAACCAAGTTTCGTCTGACCTCCAGTTCTACGCTCTCATCGTCGTCCTCCAGAAGCTCCGCAATAAGAGGAACCAGCTGTGGAAGCATAGATACCCATTCCTCTCCGAGTCTCGTGTAAAGTCCTCTGATAGTTCGAATAGCCCATATCTTTTCATTAACTCCGCAGTCTGCTCGGAGATGAACGGTAACACCCTCATTTATCGCCTTGTATGCTTCAGGAGAGCCCCCAGCTTCGGCTAGACCCACTATCGCTTTTACCAGAACTCCACCGAGATTAGTCTGAATGGATGGGATCAGGTCAATTAAGCCCGTGGAAATCTTATCGAACCGGGCTTCTGCCTGCCAGAATTCATCTCGATCGTATTGAAATGATGCCACCAAAGAGTTGAGCAGAAATCTCTTCAGAGGCTCAGCAACTGGCTTATCCTGAGCCATCACTTCCAGCAAACCGCTGACAGTATCCAGCACATACCCGTAATAGTTGGTGACAATTCCCTTCAGAGTGTTAAGCAGGTTCACGAAGAACTTGAAAAATACCACCATATCTGATTGATCTTGTCCATCAATAGCCCACTTGGCCATTCTCACAAATAGTGGTCTGAATGTCTTGTCATTCAGCTTCATGACTATCTGTAGAGTACTAGAAATAACCTTGGACTCAATTCGGTTCACTTCATTGAAACCCAGAGCAGATGACTTCCTAAGAGCAAAGACTTCAAGAACAATAGAAATAAGTTTATCTGAGCCCTGAGTAGCCTGCTTCTTCGATGATAATTCGACAGTAGTGTCTAGAGTATCTAAGTACAGAATCATGTCATTAACGCCTGCCTCTGAGGCGAACTTCCACGTTTTAGAAAGAGCATCAATGACTTGAGTAGGCTGCATAGCATCGATAATAGTGTTAATCACCCGTTGTCGATGGCTAACACTAACGGTCGATCTGAAGACAAGCTCCATAACCTTGGGCAAGGTAGAGGTCATGAAAGCAGGAATTCGCTTCAAAAGACCACTAAGCAAAGCAAGAACTGCCAGTTGGATAGCTGTAGACTCTTCGTCGTCAGCTCCAGTAGCACTTTCAAATCTTTTAACGGCAGCCGGCACAATCTTTGGAAACTTGCCGATAGCAACTGCACCAAGAATTGTAAAAATACTGTTGGAACAAGCTGCAGCAGCGATGAATGCATATAAATCCTCGTTGCCCAAACCAATAGGTCCACTAACAGTATCCAGAATTGCAAGGAGTTTGGCATTGTTTTCACCGGCAGTTTCGCCGTACTTGGCTATAAGGAAGTCCAAAGCTTCCAACAGATATTGAGCCAGCTCCTCATAAGCACCAACATGAGCAGAGATAGTATCAATAACCGTCCAGGCAGCTTGTTGTGCTTCATTGTCATCGCTCAGCTCGTAACCGAATTTAGTGCTAACAAGCTGGACAACTTCCCGAACGAGCTTTGAGTCACCATCCGAGGTAAGGATCTCAACAATAATTCGAGTAAAATCGGTTATAGGTAGGATTTCGAGAACCTTAGTTAGTAGACTGAAGGCGGCCCGCTGAGTCACAGTATCTTCGTCATCATCGATTTGCATCCCATCAGATTCAGAGCTACTCTTTGAGATAAGATATTCCAAAATACTCCTGCACACTTGAACAACTTCGGTGCCTTCCTTCTTGTTATCCTGGGATAAAATAAGAAATTCCATACGAAGAGGCTGAGTACCAGGAAGCTTCTCATCATCAATAATTTGCTCCAAAAAGTTATATAGATCTGCTTCGGGCTGGTCGCTCTTGGGATTGGCACTGCTGTTAAGAATGGCAGCGTGAAGTTGACTCTGATTTTCTTTCTGTTCTTGTCCTTCATCAAATAGTCCGGTGATCTCGGAAAGATATTTCTCCAGCGCAGTTACTTGCTCTGCTACAGCAAATGATCTAGTAAACGTCTTGCTAAACTGAACAAACGTCTTGGCTTCACCCCATCTCCTCTTGGCTTTAGATTCAGAGTATTTTTGGCCAAGCAGTAATACGAGCTTATAAAGACTTTCGTTAACACCAAGCGTGCGGACTAAGGTGGTGAACAATTTAAGACGCCTGTGACGAGGGATATGCACGAATGTAGCAGCAAAACTAAGAAGCAAGAAATCAATTTCTTCGCTATTCATGCTGTCACTCATAAGCGCAGGAATCACCTGAGCTATTGTTTGTTGAATAGCATGGGCGGAGAACTCGTCGTCTTGACGTAAGGTATTGGCACCCATGAAGGTGAATATCGGCATAACAGAATGCAAAACAACCTCAGGAGCCAGGCTGGCTAGGTTTGCTACCAGAAGCAAAAAACGATTCTGAACTTGTGGACTGGGACAAGATCGAATGCAAGACACAATAATGTCAACACGGACCAGGTTGGAATCTATTTTCAAGGAGCGAGTGTTTTGACTCTTCAGCTTGTTTACCACCTCAATCATGCAGTTGGCAAGCACTTGCTGAGTGTACAGAACGGGCAGCTTGGAGTCAATACCAAGGGACAGGATTTCACCAAGAATCACAAAAAGCTGAGAAAGGAGCTTGGTGCTGTGGTCTTCGTCGCTCTTTTCCAAAAGTTCCAATATACCAGTGAGCTTCTTCAAGTGTCGTTCAGCAAAATTAGCTAAAACGCCAGACTGGAGTTGTTGACGAGAAGAGGCACTACTTCTTCGTCTTCTCTTGGCGATATTTCCAGCAGCTGAGCCATTGGCGCCTTCTCGTTCAAGCTTGCAATCTTCCAGTAAGATGCCAAAATGAGCAGAAGATATTTCCACTTTACTGAGAACCTCCATTGTATCATATGGAAGGTTCTCATTTACTGAAGCTTCAGAAAGGAACCTTAAAAGAGTCAATTGAGAATCAGGTTTGATACTCTTCCAGATACTGATAATTTTGGCTCCAGCAAGGGCTGCTAAAGAATGATACTCGCTAGATATGCACTTTTGGAAAAACTGAGTAGCGCTCTTGTCGCCAGAATTAACAGAGTTAACAACGTCAGTCTCAAAAACGTCAAAGGGAAAGTTCTCCTTTTTGCATAGAGCCTGCCAGTCTGAATATTGAGAAATGAAGGTACTCAACAGCGGTGCTAAATTCTTACTAGAAGACTTGCTATCTAGTTCAGTCACCGACTTAATCAAGAAACTCTTAATTGAAGGCAGCTGAACAGCCAGAGTATGGCTTGACAGGAATGATACCAAAACAGAGCTCAAGTTTTTCAAATCCTTATTACGATTCATTGATCCAAGTAAGCGAAGAATATAGTTTGAGTCCAAATAGCATTCAGCCAATCGAGGAACAATCACATCACCAATGACCTTCTTCTCTTCCTTCTCACTGAGCCATTTCGTATTGCTACTATCTTCACCAGGCCCATATAGAAAGTCCAGACCCCAAGCTTCAGTTGGCTTGCCTGCTGCCAATAGTTTTTCAAGAATCGCCCCCGTCGCTCTTCTCACCTTTTCAGACTCGTCGTATAAACCAACTAGAAAGCAAGGGATAAATGCTTGGTAGTCAACTTTAGCTTCCAAACTGGACTCAAACTGTTCCAATGCATAAATCTTGGCCAGTGTAGGTAGCGAACTGGTCCAAACACGTGCAAAGAAAGACGGCTCTGCAGTTTTCTTGATTTTAAGTTGGTTTAGATCCAATTTTTTTCGCTCGATCAAGCACTTGAGAAACACAGAGAGCCGCTCTGAAAAATCTGAGCTGGATTCTTTCGCCAAATAAGAGTCAACAGAAGAATCTTGAAGAGCCGAGAGAGTAGGAGAATCGTCAGTTAGGAGGGCAACTTCTTCAGAAGCCACTTCTTCCATTTCGACATCATCGCCTTCAACAGTTACCGGCCGTCCTTTGAGCGAAGTCTGCAGAGCAAGCTCAAGGTTATCAAAAGAGGCACCACGGCTCTCAAGAGCGGCAGCAACAACCTTATTGAAATTTTCTCGGGAAAGACATAATTGATAGAGCTCAGCCAACTTCTCTTTTGTATCGGTCGAGCAATTGCCTGAAAGTGCCAAATCCAAAGACTTTGAAATGATGGCTGACAGGTTATTAGTGCTGATTTGAATAGAATTAATAATTTTGGTGACAGTTTTAATATCCTCTGGTTTTAATTCAAAAACCTTACAAGACCAAGCAACAATAAATTTTTCAACTTGGAACTTATCAGCCAGTGCAATCAGATCAGAGTCAATGTGCCTGAGCTTTTCTAGACTGGAGAAAGTACTATCAGTAATAAGAATGCTAACATCATCTTCGTGGGAGCTTTCAAAAAGCTGAGTAATACATGAAAAGCCGTTTTTAACCGAAGCCTTTGACCAGTTTTGGATAACACTGCTAATAGCAGCTTCACGCACTGCAGTGGAAAGGTCAAATTGAGCAGACAGCACGGTAAGAATCATGTATCCCGCAATCTGAGCATCGGGACTTTTTCGGACACTAATAGCATAAGATATGCTAGAAAGCCATCTGTTGACAATATCCTCTTGGTTAGCTCGCTGCTCTTTGAGAGAGATCATCGTCCAAATGCTGAAAGACGACCAAAACGCAAGTAGCAAGTGGTAATCCCGGTGTTCAGAAATGGTCTGGAGAACATGAGCATTAACAAGCTCCAGAAACTGGGAATCAGTGGACAGAGCACGAATAAGCAGATTTCGAGATGGGTTCTGAACATGCTTTTTTGAGTTGGACAAAAATGAAAACAAGCCAGGCAGATTGGCTGGCATGATATCCAGGACTCTCAAAAAAACCGGAGTGTTATAATAGGGAAGAATAGTAAGAAGAAGTTGCTCTCCATTGAACTGGTGAATCTGGAACCTTCTGATAAGCCATTCAAGAGCCTTGATAGCCGGCTGTAAATTTATTCGAGGTGCAACCAGAGACAAAAAGTTGTTGATCGCCTTATCCAGCAGTTCATTTTGCTCAGAGGATTGCACATTTCTATCAATAGAAATAGAAGTCTCCGAAAATATGCTCTTCTCGAATACCGCGAAGTTAGGATCAAGAACTTCAAGATCCCGCAATCCTTCGAGAGAGACTTCAAGCAGGGTCTCATAGTCCTGAGTAGCAGCAACACCAGGCTCGTATACAAGTGAAACTGAATGCAAAGCCTTTCTCTTCTTTTTGTCTATAATAGAAGTTCCCTTATTATTGCCAAGAGCAGCCAGCTGGCTAGCTAGTGACGACATTCTGAGAGCCTTATGTTATATGGAAAAAAAATAATTTGGCGATATGAAAAGTTACTGGAACTTGGTGCGGCGCGCGCCGCGATTAGTAATACAACCCGGATAGGAACGAATTGGATCAGCTATTCTATATACTCTATACTATTCCAATTTTCCGGTAGCGGATTAGGGCGAGTAAACGCGATGTTATTTAGTTTCAGTTGGATACCTGGTGAAAATATACACGGAAGTCCACCGGGATATGGGTACACCCCATACGGTAGACCGGTGGATTCATCCATACAATAAGCATTATCAAGACCCATTCCAGTGGGGGATCTCGGATTGCATGGGGGCCTAATATCGTACAGGCCTTGCTCTGCTCGGTGATCCATGGCTATTGTCTGGTCGATCGAGACGTCGCTCAGGGAGACACCGGTAAGATACCCTTCGGGATCTGAATGAAAATTGCAAGCACCGTTGGTTTTGCCAGAGATGTTGCTTACTACCAGTTTGTGCACTTTTCCAGGGAGTATTTTGGGGTTTCGAGGACGTACTGAGACGTAAATGGGGTCAGCTTTGCCCCAATGGCATGCTGGGGACGTGATACACTCTAGAGTGATATTGCTTGCCGTCACGTCCGAAATATTTCCGCCATCTCTTGATACGATTCCAATGCCCCGATTGGTGTCAATAAATTTGCAATCTGAAATGGAAATATCAGACACATCATAATAAGTCTCCGTGCCTATCTTGAAAGCACAGCTGTGAGACAGAATATCACAGTGTGAGATATGAATAGCAAAGCATTTATCCTGCAGAGCTCTTCCTTGGGGCGAATCAGCCTTCTTCGTGGTTTTAATACAAACTCCATCATCAGCAGTGGAAATACTACAGTTGGAGACTTTGACATTGGAGCAACTGTCGATATCAATGGCATCAGTGTTGGGCATAGTCAGATCATTATCAATTGAAACCCCTGAAATATCGACATTGTCACACGAAACCAAGTGAATAGTCCACATTGGGGAGTTTTCAATGACAAAGTCCCGTAAAGAGACGTTCTTGCAATTTTCAAATACAATCATCCTTGGCCTTTGAGCATGGGGGCTTCGGTAGCCCAGCTCGTCCGCCTCAGCAGCAAAATACGCATCTCCATTGCCATATAACTTTCCCGGTCCAACTAACTGGATATTTTCAGCGTCTCGGGCGTAGATCAACGCAGTATGGGACTTTTCAGCCTCAGACAGAGTGGTAACGCCTTTGAAATCGTCATAGTTTTCGCTTGCCGTCAGCACAGCTCCTTCACTCAAGCAAAGTGTGATATTTGATTTCAATACGACAGTTCCAATAGTAGTGTCTCCGTTAGGTATGGTTACACATCCTCCAATGCTACCTAGCTGGTCAATCTGGGACTGTATTTTCTCGGTAGAAAGCTTAACTCCATGTAGCTGTACCATAGTAAGGGTTGGGTTACGTGAAGTCAAGATTCTACGTGGATTATTTCAAAGGCTATCCGACCATCGTAACCCATGGGTGGGGCAGCAAAGCGTTGATCTGCGTGGAAAACACCGGATTGGGAACGTGGGGGGCGCACAAACTGGTCGGAGATGCGGGGCAGAAAAATCTTCTCTACTCCCTGGATCAGCAGAAAGCAAGTTAATACCTGATGATAATCTCGAATATAATATAGTAATATTATGACCTTCTCATCTTGTGATTGCCGAGGTTGTGGAGCGCTTAAAATATGTCTTCATGGATGCCCGTAGCACAGCGTTGAATATGTGGGGTTGGCAGACCAGCCAGATATGGCATGGATGTATAGTAGATAGTAGAATAAATGCAGAAAAATACAGATACTAAATCAAAACAGGCATTTGTTACTTCAGAAGTGACCTGGCTTTTCTAAGATATATCAAGGATGCTAGAGCAAATTGTCGAGTCGATCATGATCTCACCAAATATGCACCTGAAGGGGCCGTATTATTGACGAACCCGCAAAACGTATTCTCAAGAAACCGGTTGACAAACAATTCCTGCCTATAATGATTGTGGTATACTGCTCACAAGCACTAGACATGGGTGAGTGATGTCGGGGTTCTCTGCCTACTAATTTCAAAAAAAACTACTCCTTTGCTAGTATCAAGAGCACCCGGGAATATGCAAATCTGCAAGGTCAGGACTGCTTCCAGCTGACTACTTGTATATATTTCACGCTTCTGGTATGGGAGTATGCATTATATTGGATCATTCAGAGAGTTTCTATAGCCAAATATCCGACTAATAAGTCATCAGCCAAGGTTCTTCTCGCATGCCATGCTGCATCTAAATCCTTCGTAAGATTTCTGCTCGTCAGCTACTCTGTTTGAGTCTTGCTGTCAGCAATTTCTATTTTATCGTCTGTCAAATAATACTGGCGTGGGGAGCAGGTAATAACGATCTCCTTCCCTGTATATGCTGAACGGAGTGAACCAGATCATTGGTAGACCTCAAGCCTACTTTTGTCACTTTCATTCGACATGGAGCAATGAAGCATTTCGAAACTTTATTTCCTGTATACGGGGCGGTGCCAGTGGTAGCAGGCTACTTTTTACTCTGGTTATATCTGATTCTCTTTTGTGAGTGCCTTACATTGGTGCAACATGCATAAGAGTAAGAAGACTGCCGCTGGTGAAGTACAATAGAACCTGAGATTGAAGCAAACACTCGGTGATTTGACTGATAAGCAGATCATTCCTTTCAATTACGTTTATTAGCATGTTGTAGATGTTACTTACTAGTCTCAGAAATTATGACAGTTTAATATATATCGGAAAAAATTTACGAGAACCTTGACTTGCATGGAAATACCTTCACCGTGTAATTCAGCACATAACTGACTGAGCAGCTTATCCCACTGCAAATCTCATTGCCTGTCAGCCTGGAATGCGGATTAGACGTACACTGCAAGCTACTACCATTTGGCCGGAGATATTTGGCGGGGTACCCCACCAATCGGAGTCGGATTGGTGCGATAATCCCCACGCTTACGTATCGTGAGGGGTGGGATTGTAGTAGCGAATGACTGCACGGCTACAGCGTCGATCAGAAGTCAGAAACTTCATAATTGCTTTGATCAGTTTGTGCTCAACCAGTCTGTGTCAGATTACTGCATGGCTGCCCAGCTTTCATTTGTATAATGTGATAAAGTTATTCAGATGTATCTCAGATCTTTCTGCAATAGGTAACAAGTCCAAATTAGCTTGGCACTCTCCCCATATTCCGCTACATTCGAGCTTATCGGTCTGCCGGGTAGTATATACATGGGGGTTCCTAGGTGACTCGCCAGTAGTTCTGTTGCTGAAGGATTTTCCTAATTAGGCCGGCCGTATCGGCACGCTTCACACAATTTTTTCACTGGTGTCGTGGGGGCGAGCATATCGGAGTAGAAGCCCGAAATTACCATTATTAGTTGAGGGTTACCTTCATCTGGTGCCAGTCTGGAACCTTTACGACTATCCAGTCAGACTCCCCGCATTTTCTGCCATTCTCTCCGCATTTTGTACTCTATCCAGATAAGATCCCCCACAGGTCGGGCACATTTGGGCAAGTGAGCATCGATCGACCCCGCACTATGCTCGAATTTGGAGGATATAGATATAAAGAGACATTGCTCCGACGTATTTATCCTCCGCTGCAGTCAACTGGAAATCAAAAATTATGGCAGAACCTACTGAAAGTAAAGCAGCACACGTGGTCGCCCAGCCCGTAATGGAAGAGGCTAAACCCATGGTTGAGTTTATCGAGGATGCCAAGGGATCCGGCCGTGTAGACCACGATATTGCCAGGTATGCTGCTGTAGAGGCAGTTTATATTGATGAGAGCACCAATAAGCGTCTCAAGAAGATGATCGATAAAAGAGTTTTATCAGTCATGATTGTGGTCTATTGCTTACAGGCTCTTGATAAAAGTAAGTTCCCCGGCTGAAGTTTATCTACTGCTATTCAGGACTAACTCTATCCAGGTACCATGAGTTTTGCTAGTATTATGGGTATCAGGACTAATGCAAACCTTGTGGGTCAGGACTATCAGTGGCTGACTACTTGCGTGTATTTGACGATTTTGATATGGGAGTTTCCCAATAATTGGATTATTCAGAGAGTTCCTGTAGCCAAATATCTGTCTATCAACATGATTTGTTGGGGAACTATTCTTGCGTGTCATGCTGCAGCTAATTCTTTTGCGGGATTTCTGATTTTGCGAATTCTGCTCGGTCTATTTGAGTCTTGTTGTCAGCCCATTTTCGTTGTATTGTCTGCAAGTTGGTATAAGCGAGAGGAACAGGCACAAACTGTCGCTTTGTGGTATGCCATGAATGGCGTGAACCAGATCATTGGTGGCCTCTTAGCATACTGCTTTACTCTGATATCCAATGCAGCACTATATAACTACCAGATATTGTTTCTTGTCTATGGTTTGATTTCTGTGGTTGTCGGAATCTTCATTTTCTGGTACATGCCCGACTCTCCCATGCGAGCAAAGTGCTGGTCTGAAGAGGATAAGAAGTTGATGGTAGAAAGAGTACGAGAAAACCAGACCGGTTTGCAGAACAAAGTGTTCCGAAAAGACCAGCTTTATGAAGCATTTATGGACCCTCAGTGTTGGGCTTATGCTCTTATTCAGTTCTGCACTGCATTGCCTAGCGGAGGACTCGGCTCCTACTCTGGTATTATCATTACCTCTTTTGGATTTTCGACCCTCAATACTCAGTTACTTTCTATGGTCCAAGGAGCCTATCAGATTTTCGTCTTGTTTGCTGCTGCGTGGCTGTCCACCAAATTTCCGAACTCAAATTTACGAATCATGGCGGCTTTTGTAGTACCCTCCATCGTTGGAACAGTGGTTTATCTATCTGTGACTTATGACTACACGGTGAAGACCCAGGCTGGCCTGCTCTTTTGTTACTATATTATTCTCTCCTACTGGGGCACATCTTCGTTGGGTATGTCTATGCTGTCGAGGAATGTTGCAGGTCAGACCAAAAAGGCTACCGCAATTGCCATGAACTTTGTTGGCTGGGCAGTCGGAAACGCTGTTGGACCGCAAGTGTTCGTGACGACCGATTCTCCCAGATATCTACGGGCTTGGATCACACATATGTGCATGTATGCATTCCTTATCGTATTGCTAGGTGGTCTTCAGATCTACCTTGTAAGGTGCAATAAGGAGAAGGAGAGAAAGATTGAATCTGGAGAAGCCGAAGAAGACTTGCGATTGGAACACGCCTTTGACGACATGACGGATAAGCAGAATGCGTCTTTCAGATATGTCTATTAGTTAGGACCATGTATTATCAATGAATGTTAAGTTTAGTATTTGATTTAATTTTGCTTAGCTTCACTATGCGTTTGATGCTGTTTCTCTCATTCTCAGCCTATAATTCCGGGCGGAAAGGTCTGAATTTTCCCCAGTCGTTTTTTGCTCCCAATCAAGCCACAGCCGAAAAAACTCCTTCCTTTATAAATTGCTTGGAATATTACTCTTTTGGTGCTTCTGCTGTTAGCTCCTAAAAGCCTATTTACCCCGCATCGGCAAACTTGGGGTTTTGAAAGTCCGGAGTAGTGGGGTAGCCGTTCCCCCCACACGCACGGCTGACAAAGACATAAAAAACCATACTGCGACCTCCATTGATTTGGCCAAACAGTCCTACCAAAATGACAGAAGTAAGCAGTGAAAATGCACGGGAAACAGTCGATAAGCTTATTAAAAACCTGGTGAATATCAACGATACTACCGGCGAGCATGTAGTGTATTCACGTGATGGCAAATCGCACGATACCAAGTCCTGGTCTGGATGGGAATGGACTCAGGGAATCGGCCTTACTGGCATGTGGAAATACTATGAGCTGACTGGCGATCAATACACGTTTGACCAAATGAAGAGCTGGTATGCACACCAGTTCAGCATGGACACGGTAGAGAAGAATATCAACACAGTTGCAGTTTTCACCACTCTCATCAATCTTTACGATGCTACCAAAGATATCACCTATTTGCCATATATTGATCGATGGATTGAATGGGCCTACCGTGGTTGTCCCAGAACCAGGTTTGGGGGACTCCAGCATATCACCTACAACATGGATAATAAAGAACAAATGTGGCTCGATACTCTTGAAATGACTGTCTTACCTCTTGTGCGAGCGGGCAAATATTTCGATAAACCCCAGTATGTTGAAGAAGCAAAGTATCAGTTCATGTTGCATGTCCAGTACCTCTTCAATGCCGAGTCAGGGTTATTCTATCACGGCTGGAGCTTTGACGGCAGTCATCACTTTGGCAAAACTAGGTGGGCCAGGGGTAACTGCTGGGTTACCATGTTTATCCCTGATTTTTTGGAGATTTTAGATTTGATGCCAACAGATCCATTTTACCGATTTGCTGTTAACGTTCTAATTTCTCAGGTGGAGGCGCTGGAAAAGTATCAAGACAAAAAGACTGGCCTGTTCAGAACTGTTCTTGACGGGCCTCAAACAGAGGAAAACTACCTAGAAGCATCCGCTACTGCTGGCTTCTCGTACGGCATTCTCAAGGCTGTGCGCAAGGGTTATATCAGCCAAAAGTACCTGAATTTTGGCCTTGCCGCAGTCCAGGCCGTTTACAAGTGCATTGACAAAGACGGTGAGCTTTTGAGAACTTCTGCTGGTACACCAGTTGGTCACTCCGAAGATTTCTACTATACAATTCCTCAGAGTAAGATGCCATATGGCCAAGCCATGGCAATCTGTGCCCTGGTGGAGTATCTGCAGATCTTCCTATAGCACGATGCATTAGATATCATCTAATTCGTAAAATAGACGTAGTACATATCAATTTTTGTTTCCTCTTATTAACATTTTATAATAAATCGGCCTGACCGGTAAGACCAAAAGAAACGTCACGTGAGCGTGACTCAGCCGTGCGTAGACGACTATGGTGCGATTTGAGGCAACCCTCCTCCGCAATCTTTGTACTTATTCTCTATCGATTTTACCTCCTTGTGTCTCTGTTTGCCAATATGATACCATTCCTGAGAAAACTCTTACTATTTGCAGGTATTAATGGGTTCCAACAACCTTTGTTACTGGAAGACAATGGTTTACCAACCGTTGCCATTATAGGAGCCGGCGCTGCAGGGTCCTCTGCGGCATACCATCTAGCAAATTATACCAATGCAGATGTTAATATCAAGATCTTCGAGTCAAATGATTATATTGGAGGCCGCACTCATACCATTGACGTTGAAGGTGCGACTGTAGAAGTTGGTGCGTCGATATATGTGGACGTCAATACTATTCTGAAGGATGCTGTTGCCGAATTCAATCTCAGCACTCGCCCGGGACTGGGCCAAGTCCCCAAAAGAGATGAAGACGACATTGATTTTGCAATCTGGGACGGCACGGAATTCAAATTCGAGCTATATTCCGGTGGAAAATTGAGCACTTATTGGCAGTTTCTGAGACGATTTGGCTGGAGAGCCCCTTTCTACTCTTCTCGGCTGACCACCAATTCGGTGGGCCGCTTTCTTAAGTTGTATGACGAGCATTTTCCTTGGACCAACCTTGGAGAGGCTGTTCGGCTCGCTGGTATCGAAGAGTTTCTCAATACTACTGCTAGTAGCTATTTTAGTGAGCAGGGCATCAATGAAGACTACAGTGACAATTTCATTCAGAGTCTGACCAGAGTGAACTACTCTTATGATTTGGATAAAATCCATGCTCTTGCTGCCCTGGTATCTTTAGCAGCAGAAAGTGGCGTGAATTCCGTTGAAGGCGGCAATTGGCAGATATTTGAACATATGGTTAACAAGTCGAAAGCTTTGGTGGCTTTAAACACAAAGGTTAAAAGTTTGGAATATGATGTTATCACCAACAAGTGGACTATCAATGGATACGAGGAGTTCGACCACGTTGTAATTGCTGCTCCGTTTCAATTTGCCAAAATCAAAGTTGTACCTTCGGTCAAGATTGAGCCAGTGGAGTATATCCATTTGTTCAACAATTATGTGCTGACTGACCGTCCACTGAATGCGACATTGGCATTTGGCAGTGAAAATACCTACAGCTCTATATTGACGGTTCCCTACTCTGGTGAAGGAAAGGGCTATGTTGATCCTTTGCCATATACTTCAATTTCTCATACTGCTAAGACAAAGGCTGGTAACCACCTTTACAAGATATTTTCACTAGAAAAACTGAGTAAGGCTTACTTTGAGGAGCTCTTTGGCGATGTGAAAATTCTCGACATTATCACTAAGGATTGGCACAGCTACCCTAAAATGAAGCCAATTTCTGAGGCGTACCCAGACGTTGAGATAGCCCATAACCTGTACTATACGTCTTCTATGGATCCGATGATCAGCACTATGGAGACCAATGCTCTGTCAGGTAAGAATGTTGCGAAGCTGATATCGAACAAGTTGTCGACAGCTAAAGCATAATTTGGTTGGGTTTATTCAAATAGGTTTTTAGTCTAAACGTTGATGGTTGATCATGATCAAAATACTCACCACATCAGTGCTGCATGTTCTCCATAATTATATCGCGCCGTCTCATAATGCAATGCGTGCTTCTGCAGTTGCTATATTTTCTCATAGATGTGCACTTCTATATAGTAGGCTACTTCTGCTGCAACTATATCACCTCATGGAAATCATAACGGGGTGATTCTCTCCGAACTACTAACTAATGATAAACATTAGTGACTTGATACTTGAAGCTATAGTGGAATATCAAACATCTGCACATATTTAGTTGTTTACGCTGATACTTGTGGGCAATTGGCTCGTGAGTGCCATCCCTACCCGGCACGGATGTTGTTAAGGAATTTGCGGCTGATGAAGAAATGTCGTGCAACATTGGTATGTTACTGTAATTGATCTATGTAATTTCGTAACATAACTTTTTATTGGTCGATTGCCATCATATCAACTTAGTCTTATTCAAAGTGTGTTTTCGCACTGTCCGCTGTGATAAGCGACGTTTCTCCTTATCAGTTCCCGGGGAAGTAGTTTCCCGATTGGGTAGTAGGTGGGTATCTTGTGGACGGACCCTCCGTCGAAAATAAAGTTACAACTGTATTATATAAAATTGGGCTGCCCGATAAAACTAATCTTGCCAAGCCATCATCATGTCTGTAGAAATTCCAAAGGTCCAAAAGGCCATCATTGCCAAAACAATTGCAGAAGACTGCCAGGTCGAGGTGGTCACCGACTACCCTGTGCCTGAGCCCGGAACAGGAGAGATTCTGGTGCGATTAACCTCTTCGGGGGTATGCCACTCCGATTTGTCGCTTCTTCAAGACCATTGGACAATTAAAATGGACGTTAAGGTGTCTGGCCATGAAGGCAGTGGTTATATTGTCAAGCATGGGCCGGGTGTGAATACTCAAAAATTCCCACTCGGTAAAAAGGTTGGCGTTGCTCTATACACTACTCCTTGCCATAGCTGCTACTGTTGTACCACTCTCAAGGCTGAAAATTACTGCGAAGATACTGGCTATTATGGCTGTACTCATGACGGTACCTGGATGCAGTACATCATCATCCAGGATAGCCATGTAATCCCTGTTCCTGATGGAATTGACGAGAAATTGGTGGGTCCCATTACTTGTGGCGGCGTCACTGTGTACAAGGCGATTAAAGAAGTGAAACCCCGGCCTGGTATGTTTCTGGTCATTGCCGGTGCTGGTGGTGGACTGGGTTCTATGGCTATTCAATTCGGCAGAGCGTTTGGTCTGCGCACAATTGGAATTGACACTGGTGACGATAAGGCAGCCTTAGCTAAGAAGCTTGGGTGTGAGTTTTTCATAGATTTTGCCAAGCAAGACGTGGTTAAGACTGTCATGGAGGTCACTGAAGGCCATGGTGCGGATGGTGTGCTTATGCTGGTACCAAGCGAATTCACATATAATCAGGCACCAAATTATATGGCAATTGGATCTACCTTGGTGACAGTCGCTCTGCCAAAAGACGGAACTTTACTCAAGATAGATCCTACAACAATTGCTGCAAGGAAGCTCAGCATCGTCGGTACGTATGTTGGTACCAAGGCCGATGTTGTGGAAGCTCTGGATTTTGTCAAGCGTGGAGTCGTTACTCCTTTTGTCACAATGCGAAAGATGGAAGAGTGCCAGGAAGTTTTGGAAGAAATGAAAGCTGGTAAAATTGTAGGCAGAGTGGTATTGGATCTTAACTAGCCGGCGCGCGCATGAACAATGCTATTAGATCCGATCTGATGGCTGCGGTGTTATCTTAACAATGGGGTGAACGCGGAGTTACCTTTTTTGTACTCCCATAAGTTATTAGTAGGTGACAAATATACACAACGGTGCGACAAGAGAATATATAAGGTGCTCAGCTATCATTTTAAATAAGTGTCCCGATAGAACTGATTACCGATCTATTCATAACCATCTTGGTTTGTTATTCGGTGTTCCACCGGGTCGTTTAAACCCCCGACAGATCGAAGGGAAATCAAGAGGCTCAATGCTATCGGCATCACCGACATCGATAGCACATATAAATCGAGGCGCCCCCTACTTGTGAACTTAACTCATCGTAATCAAAAAATGAAAAACTTTGCTGAAATCAAAACCTCATCTACGAGAATTAATGATACTCTTCAAGAGTCGTGCCAATGGGGAGCTACTCCTGATGGAGGCATGAACAGAGTCACTCTCAACGACGATGATAAGAAAGTCAGACACTGGTTTATTGAGCAAGGAGAGAAAATCGGCTGCAAAGTATTAATTGATGAAATGGGAAGTATTTTCTTGATTCGACCTGGTGAAAATAATGATATACCTCCTATCGGAATTGGCTCTCATTTGGATACCCAGCCCACCGGTGGACGATACGATGGTATTGTAGGAATCCATACTGGACTTGAAATCTTGCGAACTCTACATGACAATGATATCAAGACATTTGCTCCTATTGCTGTCATCAACTGGACCAACGAAGAAGGTGCCCGGTTCCCTAAATGCATGGTGTCTAGTGGTGTATGGAGTGGAAAGATTCCGTTGAAGGAAGCCTACGAGTGCGAGGATATCAACAAACCCGGCATTACACTGGAATCGGAGCTGGAAAGGATCGGGTTCAAAGGAACTGTACCAGCCGACCACAAAAAGAACCCCTTGAGTGCTCATTTGGAGGTACATATTGAACAGGGAACACGACTGGAGAATGCCGGGCTGGATATCGGTGTAGTTGGAGGCATCAAGGGCATTCGATGGTTCGACATTGAAATATGGGGTGCAGAGGGTCATACTGGCACTACTCCTATGGAAGGAAGAAAGGACGCACTTGTTATCTCCAGTGCTATGATTCTTGCTGTCGAAGAGATTGCTAAGAAGCACGGGTGCCTTGGAACTGTAGGTGTTATCCACCCTCTGCCCCAGAGCCCTAATACCATCCCCGGCTATTCCAAATTTTCTGTTGACTGCAGAGCTGATTCTAACGAAAAATTGGTTTCTTATACTGAAGACTTGCTTGAAACTTTGCATAGCATAGGTAAGGAGAGATCTCTAAAATATACCATCACCGAGACCTGGCATTTCAAGCAACTTGCCTTTGATGATATTGCGCGCGAAGCAATTAGGGAATCTGCTACTGAGCATGGCTATGGACCTATGGATATCCTGTCCGGCATTGGCCACGACTCTTGCCATACTGCAATTGCAGTTCCAACTGCTATGATATTCATTCCTTGCAGGAACGGTATTTCCCATTCTCCCTTGGAATACTCTACTCCTGAAGCTATTCACCGCGGCGCACAGACCATGTTGGGTGCCGTACTCAAATATGATGAATACTTGAAGGAGGAGAGTAAGTAAATAGATGCTACTTTTGTCATTATACT
This sequence comes from Zygoascus flipseniorum, assembly GCA_030565365.1. NCBI lineage: Eukaryota > Fungi > Ascomycota > Dipodascomycetes > Dipodascales > Trichomonascaceae > Zygoascus > Zygoascus flipseniorum. The sequence continues at coordinate 110,443 of JAJMBR010000003.1, forward strand.
CCATGTTGTTTCATAAATAATACTACTAATGTACAACTAATCTTATTTTCCGGCATGATTCCCAGCAGGATTGTCGCTAATATCGAAGAAGTAGTTGGAAAAATTATTTAAGTTCTTTTCTTCGTCATCTGCCATCGTGACATCGGTCAGCAAGGAAGCATCAAAATGCGACAATAAAGGCTCGTAATAGGTATCATTCGTCATAGAGAACATGGACATCACTGAATCAAGATGCGGGTTGCTGGTATCATGCTGTTCACGCTTGAGATCTTGGAGTCTGACCGTGGTTGGTATAGAAGCAGGTACTTCAAAAGTTGTGGCAAGATCCGACTCTACTTTCGCTTCCGCCTGCGATTCAGGAGCATTGAACTTCACTCTGATGTCATCAATAGCACGATTGACAATTTGTATGCAAGCCTTAGCGGGGGCCAGTTTAATTGCGAATATCTTAAATAGTTCCTCTGAAAGTTTCAAATCAGCAATTATTTCGTCAACCCCAAGGAAATTAGAATGCCAATCATCAGGATTAGTCGTCGTTATAAATATCAATGCCAATGTTGCTCCAAATACTGATAGCAAATTCAACCAGTTGAATGCCAATTTCTGCTGGCGATACATGTTACTAAACTGCTTTAGAGCCATAGCAGCGGCATCGGCCACCAAACGTAGATTTTCAGGTGGGGGCTGCGGCCACAGAGGAGATGGCCTAAAGAGCATAATTACCATGTTATAATAGTTCAGATCAAACCAAGCCGTGGTAAAATGTGGTATAAAGGTAAATTGAGACTCATTTAGAGGGAAAGGCATTCCTCGCCGCCACTGAACCAACTTTTGATGTAGTTTAGATACGATTTCTCGGCGCTTGGATTCTGGTTCACCCTTAGCTGCATTTGGCGAGTATACCTTTTCCAGAGTTTCTCCGGAAATTTTCCTTAATGACAGTATATGTAACGTGACATCCGGAAAGGACCTTTTACTCCAAGGCAGGGAAGGATCTTCTTCTCCAGAAAAGTCACTAATATCCACATCGATATCTCGAATAGCAAGCGGTCGACCAAGAGTAGTGGAAACTACTCTATCCATCATATATATACTCCAAAACACCCTTTTGGTATGTTCACTTTGTTCCGGAGAAAGACCATCAAGACACTTGTGCGTATGCAAGCCCATACCCAGAGCTAATCTACTGGCGATTCCAACAAGATACCAGGTATCCGGACCCATTCTGTTGAAATACGAGTAAGAGACAAGCAGCATCACACCTTCAAGAGCAACTCTACTGCCTTGGCTTAGAAGTACAGGAAGATAGGTCATAGCTTTGTGCAAGCAAGCCAAAGCTTCGTCCTCATTACTAGCCATAATAGAAGCCATAGAAGTCGAGCCGGTAGCAAGAACCATAAATAGCTGGAACAGCCAGATAGGATCCGCTTCTACTCCGGCCCATTTATGCTGCGGAGAAGGATCTAGCATATACTCCAGCTTTTCAGTGAAAAGCTCCTTCTGAACAAACGGATATAGCGTATGACTGTGTCGCCAATAGAATTCGGCCAAATCAGCAGCTCTATAAGCATTGGGCAGCATCTCCTCTAGTAACGTGGCAGATTCTTTGCCCGGTACCTCGACACCAAGTACGTTTGGATTGTTTATTCTAGAGTTGGTCGATGAAATGTATGAACCATTGTCTCCCGGAGATGTGACTCTCGAATCGGACGAATCAGCTCCAGCTGCCGAAGTCAAAGATCCCACAGGTATAATTACACCGTCATTAACCAGCCGCTCATTTTTTGAGTCCATCTGATAAATAATAGACTGAGTGAATTTGGCAAATGAAATCCCCGAACCCGGTCCAAGGTAATGCCCTTCTGCGGAAGCACTCAACGACAGTGTTCCAAACTCATCTGCAAGACTTCGGGATGTATCTGCTACACTTGAGGAAGATTCTCCCGGAGAAATAGACGTATCAACGTCATTCGACGTTTTTCCGGGAATGCTAATTGATGCCGAAGTACTGGCACTGGGACTTGCACTAGATTTAACTTCACCAGAACTCGAGCTCAACCGTTTGACCTTGTCCTGCAATTCTTTGATTTGCTGCTGGAGACCTTTCACATAGGAAATCTGGTAAGACCCCACATTGTCTTCAGTATAGCTGCATTTTAGCTCAACTTGCTTGCAAGACGCACATTCGGGGAGAATCCGATCACACTGGTATTAGCACTAATTAACAACTGATAGGCTCAAGAAATACGCCGACAAAAAACTTTGATTAATTCTCACCTTCTTCTTTCTCTTATGACATCTTTCGCATGCTTGAGAAGATCGCGGCTTGTGAATCTCCATAATTGGTGCCTAATCTAGGTGGGAGGGGTGGTAGTGCGGAAACAGAAAATTCAGATCGGCAAATGATATACGCAAACCTTGGTTGGAGGACGGCAGGAATCTGAAAAATTTGTCACTAACGGACTGTTTAAATAGTATTAAAAAATACAATTTTACTTGTATTAGCATGTTGGAAGTTATTCGGATTTTTGTTTATATTTTATTTTACTCGTCGTCATCCTATGCGCATTACATATCTTATCTCTCCGGCATATTTATTCCCGATAATGTTCGGCAGTCCGAAGCTCAGCAGCAGCCAAGTTTGCCTGCAAAACAGAAGCATCTCGGGGGATAAGCTTGACCTTAAAATCACGGGGAATGGCTACTAACGCGGTTTTCAGCTCGTTGTAGTCAACGTAATCTGTGTTAGGAGGCTCCTCCTTTGAAGCAACTATCTTGTAGGACGATATAAGTCGAATCAGAGCAGAGTACAACAGTCTGGAGGCAATGAATCTACCGGAGCAAGCTCGGGATCCGCCTCCAAATGACAAATGACTCATTTCTTTCTTTTCTGTTCCATCCTCGTTGAGCCATCGATCAGGATTGAAAACACCAGCATCGGGTCCGAACTTATCGACATCGTGGTTACCAGCCTGAGCATTAATGACAATTAGAGTCTTGGCAGGAATCTTGGCTCCTCTCCAGTTGACTTCTTCAACGGTTTTTCGAGGAAGTGAGGTAGCAGACACCGTGTAGTAACGGCCAGCCTCCTTGACAATTGCATTAACGTAAGGGACGGTTTCCTGCTTGAAGCAGTCCATCCATGCATCTTCAACGTTAGAATAATGCTTAAGAATGTCATTGTAAGCTTTTTCTTGGAAAACCTGGCCCTCAGGGGTCGACAGAGAGCCAATGCAGGAAGTAAGAGTACCGGGAATGGTTTCAAAGCCTCCAGAAACAAGAGACAAACAGATGGAGTTGACTTCAACATTGTTGAGCTTGCTTTGGTCATCCTTCAGGATAGAAGCGGCAATACAGGGCTTATCAGTGCCGTTCGTAATCATTTGCTTGACTTTTTCCAGCAGCTCATTCAGATATGCATCTCGTCGCTCTCGAAGTTCCTTAGATCGCTTATTCTTCTCGTTGTTGGGAAGGTATCGCAAAATAGGAACGTAGTCCTGCAGGTTTTCGGTATGCGATCGGAGGAGAGAAATAGCAGATCCAACGTAAAGGATTTCACGCAGTAGATCATCATATGCGTCGTCCATTCGAATACCGTAGCACAGAGTCAGGGTGGTGTTCAAAGCATATCTTTGAATAAACGGTCGCACCGAGATTTCTTTTCCGCCGGAACCTTCCTTGGTGAAGTCTCGCAGCATACAGTAACTCTCCAGATCGAACATATCATAATAGTTTCTCAGTGCAGGTCGGCCTAGTGCAATACCAGTGGCCTTTCTCTTGTTTTTGCAAGATTCATCCCAGGGGGAAGAGCCAATGGTGAAACCTTGAGTAGAAGAGATCAGACCATGGAAAGTATACAGCTTGGGCCTATCGATAACAGCATTCTGATGTCCAACCAGCATTTCATTGATGTCATCAAACGAGTTAACAACCACAGCTCGAGTATTACCAAGTCTAATCTGGAAGATACTCTGGTCATACTGCCTCCACCACTTTTCGCACACAGTAGCGTGGTCTTCCCCGAGCTTGAGCAGATGACCAAACACAGGAACAGAGCCAGGAATCTCAGGAATGCCCTTGATTTTGGGTATGTCGATGGCATACATGAAATTGTACAGGATAATGGATATCATGGCCACCCCGGCAGCAAGAATGCCATACGACAGAATTCGGGGATCCGAAGCATTAAATTCGGATATATAAGCGCTTAGAATGCCAGTCATGGTAGATTTAAATAGAACGTGCGATGATATAATGCAGATCGTAACGCGCGGATTTAAAGGGGATATGAGGAGGCTAAGATACCGGTCCCGATATATATAGTGTAATTTGCGGACTGTCCCGCGTCGGAGTCTCCTTTCGCGGGGTCCTATAATCGCATTGCCCGCCGCAATCCACTCAGTGGCTTCAGATTAATAACTATGTTTATGCTATGTCGGAAGGAGCGACAGCAACGGTTATCAGCCTGCTTAGCAAAACTACCGTTTACGACATGCGGCGGCAGGTCCTATCAGCGTTATGCAATCCGACGTATAGAGCACCAGAAGTTTATCGCGATAACAAATGTGACCTCGTAGTCCATCTGCCAGGTATATAAAGGAGCTACTGTACAAGGTGGTGTGAGCATTTAATTAAGCCAGCTTTCTTTCTTGTTCTTCACATCGCATCGAACCATCTCTCCTTTGCATGAAAAGCAGCGAAGATATAATTATCTCATCACCCGCAACATTTTGTTATCTGAACAGTCCGCCGCAGTGTGGATCCCCCGCTTGTGTCTAATATATATAGCAGACCTCAATTCTCGGTAAATTTCCGCCTGGAATCTTTTTTGCGAGCCAATCTTAGTTTCGGACTATCCGGCCCAACCCGCTTTTTGTTTCTTGTCTGCCAATCATCCACACCGCTTTAGGAAGATCTGCTTATCGGTCAAAAGTTGCTCAACCATACATAAAGCAACACATTGCAGATTTTTTCTACTAACCTCGGACCCATATTCCTGTTCCTCTAGTCTGGTTCTTGGTCTTCCGGACTTTTTCGAATATTATCAGCTGTTATTCAGTGCTTTTAACCGCCATTTACAACCCATTGGTCAGGCCATCGGGTAGAATAACCGCTCTCCCTTATCAGTACATCTGATTCGACCGATAGCTGAGCCGCAGACTTTTACCGCTCTGAAAAAAAATCATCCCGATTCCGATCAATACGATACTATTTTGTCGAGTGCTTACTTATATAGGGACCTCGATCTATCTTTTTGATCTATCTTTTTGAAATCCAATTATAATACTAGTGTTATTTGGTTGTCGAAATGTTGACGCATAACGAACATGAGCTGGAATTGACCAACGAGAAAAGTCACATCCGTGAACTCGGTGATCAGGAACTGCTTGCCAACATTGGTTACAAACAAGACCTCAAGCGATCTTTCGGCTTGATTTCTATGATCGGTTTCTCCTTTGCCATTCTCACTTGCTGGACTGCATTGTCAGGTGCCCTTGGTGAGACCATGCTCAATGGCGGTCCCGTCGCTCTGTTCTGGGGCTGGCTGGCTGTCTGTGTCCTTTCTATGTTTGTTGTCATTTCTCTGGCAGAAATTTGCTCCGCATACCCGGTTGCTGGTGGCCAATACTCCTGGTGCATGCTTCTGGCGAAGGATACCTACTGGGGCAGAGCTACTTCCTTTATCTGTGGTTGGGTCCAATTGGCAGGACTTGTTTGCATGGGATCCACCGCCTTATACCAGTTTGGTATTTTTGTTAGCGCCCTCTCCATCCTCAATAGTGATAGCTATGTTCCCACCGATTGGAAAACTGTTCTATTCTGTTGGGCTCTTGCCGTTGTTGACTTGTTGGTCAACCTGTTTGGCAACAAGTTTTTGCATTACATCTCAAGTTTTGCTCTCTATTGGTCTGTCGGTGGTTTCATCGTGTGCGCTATTACCCTTCTCGCGTGCGCTCCCACGTTCCAGACTCCAAAGTTTGTGTTCACCGAGTCTATCAGCGACTCTGGCTGGAACAATGTGGGTATGGCTGTGATTCTCGGATGCATGCAGTCCGCCTATGGTATGTGCTGTTACGATGCTCCAGCCCATATGTCTGAGGAGTTGCAAGATGCTGCTAAGGACGCACCTCGAGCCATGGTTATGTCTGTTCTGGTTGGTGCTATTACCGGCATTGGCTTCGTTCTTGCTTTGCTCTTCTGCATTCAGGATCTTGACGGCGTCATCAACACCGCCACCGGTCTGCCTCTGCTCGAAATCTTCTACCAAGCTACTGGCAATAAGGCTGGTGCTTTGACGCTGAACTGCATTGTTCTGTTCTGCCAGATCTTTGCTTCCAATGCCTTGTTGACTGAGGGTTCCCGATCCATCTTTGCATTTGCCCGTGATGGTGCTTTCCCTTGGAAACTCAACCAATGGTTGGTAAAGGTTCATCCTACTTTGGATGTTCCCGTTCTTGCAGTTCTGATGTGCTTTTTCTTTGAATGTGTTTTCATTGCCATTTTGTTTGGATCTGATGCTGCTTTCTTCACTGTACTATCAATCGCTTCCACTGGTCTTTATGTGTCATATCTGATGCCTATTGTGGTGCGAATGGTTCGACCTGACAGTGCAAAGGCCCCGGGTTATTATAATCTTGGAAAGTGGGCTATCTGGATGCACATCCCAGCAGTAATATTCCTGACATTTTGTATCATATTCTTCTTCTTCCCTACGTCGCTGCCAGTTAATGGTAACAATATGAACTACTGCATTGTTGCTTTCGGCATCGTCGCTATCTTTGCTCTGATTTCATGGTTCGGCGGTGGACGAAATACCTACGTTAGAGGTATTGATGCTATTGAATCGTTCGAGGTCGCTCAATCTATGGAAACCCATAGTAAAGAAAGGGCTGCATCGGCTGCAACTGCCAGTTCCTAGATATAAGCTTTAGAGAGCTTTTTTGTTAGAAATAATTTAATTTACTTTATTATTTTAGAATTGATATATTTTTGTCTGTTACTCGCTATTCTATATCTTGGCATATTTGAGCCTCAGGCTCACACCAGCCCTACAGGGAGGCGGCGGAATCACGATTGAACCTTTCCCGACAACATCTCACATACACCAACAAGTCACAATACATAACTATGGGCACTGTAGGTACTTTGGCAAGGTGTGCATGGGTAATAATGCTAATAATGTGACTCAGATCAGTAAGATTGCTCACTTTTCGTTTGATCTCGTTCTTATCTCCACGGTCTTAGCTGGCGTGAAGAGATCCACAGGATTGACGTAGGTGATATATGCATATGTACATAGTAGCAGCAAAGTTTCCCATCCTAACAGGTAGCGTACGCACTAATGAAATCGAATCCAAGGACTACAAATCCTGGGTTGAGCGATATCTCGACGTTGGTGAATGGATGTTCGATAGCAGCGTGGCGTTCATGAGCACCTCGGCCTACTTTGAACGACGAAGATAGGCTTATTATTATTATCACTCCACCACGACAACTTATTCTGGGTCTTTTGTAGGTATAACTAAATTTCTTGTGCTATGATGGAGTATCTGGTAAAAGGTCCGATCAGGAGCAGACTTGTCGGTTGACTCAAAACGAGTTGTTGCTGCAAATTCCTTATCATTAGATTGCATTGCGTCTTCTCATACCATGCTATCTATCAGATTTTGCTAGATTGAAGAGCGTGTTTCTGAAATTGAAACTGCATGTGGTTGTTCTCGGTGGTTAATATATCTACCCCAGGAACTACCCTTTCTAGTTTCGAACTGAACAAACGGGTCCAACTAATGGAGTGGACATAGAATCTCATACCTATGTCTGCTAACGGCGTGCAGGACCACAAATATGACGGGTTTTTCTTTATTCTTTCTGATCCTGGCTTGAAGATTACCTGAGTTAAACTGAGCACTTGTCGAATCACAGCTGTCCACTAACCTCGATCTAGTACTATAATGGAAAACGAATAAACAATACTCCTCTCTATTACACTAACCTACGTATTTCTATGTACATGGCATGTCTGCAGCAGCTTGCCAGCTCTATTCCTCATCTTCAGGAACTAAAACGTCCTCCTTTTCCAGCAAATCGGCCAGCTCTCCACTTTGGGACATGGAAACTATTATATCGTGCCCTCCAACAAATTCCTTGTTTATGTACAACTGAGGAATGGTGGGCCAGTTGGAATATTCTTTTATGCCTTGTCGAAGCTCACTATCCTCCAAAACGTTGTAGGCAGCAAACTTATTAGGATCCACTCCCTGGTAACCCAGGATCTGAATGGTCGCTCTGGAAAACCCACAAGCAGGTGCTTCGGGAGTGCCTTTCATGAAAAGAACCACTGGAGCCGAAGCGACAGCCGAATCAATCGCAGATCGAGCATCGTCGGATAGAAATCGTCTCACCATCGCGGCCGCACCGGCACCGCCAAATCGCACATGAGACTTGGCCATAGCTGGACGCACTCGAGAAGCGGTCAGGAAATTCTGTCGCAAAATTGCAGTAGCATTCATTTTCACTCGATATTTCGCACGTTCTGCGTGGGGTATAAATGAAAGGAATCTTGATTTCTAAGACTGATCGTTGGGTGGATCAAAGGTACAATTACCCGGATGTGCCTCTCACCGCAATGTGGTCTGGTCTTCCGAACAACTGACACACCAACCGACCTAGCGACAACTGTGGTTTCAATTATACCAATGTGATATACCGATAGACGATACAGAACTATACCTATACCTTAGATGATGCGGGCAATACCATCAGTAGAAAATCTGCTGTAATTGCAAAAGCCTGGCTGAGAGCCGGTCCATTTTGGCATTTTTGCCGTTCTGACCTGGGTTATGTTGTACTCTTCACCCCTCTTTATTGATTCGGGTGGATGTAGGATTAATATTTATTGTGTTTGACCTATCATGGAGTTTATGGAGGCATTTTGATAATTGATGGATGGTTTCTCAAAGAGATCCTGGTTGTTATTCCGGAGCCATATTACATGGGATTGTGGGCCGCAGGGTGTTTGGATAGAGATGCTGACGTGCTTAACGGCACATTCTTTGAATTGAGTACGAAAGACGCAGCGGTGTAGAAGTTGTGCTTATTCTGTACTACCAGACTTATGTTTTATGTCATATGATACGTAGAGGCCGAAGGGCATGTTTTTTTCGAGATGACAGACAGGGCAGGGCGACTGGACGAGCGGTTTGTCTGCTTAATGGTTGGTTTTGTTCACAGACGAACTGCAGGCGGCGGCATGCAATGTGTTTTTCTGGGCAAGAGCCTCCTTTTTTGTTTAATAAGGGCTTTTCGTGTAATCAAGTTGTTGATTTTATACACATCCCTCCTTTGCTTTAATGTTGGGTTATGTTTCACTGACTTATCTGAGGACACCACCAAATTTGTCTATTTGCGTTTTTCCTCTCCACGGCAGTACTATTTTGCCCAACTTCTTTCATTCCACACACACGTCTGGACTGGCCCATAGCTAGAAACAGCGGAATATTCGAGCCTTCTGTGGACTAGGCTTCGCTCTTCCCACATTTCTGAGTTTGTATATATTTTTCACTGGGTTAACTGCCATTTGTGATCTCGGACCGGATCTCGAGTTTCTTAGCATTTTAGCATGATCAGACCAGGCGGACAGGGAAGAGTCCCCCCTCCTCCTCCACCTCCGCCGCCGCCGCCGCCTCCTCCTCCTCCTCCTAGTGGTCCTGCATCGCAGAGGTGGGAAAATTCTGATAGCGGCCGAGAGAATGACGGCAGAGCCAATCGACCCAGACCCACTGGGCCTCGCAAGTTCAACAAGTTTAATAAGAAGCAACAAAAAGATTACAATGGACAGGAATTCCAGTCTCGTACCAATTCCAACTTTCAGGGCGTCAAACGCGAAAGATCCAGCTCCCCCACTGGCGATGACAACCGAGCTAGAAGGAGTTTTCACAACAACAATCAGCAGCAACATGATGTCCTCAGAGTCTACGATGATCAGAATCCTACGCATCCATCAGCTACTGCGAGTCAGGAGAAGGGTACAGGTTCCGGGCATCCATCTGGTTTTATCCCTAGTGGGCTTGCTACTCAAGATGAATTGCTGGCCAATCGCGATAAGGTTAACTTCAACATGCAGAATCGGCGGAATTTCAACAATACCACCGGCAAATTTTACAAAAAAGATGACCATTTCAAGCGGCATACTGAAGGGCGATCTGAGCACGACCAAGTAGGAAGGAATGTTAGTGATACTCCTTCTTATTCAGATGAGCAGCCCTACGATGCTACAAAGCGAAAAGGTTATAACCATCAGCCCAATGAAGGAGAGGGCTTCAAAAAATACCAGAAGAATTTCAATAAGCAGCAAAACCAAAATCAGAACCAAAATCAACGCCACGCCCAGCACCAAAACCAGCACCTGTCCCAGACGCAGAATGAGAACGAGAGCCAGCATCATAATCAACCCCAGAATCGGTATCAGAATCAGCAATATCAGCAAGGATTCAAAGGTGCATCCAAGCGTCCTTCCTCTTTTGCTGATAGGATATCAGCCGCCAATAGTACCCCGAGCAAGGCTACCGGGGTCGCTAACCCTGTGGCTATTCCTGATCGGCCCATCTTTGTGTCTAATCCACCCAAAAAGAATACTCCTAGTAAGCCTAAGAACGTTCTAGCGCAACCCGAAGATTTTGCCACAAACAAAAGCAAAAAGAATAGAAGGAAAACAAAACCGCAAATAGAAGCAGAAGGCTCCCTGGGAGGAACTGATGGTGGAGTTGATGCTCTGCATATGCCAGATGTTCCACCGGAGCCCGTACCTGAGATTAACCCTGTGGTAATGCGAACAACTTCAGTGTTTGAAAGGCAGGTGCAGGTGGGTGAAGGAACTTATGGCAAGGTTTATAAGGCAAGAAATTTGGAAACGGGCTATTTGGTTGCGCTCAAAAGATTGAGACTAGAGAGTGAGCGGGAAGGTATGCCCATTACTGCTCTGCGGGAAATCAAGCTGCTTCAGTCTTTAAGGCACAATAATATCATATCTCTTCAAGAGATGATGGTAGAACAAGGCAATGTGTATATGGCATTCCAATATATGGATCACGATCTTGCCGGTATATTGGCGCATCCTGAGCTGGAGATATCCGCCGCCCATTGCAAATTTTTATTCCATCAGATGATGGAAGGATTGGCTTATCTTCATCATAAAGGAGTATTGCATAGAGATTTGAAAGGCTCTAATATTCTGGTGGATGCAAAGGGTAAAGTCCAATTAGCAGATTTCGGTCTGGCTAGAAGTATTGATATGGAGAACCCCCATGCTCACTATACTAACCGTGTTATTACCTTATGGTATCGCCCACCGGAGTTGCTGCTTGGAGCTACGGTGTACAATGGGGCCATTGATGTGTGGGGCATGGGCTGTTTACTGTTGGAGCTTTTCAAGAAGAAGGCTATATTTCAGGGCCGCGACGAGATTTCTCAGCTATCAGTTATTTACGAAATCATGGGCACTCCTACTCTCAAAGACTGGCCAGATATTCAGTTTCTCCCGTGGTATCAGATTCTATTCAGCAGGATACAAAAGCCTAATGTATTTGTGGAATATGCCAACGAGATTTTGCCCTCCGCAGCAGGATTAGACTTAGCAACAAAGCTGCTTTCCATGAACCCGAAGAAGCGAATTACAGCAGAGCAAGCATTGAAGCATGTTTATTTCTCGGAAGAACCTAAAGAAGAAGTTCTGGATCTGACTGGAATTGGAGAATGGCACGAGTTGGAAGCGAAAGCAATTAGGAGGAAGGAGAGAGAAACTGCAAAGAGAAGGATGCAGGAGAAAGAGAAAGAGAAGGACAAGGAAACTGAAGTAGTACTGTAGTATTCAATATGTTAATAGCTCGTTTCCTATTTATGAAGAAGAATATCAACGATGGCTGATGGGATGGTTGAGATGAAGCTTTGGAGTTAGTCGTGTGGCCGTAGTATATGTCGTAAATAAGAACCACACTTCCGCATCATCTGCGGAGTATTCCAAAACAAAACTAGATTTGTACAAATGCAGTGAAAACTACCTAACTTTAAATTATTTAGATCCCTTATTGAGCTTTATGGCCCGTTCTAAGACCAATTTTTCAGTCCCTCTAACAATTACTGCTATTTTGGCCCGGCCCGTAGCGTCATTCAACAGCTTTTCGTAGTCTTTAGATGAGATGTTTCCATCTTCATAGCGAGATAGGCGCTTGTTAATCAATAACGCAAGTAATTTGCTTCCATATGCGACAGGAATACAAGAATAAATGCCTTTGGCTATTTTGGATTTGTAATATGTGAACTTTTGAGGGCTAGCAGAGAGAACAGCGACCAAAAGAAGGAGACCAGGTGTAGCTTCACCAGTAGATAATATCTCAGCAGTATCTTTCCATGTTATCTCATCTGGAGGTGGCGGAAAACTTATAGGCTCGTCTGGATTATCTTCCTGATCCTGGTCAAATTGCTCGGGATCGTATTCGTCGGGGTGGATACCGAAGTTGCACTGATAGAACACTGATGACCACCATTTGAGCCTTGGCTTGAGGTTATGATTCTTAGCATACCAGAGAATCTCCCTTGCGAGTGATATTGTTTCGGCTGTATTATCCCAGATAGCAAAACCGTATTTTGAAATCAGGATGGCATTGCTGTGGTCTCCATAAGTATTGAAGACTTCTTGGCCAGCCTTGATGTCTACGATTGTTGCAATATCGCAATAATCTTCCTCATCTTTCTCATCTTCCTCATTAGCACCGTCCTCTTCTTCTTCATTGTTTTCTTCCTCGGCGGCTTCCGAGTCGCTTATGAGCTTAGGCTCGTCCGTGTCTAAATCGCTCTCATCTTCATCTTCATCTTCATCCTCATCCTCATCCTCAGACCGCTCTTCCTCTCCCCAGTCACCTTCCTGTTCTGCTGACGAGTTTCTAGCCCTCTCTATCTCACTGATTGCCGTATGCTCGCAGTAGTCGGCTGCTCCACACATTGGACACACATTGGGGTTCGATTGAAAATTGGCATTCTCGTTGTCACTATGATTGAACAAATCTGCAGACGGAACAAGCGATATTCCCAGAAAATTATCAACTTCAAATGCTCGGCTACACACGCAGATCAATGATTTACAGTATCCTTCGTAGGTGTGATGCTCCTTTATAGGAAAAAACTGCTTGTACTCCGTAATAAATGGCTCTATGATTTCCGAATAAGCTTCAATCACCTCTCCTTCATCAAGACCACCCATATACTCGACCTCGGTACCCTTGAAGGTCTGTTTCTCATCATCAGTCCACCATCGAGGAAGAGAAGGTATAGAATCGCCAATAAAGGTTTGAAGATAGTCGAACCAAGGCGAACTTTCACCTTGGCCCAGCTCGAACATGTATGCGAGAGTAACTCCGTTGATTCCGTCTATTTCGTGATCATCCAGCAAATTAGCAATACCACAACTATTAAAGAAAGATTAGCTATTTCCAAACCTGAGCCGGACAGCCAAGCTTCACATACCTATTTGGTGAAAGTACTGCACTCTTTGGTATGCTGAACAAAACCTCATCGACAGGGAAATCTCGGAGAGCAAAAACACCAATGCCGCCAGTGGTACTGGATTTTATTTCAATATCTGGTTCAATTTTCACCCCGTTTTCCTTTAGCCAGCTTAGCAGCTTGGTTTTTTTGTCGTCGTCCATATCGGTGGAATTGGCGAATTATATTTGATGCAATAAAGGAACATTATAATTTTTTTTTAAGATCAGTGTCTTTAAAGTATGGTTATATTTTTAAAGAATAGAACAACTCCAAAGGATCCATACGAGGAGGATTTCAGGGCAATTGGAAAATCAACTCAGTTTGTTCCCTTATTATATCATGAGCATGTTAAACCCCAGGAAACGCTCGATTATCTCGAATCGCACGAGTTTGAGCTCATCGATGCTGTAATAATTACCTCTCACAGAGCCGTAGAAGCGATAAATATACATCTTCAGAATTTATCGGAAATAGCCAGAACCGGTTTACTGTCTAAACCAACTTATACAGTTGGTCCAGCAACTGCCAAGGTTCTGAGAGATGCGGGCTATACAGACATCAGAGGGGCCGAAGATGCTGGCAACGGATCAATACTATCTGATATCATAATACGAGATTCACGGTCCAATACCAGTTTTGTATTTTTCACCGGAGAAACAAGAAAAGATATCATCCCTAAGCGCCTCACAGCTATACCTACGTTAAGCTTGCGAGAGCGAGTGGTTTATAAAACTTCGAATCTCAACGATATTGAGGACAATTTCAAAAATGCATGGGGCAGCCAGGGCGAACATGAAACGCTGTGGGTTGTTTTCTTCTCACCAGCAGGAACGGAAAAAATCATTGAAAATTTACTGCAAATGACTCGTGAATCCTTCAAGATCGCTGCTATCGGCCCAACTACAGAGGAGTTCTTGATTGACAACAACCTTTCTCCTGATAAGGTAGCAGAGAAACCTACATCCCAGCATTTGATCAAAGCACTATACGGCGAGAATTAATTCATATATTATATGCATGTGAATAATATTACACTAAAAGTTCAATGTTAGTTTATCCCGTTCTGGCACCACTAATACCGCTTCAGAGGCACTTTTGTAGTCCACAACCATTTCCGCCTTAGTGAACGTTTCAGACGATCTAATCACATTGATCTTCGGATATGCAAGTTTCCCCTCTCGCAAGGGCACCAGTATCACCTCTATCTCATCCTGTGTAGTGGTAACTTTATCCTCGTCAAGCTCAAACTTGGCCATTCTCTTACCACTGATTGCCCAGCTATCTTGAGGAGCATGAATATCATAATAATAACTATGCAGGTCAGAGCTTTTCTCCTCCAGGGCCCAGTGACGAGTTGAGCTAATCAATAGACTTGCGGTTACGGGCTCTGCAACGACGTAATGACTCTTTTTAGGGAGTTTCAGCTCCACAGAGTGCACAACATCAATGTACGAGATTGCCACCGGGATGGTCAGTTTATAGGTGATATGCTCCATGTTGAGAACGTCTCCAAGCCTTGCCCAGTCTAGGTTATGAATTTTACTGATCAGAAGCTTTGCAGCTTCCGGAGGCACAAAAGATAATACCCCACTTTCCTCAATTGCTGTGACAATATCTTCTGAGCCAACCTCGATTTCTCCATCCAGTGAATATTTCACTAAATCCAGAGGTAGGTTTTTCAGCACAGGCCGTATGAGGAGTACAAACTTTCTCAACACTTCATCATTGTGCAAGGACTCCATCAAGTGATAAAGTCTGGCAAGACATTCCGATTTAGTATTGCAGTTGTAAATGGTAAGAAGCAGGGGATCTTTGGAGACATCCGTTTTGACTTTCTCTATAGAGAACACATAGTTGAGGGGCGATCCATTGAACGCAATTGCGGGGCTATCATGGCCAATAGGGGAGGACACCCTGTACCCTTCCGGCGCATTCAATTCAACCTTTTCAATGGTCACCGGATCATTTTTGTCCCTAGCTCCAATACAGAATCGCGTAAACATTTTCGTCATTTTGAAATAATCATGCTCCGTAGCGTCGATAAGAAGTGACAGATTCAAATTGTCTACTAGACACATAGTGCATCTTTGTCCTTGCAGCTTAAAGTCCAAATTGCATCTCATGGCTATATTTCGCCTTTCGTAGCCGGCAGAGAATGGTATTTTTAACACAACATCTGACTCGGTGCTTATTCCCTTCAGAATCATCAAACCTCCACCGCCAACATTGGATGTCTCTACGCCTTCAACAATCGTCTTAGATGAAGAAAGCGTCACCTCATTATCTGACTTAACCGTCACTCTGCACTCTGCAACCGGATACGGAAAATGTAGACAGAAACAAACGATATTATCTGACAGTTTGAACTCTAAAGGCCGTTTCAGCTCTCCCCAGATCTGGTCGATAGTTTGATAGAATTGGACATAAACATCTTCATCAATGAACGTTTTATAAAATGAAAGCTTATTCTGACGAAGCTGCAGAGAAGATAACTGGAAAATCCCTTCTCTAAAATCCCTTGTGGTAAATTCACACTCAGATATCCCATCACCACCTCCATTAAGAGTAAAACTTTCACAGATGAGCTTGCATTCTTCCTTTTCCTTCACCTCAACGTTTTTCAATATCAAAACTCCCTCACTCATGAGGATATCTTCTGCGAACCTGTTGGTTACCTTGACTTTGAGGGAAAAAACGCCTGGATTCTTGCTATAAACATAAGGGACAACCTCAATCCCAAACATTTTATCCGCCTCTACTCGGGCCTCCGTTTTGGGTGATAAACGTTGAACGTTAGCCACCACGTGCGTCATCTCTTCCGGACTTAGGTGATCACTATGGCATAACAGATCCAAGGAATAAGTGAATAGATCAGCTTCTCTATTCAGCTCTTCTAAACACCTGATATAAGTTAATAAAAGAGATGTAGAGATATACTCCCACCCTTGCCGGTTGTAAAGTGTGGGTATCGATTGAAGCAGTTCGGCCGCTTCTTTGTAGTTCTTAGACTGGAATTCCAGCATTGCCAATTGGCACGATAACCGATTGACAATTCTTATCCTATCAGCCACATCAAAGTCTTTCATAGCCTGGGATGTAAGGCGACGGTATTCGCTATGAAATGATTGCTCATCTGCAAGAAAGTTGTTGAATTCCTCCGTTTTGATATCATAAGAAGTATCTTCTTCTTCATTATCTAGCGAAACATCGGCAAGGGCGCCTTCTATCAGCCAGCCTTTCTTTGCGGCACCTTCTTCCAAAGATTTTCTGCACAGTAATAGCATTTCACCTCTTCCTTCGGAAACTTCCCTTGCCAGACCTTCCTGAAGTGATATAGTCGCATTATAGAACTCCTTTGCAACATTATAAACCCATTCCGCAATCTTTAGAGAGTTCTTCTTGTTAGATTTCAGCATCCCACTTATCTCAGACAAAAAAGTCCGAAGCCGAAGGAATAGTTCGCCGATTTTTAGGGCAGATATGGATGCCGAGGAAGAAGACTTGGATATATAAAGCAAAAGATGAGCCTGCTGAGCAAATAAATAGCAATAAAAGTCAAACAAGGTGATTTCATTTGACATGATTTTGACTCGGTAATCTGAAGTCTCGTTGACATCCAAAATCGATTTTGGAGCATCGTCGCCGTCATCGAATCCAATGGACGTAAAAAATGTGACGGCCCTGTGACGAGACATTTTCCCAAAAAGATCCTCCATTTCATCATAAATGATTAGCGCGTCCTCGTAAAGGGAGATGCCATCGAACGAGAGAGCCAGACCCTCTTTCATGACAAAATAAGTACCGAAATTCCATCCCAAGATGTTCTTTTTAGCTTCTAATTTGACAATTTCCTCTTGATATAATTCCACACGTTTACTGAAAGCATTCAAGACCCCTTCTTTCAACCTGGTTATAGCCTCGCTCCATACTTCCATCTCTTCCATCTCCGACTTATATTCAGCTCGAATCTGGATGCATCTGTCCTTCTTAGATCCAGAATTGAAATCAGCTCGGATCTTATCAAATACTCCCGACCGGAATCTGTTTCCGCCAAGACCCTTAGATCCGACGGGAACGTAGTGAAATACTAGCCACTCGGTCGGATCTCTCAGTCCGATGACATTCTTTGTGAGCCATTCTCGTATCATTTTACGAACCAGATTACGGTAGGTATCATTATCTTCACATTTGACAAAGATTATTTTAAGGTACGGAGCATTCGATAAGCCCAGCATCTGGTGCTTGGGGGCTGATGATTCAGAAGCAGTTTCTTCAACGAGATCAATAGCTAACGACGGTATCGACCGTAACGGTCGTCCCGAAGGATGCCAATGCAAATTAACCAACGGGAGCTTTGAAAGAAACTCTGCTTTCAGCTCCTTGTAAACATTGAATGGGTCATAGTATGCGATTTTGGTGGTTTTCCTCTCGAATTGAGGAAGAACATGATCATTCATGTTGTTTAGGACACTCGACAACTCCACTAAGGCCAAAAACTCATCGGGAATTTTAATTTAAACGCTCCATCAACCACACCCTTCTCCATCCTCATTATTGAATTAACCGCCATACATCGCTTTCGCAACAAGAAAATATCTACAGAATAAAACTGTATACCTCGGCATTATATTTGAAATCTGGTCTTTGGAACTTTCATTTTCTCTTCTCCCCAATTGTGGATAGTTTCTGCCGGGGCTTATTTATTTTATTTATTTCCGTACCGTTGTGAAATCGCATTCCACAACTAGCAGCAGTTGTTCTCTACTACTAAATTGGCTGCGTACTATCAATCGAGGCAGCGACTTTTTTGAAATAGTCTTGTTCTAAATGGCACCGAATCAGTGGAAGGGAACTCCCTCACGCCAGACAGGCTTTCGCCAACTGTTTGGTGGATCGCGCAGTGCGCCCAAGGACAGAACCGCAAAAGATGATCTGGCTGGTTGGATGTCATCTTTGAAGCAACGGGCTTTAGGAGCCCTCAAGAAAAATGAAGATCTGGATGAGGAAATAGCATATGAGGTGGAGTATCAAAGGAAGAAGCAACAGCAAGACAAAGAGGAAGAGCAACGATCCTCGGCAGCTTTTGACCAACTGGATGAAATTTTGCATAAATATCACTCAGACTACTCGGTAGAGACACCCCTCGAGGGAAAAGGCATTTTTGCACATGATTTGACTTCAAAGGTGCTTGATGAGACGGAAGACAGCTATGGCCGCAGTGAAGAGGAACTTCCTCTTGATCAGGATGTCTTTGGCAGAGGAATGTTTGAAAAGTCACTTGGAAATGGTGGTTTTAATGGTGGGGACGTCGATAACTATGAAAATGACGTCGATTACTCTGAGGATGACGAAGCACTTCTTAGCAACGATGAAGAAGAAGAAGAAGCAGGCGAGGATGAAAATCATGAGATACTAGCGACGTCTCAGCATGACACAGCTGCAATCCTGGGTGCCGCTCCTGTAGAAGATGTGGAAGCCATTGAAATTCTGTCTTCAGATGAGGAAGCAGAAGAAGAAGACGAGGATGAGGACGAAGACGAGGAAGAAGAGGATGATGAAGAGGATGAGGAAGAGGATGAAGATGAAGAAGATGAAGAAGTTGGAGAAGAAGTTGATGATCTCGGTGATGAACTACAAGCTAAAGATTACATTCAAGGAGACCGTGAGATCATAAATCACCGCTACGAAGAGGACGTCCAGCAGAGCAGCAAAGCCGACCCGCTGGAATATGCTGAGCATAGTCATATTTCGCATCCCTCAAAAATTGCTTCACTCTTTTCAAACTCAATTTTTTACGGCGACTCATATAATGACAGTCCTGAAGTGTACCAGCAGGATGGAGATGCCGAAGTTGATGAGGATATGATGACAGATGATGCTCTCATAGCCTTGGCCCCTACCTCTTATGAGCCCTCCGCTACGTTGAATTCTTCTATGGGGGAAAATCCTTCTCTGATGTTGAATAACACTGCATATGACGAGCTGATCGACAACGAGCTTTTTGAGAGAAACGACGCTTATGTATCCATAGCGGCAGATAACTCCGTCCCAGAAATTCCAGATAGCTTATACACCAACAAGCAAAAGGAAGATCTGGGTAGTCCCGGCAAGGCAGAAGACCAGGTATCGAATGAGCCTGTCACTGAGAATGAGATGGGCCCGCCTCCGCATATTGATCTCACACAGTTTATGCCTAAACCTGCCAAATTGGAGTTTTCTTCGATCTCTGACATAAACCCTTTTGAGCAGCATTCTGAGAGCCAAGCAGCAAACTACATGAGCATGGCCGAACGATTATCTGTTAAAATGAGAGATATCGATGTTAATTTTGGCTTTGGACAGATACCCGCCATTGCTGATCAACTCGATGAAGAAGAAAGGAGACACGATGCTACTGTTAACGATATTTGTGCTTCTGAGAAACTTACCAGTGCAGATAACTCAGAAGCACAAACATCATCTAGCTTCAAGACGGATCCCCCTATTAGAGCACGCACGGAATGGGCCATGGATGCTACTGATGCTGCGAAGCTTGCTAGCAATGCTCTTGCCGCATTATCTGGAAGTGAATTATTTCTTGGGTTGAAAGAAAAGATTGAATACCCCGAACTTGATAGCGAAGCAGAGTCTGAAGGCGCAATTGTTGAAGAGACGCCCAGCGTAATCGACGATCCGTTCAGTAGGGCAGGTTCTGTTATAGATGGCTCAGAGAATAACACCATCACTCTCATATCTGAGAACGTCATTCAAATCTCCCCGGTAGACCCTGTTTTTGAATTTATCGGTGAACATGATGGATCGACTTGGGAAATTGAAGAAGTGATAGAAGCTGATCTGGAAACCGAGCCGGAAAAATTGCTGGAGCCAGAATCAGAAGCCCCTGTTGGTATTAAACGTACTAGAGCTTCATCCAGGAAGAGAACTGCTGCAGACCAAACTGATGGAGAATCTGGAGAGACCGTTAAAGCAAAACGAGCCAGACATAGTGAAACTGATAGTTCGGAGACCCAGCAGGAACAGACTGTGCCTGTAACCCCGCCTAGAAATACGCGTGGCAGAGCAAATGTCAAGCAAAAGGGACCAGCGGAGAAGGAGAAAGAAGACCATGAACAGCAACCTGAAACTCCTGCTACTGTCATACTGGAGCAGTCGCACAATGTGTCGGCCCAATTGTCTGAGGTTGTTGCTACAACACCTAGCCGAAGTAATAGACGAAGAAAAGCAGCAGTCGAGGAGTACGCTGGAGAGACTGAGGCTGCTGATGAGCTAGCTGAAAAGTCTCAAGATATGAGTAATGGGGAGGGGACGACGGTCAAGTCCGGGAAGCAGAATGGGAACACTGGTCAAGCAGAAGAGAAAGATGTCAGGTCGAAGAGACGATCGACTCGTGCTAATACGTCTGTTACTGACGAAGAAATTAAAGAAGCAATAGAGCAGAATGGAACGGCGCGACGCGGAGGAAAGCGGGCAAGTGAGAAAAACTCTAGCAAAGCAACAAAGGCTAGGTCGAAAACGGCAAAGATTTCTAAGGCTCCGTCTACGCCTAAACGATCCTCTCGAAGAACCAATCTTAACAAGAAGTAATTGATTCTAAATGACTGCTATGTACAACTAATATTTATAGGTGATATATACAAATGATGGTGACAGAGTAGTTTTGGGCTTTCAGCATATTCCCATGAGATTTTCGTAACAGGTGAAGAATACCACGCCAATGACACTTGTGCGAGCGACAGAGACACCCAGTCCCCTATACATGTGGAGTCCAAATAAGGATTTTAATGACGGCATCGGTTTCATTCCTAGGTTTGCGGGCCGATTTTCATAGAATTGCTTGATATAAATATCTCGTTGAAAGTGAGTCTTGTAAGTATCCAAGGGGAATACAACCAACCAACAGCAGGTGCCGGCAAGGGCACCGGCCACAGCAATAGAAACGGGATGAGGAGAATCATTAGGACTTCCCAGCATATATGAGAAGAGACGTTTAAAGTTATCGTAGCTTCCAAAATAGATACCGGATCCGATGAGATCACGGGGAAGTTGGGCCTTCCAGCCGGAATACAGGAACAAGAGCCCATTTTTCTGGATCAAATGCTTAGCTACAGCAACTGATCCTACTGGCTTTGATTCTCCTATAATATTAGTAATATTTTCCGACACCAGTTTTCGCTGGACCAGCATTTCTATTTGAGCAGCGATTTTGACAAACTCAAATGGAGTAGAGAACATGGTTGTGCAGAGACCAGCACTAGCCCCAGCAAAAAAAGTTATCGGGCTACTTTTCAATGCTTGGATCAAAGGAGGATCAATAGGTCTTACGGGGGAGTACAAGGAGAACCAAAGTTTGGACCAAGAAGGCAGAACCGTTCCGTACATGGTCATGTTGAGCGACCTACTGAAGGCCGAGGACAACAGTGGAGCAGACAGCCCGCGATAAAAGCCCCGAATCCCTTCAGCTTTAAAGGTTTCGGTAATACATTCAATAGAATTAACATATTTGTAAGTTTGCTGGCGGGTTTTGATGCTGTCCAGCGGATAAGCTACAATGAGCGAGCCAATGGAAGCAATACCGGCACATGCACTTTGTTTCCAGGGCTGGAGATAAGGTGGAAGCTCAAATAATTGCTTTCCACGCCCACTCTGCAGTGACAGCTGTTCTATGGTACGAGAAAGTTCACGCTTTTCCTCCTTCTCTATCGACTCCGACATGGTGGGAGTGAAGAAGCTAAGTATGAATAGTTCACTCCATGGCTCTCATGGACATTTATCGCTCCCGCCGCCCCCCACTCATAAAAGATAACCCAAGCCAAAAAAATAATTCCGTGTTTTTTGATGCGATAATCTATGTATTGAAGCACGTGTTGATCAGTCGATATAATTATAATAGAAAAATATTTAGTAAGTTAGGATTCAAAGCTTAATGAGAATCTGTAGTATGGTGTGCTGCTTTATAAAATAAAATGCATCCCAACTAATATCAGACTCAATTTCTGTGCTACGAATCGACAAGCTCCACTGGTCCCTGTATGGTGAGACTCGATCACCGCCGCGTCGTGTGCGGTGACAGTAACAGTAGCAGCAGCCGTGGCAGCTATAGGGAGCATCCGCATGTCGGAAAAGGCAGGAGATAATGATGCTCGACCGACGGATGCTATTGATGTTGTCGTTACCGTCACTGGAGTTGTCTCCGTAGTAGTTGAGGCTTCGGTGGTGGTCACCGGAGCCGTGATGTTGACAGTTTCGGTGATTGTAACGGCAACCGTAGAAAAAGCAGTAGAGGGTTCCACTGCATTATCACCGTCCAACTCCTCAGTAACTGTAACTGTAACCGGGGTGAATTTTTTCTCTCTCCATCGAGATATGTCAGCATTCATGCGCATGCGCTGCAAGTACCTGGGACGACTTGGAAATCTCCATCCGTATACCGAGGGACGAGCGATCCGGTAGGGTATACGAGTGGCAAAATTAATATCAGATCTGATGAATTGTCCAGAGCCTGTTTTATTCAAGGCTACCGAGCGGTTGGAATTAAAGTTGGAAATAGAGTTGACACCGTATGTGGGGGTTGCATCTTGATCCAAAGAAGTTGCTAAAACACCATCGCCAAGCTGGGCCAAATCACTGGATTCATCCTGTTCAATTGCTTTGAGCTGTGTATCAGAAGTGTCTTGAACCGGTACCAACCGATCTTCAAATGACTGAAATCGGTGTGGTCGATGAGCATGAGGCAGCAACGGAGCCCCAACCGGAATATAGAGCTGCCTAAAATCGCCAGCAGCCGATCCAGTCATGGCAGATGTATCCATCTCCGTATTGGATGAACCGTCATCGGGGATGTTGGTGTCGGGAATATTGTCATCAAGGGACTCGCTTTTCTCGCCATCATCGCGATCATCACCTCTGCTCATGTCGTTGTTGACGTAGGTATTCTCTTCGACATCATCGGAGATGTCATTGTTGTGGTGGATCACTTGATGAGCTTCTGCAATGCGAGTTTCAGATATTAATTTACTCAGTGGATCCAACTGAGACTCCTCGACCAGCCCAACGCTTAGCTGCCGGGCCGGAGGCGTTGCGCTCTCGCCTTCACCTTCGCCATCGTGCCCAACATCGTCATGTATCTGCATTTGCGCATCTCGTTTGGAAAGAAATACCTCTGCCAAGCCGTTGAGCGCAAGGTCGCCGGAATCTACAAATGTTTGGGCATCGACTTGGGGCTGAACGTCCAAATGATCGACAGGGGCCGCACATAATTGGGAGAGGTTGTCTGAAAGGGCTTGTTGTACCAGACATGGCTGTAGAGTTAACAGAGACAACCGTAAAAAATGACCAATTATTTTGGCGCAAATTTATAATACCGAAATGCATAGGCCTTGAAAATACTTACCCGAGGACTAGAGTCTAGCTTTGAAAGCGATACATTCAGGGCTTGTAGCGTACGGCACGTGCAAGGGCCATTGTTATCCTCACCGTGACTGCCTAATTGGGCTAAACAATAGAAATACTGTTTTTGGGCCGTCTGAACGCATGACGCCTGAATAACGAATTAGTATCAAGAAAAGCAAAAGCCCAAAATGTGTTCCAGCTGGTTTACTTCGGCTTCACATGTGCATAGATTTTGCAGGTGTTGGAAAATAGGCAGCGATGAGTCTGATGAGCACAAGGCCATAGGGATCAAGGTGATGAACACAAAGAAAGCACGCATCGGATATGGAGTGCAGGCAAAACAAAGGGACGCAGGAAGTGCAGAAGTAAGGTGGAATTCCGGCATGCCAGTGGGGTTTTTTTGTTTTATGGCTTGCACTAAAACTATGCAAATCCATCATCTTGCTCATCCTACGTGGGTCGCAGCGGTGATTATTTTATGGATCTGCGTCTGGTCAAAGTTTATTTGGAAAGGCATCGTGGGCTAATTATATCGGCGCCCTGAGGCGTTTTTTGTTAAAAAGTTGCCCACAGCTGTCTACCCACTTATAAAATTGACAGAGGGTCATGTTTTTTTCGGGTTCAGAAGGAATGGAAACCGCTAGAGGTAGGTTCCAATGGCAAGTGCGTGGGTGCGACTTTAATGTCCATACTGACAGTTAGGCAATATTTCGCTGACGGTGAACAATGATTGGGGTGATTCTACAACTGCCCCCCCTACTTATTCGGCATCTACTTCTGGTCTAAAGAGCTCTGAAACTGCTTCTGAGTCCTCTACTACCAAGTATATCAATTATTCATCGCTATTTAACTCGGTTTCTATTGTGCACTCCACCAATATCGTGCTGACCTCCAATGCTCTGAGTACCTCCGATAACCGTGTAGTCACCGTCTCTCAAGGCGTGAAGACTATCACAGTCATAGCTTATCAGGATGGCAGTGATAGCAGTAGTGTTAAAACAGCCACCATACCGGACCCTAAGACTACAGTAGTTTCTAATACAGACAGCCATGGCTCTGCTATCCTATCAACCAAAACGGTATACCCGGTGATCACTGCCTCCCCATCCCTGGTGTCGACCGGGCCAATTGCCGACACTTCTTCACCCTCGTTATCACACCAGGAGAAAGTAGCCGTCGCGGTAGCTGTGCCGGTTGGATCAATTGCCGTTATCGGTGTTTTGGCAATATTGCTGCTTTTCCGTCGAAAGCGCAGCTCACAGAAGAAACGACTGAGCCAACTTGAAAACCCATCATCGGCAGATGCCGACTTTATTTACCCAGAAGTCAAGAGATATACGACAGGGTCATACTCTCCTTACGACTAATATTTCTCTCTTTATTCTATCATTTATGACCTATACCGATGATCACTATACAATACTTCGTCCTGATCGGAACTAAAGCTGAGCCTATAGCTCTCTGTGACATTCTCTTACCTCATCCCCTTGGCAACTGCCTTCTCTGCATACATATTGTTATCTCTCGTCAACAATAGAAATAAATCTCCCTATGTATTTTCTGGTATTTGTAAGTTTCGTTGAACCACAAATTCAGATTCAGATTCAGATCCAGATTCGTCGGCCCCATGTCCGATTAGCATTGCTGACTAAGGGTGCAGCCGCACCATATCATGGCTTTATTCCAGCTTCTGAACTTTTCCATCATCCCTTCCACCTCAACATGTCTCGCCATCAGCATGACCTGGTAATGTGCATGAAGCAGCCGGGGATTGCAGTCGGCCGCGTATGTGAAAAATGCGATGGCAACTGTCCTATATGCGACTCACATGTTCGCCCTACTACCAAGGTCAGAATCTGCGAAGAATGCGCTTTTGGAAATCATAGTAATAACTGCATCGTATGCGGTAGTCACGGAGTTGCCGACGCCTTCTACTGCTATGAATGTACTCGCTTGGAAAAAGACCGTGATGGTTGTCCCAAGGTTATTAATGTTGGATCCAACCGAACCCAGCGATGGTATGAGAAGAAGAAAGCTCAAACAGGCGGTGCTGGCTATTGAATCCAGATCAACAGAAATTGCATAATTTACTTTTCGCGCGGCTCATGTACTATATATCTATTTATTGACATCATCGTCTGATTCCATAGTAGGTGTCCCGTTGTCGCTCGTAGCCTCTTCCGACAAATTTATGAACCGATTCTCAGCCTCATCCAATGCTGGAAGAGCTAGTACCGGCACTTCTGATGCCGAGGCCAGGTTTTGTGATGTCCTGCGCTGGTGGTTCGGCGTTGCTGCAAACTCAGGGTTTACTTCTACCACACTAAATTTCTTGCCATGAATTGTGAAATCGCCATTCTCTTTTCGCATGAGACTAGCACTTCTCTTCACTTCTGCAATTTTATCCCTTTGTTCTCTTCCAGGGGATGCAGGCTGCTTATTCTCTCGTAATGACAGTCCTCTCTGAAAGTTTTTCTTGACTGTGATAGAGGGAGATACAGCAGATTTAGGAGGAGAAGACGCAGTGCTACTTGCCTTGGCCGACAATAGAGATCCACTGGATACAGCAGATGTCTGGCGCTGCAAAGGCGAAGAGGTCGAAGCTGGTCCAGATGATATATTGCTTTGGGGAGTTGTAGATCTGCTGAGGGGAATATTTGCAGCAGCGTTTACATCCGAAGAAGCTTCGAAATAAATGGAACTCGTAGAAGGACTTGCTGGATTCAGTTCAGATCCTAAATTTTCTTGAGAGTTACTGATAGCAACTGTTCTCAGTAAGGTAGTGCGTGACGCTTGAGGCGTAAGAGATTCGGGACGTGAGTGGTTGCTGACAGTTCGTGATAAACTAGGAGTGTGAGTGGAAATGCTGAGAGTATCTGACTGTAGGACGAAGCTCTCAGGATGGGAACTCTTTTGCGTAGCTCGGTCACTTTCAGTAGCTCTATC
This sequence comes from Zygoascus flipseniorum, assembly GCA_030565365.1. Classification (NCBI taxonomy): domain Eukaryota; kingdom Fungi; phylum Ascomycota; class Dipodascomycetes; order Dipodascales; family Trichomonascaceae; genus Zygoascus; species Zygoascus flipseniorum. The sequence continues at coordinate 137,317 of JAJMBR010000003.1, forward strand.
CTTAAGCAACTCGCATAATTCACTCTCGACTTCTTTTTCCATGAGAAATAGCTCTTTGTAACAAAGCAGCTTCTTCCTGTCCAGCCAGTTCCAAGCCAGATTAGCTCTCAAATGAGCTGCGGCAAACTGTACCGCCTCTTTCGTCCTCTGCTGAATGGGGGCGAGAAGCTTCAAATGATTGGCAGTTCGGCCCAACTGCGCAAGCCGATCATCCAGCTGTGCTAACTTCTTATTGATCTCCTCAAGTTTTTGAAGCACAGAAGCGTGACGCTGAGAATGGTTATCTAAAGTATCAATATGCACCGGCCACTCAGCTGAGGATGACAGAGACTGGCCACCACTCAATTCCTCAACATGAACCTTCTCATCACTTTCTGATTCGAACCCGGACAGTAAAGGGCTACTATCAATCTGAGACTGCAATTTGTGCTTGAGTTCTGCAGATCTATCAGTATTACCAATTCCGTATATACCAATATGATAGGTATTAAAAGACGCGGCAAAATTTATTTTTTTCATCCAGTCGTTCATTTCATCCTCGTCAGCTGCTGCATACCAATCTCGCGCACCGCCATGTAGAGCAAGCATAAATGCATTTCCCTGGCCCACTTCGTCAGTATCATGCAGCAAAGCGGCCATATCGTTGGTTGACAGATTCGCACTCGGGTGGAATCCATCAATAGGAGCTCTGATGATCCGCCCACCAACATTATCATCTTCAAACTGCGAATTTTGATGATTCATTAAGCATGTCTTGATCCATGAAACATCCTTGAACAGATACAGCTGCGAGGCAGTCAAGATAGCACCCCACTCCTTCCATACGCTTTTAGAATAAATCATTCTTTTGGCTTCACGCCTGTATAGAATACCAATTTTCACAACTTTAATGTCAACAATACCAGGAACCCCTCTTGCGGGATCCTCTAGTCCTTCTGGCGATAGAAATGCTTCTGGGCGAGATCTTTCAGATACCAGCTGCAAGTAGGGCCCATGAATGAACTGTTCTCGTAAAGACTTGAATTCCTCCCTGGAAGCAATATACAAAAAATCATACGGATCAGTCTGAGTCAAAACATCTGTCAGTCCAAGTCTCAGCTCTTCTAACTTATTCTCTAGGAGTAGAGTATAAGGGTCAATTAGATCTTTTCCATTTCTTCCAAAAGAACTACTCCTTCTCGTCCAGTAACGGGCATTAGCTCCACCAGGTGTACCAACGTCTTCATCTGTGTGAATAAATGGCGTATACGTTATGTTATCGTAGAAACATTCAAGAATAGTTTTGTCCACCCCCTCGGCATAGGTATTTCTGATATACTCAGATTTCTGCATTTTGTGACGATTATTCCTGTTGAAAAAATCAGTGTGCAGAATCATAAGCGAGAAGACAATGATATAGGCATTTTCAGCACTTGAATAAATATTGGGGTTATATTTGTGATATGTCCGAGCCAGGCATTCCAAAATACGGTCGATCTGTTGCGTTTCCTTGGGCAGCTGGACGTACATAAGGAATTTTCGAAGCGACATGTCAATGGGGTCATCTTTGAAATCAAAAGTGTCGTTAATGTACTTTTGCAAAGCCTCCTGAAAAAATGGCGAGTCGGATTTTGATAAAATAATGGTGATGGTGCTCCTGAGCTTTGTCTTCTGTAATCTAGCCAGATATTCATCCACTGTCTCGCCATCAAGGACTTCAACCGGCTCAACTTCCTGAATATGCGCATTAGTCTGAGAAGCTGAAGGAGAATGACGTTTACCACTATCATTTTTCACACCAAAAAGAGAGCCAAAATTCAGGTTGGTAGAGGGTGTAACGACCCCAGGCGTGCTGCTCCGCGAGCTAGCTGGCGAAGTTTCATCCCCATCTTGCATGAGGGAATTCAAAGTACGAGATCGGGGTCTCGCGCTCGGTTCTGAGTCTTCTATTTTGTTATCGCCACGCCTAGTTTCCTGTGATTTTGAAGAAATTGACCGAATCATAGGGAATGGTCTATATACACCGAGATATGTGTCACCCGGACCAGGAGAAGAAGGTCGTTCACGTGATTCTTCGCTGTCTAAAGTAGACGATGTCGATATCTCCCGAGGCGACGCAGACTTTTCGAGGCTGTCAGGAGATAAAAGTTTCGGAACTGCCTTTCTCCTAAACCGCGAGGTGAAAGAGGACACGTCCGATGATGATGCAGAGCTGAAAGAGAAAAGAGATTTAGTGGATTTTTCTCCATGAGAATGGGTAGATGCAATTGAATGTTGATGGCGATGTTTCAAGGGAGGTGTACCCGGGAAAGAATTGTTGCCATTGCCAGATCGAGACCTCGAAAGCGCAGATGGTGATCTAGTTACCCCAACAGTAGGGCTCGGCTCATCAAACTGTACCGATGCAGGTTTATCGGCAGGTAGACTCAGGTTCTCTAAAGAGATTGTTGGTATTGGGTAGTTTCGGGTGTTCTCCACACTAGTGGAGCTAGCACTCTTGGGGATATCCACTCTTTTATCACCAGAGTCGCTCATGAATTTATGAAATATAGAAACCATGGATCCCGGGCCATGGTGTAATTCTGTCGCAGAGTTCTTGCGGCTTTTTTCGGGATTCAATCCCTTGGTCCTGGCCTCCGAGTCACTATCGCTCAGTGCCGGTGATCCACTGCTCAACAGCGAAGACGACTGGGCTCTCTTTAGATTTCCCCGTAGTGCCTTGACAAATCTCCTCGAGTTACTCCTTATGCTGGGTAGTCGTTTGACGGTTTGTTCGTCTTCTTTGCTAGCAGTAGGGGGTATATCCTTTACAGCTTCGTCATCGCCGTTAACGGCTGGTAAAAGTTCATCATCTCTTGTCACTGTCGTCACATTAGACACTCCCAAAATATCATCTGCTGAGGTGGAGGAACTCATGGATCCCTGAGAAGACCCCGATCCTCTACCCCTGCTGTCCACTCCAACTGCCAGTCTGTCAACCGAATGATGTTTGAACGCATTCTCGGGGACAATTTCTATACTGCCTTGCGAGGACCCGCCTCGTCCCTTTCTTTTCAGCAGCGAAAACGTCGGCATTGCGATTTAAAACGGTTCCTCCAATATGCCTGCCAGTAGCACGAAAAGCAAAAGCAGACTGCAACACCTGCTGAGGTATATCAATTAAACTAATAAATAGAGATTTATCAATTATGTCAACCTCCGCTCTTGGGTCTACACGAATTTACTTCACCCTTAGCAATCCTCTTGTTCTTTCGTTTTCTTTTCTGCTGGTTTGGGGTAGGTGTCAAACTCACCTCATCGAAAAACTTGTTATCAGAAACTGCTGCCCCACCACACCAGCCCAGGGGTGGTGAGTTTGGCATCAATTGAGCCCACCGAAAAACTATCATACTATTAACTATTAGCAACTCTAAGTCTATATCGCAAATTACCTATTTAACTTCAATTTTATAATTGGCGCGACCGGTCGAAGCTCGGTATACTGTCGAGAAACTGCACTTTCCACTGCTTGGGCATCTTCGTAAACCATTGATCCCGGCTCATTGTACGTTCGCGCATTTTCCACCATTAGATCAAAGTCTGCCTTGACAGCTTCCAACGAGTTATATCCACCATCGTCAATCTTCTTCTTGATCACATTCAATGCAATAGGCTGTTTGATCAACACGTAATAGTCAGGATAGTACTTCTTAGGGGGCAGAGCGACAAACATTTCGGCCTGGCTTCGTCCACTGGGGTCGGCAACGTCAAGAGCAGTATCATATAGCTTATAAGACTTCTCAGTAAGTATATCTCTCTCAGACGCATTCAAAGCATCACCTGATTTACTTGCTCGTCCGCTCAGCCGGCTCTTTCTCTTGGCAGGTTGGGGGTCCTCTTCTTCGTCAATACTATCATCAATACTTTCATCCGGCCCGGCACTTCTCTTTCGCTTGATCGCTTCATCAACTTCATCATCCGACTCTAAATCGTTGTCATCGTCTTCGTCCTCATCATCTTCCTCTTCGCTGCTACCGGTCTCAGATCTTCTTCCTGATCGACGCAGTTGTCTCTGTCTTTCTCGTTCAACTGCCGCATCAAGATCTTCATCGTTATCAACAGCATCAAGCCATTGCTTCTCTGTGAGGCCATCATCGTAATAGATGGTCTTTCTTTCTCGCTTAAGAGGCAGAACTACCTTCTTAGGCTTGAGAACTTCAGCTACATCCTGCTGATACTGTATTGGCATCTCATCTTCCTCAAACAGGCGATCGTGAAGCTTTCCACGGCCATAAGCGTCGTTCTTATGTCTATCATCATCCATCTGCTTGAACAGCACCTGCTCATCCTCATTTCTGGCAAGAATCTCATTCAATTCCTCATCATCAATCTCTTCGTCTTCTTCCTTCTGGGTTCGCCGTTGTTCCTCAGATTCCAAAATAGTTCTCAAAAATGCTTCCTGTTCTTCAGAAGTACTCTTGTTATCGAACTTACCAGCCTGAATAACTTTACTGTCTATTTCAAGCTTGGCATGAGCCCTCCCGAGAATGGCCTCTTCAACAGAGTCTTCAGTAATCAATCGCAGAATTCTAACTTCCTTAGTCTGGCCAATTCGATGTGCTCGATCCTGAGCCTGCAAATCCTGATGAGGGTTCCAATCGGTATCATAAATAATAACAGTATCAGCGGTTTGTAGATTTAATCCGAGACCACCTGCTCTGGTAGACAACAAAAAGGCAAAGTAGGGCGAATTAGGTGCATTGAAAAGCTTAAGCATCTCAGATCTTTCATCAGCTTTGGTGCTACCATCCAATCGTAGGTACTGAACCCCCCTTAATCGGAGATAATCTTCCATGATATCCATAACCTGTGTCATCTGGAAGAACATCAGAATTCGATGGTTCGTTTTATAGAATTTGGGCATGATTCTGTCCAGCAGTTCAAATTTGCCTGCAGTTCTCCAAAGCAAGTCAGAACTCTGTTTAGTAGGGTTGACTAAAGATTCAACCTCCTCAAATACAAAGGGATGATTGCAAATTTTCCTCAGCTGCATGATCTTATTGTTAAGGCCCTTGATGGACATCTTTCCAGCCTGATCCTGTTGTCCAACGAACAAGACATTGTGCTTCAGCATCTGGTCATAAAGCTTAGCTTGCAATGCGCTCATCTTACACTTAATGACCTTTTCAACCTTATCAGGCAGATCTTTCTCGACATCCTTCTTCAGTCGTCTCAGAAGGAATGGTCGCAAGACCTTGTGCAAACGTCTAATAATCAGCAGAGTTTCTTCTTCTGTAAGCTCCATTTTATCTTGGCCTCCAGTATTAGCAAAAGGGGTGTTGAACCATTCATCAAAAGTCTTAACAGAATTAAAAATCTTAGGGAGTACGAAGTTGAGCAAGGCCCACAATTCCGGCAAATTGTTCTGCAAGGGAGTGCCAGTCAAAATCAATCGATGTCTAGCAAAGTAGTACTTTGTCAGAGTGAAGCTCAGCTTGGATTGAGTGTTCTTCATACGATGACCCTCGTCGATAATCATATACACCCACTTGAGCTTACTCAAGAGTGGTCTATCTTTGATGATATACTCATAAGTAGTAAGAAGCACTTGAAAATCGCCAGACCTAATGATAGCCTGTTGGCCCTTTCGGGCATTGGGTGGGCCCTTATATACAACCTTCTTGACGGTAGGTGCCCATTTTTCGAACTCCATAGTCCAGTTAGTAAGAGTCGACAACGGTACGATGACAAGATATGGGCCAGGTTCCTGTTTCGCTTCGATCAGATATGTAATGAGGGAGATAGACTGAATCGTCTTTCCAAGACCCATTTCATCGGCAAGAATACCATTCAGATTATTATTGTACAAAGACACCATCCATTGGAGGCCTTTGATCTGATATTCCTTCAGCTTGCCGCCAACGAGAATATGAGGCTGGGCATTCACGTCTTCCTTGACTCTATGGGCAACATCATAATAGTCCACCTTTTTATCGGGGTCAATATTGGAGTCCACAAACTCACCGGCTTCCTGCTGTTGCACTCGTACAGCAGCAGATAATGAATCCAAGAAAGTATTGGTCTGTCTGAGCAAATGGGTAATACGAGTATCTTTGGTCTGATCGAGGAGCTTGATATAAGCTTCTTCGTCATTTGATCGCAAAGCTTGCAAACGTTGTTTTGCTGTCTTTTCCGCTCGCCTGCCTTCTTCCTTTTCAATCTGACTATGAGCTTGGAGCACCGATTTACCGAGGAGCGTAAATTTCCTCCTCCTCTCTTGTATCAGGTCCTTGAAATCGCTACTATGATTGAGGAGGTTGTCCACATATGCTGCCTTGACCAGCCGATCTTGCCTAATCTTCTCCATCCGCTGCTGGTTCTCCAGCTGTTCAGTGAGTCGCAACTCTTGAGCCGTCTGTATCTTAACTCTTTTGCATAGAGCACGATTAGACAGAAGCTGCGATATTTCATCTGATTTGGCTGCAAGGTTGTAGACAATATGCTGTCTCATGGACTTCTGTTTGGTCAGTAATCGCAATGACTTGAGCTCCAGAATGGCTTCAACCTTGAGTTTATCCTCCCCGGCACCGATGGTATCGGCAGAATCATAAGATATATCTTTTGCTTGCACAGTACCAATATTTGCAGGAAGGGTTTCCAGTTCTAGGAATCGCTGAGTGATTCTATTGCGGATCTGCTGTTCAACAATGTCGTCACTTTCACGGTCGGGACTATCATACTTGGCCAACGTTTTAGACTTGATAGCCCCATTCGTCTCTTTTCCATTGGCAGTTCCGTTAGGAACGTCAGACGAGGTTGCGCCTGCCGATTCTAGAAGAGTCTCTTGGAGGTCATGCGAAAGATCCAGATTGTGAGATAATAATTGAAGGGATCTTGCCTGAGCATGTAGAACATCAAGATCGGCCTTGGTAGATTTCTTCAAGGTTTTGGCTTTTTCAAGTTTATTCGCGTAATCCTTCTGTTTCTTGGTTATGATTTTCAGGACACGGGAAATATCGGCCAATTCCTCGTTTGTTTCTTCGTCCAAACCTTGGAGCTTGAGAGCATTCCATCGATAGAGAAGCAATCTCACTTGCTGTCTATTGGTAGGCAAAGGAATGACATTTTTCACCTGAGGAGGAGGAGTAGGTGTGGAGAGCTTCTGCTCGAGAGCATTTCCATTTGTGGAAGGAGACTCCATGTTATTGGATTATTCGAATCGAGCGTCGGAAACCAGCTCTGTAAGTGAAAAAGACCAGCGCGCGTGCGGTGCACCAGTGGGGGAATGCTGTGCAATGAGACAATACAGCAGAACAATGTGCGTGGCCCAAAAAAAAGAAGGAGTCGGGATTCCTAGCAGTAGTTGGTTGAGCAAACAAACACAATGTATTGTATGTTGATTGTTATTGCAAAACTGATGTTATCGCCAAACTCGCCTCGTGTTTTTGTCGTTGTGTAATAAGAAAGTAGAAGGAAAAATCCTGTGAACACCATTGGGAGGTTGGGCTGCGGCTGGAAAACAACATGAAAATTTCGTCATGGTGGTGGATTTCAGAGGCCAGCCAGTTAGCCAGCCAGGCATCGAATAAAGCCGAACAGAGACAATATTTGGCATATATATTTAATACAAAGCAAATAGCATAGTAATGGGACGGCGGGGAAAGAATGACGATCCTGATATTAGGTTGTCCAAAGCGCTTTCGCGGATTCTTCGACACAGGGCCCCGGAGGAGGGATTGCAAATGGCTTCCGACGGCTACGTTAAGCTCGACGATATCCTGGCTCTGCAGCGATTCAAAAGCACCAAAACTACGTACGAGGATATCCAGCGAATTCTTCAGGATAATGAGAAGCAGAGATTTGCCTTGAAAGAAGAGGACGGCACCATCTATATCAGAGCCAACCAGGGACACACCCTGCAGGTCGACGATTTGGAGCTCCAACCACTGCTCAGACCGGAAGATTTCCCCACGGGTTTAGCCATCCATGGCACTACGATTCAAGCATGGAACTCAGGCATAAAAACTCGAGGGTTATCACACATGGGCAGGAATCACATTCATATGGCAATTGGTTTGCCAGGCGAAGCTGGTGTGATTAGTGGCATGAGGCCCGCTGAAGCTACTCAGGTGCATATATACATTGATATACCGAAAGCTCTACAAGCCGGGATCCCGTTTTTCCTATCAGCCAACAAGGTGATATTATCCCCAGGAAATGAAGACGGATATATTCCTAGTGATTTATTTCTGAAAGTAGAAGGAGTCCCCGATACTGTGTAGCAGAATTTCGGCCTACATAATTGTTTTGCTATTATAGTTGCCTTTGTGTTTGGTTTGCCTCGCTCCCCAGCCGGTGTTTGCGCATACACAAAAGGTGCCGGGTCCCCTGTCATCATGACGATCGGCCACGTACAGAGAGTTTCACGGTGGAACAGCATGACAGATTTCTCGCTGGAACAAGAGCATTTTCTCAAACGAGAATTGCTCAAGAGAGAAATCAATTCTGAGATTTTGAAGCTTGATGATTTCCGCAATATCTCTATTTTTGGACCGCCGTTTGATTCCCATGGAGCGCCAGCTCCTGATGGCGGCTATGAAGACTTCCCATTACTTAGACACATTTTTGATAGATATGTACTTACATTTCCGTTTCTGGAGGACGTAGACAAGAATCATTTTTGGAAAGAAAGAGTCCAACCGTTCATTGAGAGCTTTGCCGACAAAGATATAAGCGATTCTGTCGACCGAGCGGAAGAGACCAAGCGCAAGAAGATTGGTAGGAGAGTACAGCGGTTGCTGCTGGTGTATGGATCGTCTGGATTTCAAACCACCAGGGTTGGCGAGAAAGATGTGGAGGTTGAAACTGACAGGAATATGAAAAAAGGCGGAGTTCAGCAGATCGATGCCAAAAAACTGATTCAAGAAGCTACTCAGGGCCATTTTGTCAATGGATACGATATAAATGTTGAAGGAGTTCGAAAGATTTCTACCAAAAGGGGTCTATTCAGTGACAAAAAGTCGTGGCAATATATAATTCGGAGTCAGATTGAAGGGGCTCCTGAACTACGAGTCGCTAGAACTTATGGTCAGTTTCGCGACTTTGACAGTCGCCTGAGAGCAGAATTTCCTGGTAAAAGGCTGCCAAAACTGCCTGCAAAGCATAAGGCCGCTGTCAAATTCAAGACTCCCGAGGAAATAATGAGATCAGCAGAGATTAACGGCGAACGCTCCTCTATGGATACTCAGCAATCAAAAGAAGATGATGACGATGTTGAAGATGACGACGAAATCTCTGCTAGCCAGGCGAAGAAGCTGAATGTGTTCAAAGGCCTAGGTAAGAAAAAAGAGGGCAACTCTAAGTTAAAAGTTGCTAGAGAGAAGCAACGGATTACGCTAAGGGCGTACCTCCGGGGGCTGCTAGATATTCCTTCGGTGGCTAAGAACGGTGTATTTCTTGAATTCCTCTTCAAAGATCGCATAACTAAACTTTCTGAAGAGGAGCTGGACGATTTTGCAATTAGAAAGAAGCTAGACATCATCCGAGTTGAAGACCAACTAAAGTTCCTAGAAATTGCTCAGGACAGAGCGCGTAAGCTAGAGGTCTATGTGAAGGAATTTAAACATGATTTGAAAAAGGGAGGACAGTTTGTGAAATTGTTCGACGAGCTGAAGAGTGCTGATAGTATTGGGGAATTATCTCCTAGGATGCAGAACTTCATCGAGTGGGCTATGATTGAATTCTCCTCTACTCTATACCAATTGCTAGTTGGTGGGGACAACTCACCCGAACTATATTCACAAATCAGGAGGATTCACTCCATGATGCCATATACTATATTACGAGGAATATTGAAGTATTCCAATCCGATGGCTATCATGAAAGCCATGAGTGATCTGTTCCTGGCAGTACCACCCTTTGCCAAACAATCACTACTTCAAAGTATTTTTATTATGGTTCTAGCCGACGATATCAAGGCCCAGGAAAAGCAGATAAAAGAGCTGAAGGAAAAGGTGCCATCGGAGATGTCTGATTTAATTTATAAGCATGTATACTCACCGCCAGCGATCCGAAAAGCAGTGCAAAAATATTCCGAGCAGAATGGAAACATGGACATTGTTTTGAGTATATTCGAAGCTGGAGACTATGGAACAATGCCGCGAGATAGGCAAAGGCTTATTATCAGCCAGGTTGAAGAGTGGTACAAGGAATGGAATATAGTGGTAGAAGATGAAAATGCTACTGTGGATGTTGCCAAGGTGAATGAGTATTCCCAATTAAAAGAAATGCTGTTGCTATGCACGAGGAAACGCGATAAGGACCAAATGCAACAGTTCTGGGGAGACGAGAGCACAATGAATCTAATACGAGAAGTAGTGAGCATTTTCTACACTCCCCTAGTCAAGCTTTTCAAAATGGCCAACATGTCGCGCGCAGTAGGGGACTTTGAAAAATTTATGAACGATCTAATAAAGGTGGTAGATCGCTCGGAAGGATTATCGGGAGCCGCGATGGATGCCAACCAATTGGTGGAGGAGTTTATTCAGCTGTGTCATCGGCACCAGCATAGCATATTCAATTTTGTTCATGACGTATACAAGAATGATAAAGATAAGCTATTTGAACGACTAATTCGGTGGATCAGCAGCGTTTTGGATGTTTTGAGACAAGGTACCGGCAAGCAGCTCGATATGTTGCAGCTAATTCAAACACCAGGCGTCAACAGGAAGTTGGTTTTAGCAGAGCTGGACAGCATGATATCATGGGCGAGCGAAAGGAAAAAAATTCGGTTACAATTAATGGGCGAACCGAGTCAGAACAATGCCTCCGCCTGGGACACCGCCCTTCCGATTGGTGGGCTTGATGCTACGGATTTTGGATTACAGGATCAAGAGGAAGAGTCCGATGCCGAGGCCGAGGAAACGGATCAGGCCGTTATCGCTCGAGAAGATGGTGACGATCACGTGGCCCAGGAGAGGGAGTTTCGCCGTAAGTTGGCAGCGAGGCGAGCTCTGCAGGAGCAGCTTCCTGCCGCTCCTGATTTGGAGGAGGTGCCTAAGCTCCAAGATATGTTTCATGAGATGCTCAAGGCTGCTCTAAGATAGACTGGTTTTGTCTCTGGGTTCACCGCTATTGCAACTATTATCATTGGCCGGCAAAGGGGTGTAGTAGCACAAAGCACAAAAGCAAATATGGTAGTAGAAATTATTCCGTGGTTTGTCCGGCGAAAAAACTGAAAATTTTAAAATATATGTGCCACCAAACTGTGACGTCACCAGGGCCGCCCGTCCATTTAGGTAATACCGATTGCTGCATGAGGGCATGGAATCAGGCTCGGATACAAACAGGTCGCAGTCCATTTTTTCTGCCCAAGATTCAGCAGAACAAAAGAGTTGAGCTCAGCCTATCAGAAGACACTAGTCGGTTGGGGGGAACAGCACAGAATGAACAATGGAAAATCTGCTGAACCCCCAGTGGCGAAGGCCACCACGGCAGCAGCGGGCTTCGCAGTTATCTGGTGAGCTTCGCTAATGACCTCATTTGGAAACTAGTCATCGCCGTTACACAGTTATTCTGTTTCATTTTCCGGGAATTCCCTATAGAAGTGCTGACATAAGCTACCGTTTGGGGTGGCATTTTTGTTGAATTTTTTTTTCTTTTGTAAAGGGAGGAACATATATAACCTAGCCTATTGAATGTCTGGCAGGTTGGAATCGTTGAATACTGCGATAAGGCGAACCAGAAATCTATCAAGCACTTTAAGAGCTTCACCAACTACTACTTTACTACTGAATTCTAGATTGCTATCTACCCAAAAACCTCGAAAGATGAACGGATCAGTGGAGACTCGTCTCGCTCATGTTGCCAGCCAGGTCAAAATCGGTGGAAAACGCTACCGATTGGCCATCATCGGCTCGGGCAACTGGGGCACTACTATTGCCAAGGTTATGGCCGAGAATACCCTGGAACATACCGATGTTTTCGAAAAGACGGTCAAGATGTGGGTCTACGAAGAGCTGGTTGACGGCCGCAAGTTGACTGACATCATCAACACCGAGCATGAAAACGTGCGTTACCTGGCAGGCATCAAGCTGCCTGAAAATCTGATTGCGTGCCCTGATCTCAGGGAGACTGTTGAAGGAGCAGATCTTATTGTCTTCAATATCCCCCATCAGTTTCTGTATAACGTGTGCCGAGAACTCAAGGGCATTGATTTCTCAAAGGTCCGAGCCATTTCTTGCCTCAAAGGTCTCAATGTGACTCCTGAAGGTGTCTCATTGCTGAGTGACTACATCACCGAGGAGCTGGGTCTGCACTGTGGTGTGCTGTCTGGTGCCAACTTGGCCCCCGAGGTTGCCAAAGAAAAGTACTCAGAGACCACCATTGCCTACCCGCTTCCTGCCAACTACTTTGACAGCGATATCAACGAAGATGTTGTCAAAACTGTTTTCCAGCGACCTTACTTCCATGTCCGTGTCTCATCCGATACTGCTGGTGTAAGTATCGGCGGCGCACTCAAGAACGTTATTGCTATAGGTGCTGGTATGGTCGATGGACTGGGATGGGGAAACAATGCTAAGGCTGCTATCATGCGACGAGGACTTTTGGAGATGATCAAATTTGGCACGTCTTTCTTCCCCACCTGCAGAGCACAAACGTTTACTGAGGAATCGGCCGGTGTTGCCGACCTCATTACCTCATGCGAAGGAGGACGAAATGTCCGAGTGGGATTTGTGGCTGGCCAGACTGGTAAGAATATCTTTGAAGTCGAAAAGGAGGTTCTCAAGGGCATGAGTGCTCAAGGTCTCATCACAATCAAGGAAGTGCATGAACTGCTTAGTGCCAAGGGCAAGGAAGACGAATTCCCGCTTTTCAAATATATTTATTTGGTTGTCTATGAAGGCCATGCAATGGAAGAGCTGCCTAGTGTATTGGAGGATTAACTTCTATTTGGTGGTTCTATCACTGCAGCATATATAGAGTGGGAGTAGAGGAATATAATGAAAAGCATGTTTTGTGTACTGTTTTATCTATTGAACTCAAAATATAAAAATTAATCCTTATTTCGAGTGCTCAACCTTGTAAGGTGAGGGGCTATGGACGGTTTTGTGGCTGGCTTATCAGCCAGAAGTTTTGACCGGCATTTCCATTACTATCGTGAAACGTACCAACTATGTGTGTATGCAACAAAACAAGTACCTGTTCACCATGTTTAAAATGGCCCATGATTCAGATCTCGAGGGTATTATTATTCCAAGCCTGATATTTGTCCAGTCAAATGCTGTTTTCCTCCAAATTCTTGGCAATCAATCCTCTTAACGATCCAAAAGGGTTCTTTCTATACTGATCCCCACCTAGCACCGACTTGAACCTTTGGATTTCGTGCTGAACGACTTTCTCCTGGCTTTTTGCACTCGATTTGGGATTGATGGGTTTAACTTTTGGAGGAACGTATCCTTTGCTTTGCACATCGGAGTCTACCTGATCTGCCAAAGAGTCCAGTAAATCACCGAGATTACTACTAAGTTTTGATCTCTGCTTCCTATTCAAACGCCTTTTGCTACTTTTGGATAGATCGGAGCTACCCGAAGCACCTATTTGGCTCAAAAAACTACTCTTTTTATCTTCTCTCTTGTCCTTCTTGGACACTTTAGCGACATGTAGGAACGGGTTTCGGGCATGAGACAGCACAGACGGGGTTGATCTGGTACTTTTAGTTGCGGTTGAATCCGCAGAATCGATTCTCGTCTTGGCCTTTGCTGCCTTTTTCCTTATACTAGGCATGTTGCTGTAGTGTTTTGGTACCTGGTGGGTTGGCTGGAACGAGGAAACATTAAATTTATTTCAGTCTTGTTTTCGCACCTCTTCTCACACCATTTTCATCATGTTCATGCCAGGACCAATTGCAACGCGAACAACGTTTTCTCTTGCCAAGTCTACTGGTTTCCTCCGGAGTTTTTCTGCTCCTCTAAGGAGTTTTTCATCTTCCTGTCGCAGTTCTGCGCTGAGGTTTCGCCAGACGGGGCTAGCAAGGAATATTGCTACTGCTGCTAGCACCAAACCTGCCGCCGAGCTGTCGTGGAACGAATTTCTGGCTCTTCGAACTCGAAGAAGACGTGTAAATGGAATCTGCAGCCTTTTCACTGCATTTTCTGGAGTAGTGGTTGGCTGGGGATTCATCTCTAATATCGAAATCGATCCAACACAACTCATCTTCGGGTTTGATCCTATAATGGTGTACTCACTGGGTTTAGTGGTTTGCGGTATCTTCGGGTACTTGGCTGGGCCTTCGCTAGGCAATGTTGTATTCAAGACTTTGATCAGCAAGCAGTATGCCAGCTTTGCTTCCAAGAATACGGAATTCTTACGTCACATCCGAGCCAATCGACCGGACCCCAGCAAACAAAGTTATGTTAATCCCGTGGTTGATTACTACGGTGAGAAGATTGGATCTCTGAAAGAATACCGAAGATGGCTGCGAGATGCTCGAGTTTACAGAAAAAAGAGCGAGAAGTTTTTGTAATGGCGAACAGCTTTGCTGAGCAAGTCTTGTAAATATAATAAAACGTCTGACTGATTATCTGTAGCTTGTGCAAACCATCCAACGTAAATTATTAGAAGTATGAAGAACTATGCCGTTATACGTAGATGGCACTGTTCTACTAACTGGGGATTCTTTATTTGTTAGGGTTGATAAACTGGATAGGCGGTGTAAGTGATTTGTATCGTATAGCTAAATATAACAATGAAAAGAGTGTAAATAATCAGTCAAATAAACATGAAAGCCTGCTCAAGTGTGCAATTGTATTCCGCGACTAGGCTGAGTCCACTACTTAGTCTCCTGTGCCTCCAAAGTCTTGAAGTACCATCGAGGGGTGCCTTCGGGGTACTTCACACCGTTTTCGAGGAGCTTTTCAAAAGCAGCAGCGAAATTCTTGAAGAAAAGATCATTGTCCTTGGCATAGGCCTCAACCCACTTCTTGAAATTTTTGTCCTGAACAAGGGCGAGATCTGCTGGCAGCATCATGAGCGAATTAGAGGAGTCGTCTTGGTACTGCTTGGGGCCGTCCCACTTCCTGACGTGCCACTTTTCATCCACCAATAACTTGAAAAAGTCGTTGGTGAAATAGGTTGGAGAAAAAGTCCAGGGTCCGTCGAATCCAGAGTTCTGGGTATGGCATCGACCCAGACAATGAGCACCAATAAGAGCCACGATTTCTTCGTCATTGAAATTCATTCGGTAGAAAACGTCTCGAATATGCTGCTGCCCCTGGCTGGCGTCTGGAAGCCTTCCATCCGGAGACAAAGCTGTCAAAGTTAAGTCGAGTCGACCAGGCTTGAACCCCACGGCAGGACCACCAAGCTCCTGAACCGCAGTGACACCTCCAAGAGAGTACAAATCGCCATAGGAAATCCAGGGAAATTTGTTATGGATCGACTGCAAAAACACTTTTCCTGCAACTAATCCTGTATTCGCAGTAGTGGTGTATTCTTCCTTGAATCGCATGGTACCGGCGGTGGAACCACCAGAGTGATCCCTCTTATCGTAGGTTCCCGCAGCATGCCAAGCCAAACGCACCAACAGAGGACCATAAGACCCGTCATCCCAGTCGGTCTCATCTTGTAGTTTCTGAGCAATTGCATTGTACACTTCCTGGTAATCTTCAAACGACGCCTTGTCGGTACTGATAACCTTGGCCTGTCGGTCTCTAGAGAAGTAGTAAATGGCACCGCCGGCAGCCAGCGCAGCAGCAGCAATAAGCCCAAAGTTAGAATTGCCTCCCTTGGGGGTCTCGGGCTCTTCCTTCTTCACCTCCGGACTAGGGGGGTTTTGCGTCGAGTTGAATCGAACAAACGACTGGACGGCTCCAGCTCTACGACCCACAAAGGACCGAGCAATTGGCAGCCTAGTTCGAGCTAATCGAGCAAATGACATTGTTAATAGTTGATAATAAAATCTAGCAAAATTCCTTCTAAACAAAAACGGCTGTTTCAGACGTAATGCACCACTTCTTGGGGGTTTGGAAATCACCAGATAAACAGAGTTCTTTGTAAGATGGATGCACCCCGCTTATATTTATATGTGAGCAAAAAGTAGCGCCAATCAAATCAATGGCAATCTAAGCGGTGTAGTCTTGCCCTATTGGGCAGACTTAGTCAGCGGATCATGTGACGGCTTATGTCAGAAAAAATGGCCCTGGATCGTGGGTCGAGATTTCATTGATGGGGATTGAACATACTACAGTCACCGACATGACTAACCAGCTTGATCTGGACCACCGTGAGGTGTACTTGGACGAAGTGCAATCGGGGCCGATCGGCAAGGATGAAAGCAGCGGCGGCTTGGGTATAGCGGGTCCGACAATAGTAGCCGATTACCGTGAAACTGACTCGGAGGCCAGAAAACCCGGCAGAACTTCCCGAGAAGGCACTCCACGGGCCGGTAGAAGACGTAGAAGTAGTAGTAGCAAGCGTCCGGGATCTCGGTCGTCATCCGTAGACAAGGACGAGCAGGTGGATCCCAGTGCGCCGAGCCAGATTTATCGAAACATTCTGATCATTGAAGAGAGCTTGCGACAGCAGTACATGTCAATGGTGTCTTCACGGCGCAAAAATGTGCTGTTTCTGTGCATTTTGGTGGTTTCCACTTGCTACTATAGCTATGCGGTGCTGGTGGATCCGTCGATATACCGGCTGTTCAATCTTTTGGATCGGCTGATGCTTATGGGCTCCATCATCACTCTTGGCCTGTTTTACCTCACAGGTCTTTACACGAAGACATTTATTTACGGGCCCAAATTCCTATACAATCTGAACAAGGGTTTACGACCGTTCAACATGAAAATAGTCAAGGTGAAAAAGTCGTGGCCCGAGTATCTACTGGGTCTGGTCTTTAGTCCGTCCTACATGAGCCGGCCAGGGCGGCTAGTCAAGGTGGTTCTTTCGACTAGGACTTTCACCTCCGATACGATAGAGGCCTGGGAATTGTATCGTCAAGATTATTGGGATCGAGAGCATGACCGTTTGGTGCGGATCAAAGAGCGCAAGGCGCAGGCTCGAGCATTGAAGCCAAATCAGCATGGGGTAGTCCAAAACCAGAGCCAAAGCCAAAGCCAAAGCCAAAGCCAAAACCAAAGCCAAAGCCAAAACCAAAGCCAAAGTCAAAACCACAATCAAAAGTCATGAGCAAGGCGAACAATGCTTTAAACTAAAATTGTTGGGCATAGTGTATTAAGTAGATTACGATGGATCTTTGTTATAGCATCCGATGACCCGCTGGCATCGGCATTGGTATTGATCTGCAATGCTGGATTCTTTCCCCCCTCCCCGCCCTCTCCTTCCATTTGCATCAGCCAATGAACGAACATGCTGAAAACCTGACCGACAAATCCTGGTGCAACTCCAAACTGACAAAATCCCCTAAAAATAAGCCCACCACCGTTGAATTACGCCTGCCTTGATTTGCAGTGTCTTTTTTTGCCATTTTTTTTCCCTGCTGCTTCTGGAGTTTTTCTTGTGATTCGCAGTTGGCAAATGCCGTCCTGTGCCTTACTAAATATCACCACTGAACCCACTCAAACCTCAAAATCTCAGTCTCCAACCCCCCACCACCCCGCCGCCGATGCCACCAAAGGACGCAAACATCGAAATTAAAGGGTTCCGGGCGACATGGCTGAGCTACGCTACTGCGTTTGTGTATCTGCTGGTAGTCCAAGCAATTGGAATATTCCTGTTCAGCTCGGGCTTTTTACTGTCGAGACCAGTGCTGGATCAGGTTGCGGTATCTCCGGCTCCTCTGGCTCCAGCTTTTGAAAAAGCTGTCGTGGTGGTCATCGATGCTCTGAGGTTTGACTTTACCATGCCGGGTACGCCTGATAATTTGTATTACCATGATAATTTGCCCATTCTGCACAATTACTTTGTCAATCATCCCGATAATTCCATTCTTCTAAAGTTCCTGGCTGATCCACCAACCACCACTCTCCAGAGACTCAAGGGACTCACCACAGGCTCGCTTCCCACCTTTGTGGATGCTGGCTCCAACTTTGCCGGAACCGAAGTTGAGGAAGACAGCTGGATGTTGCAGTTGGCTCGATTGAACAAGACTGTTGCGTTTATGGGTGATGATACCTGGACTGCCCTATTCAACAGCAAAATCGACCCTCAGCTGAATTTCCCATATCCTTCTCTCAATGTATGGGATCTGCACTCGGTTGATAACGGCGTAATTGAGCACCTGCTTCCGCTGCTCAACTCGGAACACCAGCATTTCTCGGTCGCCATTGGTCATCTGCTGGGTGTAGATCATGCCGGCCACCGATACGGCCCCAACCACCCGGCCATGGCCCATAAACTCCAACAAATGAACGAGTTCCTGCAGCAGGTTATTGACAGCGTTGATGACGACACCTTGCTGATTGTTATGGGTGATCATGGCATGGATCCCAAGGGGGATCATGGTGGGGATTCGCTGCTGGAGCTGGAGAGTACCTTGTGGATGTACTCCAAGAAACCCGGTCAATTCAACCGAAAAGGCGCTGATCTGGAACCCGAAACCTCATATGATACATCGCAACGAGGTAAAGCCTTCCGTTCAATTGCTCAAATTGACTTGGTTCCAACTATATCCATGCTATTGGGCCTTCCTATACCGTACAACAATCTTGGCTTCCCAATTCCCGAAGCATTTCCTCCTGAAAATTGGAATGTCATTGGCCAATCTGTGGTAGATCAAATCGAGGAATATAGACAGAATATCATCAATTCTGGCCCGGAAAGTGATGAGGCTGACATACTGTATGCGGCGGTCGACTCTCTGGCTGGTGCTCGAGCCTACCAGCAATTCATACTTGGAAAATTCCATGAAAGATGGGTGGAGTTTGACCTGAAGAAAATGTATACTGGTTTTGCTTTGGTGGTGCTTTCATTGGTGATCTCAGTTGCTATTTATGCCAACTCATCCCTGACTGCGGCCGCCGTAAAATTCGATGCTCCTAGCATGGCTCGATTCGCAACCATCACGGGCTTTCTGGGCGTGTCTGTAGCTTATGTTATTAACAAGACTTTCTGGATGGAGGGCCTGGCAGTTGGCCTGTTGCTCGGTTTCTCTGTTACGGGCATCAACAGCTTTGGCCATTTGTTGTTATCTCGCACTCCGGGCCCCTCAAAACCACAATGGGCAATATTCTTTTTTATTGCCATTACTCACTGTCTGCTGTTTGGATCGAATTCATTCACTGTGTGGGAAGATGACATTACTAACTTCCTGCTTGTCACTTTTGCGTTCCTGCGAGTTCTCAAGTCTATTGGTGAACATCCCAAAATCAGATTCGCAATGTGGCACAGCATTGTCATTCTTTTGCTGGTGAGCTTAACATCGTACTCACGCGTCTGTCGTGAAGAACAAAGCTCTCCTAAGCATCTCTGCAAATCCACGTTCTACATGGAAGGCTCGTCCATTAGCAGCCCCTACAGTCTGTTGGCGTTTTTTTTCTCCGCCATGGTGTTCCCGCAGTTTGTCAGGGGTTTTTATATGATGACATCAAGCTACACTGGCAGTGCGCCGATGTATATCGGTGCTGGACTGCAGGTGGTTATGGGATTAAGCGTTGTCTACTGGACACTTGATACCGCAGATTCGATGGATAAACTCAGCGAGTTTGCGTCTGTTATTCGGCAGTCCAAACTAGTGGTCGCCCGAACTGCATTAGGAGCTTCCCTTATTGCCTGGTTATACAGCTGGTTTCGAGGTAATCCTCTGTGCGTTGAATTAGACGTGGAAAAAGCCAAAAGTCCTAACGCCAATACACAAGCATCTATCCTAGGCTATGGAAACATATATGGGTCAAATTACTTCTTAATGATCCTCGGAGTATTTGGTTCTCTGCTGGTTGTCAATAAGCCGATGGCCGGGGTGGTCTTAGTGGGGTTGTTGTATCTTCTGCTTAGTGGGTTGGAAATTGTTGGACAACAGGACTCAAGCAAGCGGAATTCTGACATTGTTCCAGTGGCTCTGTTATGCCTACTTGGCATGGCGTTTTTTTTCAAGACAGGCCACCAAGTCTCAGTGCCAGCAATTCAGTGGGATATTGGCTTTGTGCCAGCTGAGGACATCATCTTCCCGGTGACGCATCTTGCCATTTTGCTAAACACATTTGGTCCTATTATTATTATAGTCTTGGCAGTCCCATTACTAATCCTCTGGAGGATTCAACCTTCACGGTCACCTCGTCGGGTCGTGGGTAGGATTGTTCGAAAATTGGCTTTGGTCAACATCTACTATACTCTGCTTACAGCTGCTTCCATGGCTATGGCCGCGCATCTCAGACGTCATCTGATGGTATGGAAGGTATTTGCACCGAGATTCATGTTCGCTGCAATTGCATTACTGGTGGTAGATGTGGTAGTTATATTGGCACTGTTGGCCAGTGGAAAGACAGTAAGATACATAAGTTCCATTTTTGCATAAAAATGAGGACCTGTTCGTAGGTGATATCCCGGTAAAAATGTAGCGACAATGTACAGAGTACAAATAAACACGGGATGAAACAAAAAGAACTGATAACAGAAAATAGGAACTTTATTAGATACATGAGATAAGTTGAAGCACGCCAGCTACAAGTTGGTCATAACAACGTCTTCGTCCAAATGCGAAGCGACATCCTCCAAACCCGGAATGGAGTCGAAGTTGGTTAATTCTGAAGTAGCATCGATCGGTTCTTGCTGCTGTTCGGGAGCGGCAGCATATTCGGGAAGACCGAGGTTGGTGTCGACTTGTCTCACGCGTTTTCGCTCAACCAACGAAATATTAAACCTGGTCTCAAGATCCTTGGTGATTTCGTCGGCCGGGCTATCGGTTGATCCAAATGTTTCTCGCAATTTGGCAATATCCTCTCTATAAACCTTGGGAAGATCGCTCGACTGCTCAGAATCGTCAATCGACTGGCTCTTGAGCTTTTCTATATCGCTCTGTATTTCGATGAGCTTTTTCTTGAGCGATTCCGCATCAGAAAAACTCCACTTTTGAGCACTGGTTGTTCCGGGGAATAGTTTCTCGAGATTGACCAGCTCAGTAGCGGATGTATTATTTCCAATAACATCATCCAGCCATTCCTGGTTACGCACTGAGCGGATTGCTGCAACATCCCGTAACGATATATTGTCAAGATCGTCTCCTAAACCGTATTCTTCGTGGTCCTTATTCATGATGGGTGTTGGTCTGGGTGGTTTGGTGAGGAAAGACGCAAGGTTGGTTTTGGGACCAAGTAAACGACAGCTATTTAGAAAGCCTAGAGACCTGCATAGGAGGTGCAAATAGACATAGACAAATAGGAATACACAAGCTAACGGGGGATATTGATTTTTTTTTCTTTCAGATGAACGAGAAATTAAGTTTCAACTACAAAAGACTAAATCGTTGGCACTTTTCGGTACTTTTCGGTACTATTCGTATGGCGTAAATTATGTATTATCTTAGCACTGGTATTCATCGGTATGGTGCTATTTTCCGGTATCTTTCCAACATATATATATGGAATCTCTTGATATTTTTGTTATCATCATCGGTTCATCTCCTAGTAATTCAAATTAAAATCTGTAATAGCCTCCTCCTAACGTAACTGGACCGGGTCCTGGTATTCCCATAGGAATATCTTCTCTACCTTGGCTCTGCTTTGCGGCAAAATATTCCACTTTCCTTTGCTGGCGAAGAGTGGCAGCAGATCCTTCTTCAACCGGGTCTCCATGGATTTCACCTCGATCAAGAATACTCATGCCCTTGGCTCGCAAGAATGTAGTCAAGTTTTGAATGGCTTCTTCCAGTCCTGCACCATACTGGGCTGAGTAACTAAGAACAATTCGATGATATTTGGAAGGCATCTTTTCAGGAGTGGCTGTATTCTGGGTAGTGATCATTGCACTGGCAGGCATGTTGACATTCCCACTACCCTTTCTAGGATCAAGATAAACCTCCACCTCCATGTGTAAAGCTACTCTGAAGGGAACCACAATATCATGGAAAAAGTCACCGGAATCGGAATCACATATGCTGGCAAAGTTTTTGGAGTAAGCAATTTTGAACTCATAATCATCGGGTAAAATAGTCTTGAGCATTCGAGACGAGTCTTGAGAATGAGACGCAAGGCCCTGTACCTCAACAACCCCATCAGCCCCGTTAATTATACCAGGGGGTAGCAGAATCACAGAACTCGTCTTCGTTTCTATATCTTTGATAAATGTGGCTTTCTCTGTAACCAAAATTCGTCGATGAGACCTAGACATGTGCACAAAAGTGTTGTACAGGACAGTTGATCGTTCTCCAACCGTCTCCATCAGTTCTGTTCGTGCAACAGCAATATTTTTCGCATTCTTAGCAGGACATCGAACAATAACATTATTCGGCTCCTCCAAGCTGTAAGCATTTGGATATTCGTCATGATCGTTGGAAAATTTGACGAAGACATTGTATTTTCTCATGATTAGTTGAATTCGCTGGCCCCCCTGTCCAATCACTTGTTTGTGGAACATCTCGGGAATAAAAAATGACAGTTCAGCAGGTACCTCGTCTTCTAATAATTGAATACCAGATTGAGCATGTGCAAATTTATCAGCTTCAAGGGAGACGTAGAAGTTATATTCATTGAAAGGCAAGAAACGGATCCACACGTTTGAATTCTTCATAATTCGATGTATCTTGCCATATTTCTTACCAGCAATGAAGTCTTTCTGCTCCAGCTCAAGTTCAAGACGATATATGATTTGCTCTTCGTACTCCTGAGAAGAAGGTAGTGAAGGCATCATAGTAGTGGCCTTTCTGGCATCGGCCTTGTAACCAACGATATCAAAAGTGGCACCACCGACAGACGCGATAATGGCGCCTGAGGTTGAAGAAATTCTTTCCAGCATAATGCTAGTCTCATCGAGATCATACCGCGGAGGGCTGTAGTAGTTTTCTTCATAATGACTGGGAGCCACCATGCGAGGAAGCGGGACAGCAATGTTGGGCTTTTCCAAAAGGGCTTCGTTACTCTCATCCCTTTGTCCAGTATGTAGCATGTAGGATACATTGTAGAAGTTGGTAGTAAGTATCATGAGCTCTCGTATAGTATTCTCCACGCTCCAGGCATTGACCCCAACCACCCGTATCAAGGACCGACAAGCTCCAAGGTAAGGCAGCTGAACATATGTTCCATTTGACGCCATGATGTGCTTAATTTCCTGGGGATACTTGAATATGAGGAGATCGATTTTGGCAAAAGAAACCACACAGTCTTTGTGCACAAGGGGATGGGTTCTACGGATCACCTCTTGTAGCATATGCTTGGCTAGTTCGACATTGGCTTGAGCATTTCCAGTAATAAAGACTTGATTAAGATTTCGCACCGTAATTTCTTCCTTACCAGGCTGATTGGTTGCAAACAATTCTGACAAAATGTCGGGCAGATGGATTTTGACTTTTGCTTGGTCTTGTATTGTCTGGAGGTTTCCAGATCGAACACCGGCAACAATAGGCTGGAGTGAAAGAGGTAGTTCACATGCATCTACGGAAGCCCCGTTAAGTAAAACTTCAATTGCAATGTTCACTTGCTTCAGGGCATCTCTGGCAGAGTCCTCAGATCCATAGATATTAATATATGCATGCTCATTGCCGGCTTGATTTGGAGACTGGCCGGCTTTAAAGTTTGTAACCACAATTGCGGCCCCAGAGAACTCGGAGATTTCATCTAGCTTTTCAAAAAGAACTGTCTGTTGTTTGTCAGAAACAATAATGGCGACCATATGCACTTCCATAGGCTGGTAAGCTCTCAGCATTTGGGCTCTTTCCTGATTCAACAGCTGGCTTTCAGGGGAAAACAACGAAACAGTCACAATATCCTGGCCCAAACGACCCTCATCAATAATCACAAGTAATTCATTGTCACTAGCGTCCAAATTCTCGGCATAGCGGCTATTGAGTTCGTTTGCAGCATATCTGAGCCCCGGAAGACAGTCGGCAATCAGAGACTCGGAGCTTGGATCAGTATCACAAATTCTCCAGAATCCCTCGGGACTGACCTGATGCAATATCTCCCCATCATCAGCTATAGGCTTTACGCATGCATGGTATTTCAGGGGTATAAATAGCGAGGCCATCGTGTGACGGTTTGGTTTGTTAAGAAAAAAAGGAGAAGCGAACTTGTATTATAATATAATAACAAACCAACTTTGATTTTCCACCCCCATTGGGGCCTAAACCCAAATCCAGATCCCAATTCAAAATCAAATCCAGCTCAACATCCCTCCTCCGTCACTTTTGTAGATTAGCAAAATAGTAGCAAAAACACTCAAATCACAGTAAAACAATGGAACCGCCGCTGCCGCCTCTGCCGGCAAAGCCTGATCAGTTACATCCGCAAAAGGACGAGCAATTGCCTATTTCGGCAGCAGTACATGCTGAGCTTCCAGCCGGCATAGAAGATGCCAAAATTCATATCATCAACGAACTGAGGAATTCCACTGAGTTGTTGCAAGGACTGTACGAAAGTTCTGATACTGCTGAAAATATCTACAGATCTCAAAAGGAAATCGCTGAAAAAAACATTGAACGAGCCAAGGCTCTGCTACAGGAGCTGACAGCTTTGGAGACCCTGCGCCAAGATTCCAACACAGCGTTGAGCTCAACAAAAGCACTTGAACAAGAATGGTTTGACATTGAACAGCAAATGTATAGAACATTACAGCCTTTTTCAATGCAGGGATTGAAGAGCAAGCTAGAATATGCTACCAAGGAGTCGGAATCGTTGTCAGACGTGCTTGCCGCCTCATTTATGGAAGGCAAGAGCACTGACTCTGTTCTAGATTTCACTAAAAGTTACAGGCAAGAAAGAACTACTTTTCATCTGAGATCAGAAAAGTTGCAAAGATGGAATGAGGATAGGGTAAACTGATTCAGCTATATTCTTTGCATTTCCCGATATTTATTTAACATTTTATTATGTCAGCGTCATACATGTATTTTATTTCGTACTATACAGCTCATACTCACCATTCATCTCCTTAAATGTACATGATACTAGCAAGCTGCTTACAAATACAACCGTCGCCGACAGTGGTGTGCTAATTCACTCCCTATCCTCAGCAAATTGTTGGAATTCAATATAATCCTCGATACTAATACCATAACAAGTTCTACGTACATTCCTCATCTGTAATTATACAAGCAAGCTACTTACCAATGTGACTATGCAGTGGATAGTCTTCTTCCTCCTCACTATCTTCAGCCGGAAGTCGGAATCCAATATAATCCTCAGTGCTTAGAGGCTGAGAACCTTCCTGCAAGCTACCTAGATCGCCAGGGGTCATAATACCGATGCCACCATTTCTATCTAATGGAGATCCAGGCATCGACAAAGGTCGAGTCAGCTTATGACTGCCAGTATCAAACGGATTGAATACATTCTCAAACTCGTCCACAAAAGAATCGGGATAAGCCCTTCGCAAAGCCAGCTGCCGTGCTTTGACATATTCCAAGCCCATTCGCTTCCAATCCAATAAATCCGACAACCGCTCAGTACGGTTTCTCTGGTTGATTCGCTGCCTTCGGGATTTGCCACAAAAGTCAACCAATTGGTCTACCAGCTGATTGATGGAGTCGTCAATACCTCGGCCACGTCGGTCCACAATATAGATACCATAGTCGGCAGAGTTTTCCATCAGATCCTCCATGTAGCAGCCGAAACCAGACAGATTGGTGGTGATGGACGGAACACCCATGACAGTGCATTCCGCTGGGGTGTAGCCCCAAGGTTCGTAATACGAAGGGAAAATACCCATATGGCAGCCTCGAACAAAGTCATCATACTCCAGAGGCAGAATAGGATTATTAGAGTTAAGGAATTCAGGGTGAAAAATGATTTTAACCCGATCAGTGGGGTGATTGAACAGCTGAACCCGACGAATCTGGTTCAGAATAGGATCATTAGCATCGTCGACCATATTGTGAGTAACCACGGGAGGTAAAGTATTTCTTTTAAGAGCAAAAACTCTTCGCTTCAGTAAAATACGGTCGGATCCAGTCAGCAGCTCATCAATATCAGGCACCTCCGTGCCATGCTGGGTAGATCGGGCACAATGCTCCAACAATCGTCGGCCGATTGTTTGTTGAATTTCCTTCACAGTGTTATCCAACGCACGAATGACCGCCTGTCCCTTGAGTGTTTCGACAGTATAAGAGTTGGTGGCGGCAGGCATGATGATAAACGCTACCACTGTCTTGTTTGAGCCTTCGCTCTTGAGACGGTAATTGAGTCGAGCAAGAGCTTCAATGTACATATCGACACCCTTATTTCGATACTCATATCTGCCAGCAATGAAAAAGTATAAGGTGTTATCGAGATCAAAGTCGTAGTGGCCATAGAAGTGGCCTCGGACGAACTCGTTGATGGTCTCCTTACGGATAGCATGAAGATTCTGAAACTCGTGAACAGCGGAGAATTTAACCACGTTCAAGCCGTTGGGCAAAACACCATCAGGCTTTCGCTTGAGCAGATGCTCCGATTCATATGCAGTGATATGAGAAACGGTGGTAAAGACGTCGCAGGCGTGGGTGGCCGCCCGCTCGATGCAGTAACGATGGTAGATGCCTCGCTTGCCAGCCTCGGCATCGACATCAAAGAACTGGAGATTGTTGTAGAAGTCTACCGAGCCTGCGCAGAGATAGCGTCCCAGCAGTGTAGCATGGGTGGTGAATATTGTAGTAACATCAATTTCACGTTTTCGGCACAGAGGCAGAGCCACACCTGCGAGCCACTCATGGAAATGGGCAACCACAGCATGCTCCCGATCGTGAGAAACGTATTCACCGAGAAACCAAGCCACAAGGTAGCCAAGGATAATGGCGTCATTTGCTTCCGAATCACCGGAAGGAGTGGGAATTCCCGCTACAGACCATAGATCGGATTTCCACTCGTCTAAATTGTGGTAGGCCGAGCCAGTATCGAACAAAAGCACCCGCGGGGCGCCTTCAATTAGCCATCTTCCGTACAGATAACGAACGCCGCGAGACGCCATGGCCTCCAAAGTCAGGCGAAGCGGCTCGGATGATGGAAGAAGCTCTTCAACCTCGATTTTGGCACTTTTCCAGTTGACGGGGCCAATCAGACAATAGCGGTTTCGGTACTCCTTGGTGGTGACGGGGGCTTTTGATTTGATCACAGAATATATGCCGCCAACTCGGTTGGCGACCTCGGTGGACACCTCGAACAGAAGGTGGTTCTTGACGTCCCTGGTCATGCTGGGGAAGAATTGAAGTGGTGGTGGGGAAAGGGAAAACAGATGCGAGATGGAACAACTATAAAGCAAAAGCAATCAGGAGAGGAAAAGGTGGGGAGCGGAGAAAGCGGAGCGTACAGTGCGTGCGTGCGGGAACAGTTGGGACAAGAATTGGTGGTGGGAAGGAGGGCGGTGGTGTGTGTTGGTGGGTGGAGTGATAAACTGAGTTGGCTGGGCATGCGACTGAAATCACAAAACAGGGGAGAGAAGAGCTAGGAAGCGAAGTTTTTTCCGGACCGAAATTGCAGGAAGGAAAAGATCGCGGCCGACCCTCAAAGCTGTGCAGCGTAGTGTCTGCCAAATTTCTGCCAAATTTCATGTTCAAAGCTGCCCGTCGATCTGCGGATGATGCTATGTGGGGTAATTTCCGGTCAGTTGACTGTGGTGGGTGAAAAATATGGTTTTTCCGGGGTTGCAGCCGCAGCCAAACAATATAATTGGGTAGAGAGTGAAAGGTGGGGTTGGAGAACAAGTAGGAGGGGGGAAGAGCGGTGGTTTATTCATTATTATCATTTAATGGTCTAGCCGGCTAATGCGTTGAATAATACAGATCGGCGTGATCCTACGGTGACTGGAAAAAGTTGCTGCTATTCTGGTGCCGATGGGTGCAGCAGCATTCGATTTGTGGCCGATCTGTGGGGGTGGAGGGGACGTATCTCATCTGATATGTTGGCTGAAACGCCTGCCTGCCTGCCTGACAAACCCCGACCGACATTACGCACAGCAAGCATACCCTGCTGATCAAGTAAGGGGCACAAAGATGGAGCGAGTTTGATGATGACGGTGACCTGAACTGCTAAATGTTTTAGTGTGAATTGCCTTTTTTTATGTGTTCTGGTGGCCTCCTGTTGGTTTATTCCACCATTTGTCGGGCTTTTTTGCTACCGGTAAAACGCCTATTTTCGTAGAGTTCCCAGCCAGCCACGCCGGCCCAAAAAAACTAGCTTCGGCCGCAATCAGGCGACTCAACCATAAGGGGGACGATGAATTTTTTCCGCCAGCAAACAATAACATGCTATTTATCCGTGCATCTCCTGTTCTGAATCAGCCATTGAGTTAGATACTGTGAATTTTATGTCTGTGAACCACTTGTACTCCAACGTCCAGTCCAGTCCAGTCCAGTTTAGTTCCAGTCCTCAATCCAAAATATATCAACCCTGTCCGGGCAAACTCAACTCCGCGATCGGAAAATGCTCAATGGCGTGTATAATTAGCTGGATCACTGCTAAAGAATTTTAGCTTCATCTTCTTACATTGTTCTCAACAATTGTGCGTTTTCTATTCCTGCTTATTTCCAACTAATGTCCACTCTCAAAATCCTACCGTTTTGTTCTCTGTAACTTCCCATCGGGCTTGTTCCACAATCTTCCCTTCATACCAAGAAACCCCACCCGAGCTAAATGGAGCTCGATCACCTAGTTGATAAAACACTCCGCGTCAAAGTCAAAGACGGACGCCATTATTTTGGCTCACTCGTGTGCACGGATAGAAATTGCGATCTAATTCTCGATTTTACCACCGAGAAACGTCCAGAAAACGCCGCTACTAGGTTTTTGGGCATGGTGGTGATCCGAGGTCACAATATCCAAAGTATAGCTGTCTCTTCCTTGTAGACATCATGCTTTCTTTCCGTTCCCATGGCTACTCTGGATATAGAGTGAGATATTCTCCGTTCTTTGATAGCAAAATTGCTATTGCTACCGCCGCCAACTTTGGACTCGTAGGCAACGGCCGACTCTACGTGCTTGATATCACCTCTAGTGGGCAGATTGTCCCCCAGATCCAATATGATACCCAGGATGGCATTTTTGGCCTGGCCTGGTCTGAAACAAATGAAAACCAGCTTGCTACTGGTTGTGGTGACGGCTCAATCAAACTATTTGATATCAATGCTCCACAATTCCCCATAAGAGGATTCCGAAAGGAGCATTCAAAGGAAGTGTACTCCATCAACTGGAATCTGATTGACAGAAACATTTTCAGTAGTGCATCCTGGGATGGTACTATTAAACTTTGGACCCCTGAAAGAGTGGAATCAATTGGCACATTCCAGGTGCCATTGATGAAGCCTCCTGCTCCTCCAATTCAAAACACCAGAACTGCTCCAACCGGTCCCAATTCCCAGCCTTCTGCTCCTCCTTCACCATGCATCTACGAAGCTAAGTTTTCCCCGCATGCTCCTACTCTCCTTGCATCAGCCCAATATGACTCTTCTGTTCAACTGTGGGATACTAGAGCTCCTGCTGCACCAACTCTCCGAATAGACAATGCCCATAGCGGTCTGGAATGCCTCACTTTAGACTGGAATAAATATCGTCCGACTACTCTTCTCTCGGGCGGCGTGGATAAGCTCATCAAAGTATGGGATTCCAGAAATACAAAGGGTCCTACTAACGAGTTCATGGGCCATGAATTTGCGATCAGATCAGCAGCTTGGTCTCCCCATTCTCCTGATATAGCACTTTCTACATCCTACGATATGACTGCCCGAGTTTGGCAAGATCAGACGACGAATAGGCGAGGACCTCAACTAAACCGTCAATTAGGCGGCTTTGATCGTCATACTGAGTTTGTTATCGACTGTGATTGGTCTCTATGGGGAGAGCCCGGCTGGGTAGCCACGATCGGATGGGATGAAATGCTGTACATATGGAAGGCAGTATAACTGCAATTCGATTTATGACCTTGTTTGAACTTGAAGAAAATGAGACTATAAAATAAAGAAAATATAAATGATTATGTGTCGACTATCAGTGCTGTCAAGGTGACAGCCAACAATTCATCCAAACAATGTAGGAGAACTACCTCCTTTCGCGACCACGATAAATAAGAGAAGGATCATAAAGTGCACACGGAAAAATATCAATAAAACTTCAAACATATCAAATATATTAAAAATAATAAATAACATATAGCGAGCTATACCCAAGACAAAGCTGTACCCAAAACCACTTTTTAGATAATGATTGATCGGAATTAGATCCAGAGAACTATTTTGGAGAAACCAGTAGGATTTAACCAATGGAAACCATGTCATTCAGTTCCCACTGTCTGACTTCCTTTTGGTCCATGACACCTGGATGAGGGCTGGCCACGGTACTTTTAGGACCCATATCGAGTCCCGTAGGAGTACCAATACCACTACCACCACCAGTAATATTGAACTGATGAGGGATAGGGGTTGTAACAGGCTGCATATTAAAAGGATTGCCTGCCAACAACGACCAGTTTCCTTGGTGGCCAAAACTATGCGAATTAACCGGCTGGGTGAGCATATCATCTGGCACAGGGCCAGCAGTACTCGTTTCATATGAAGACATTGGAGCAGATGTAATGAAAGAGTCAATAGACGAAGAGTCGGGTGCACTAGTAATAGACGCCGCAGCACTTCCTGGAATTAAAGTGCTCGGAGCCATTGTGGTAAGTAGTTGGTTTACAAGTTCAGTTCCAGTATGAGAGGGCAGAACACCGGGTCCTGCCGTGCTTGTTGGGCTGTTCCAGACCATATCCATATCCGCTGTGGAAGCAGTAGCAGTTGCAGCCGAGGTCACACCGTTCCAAATTCCAGTAGCTGTGGGCATGGAACTGGTTGTAACAACAGGCACCGGCATGTTGCTACTGCCAAAACCGAAGGATGAGTTTGAATCAGAAGGAGTGCTACCAAGCGTAGGCACGGATGAAAGTTCAAAAGGTGAGTTGGAATCCATATATGATGGAGGCGCAACATTAGAATTAAGGACACGTTGTTGTGAAAGCCCACTCACACTACTGGCATGGCTCAGGGTAGCAGAATCTTCAAGTTTCACTGGAGCAGGGGAAGCATTAGTAGAGAGTTGACTAGCAGGGGTATGAGGAAGAGGAGGAGTAGCGGTACCATTAGCAATTGCTACTGGTAAAGACGGATCGGCGATGACAGCATTCCAGCAGGCTTCACCGTAGGCCTTTGGCGTTAGACCAGTAACGGATCTAAATACTCGATGGAAATGCCAAGGAGAAAGG
This sequence comes from Zygoascus flipseniorum, assembly GCA_030565365.1. NCBI lineage: Eukaryota > Fungi > Ascomycota > Dipodascomycetes > Dipodascales > Trichomonascaceae > Zygoascus > Zygoascus flipseniorum. Next base: position 168,583 of record JAJMBR010000003.1, read on the forward strand.
CCAGCTTTAGCAGCCAGTTCCTTGAAGCCGAGAATGCCACCTCGTCGCTTTTTTCTCTGAAGCTTCAGAGGCTGATGTAGATCACTCAAGGCCTGAGCTGATGCACCGGAGGAGGAAGAAACTGCTCGTTTACCCCTAGTGATAGAGATTTTTCCATTAGCGAGACTGTAAGCATTCTCCTGGTTGTTGGATTCTTTCCCAGAGCCTTCAGCAGCAGCAGCAGCAGCAGCAGAAGCAGCAGCAGCAGCGGCCGCAGCAGCAATACTTCGACAAGCTTCGTCAACAAGTCTCGCGTGGTCTCCTTCACCCCTATGTTTGGCATCGGCCTCCTTGGAATTTCGGGAGCCAGAACCAATCTTGAGGGAAGTTCTAGAAGTAGATGAGCTGGCGGAAGCAGTCATCGCATCCTGGGGAGCCATTGTTGATCGAGACAAGATATCAGTGCTGTTGTGACTTGGTTCTGGAGAGGAGACGGTGCTACCGATAGCAGCCGAGTCATTAGCATGCTGAACAGACCAAATCATCTGTTCCACTACAGCACTGGCTGCCGGGATGTGACCATTGGCGATAGAGGCACGTCGGGGCCTCCAGGCCAAAGCTTCTAGCGAAGTGGGCTCAGCTGAAGTGTTGGTGATAGAAGAAGAGCGGTGGTGACCAAGGAAATCAGTATCAGCAGCGGAGTAGGGCCCTCCAAATGAGAGATCATTAGAAGCCAGGAAGGAACCAGCGCCCATATCAGAGCCCAGGAAAGAAGAAGAATCATTAGGGAAACGTTGGTAGGCATTGCCGGAAATGAAGGGAGAGGGGAGGGGGATTTCGTCGGCAGAGAAATTCATAGAATTTTCACCAAGAAGGTTATTTTCATCGGGGGAACCGGGAAACGAGTTGGGCAGCTGGGGTTGCTGGCGAGATTGGCCATGGGTGGTGAGGGAGTCGGGAGTGGAGGAGTGCTGAATGCCTAACGAGGCGTTGACGACATTGACGGTTGAGCTGATGACACGTTCACCAACAGCAATGGCGGACAGGTCCGGGGAGCAGGTAGAACAGGGGTTCAAGCCTGCTTCGAGAGCCTGAGCTGCGTTATCGAAAAAAACCATTGGTGTTCGTTTGGAAATGCGAGAATTTCTCTGGTCGTGGCAGTCGGGACAGCAGAAGGTATCGGCTGCCTTGAGGGCGAACACAAAGGTAGCTCCAGCGGCAAGGTCGGGGGTCTTGGTGACAACAGCAGCCAGTCGTCTAGCCGTGATATCCATGGGAGAATCCATGAAGGGCAGTTATAGGTGTGAAAGGGGGTTGAAATGGAAGGGGGAGGGTATATAATGAAGAAAATGGAGGGTGCGTTGAAGAGGAGGAGGGGGGAGGCGTAGGTATAGATGGAAGCGCTCGAGAAGAGGCTATCTGCAAATACAAGTTAGGATATTAAAATTTTTCTTCTTCTCCTGGTAAGCAGCCAGGGGATTGTTATGTGTCCAGAAGCCTTAAGAATTCCAGGTAGTGGGGGGTTCAGCTAAGTTCTTACTATATTATTGGAACTCGGATTGTTTCTCCAGCTATGTGCCTTTGTGGTTGGATGGATGGTTGTTTGGGTGCCGAAGCTCGAGTTTAAGAGGGCGAGGTACAAAATCTTGCACAAAGTCCCAAGTTGCGTTTGGGAGCAAATTGTCAGGAAAAAGCAAGTAGCGGCTGCAACGTAAAAGGACGAGGGGGGGGCACAGCCTATCTTGGTTTTTCGCAGTAGAAGGAATAATTATTTTTTCCAGTCAAGCAGTAAAAAGCTTCATTAGAGTTAGACAGACGTGGCGATCCGCCACCTGGAAGCTTAGGAGAAAAACGTCCGCAGACCGCGGCAGACATACTAATCATGTCTTGAGCTTTCTGCTGCTAGCTGGGCCCTTGTGCTGCTGCAGAATCGAATGGAAATTCCAGTTGCGTGGGGTACCTTCGACCCTGCTAGGGCTTGGCCTTGTGGAACATAGGAGAAATTTCACAATGGCCAACGATGACATGTCCGATGAGCAGCAGGTGGCGAAAATAAGTTTCCCGAGCCGGCACGTACGCCACACGCTAAACTTGTTGTAGCTCTTTGTGTTTCCTTCGTCTACACTCTGTACGTCCGAGGTTTATCCCCTCTTGCTTTTTAGGTAGTCGCCCATTTATGCGGAGAGAGTAGATGATTGTGGGAAGTGCTTTTTTAACTTTTCTTCATTAAGCGCTAAACGCTAAGAATAAAAAGCAACGGTACCTTCCTAAAACGGATACAGCACTGAACCGTATAAACAGGGCGCATTAATAAACTAACCGGCTGTAGACTGGTTACTGATAATGTACACCGTGCTTCTATCTACATGTTCCAGCTCTATCAGCTCCATGTGCCGTACCTGACTTTTCTTCCTGAAAACAGTAGCATAGCCGGGTCCTCGGATGTATTTGCCTCCACCGCGGACAGCGGTGAAAAATGAAAATTTCCAACCGCCTTAGCTGCCTGGCGCACTTGGCTCCGAGTGCTGTGTTAAGGTTAAATTTCTTGCATGCACTGAAACGAGATACCGGAAATGCTCCTGTACTAAAAAATCCTCAAAATTACATGTCCATGTCCAAAAACCCCATTTCAATGGGAATGCTGCTGCTCAAAGAATGAAACATGATTCTGACAAATACTATAATGTTGTGTGTCACTTGACAAATGGTTCTGGAAGCCGATCGCTCATGGTTTGACTCACAGTAAACCTTGATTTCTTCGAAAAGCCGTCATGCTCAACGAAATTAACTTTATCCAAACTCTGCAGTGACGCTGTCTCTCTATTCGCTTAAAAGATCTTGGCAGTACGTTGTGAATGGGAAAACAGTATCTTACTGCTCCGGACTTTAAAGCTAAAATCTGTGCTGATGGCTGAATGGGGATTTTACGTTGTAACACAAAACTAAAATAAATCCATCCTAGTACCGAAGCTATGGCTCAGTGGGCAGTAATCTGATTCAAGAAGTTATTAGAGAGAACAAGCTGCTAGAAGTCTCATTGTACTTGGACATGGCATACATATTTCTGATGTCCAACTAAAGACACCCCTTTTTTGGCTATCGCTTTTCTGTACGAAAGCCGACCTGCGTTTGTTGGGATTAATTATTATTCATTGGATTATTTACGCCGCCATGCTTGCATTAGCACGTTTCGTTGCCTGCATTTGACTTTTCGTGCGGGTTAAAGCTTGACTTTTCCCATTGCCGTTAAGTGTTGACTTCGGCTCCCCGTCGAATCAAATAGTTTTTCCCCCGGCAATTCTAAATCACTGTGAGGAAACTCTCAGCTGAATTAGCCGGGCTCAGGCAACAGACAACTGTCAGGTTAGGTCAGGCGGCGGCTGGATGAAGAGTCTAACTTAGTTATCCGGTTAGCAGCACCATGACAGATTTTCTCACCGCACTGGAAAACAGCCTGGCAGCCAAAATTTTTTCTCGCCACCGGTTATTTAAGCATGCGTAATGTCCACTGACACCCTCAGGATAAGAGCCTTGAATTAAGACTTCTCTAGGGCACCCAAACTTTAAATTTATACATCGTGTAGACAGTGAGAAAAAGCAACTATGAGCATGAGATCAGCACCAAAATAGCCCGTCGGTTCTCCTATAAGCCTATCAGGCGAAATATCGGTCATTAGTAAGGAATGTTTCTGCCAGTTACTGGTCCGGTCGACTAAAAAGAGCCCTATACCTTCTGACGGGGTTCGCGCACGATCTGCTTTAGAAGCTTCGCCCGTCCCTGTGAACGGTGATCCATGCCGGCCAAATATGAGCACTTTCCAGCGTATCTGCCGCTTTTGCAGCTTTTACGAAACTTTCGTCATATTCTGATGCCGGCTTCTCTGGTTTCTTATAGAATTACCCCTCCTTCTGGAACTCTATCAAATTCTACAGATATGGCTGTCGAGTTTAGGCAATCGGAATCCCTGTGCATATTCCGCGACCCCCCCCTTTGGGACTAGATCCACCTTGGGCTATCACCTTATCTCATCTAGTCCGCGCCCTGCGTAATGTCTCGTGTTGGCTTTAGGCGCTCCCATTGGGAGAAACTTGATTCTGTTATTAGTTAGCCAACTTGTAACCGTCGGTTGAACCGCATTCTAGCAGGCGAAGAGATAAAAAGCGGAAACAGTTTGCATAACACGGTAATCCACCCTTCAGGTATACTGGAAAGCTGCAGTGGAGTCAGAGGATCAGTTATGTGCATTGATCGGCAAACGGCTGAGACTCCTAATAATATGGGCTAGATAACCTAGCTAGATTCAGGTTGTTGTCACGGTGTGGACTGCGTACTCATGACATCAGTGTGGTGGTGAGAGGCGACAGACGGTTGCTTGCCGACGTTCTCCAGCGATCATTGCTGGATTGGGCCAGGTGCTGTGCGGCAGAGTCTTTGTCAAAAGACCGCTTTGCAGCGCAACTTATAACATTGACGTCAGAGATGGGGGGCCCCTTTTTCAGTTCAGTTCATGCAGCTAATATGTTTAAGCGGAACTCCCGATGATGCAAGATTAGACCCCCAAGGCTTGAATTGGGGCGGAGCAATTGCATTGATAGATTGAATCAGACTTTGATCCACCAGCTTACTTTTGTGCAAGTTTATTCGGGATTGGCTTACGAAATGTTTCTTCGTATTCAAACGGTGTTGGGAAGTTGCGTTTCCCCCGACGGAACGTTGAAAGTCTAGTTAAGCTTGCTGCGATCGGCAATAGACTAAGCAGAGCTGGCTAGTCATACCGTATTCCATGTGAAGTGATATTTGGCAAACTACATGTCTATCCATAGGGTACGCTGACTGAAAATATACATTTCTAGATTGCTATTTCATCTCAGGCTATACCATTTCTGTATCAGTCTAGCCCCACGCGAACCTAAAGCGGCAGGTCAATTGGTCATCTGGACCTGCTGTATGGCCCTATTCTGTACCTGAACGGCGAAAACATTACCTGACTGGACACTGGCTGGCAGTATCCCGCTTTTCCCGCCGTAATCTTAAGATATGGGCAGATATTTTTGGAAATCCTGCTGCAAGTGTCGATATTCCCGGTTGAACTAAACCCAACAAGTGCCGTCCTGCTGCCCATCCATCAAATGGTTGGTTTTGATAATTATCGGCTATCCAGTTATGATACGTCATCACTGCAAATGACTGTCACTCTTTGCGGGTAAGCCTCTTCGTTTGTTAGACAAGCTCATTATGCATCTTTGCGGTGGATGCACATGTCTATCAGTCAGTTATCGGATTACATATCTTGTCAAGGGGGAAGAGGGGGACGGCATTTTGAGTTTTTCCGAGAATATGCTGCACTGACATGCAGAAGTAGATTTTCTATGAACCTGAACCAAGTCATGTCTCTAGTGGGTGGCTCTATATAATGATCTCATTGATGAAGCTCTCTTCTGACTGACATTGTTATGCTATGACTGAAATTTCAGTTGAGAAGCCCCACATCGGCATCGGTCGATCCTACTCGATCTCGTCAACCACGCTTAGTTGCCCCAATCACAAGCTCATCAGAACTAGAATATTCAAAGAAACACAGTTGATAATTTATTTATCTGTAGTCGCTTCGTTTTCACTTTTCATCAATGAGTCTCGCCAAAAGCTCCTCTGCTGCTGACCAATTAGTCCCAAAGCGTCGTGCTGACTAATCGCTCCCATTTGGTGAGGAGCTAAATAACACCGTAATCGATTGATCCAAACTGGCGCTCTGCTAACTGGAGGCACGTCAACATGCCGTCCAATTCCATTCTGATACCTTTCAGATCAAAGAACACAGGCGATGGTGAGTGGAATGATGATATATCCTGAGAAGGCTTTGTTTTCAGGGCAAAATATTGCCACCGTCAGCTACAACATGCTAATTTGCTAGACAAGAACCCAAAGCTCAGGCATCTCGCTTCAAGTATAGGGCGTGCTCTTGCATCTTGGGATGGCGTAGAGGAATGGGCTGACTATATATCGTTCATCGGAAAGCTTCATAAAGCTATTAAGAGCTACAATGGGCCGACCGATATTGAGATTCCCCATGCTCCCCAGGTTGCGCAAAGATTAGCTCAATGCTTGGATCCCGATCTTCCGTACGGAGTTCACCAGAAAGCTTTGGAGCTGTATAAGACGATATTTGAGCTACAAGGGCCCCGTAATCTCAACCTGAATGTCTGGGTTCCTGGATTGCTTCCTTTAATGGCCCACGCATCGATGAATGTCAAGCCCATTCTAATCGCTGTGTTTGAAAAATATATTTTACCCTTGCCATTGCTAGGGACAATTCTACGACCCTTCTTATTGGCAGTTTTGCCGGGAATTGATGATGAGTCAAGCGAATCGTTCAATGATGTATTTACGTTGATCGAAAACATCCAAATCAAGATCAATGATGATTCACACTTCTGGCAGTGTCTGTTTTTCGCAGTAATATCTTCTGCCGATAAGCGGCTTGGAGCTCTAGTTTGGTGTTCCAGGCGACTTCCTTCTTTCTCTATAGTATCGAACGATACTTCATATCCCGAAAATATCCCCTCTGCATACCAATCTCTTAGCTTTGAAGCACAACAAGCTATTACTCCTGAGTCTGGATTACTTATTCGCGCTTTCTGTAAGGGCCTCAATGACGATCAGCCTTTAATTCAGCGTGGATTTCTCGAGCTGCTGGTGAAGAACATGCAGCTGCAATCCCCAGTTTTACAAGTAGTTGCTTCAACGCAGGATTTTGAACTAATTCTTCTGTCAGCATGCTCTACGGTACTCAGACGTGATATGTCGTTAAACAGACGACTATGGAATTGGCTACTGGGACCCGAACCCGATGTTCCTCAGCAGGGAACCGATTCCCATCACCTATCACGGTCGGATTACTTTTCAAAATACGCCTTGGACCCGCTCGTTTCTGGTCTTCTCACAATGATCAATAAAGATACGCAGGACCCAACAGTGAAATCAAGACCCTACCGAATATGCCTCAGTATTTTGGATCGATGGGAAATTGGAACTGCGGTCGTGCCTCGTGTACTACTACCGATCGTGAAGTCGGTCAAGTCCTTCAGGGCCAAGGCAGAATCTGACTTTGAGGAAGTTTTAAGAAGTGCTGGTGCATTTTTCGATGGAATTGAGGCAGTTTCTATATGGTCTGATTGCTTTGATTTGATCACCGTACATCATGATTTGGACCTTCTGCTCTATATTCTTCAGATGTTCAATGTACGAGAGGAGGAGATGGTGGTAAATCATTTGCCGCTAATACTTCTTACACTGGTTATCAGTCAGGCGCAGAAGAAGGATGCCACCGAAGAGGATGATATGCTGTGGCTTTCCGTCACCAACGCTGTTCTGAGTCTCATTCCGGAACGAGCTTTTCTTCCTGTTGAGGCAGAAGTAACTGCAATGGAGCAAAGTCAAATCATTGGAAATATCAGAGAATTGTACAGTCGCTCTGATACTAATGAAGATCCTCAACTGCCGTTTGATCCATTGACTCTCACTAACTTGCTCGTTGATCAAACTAGCCGGCTGGCGATTGCCAAGGAGCCTTCGGATGGAAAATATTTGACCTTATTGTCAAACATACTGGCAAAGCTGCCTCTTTCAGAAAAATGGAGAAACGAGGCTGTAGTATCACTGCTTCTTACTGAGAAAGAGCATTATGATCCGAGTCAAATCGATGGAAGCATAGGCCTGTTCAATTCCATTCACAACGCTCTTACCAACGAGGAGATTAACATATTTATATTCGGTATTATGCCTCATTTGTTTAGTCATTTGGGTAGCACAGTTGGAACTTTTCAGGTTGAAAGCGTAAGGCTTTTGTGGTCGCTTCAAGGAAATCTTGGTGATAGAAGAGTTCAATCAGCCTTAGCCACAATACTGGCAGATAACACAATCCCACATTCGCAAAAAACAAAAGCATTTGCTACTTTGTGGTATCATTCGGTCAATAGAGGTAATTCGGAAGAGGTCCTCGGCGAGTGTCTTTTTCTTTACCTTGATCAGGAATGTCAGATAAACACTGAGACGGCGCCATTATCAGCATGGCTGAAACGAGATATTCCAAAGCTGCTGCGTATCTTAGTTACTCCAATTGTTGACCCTAACTTTGATGATGACCTGGAAATTGTTCTCTACTACGTCACAGTATTGCGTAGGGTTTTATCTTCAGATGAGGAGCTGCTTCCCAGATTTAAGCTTCACGCTAAAGAAGTGGTGGACATTCTACTGAGTAGATATTTTCTAGCTGAGGTACCATCAGAACTTGCAAGTGCAGAATGGGCCAAATTATTGATTCTCATCCTACCCGGACTCACTACCACAGAAATCTTTGATGTTGCGCGTGAATTAATGAAGTGTCATTCTACTCAGGTTCTGGCTCCTTTAAGGCATTGCTTGTATCTGGTGGGCCAAAGAAATGAAAACAATAAGTTCGACTACAGGGGCGTTATCGACTATACACTCAAGGGTCTGGTACTAAACTCTGATGATTCACAGCTAGTAGTTCGGTGGCTGAACTTTCTCATTTTTATTCTGGAGTACGTGAAATCTGATCTGGTTGAAGTTTTAACTCCTATTTGTACCACTATTTGCGCCTGCACTGAAAAGAAATTTGCGCTTCTGCAGCATATTAGCGAGTCTTCAACGAAGGATGACACTGATTTCTCCATTTTACCATTCTTGTTAAGTGGGCTAGAAGAGGTACTGAGCAGAGCCACTCGATACTTCGTTGGTGATGCTAAAAAACTTTCCATCTCAGGTTCTGATTCTCCATCAATGGATGATTCTGGATTCTTTGGAAATGTTATCAGTGGCGTATTTTCAGTGGAGTCGCCTATGGAGAGAAGCAATAGCGCTAATGATCGGCATGATGTTTTGAAGTGTTTTGAGCTGGCTACAAAAGTTGGGTTTAATATTTGGACTTGGATTGACACTCGAAAGCGTCCTACAACGACACCCACAAGAAATGATTCAATTGTTTTCATTCTTTCAAAAGTGAAATCGAAAACAAGGCAGTTACTTGCCCAGCTGTATCGCTTGAATACTCTGCAAACATTGGAGTGCTTGATACTATTTGATGACGGCAATACGCCTGTATTCAAGCTGATACATATTCTAGATGGCTCAAGACCCAAATCCACAGCTCCGTTTCTCCTTGAGAGCATTACCAGTAGAAAAGGTATCGAGACAAGTAGCCATGCTTCCAGCGGAGTTCTCCCAGGAATGTTTCAGCAAGGATCAGGTTCCGGTACCACGGCTGCATCACTGTTGAGCACGAGTACGGATAATACTGTCACTGAGCTAAGTCAACATAGAGTCATTCAATTTGTTTGCAGCTATCTGGGATCTTTGGAGAACGATGCTATCGAAGAGGTTTGGGGTGAGTGTATGAGCTTTATCAAGGATGTTCAGACTGCACCAAGTCAATATAGACTGGTATTGTCAGGCATTCTAAGTATGATAGCCGTCATGGGATCTAAAGTCGACTCTATTAAGTTTGGTGAGCAGAAAAAGATCAGGAAGGAATTGTCGGATTATTTTGTTAAGCTGCTTAACTATGCGTTGACCAGAGGCTCAGGTAGCGGTGGAAATGCTCCTACCGTTGCTCCTTCTACCGCACCTGGAACTCCTGTGCTTGAAGAAGAAAAAAGTGGGAAATCGAGACCGGAAAGTCCGATGGCTATGATTGCTTCTGGTGTCGCAGTGAATCCTAGGCAAGAGGAGTTGGTCACTGCTCTGAAAGACAAAATTCTGCCACATCTAAGAGCAATTTTAAACGAGGATACAGAAAAGGTTCTGTCCGTGCTGAACACAATATTCCAGCATATCTTGTCTCCTGCTTTAAAGCATAAATCATTCCCCCACGGCGTGCCGGGTTACGTTATTGACCTGGTAAGTACAATTGTAAACAAGTTCCCTCAAAGTACAAAGATATGGAAGCCGATTATCGGAGATGCCATATTCGATTCCCGATTCATGCTGATAGGGTATCCCGCAGTTGTAGCGTGGATGCCCGTGATACACAAATGGGCTATGGCTGACAAGGAGCGAATTAGAGACTATATTGAGCGAATTTCTTCCTATGGTGGAAATAATAACTTGTTCAACTGGTCTGATCAAGAGAGTATCACCCAGATTAATATTGAGCGACTAAGCTTACTATTTCTGTGCTCAAAATATGTTGATGCAGATAGTTCAAACAAAGTAGCTGCGGGAAGCTGGACCGATTTGGTAGATTATAACGATCTGATCAAGAGATTTGAGGCACTTCTTGAAGGAGATGGCCAATCGCGGTTTGCTGGCCAAATATTCCTTTGCATGAGAGCAATTGTTTTGAGTGTGAACACCACCAGACTGGCACCGGTAGTGACATTTATATACACACGACTGCAACAGGTATTGAGCGACTATGCGGGAGAAAAAGAGGTTTTGTTTCAGACAGTTGTTTCAGCCTGTAAGCTGCTTGATTTGATTATTTTGCTGAATCCGGAAGAGTTTCAGATGCATGAATGGCTATTCGTGTGCGACAACTTGGATAGCATCCTTAAAAAGGGATCTTCTTGTGGCCTGGTTGATGTGATTGCGTCACAAGTAACATACTCGGCATCTTCTGCGAAAAGCCACGTAGAAGAAGAAAGCTTGACTAACGGAAAGCCATTGCTGGAAGGGGTGAAGATTAATAGGGCAAGGGAGGAGGATTTGGTCAGTTTCTTCCATCGAGCGAGCATATTTGCATACGAGAATGTGTACAGCATGGCAAATGTGGACATCAAATCGGTATTGATAGATTTGCTGAAAGATATTACCGGCCCCCCAGTAGCAGATAAATAGCGTAGAAAGCATGGTAGCCTATGACCGCTGTATTTTAAATACATATAAGAGTTCCCAACCAGCTCTTCGAAATATCACTTGCTTTGCACTAAAACCCTTGGCTTTGAGATTGCTTCGCACTATCTCTGGCTCATTTGAAGCGCAAAGAAGAATATAAGCGACGCCGTTGCAAGACAGGACAGTATCAAGCTGATCCAGAAGCTTGTTGGTGACTTCCATGCCTTTGTGGCCGCCGTCCAGAGCCAGGTCTAGAAGCTTTGAATCATCTTGAGGATACTCCGGCACATTAGGAGAGGGAACATAAGGAGGGTTGAATATTAGAATATCAATGGAGTTGGGTCGAACCGAACTGGTTAAAGAGGCCAGCAACGAGTCCAGCGTAGACAGAGAATTGTTTTGTTCAGCAGTACTCAAAGCAGCTTCACATGCAAACGGGTTGACATCAGTGGCTAGGCAGTACGCTTGGGGACATATGCTAGAGTTTACGAATGTGGATATGAGACCTGATCCGGTCCCGATCTCCAGGACGGTAGGACAAGGGAATTTGCGGTTTATGTAGGGTTTTTCCTGCTCAAGAGCATCCAGCAATAAAAATGAATCTTCCGCCGGTTCGTAAACCTTGGTGAAATCGACCTGCGATGTGCGTGGGGTGGGGAGCATGGATTCTATGGGAAAAATAACCCAAACTATACCGGAAGATGGTGATTTGACGTTGGAAGATGGAGATTTGGATTATCGCATCAGCCTAACCAACACACAAAATGCAGATTAAAGTAAAGGTAAGTGACAATGGTGTGGCCTTGCCCAGGCAACTGAAACTATGCTGCATATTTGTTTATTCTAACCATCGTAGACCCTTACAGGCAAAGAGGTAGTTAAAAAATATTTCAATTAGATGTTAGCGTAGTGCGTGCGTGCGATTGGAAGCTGACCTGACTGGCAGATTGAACTGAACATCCAGCCTACTGATAAGGTTTCTCAGATCAAAGAAAAAGTCGAGGAGCGGGAAGGAATTCCTCCTTCTCAGCAGCGCCTTATTTACGGCGGTAAACAAATGTAAGTGTTGACAAAACCGGCAGCAGGAAACGGTTTGTAGCTGTCATATCTAACCATTCAAGGAACGATTCTGAAACCGCTGCCTCATACAAGCTGGAAGCGGGATCTCAGCTGCATTTAGTATTGGCGCTACGAGGTGGAATTTCAGCCTTTATGTAATGCTTGATATTAAATATGATAAGTAGAATTACACTTTTAAATACTGGACTTTACTTGTTTTCTTATACATGTTCAGCCAACTCCCACTATTGTTTCCTACACTTTCACCACCCAACATGAATGTTCGGGTGAAAAATAAGGCTGTCGCACCGCTGCAGATATCAGCGGAGCAGATCTTGTTGGAAGCTTTTGAGCGTAAAGAAGATGAGCTACATATCCCCAAGCAGAATATCACCGATATCGAAGAGCTTCACGAATTCCAGGGCAGAAAGAGGAAGGAATACGAAGATGCACTCCGCCGAAACAGACTGAATAGCGGGCAATGGCAGCGCTATGCTCAATGGGAAATCGAGCAAAAGGAACTGGACCGAGCCAGGTCTATTTTTGAGAGGGCGTTGGATGTGAATTCTACCAACGTTGCCCTGTGGATCAGGTATATTCAGTGCGAGCTCAAGGAAAGAAACGTCAATCATGCTCGAAATGTGTTGGACAGAGCCGTCACAATACTCCCTAGGGTCGACAAGTTGTGGTTCACCTATGTTTCTGTAGAAGAAACACTGGATAACGTTGTAGGAACTCGAGCTGTATTTGAACGCTGGATTAAATGGAGACCGGGTCCAGCTGCTTGGCATGCCTACATCAACCTGGAAAAAAGGTATGGAGAGTACGAAAGAGCTCGAGAGCTTTATTCCAGATTCACCAGAGTATCTCCACAGCCCGAAAACTGGATTAAATGGGCCAGGTTCGAAGAAGAAGTGGGCGAGGTGGAAAACACCAGAGATGTTTATACTCTGGCTGTGGACCAGACCAAGGAATTGGACCTTCTGGACGAGAAATTACTGGTTTCATGGGCGAAATGGGAATCCCGCCAGAGGGAATGGGAGCGAGTGAGAGGCATATACAAGTTTGGTTTAGATAGCCTGCCCAAGGCAAAATCTACTAAGCTTTATGACGCTTATACGCAGTTCGAGAAGCAGTTCGGAGATAAAGCCGGCATAGAGGACGTAATCTTGGCGAAGCGACGAACAGCTTATGAGGCCCAGCTGGCAGATGACCCCACTAACTACGATGTTTGGTTCTCGTACATTACTCTCATGGAGGAGGTATCCAAATCATCGGAGGCCATTAGGCAGGTATATGAACGAGCAGTATCGAATGTTCCCGCACAGAAAGATAAATCCTTCTGGCGACGATATGTGTTTTTATGGATAAAATATGCCATTTACGAGGAGCTTACGAATAACGACATTGAAAAGACAAGAAATATTTATGAACGGGCTATCCGCACTGTTCCAAATGAAGTGTTCACCTTCACCAAACTGTGGATACTTCTCGCCAAATTTGAAATTCGCCAGAATAACATTGCCAAAGCCAAAAAGGTCCTGGGCCAGGCAATTGGCAAATCCAAAGGTGGAAAACCAAGCTTATTCAAGCAATATATCGATCTAGAGATAAAGCTCAAAGAGTTTGACAATTGCCGAAAGATATATGATAAATTCCTGGAAAAGTTTCCTGATATTCCCGAGCCTTGGATAGATTATGCAACCTTGGAAACAGAGCTTGGGGAAGAAGAGCGTGCTCGTGCTATCCTTGAGCTTGCTATTCAGCAGCCCGAAATGGAGATGGCTGAATTGCTCTGGAAAAGGTATATTGAGTTCGAAACCGAGATAGGCAAGTACTCTCATGCTAGAGAACTGTACAGCCAATTGGCGAAACGTGCCAAACAGGCTAAGGTATGGATTTCTTATGCGATTTTCGAAGTTTCAGTTCCAGACAAAGACGCTGATGAATACGACGAAGAAGAGGAAGACGAAGAAGAAGAACAAGTTTCTGAAATTGCTAAGGCTCGTGCTCGTGGAATATTTGAGCAGGGATGGGACTTGCTGAAGCAAGAGGGATTGAAGCAAGAACGAGTTGCTCTCAATGAGGCTTGGATTGAATTTGAGCAGCAATACGGCGACGATGACTCGATTGCTAAGATCCAGAAACAAGCACCTTCAGTGGTCAAGAAACGAACAAGGTTGGATGACGGCACCTGGAGCGAGTATCTGGACTATGTGTTTCCAACAGATGAGGATACCAAGAGTTATGCTAAGTTACTGGAAAATGCAGCCAAATGGAAAAAGGCGAGAGAAGCTGCTGCATCATCCTAGGGCAAAGGAAAACAAGAATTACAGTCTGTACTATCATCATACAATATACATAATCAAATAAATAATGACAAGAGAATCATTCTGGTGACTTAATAGCCAGGTGGAGGGGCACCGGGAGGCGGAGGTGCAGGAACTGCGGTCGGCGGAGCTGGTGGAGGGGCACCTGGCGGAGGAGGAGGAAAGAACTGGCCAGGTGGTGGAGGAGGAGCCGAAGCTGGAGGTGCACCCAGAGCGAAGCCAGGAGGACCGGCAATGTTCGGAATCGGAGGGATTCCGGGCATTTGCGGAAAGCCTGGCACCCCGTCTGCCTTCCAGGGAGCATTGGGCTGTTGCCAGGAAGATTGAGCCTGCTGTTGGGCATTTTGCTGCCAAGAAGAAGAGTTCTGGTTCTGGGCATTCTGCTGCCAAGGAGAAGAAGTATTTTGCTGCCAAGAGCCTTGAGAAGATGTTCCTGACCTCGATGAACCAGCCTCAATTGCCAAAGGAGTCGAGTTAGCACCGGATCCAAACCTGGAGGGGCCGCCATTACCGAGTTCCAACATAAGCTGTTCGTATTCACGGTCAGCAGCCGTCTTATAGCCACCGTCATTTCCATTTCTTGGAGGACCACCGCCAGATCGTCTCTCTTTACAGTCTCGAGCGAAATGGCCCTGTCCGCCACAGATTCGACAAACCACCGAGGCAGTATAGTTCTTTTTATTGGGGCAATCGTATTTTCTGTGGCCAATTTCGCCGCAGTTTTGACAAGGCTGATTTTCCCAATCCCTCAGAGTACCATTGAGAGCCGCCAGTTCTCGGAGTTGTCCGCGCTTGAGATCGTTTTGCGACTCTGGAGTGGAAGCAGCAGTCTCGATAATCTTATTGACCAGCTCGACAGCCTTGTTGATTTTTTCCTCGGTATCTGCAACAATTAAGCAATGCAGATCCTCGCTGAGAGATTGGACATGGGGTAGATTTTCATTGGTCCTTCCTTTGCCTTCCTTGACCGAGCCTTTCCCTCGAATAGCAATTCTGGCGCCGGACTCCATTTCCATTTTCTGCAAGGTTTTTCCACGGGGACCAATCAGAAGTCCAATAAAATTCACTTCTGGATAGTCATTTGCCGGGATGTATATTTTTTCCTGGGTCTTCTTTGGGGGCTTGTAGTCAACAGGAGGTCTGAATTTGGGAATCAATCTGATTGCCTTTTCAATCAGCAAATGACGCTCCTGTTCCAACTTAGCCTTATAGCGGATTTCCCGAGTATTCACACGCTTTCCATCCTGATCATACTGTGGTGGCGGAGAGGGGGATCGCTCCACTGGAAGAACATCGTTAAGCTTGAGTTTCTCAGTGAGCTCCCTGATACGGTAGTTCAAAGCATATGCATCCAACTGCTCGGAAGTCAGAGGTCCCGTGATCACAGTAGGAATTTCAAGTAGAAGAGCTACTTTGTTTTTGTCCGGTTCTTCGCCCCAGCGCTGGCGCAACCTGCTTCTTCCTCGATCAGCCATATTTGGATTGGATGTTTGGATAGGTTTTGTATTAGTTTGTAATTTTGCATTTTGCATTTTGCATTTTCAATCTTGCAGTGAACATTTTCCAAATATGTGCTTATGTACGTCGTTGGGAGTTTTCGTTTTCTGCACCAGGTCCCACCAATCATTGGACTTGTCTTCTCTCTTACATATATACAAAATGAGCTCTAGAGCTGGATACCATGGCGGCAGCAGTCGGTGCTTTCCAGGTAAGTTATAACTTGTAGAAGATGTAGAACAATATGTGCGTGTGTTCTACGCCAAGGTAATACCTTTTTTTGGTTGTGCAGGTGTACTAACTACCAGAATGGCAAGGCTTCATGGAATGCTATAGCGCTTTCCGAACTAAGGACAAATCCACTTGTGTTCCTCATCTGGAAGATTACATGGAGTGTCTGCATCACACCAAAGAGGTGAGTTTGGTTTAAGTTTTTTTTATTTTTAGTATTTTGCGTTGAGAGGTCTAACTGATTTTCAGCGAACGCATGCACGAAGACTGGCAACTCAGATCAGTCAGGGCCAAAAGGCTCTGCTAGATGACAAGGAAGTCAACGTAGAAGAATTGGGTTTTGTCAAGGCTTAGCGTAAAACATTAAATAAAAACAGCATATGAATTGTAGAATACATTTGATGGTATTTTGGTCTTGTTTGGTGGAAACATTTATTATGGTAATTGTGTGCTTTCAAGTGTTTATACCGGTCAGGCTTGTCAGCCTTCCTTCCTCTCTCTAACATTCTGGATCTCGTCTCCACAGTATGACAGACGCAGCTGCGCTCGTTCCACGCCACGGTGCGGAACATTATGCAAACATTCCATATGGCTACGGCTTTGTAACTGCCTGGCTCGTTGGGTTGATGCTAATTGCTCTCAAAAACTACTTTAATCCGCGTATCAAGAAGCGTCTCGGCTACAATATCCACCCTCCCGGTTGGATCTACGCCATTTTGTGGGCGTTTATTCTGGTTATTTTTGGCTATTACGGAACCCCAAGCTCCCTGAATAGCGTCTGTAAAAGATTGGGCAGAATAACCTATGCAATCTTGCCTTTGAGCGTAGTTCTCTCATTAAGACCCTCCCCGCTTCCGGGCACTTATTACGTGCATTTGCTTGAATTCCACAAATGGGTCAGTAGAACGGCGGTTTTGCTGGGCTCCGTCCACGGAATTGGATATACTGTGTATCTCATCAGGGAGGGCAAAAGCTCCAAACTGGCCAAACCGGCAAATCTCTGCGGAATTGTTCTTCTCCTGTGCTTTTTGATCTTGTTTGTGTCTTCTCTGCGCCCACTGAGGACCAGGTTTTACCCATGGTTTTACCATATTCACTATCCTCTGGCCTGGGCATCCATTATTCTGGGTATATTTCATTCTCGTCCTGGAGTTCTGTTTCTTGCTGGTTGGTGCTTGTTTGCTTTAACGGCTAACATTCTTTACCGACTTCTCACTTCTAACACTTCAACCAACCTAGACGTTGAGCAAATATCTCCTTCTTTACTCTACATCACGCTTCCCAGAAATTTCTTGCCTGATTCGTTTCCAATTGGGTCTCATATTCGGATTTCGAGGTCTCTTTGGAGACCGTCGACCTGGACCTCATCTTCTCACCCTTATACCGTTGCATCTCTGTCTACTGACGGACACATAAAGCTGCTAGTCCGAAGGACCAAATTCCAGCTCAATTCTCACACTAAGTACTCTATTCAGGGACCATTCTTATCGCCTCTAGAGACAGAAATGGTCAAAGCCAAGAAAGTTCTGATATTTGCCGGTGGTTCGGGTCTATCTTTGGCAGCCCCTGCGGTGAGATTCCTAGAGCTACGAAAGGCTGCACAAATAAAGCTTATATGGATAACAAGGGATAAGAGTGATCTAAAAGCATTGGATGCTTTAAACATCGACACATCTATTGTGGATGTTTATATCACCGGAGCAGGTGAGGCGTATGCTGATGCGCGGGATAATCAGTATGGTTCCAACTCCGGCGGTGAATATGCAGCTGTGGGCCTACCGGGGGAAGAAGAAGACGCAATTGAATTTGACGATCTTGACAGGTTAAACCGGCAGCGATCTTCAACGTCTGAAGCCCCGACCCTTGGTAGTGATATTAGTATCGTTAGTGACGGTGGTGATGTTAATGACGTTAGTGATGCCAGTGACGAAGACGACCTGAGAATTCCCAGTGAATTTGATTCTGGTGTAGCCAACTCTGCTACTCCTCGAACAGCAAATTCTTCTTCACCCTACAAACAGCCTGATGGCGTCTACATCACATACGGCCGCCCTGACTTCAAAATCTCCTCCAGCACATTCTTGGACACCAATGATGTCGGATCTCTTACTACTTATGTTATGGCCTGTGGGCCCAGAGAATTAGTCAAGGATGCCAGCAGATGGGCGCATTTGATGAGTTATCAGTATTTTGGAGAGAGATATACCCTATGATGTGTGTATCAATTACGATCTTTATGTATTCTATGGCTTTAATATTATTTAAAATGTTGGAGATTAACCACTGAGCTGATCTACGCTTTACCGCAACTTGGAAAAGTAGTTTTATCTACGACAGAAACCTCTCCACGGTTCTATCAACTTTTTGCGGATCTTGAAGTTGACAATGATCGGCGAAGCTTAGATAGATTGTCAGGTAGAGAGACAGCACTTTCTCTTCTGGAGGCTATTTAAAGTATGATATTTCCAATATTTGAGAGTAACCGGTATTTTTGGAATTTTGCTAGAATTTTAAGTTTAATTGATTGAGTACTCTGTATAGGGTAGTTTCCGGGGCAGGGTACAGCCTTATCTCAGCTTCTCACGCTTAATTAGGTCTCAATGCTAACATGAAATATGCCGAAGAAGACCAGCTTCCACCGTACGAAGAATTTTCTATTAATACCATAGAGGATTATCCTCATAATTCTGGACCACTTGAAGAAGATAAGAACAGACAGAGGGGAGGAGAGACGGATGGCGTTGGGCCCCCTTCATATCCTCCGCCCATCGATTCGTTGCAAACACTGTATAGTGAAGCTTCTAGCGATGAATGTGAGGTTGGGATTGCCTTCTGTGAATCTAATCCGCTACTAGGAGACCCAATTACCGATGTGGAGACGATAGACAAGCATTTGTTCCGGCTAGTTGCTCCTCCTTCCCCGGGATTGAACAAATACAGTAGATACTCTACAGCCAGGAGATTCAAAGGTAGTATCAAAAAGAGCAAAAATACATGGTATATAACTAGCAATTCTGGCACGCAAGATTGTTGTTTTGTGTCGGACTTGCCATTGTATAACCCCCAACAGGATATCCACGATGGCAAGCTGTACTACGAATGCTTGATTACGGTATTGAGCCGACCAGAAGAGGCAGCATTTGCAATTGGCTACACAGTGTTACCATATCCGCCGTTCCGTCTTCCAGGGTGGCATAGAGGTAGTGTTGCAGTACACTCGGACGATGGGCGTAAGTATTTCAGCAATGATCAGTTTGGTGGCTTGTGCACCAGCCCTTTCAGCGTTGGTGATACAGTTGGCTTGGGCCTTGATTTGAACACAAGAAGCCTAGTCGTCACTAAAAACGGTCAGCTGCAAGTCCAAATGTCTATTCGGGGCGATGATCCACTCATCGTATCTGGAACTCATAGCGTATATGCATGCATTGGAATCTACGGCACCATAGGGGTTCAAGTGAACTTTGGAGCTCAAACCAAACTGAGATATAATTTTTTTGAAGTTTCGAATAATATATAAATGCCACCCTTGGAATGGTATGTGATAGTTGTAGAAGAGAAGTAATAATAAGCTGATCTCATTGGCTTTTGACACTCAGCAGCAGAACTAGGCATTAATATACCATCCCTGTTTTTCTTTAGGAAGGAATTTTAGGCAAAACAGAGGCATATTGGACGTAACCAAAGTCGCTGGCAATATGGCTCACGAGATTGGTAGCTGTGGTGCCAATATTTTTACCATCAGAATCGGCAAAGAACTGCGAAACGTATGGCGCAGCAAACGGAGCATACAGATCATAACTGCTGACAGCATCAGATACTAGCCGGTTAACATCAAAGTCTGTAATATGAGATTTATAGTAATTGGTATAGGGAGCAAATGAAGTACCTTGGGACCAGGAACCGTATTCCTTACTGACATCCTGAACTAAGCTCAAAGCCTTCTTCTTATCAACTGATCGACTAGTTACAACGCCAGGAGCTCTAGCAGCCAGACTGGAAAATTGAGGATGTTTCAAAATTTCAGTGACAAAATGATTAGCTTCGCTGGAAGCGACAGCACTATCGACACCGTTTTTGCGGTATCCTGCCAGATAAGATACAGCCCCCTTCGAAGCTTGACTGATTATATTTTGAGCCGAAGCACAAGCAATGAGAAGTGAGATTAAGACAAAAACTGTTTTCATTTTTATTTTTATTTTGTTGAATGTAGATGTTCCTCTACAAAGTTGGATCCGAGCGTTCTTATACTTCTGCGTTTTGCTGAAATGGCATCATCTTTTGCAATTACAGTCTATTTCTCAATTTTCACTCAAGGCGTGGGTACTGACCACCAGATGTCTTGCAAAGCATCTGCTGCTGCCGTTGCTACGTTGGAATTATTTACTAAGACTTTCCTGATATGGATTGACATACTATGTCTAATGCGGGATCGTCTTGACTAAGCCTTGGACCCCGCTCAACTTTGTATAATTTGCTCTGATACTCTGAGTCTATTTTTGCAAGTTAATTACTCGTCGCATACTTGGCACTTGACACGCTAGATTCTCCTGTCAGTCTATCGACCTTGCCTGCCAACCAGATTCACATCGCCTCAGTACGCTGCATAATATAAGTGTAATAGGTACGCTATGCTACTTTATATTTTTTACTGGTCAGGTAATAGATAGTCCCGACAAGGGTTTAATCATTAGCTCTCCCGAAGGTTGGGCGATAATGAGCTTGTTGAAAGAAATTGAAATTAATGCGACCGTGCATGCAGCTGCTGCACTGTTGCGGCGCTCTAACTAGCTAATGTGAGACTGAGACTTTTCTTGTTTTATTCAGAAATTACCGGAATATTAAACCCCCATGTTGCATACATGTAATGCTCTGTTATATACCATGCCTTGCCCTAGCCGATTGCGTGCTTTGTCTACTTTGGATAATATGGATCAAACAGAGTGCTTGATAAGAACTAACGGCTTTATTTTCAGTCCAGCTTCCTTGTTGGTGCTACATCTATCTTGTCTTAGATCTTATACTACAGCCAGGAATGATCTAACTATGCTTTTAATCTCATAAAATTCGTTTCCGATACCGCCTTCAATCGACAGTCGCCCTTCAGCTAATTTGCGAACCGCTACCTTATTGTCACACACCAGTACACCTTCTGCTCGAAATTCTGCTCTATGCCCCAAGGACACTAATTTCCGTTTAAGCTCCGTAAGCTTTATATCACCGACAAGGAGAGGTGCAGAGCGGGGGGCAGCAGCCAATTCTTCTGCTGTTTCCAGGGGGACCAGATTAATCTCTCCACTCGGAATTGCATCCATTTCCATATCAGAGCCATTCTCCAAAGCACTAACGGACGGGATGATTTTGATTTTACCAGTTACATGTGCAACTGAATAATCATTCACAATCTTCTGCCATTTTAATAGACCATCGAGTACTGGAGCAATCTTAACATCGTATGCAAATGTGTTGATAGATGCATTGATGGGCTCGTTGGGTTGTGAAATGACCACACTGTCGATGGTTGAGTCCTGCTCAATGTCCTGTGTCAGGAGATGAGCACTTCCAGCTAACGCAGAAGGAAGAATGATCAGTTTCCTAGGTTGCACAGAAGGAACAATTTCTTTTATCGATCTTTCGTCAGCAAGCCCAGCAAAGTCAATGTAGTTAAGGTAACAAAGAACTTTGACATCCTCACTTATATGATTGATTTTCTTTGGGACGGCATCTTGCGACATGATGTCAAGTTTCACAGTTTCTTTGCCAAATTTGCTTTCAGTACCCCAGGTTTTCTTTTCGCCCACCTTGATACTGTCATCCTCCCGCTGTTGCTTTTGTTTGCCGAGATCCTCAAAAGTTTCGTTATTTCTCAGAAAATCATCTGCCTTGACTACCTCACCATAGTCGTCTATCTTCCTCCTTTTTGGAGCGTATGGGAACATGCGAGCTTTACCCTGAGATTGTCGGACATCGAAGTCATAAATGTCCTTGCCGTATATCAGAACACTAGTATCTGGTTGGCCACTAAATGCATAGTCATCATCTGAATCACTCTCTTCAACATCAAACGCCTCATCGTCTTCTTGTTCTAAGAGATTTTTGTTTCTCATTTCTAAAGCGTCCCTCATTTCCTGCTCTTGTTTTGCCGACTTAACCGCAGCATTGTATCTCGCCAGCTCATCACCGGATAGGGCATTTTCTTCTGGAAAGCTGATATGCATTTCGGTGGTCAGTTGAATAGCACCAGGGCTGGTCGCTTGTTGGCTGTTCCACTGCTCGTAGAGCTTGCCGCAGAGCGTGCTTTCTCCGGCATATTCAGTAAGAATCAGCATATTATTGTCGTTAGTACAGATTCTGGAGAAGGCTGGTCGGGAAAGTCCCGCTTCCATAGCTTCAGAAGATGCAAGGACTATTTTCGGCCCATCCATAGCGTAAAGATCGTTCAGATCAGTGGTAGTACGCATAAACCTAGTCTCAAAGGGAGAATTATTCTTCTTCTGCCACTCGTCTATGACAGCTGATGACATCCATTCCAGCATGGAAGATGCGTATGACATTGTGCGAGAACCTACATGAGAGAAGTAGAGAAACGGGGCTTTTATGCCTTTGGTTTCGTAAAAGCTCTCTAAGATGAGGACTAGTTCTAGTACTCGAGAACCCGATGAGATAGGGATAAGAACTGTCCCGCCACGATCCAATGTATCGCTAATATTTCTGTACAAGACTTCTTTTCGATTGTTTAGTGTATCTTTTTGTTGGCCAAATTTGGTGGAGCACACTAGAACTGTCGGTCGAGTCAGTGATTCTATAACTTTACCACTCTGCAACAGAGCTGAGCCATTTAAAAACGTATCTCGAGAATGATTCCAATCCACTGCATACACGACATTTTCTTGATCTTTTTGGATTCTCCAGATAGTTCCGCCCAGCGTATGGCCAGCATTATAAGCGGTGATGGTGACACCGTTGAGCATCCCCGACAGCGAAAAGGGCTGAGAATATTTGAGAGATTCAATTTTATCAAAAGCAGCTTCTACATCTGTCAAAGATATGGTGGAGCCCAGAATTGGCCCCAGAATGCCTGCGCTTCTGTAGCTATCGAGCGTTATAATTCGGCCCATATTGATAACTGGAAGCGTCGCATATACAGGGATATCAGAAAATTCCGGAGCTACCTTGCACAAGTATGCGTATGCACCAATATGATCTACTGTAGCGTGAGTCAGGAGAATGGCGTTGATACTAGGAGCCATCTCAATAAGGTGATCCAGGTTTGTAGACAGGCTCGAATCCCAGCCGACATCTATCAATATTTTCACCTGTCCAAACGACAGTAGTGACTGGTACACTGAAGCCGAGCCAAGCTTCTCAGCCTGGTTGGGGCTTTGAAGCAATGTGAACGTGAAGCTCATTTGTAGGCGGAGGAGAGGAGGTTGGAGAGTGCAAAACCAAGCACGGATCGGTGAAAACCTCCAAACGGATAAACATCCATTTCGACAAGTTCGAGCTTTGATGCCAACCGATTGTTACTGGCCTGGCTTGGAACCTCTTTGAAATTTGTGCTATATTTTGTTACTATTGATGCTGGGAAACTTTTTATATAATACTGTTTGCAAAACTGGACATATTATTTAATTCCGAGTAGGCATGAGTATTACACAGATATCTAAAATTTAATGGCTAAAACACAAATAAAAATACATGGCACGCAGCAACAACTTTGTCTCAGTCAATGTATGCTACTTCTGTAGACTTTATATTGGAGGATAACTCGCCAAATGAGTTTCCTCTCTTCTTATTGACCCTTCTCAATGCACTGAAAACATATGGAAATACCAGTGTATCCACATCTGCTCCCCATAGCATATCCAGATGCTCGTAGTTTTCTATTCCAATAGCCGAAGTAGCTGGAGGTAGCTCTGAAAGCATACATCTAATGTCTACCAGTGAGTCTGTCTTACCGTATAGCAGAACGATCGGAGTGATGATATTCTTCGTAGGAAAAGGCGATACCCGATAAAAAGAACTATCGACCCCCAAAAGGCTTCCAGTGTCGTCGTCAAACATGTGAAACCTCCCAGAGCGGATAATCTGAAACCAGTGGACAACTGACTTGACCGAAGTGTAAGAGTATAGATGGGCATAGCTGGCCATTTTCTGTGGATACGTGATATTTCGGCTCTTCCACTTGAATAGACTGTCCACAGACCAGTCAATAACTCTCACGTAGAGTGCAGGAAGCATGATGGACTGCCAGAAAGCTGCGGATTTCATTATGATTTTTCTTCCAAAGAAAAGGTACAAGATAGACGGAGAGGCGGTCACAAGAGCGTTCACAATTGAATTTCCAAGCTTGGGCGGAGACATTGCAGGTGCCAGAGCTATAAACAGCTTAACTTTAGAGTTGAGC
This sequence comes from Zygoascus flipseniorum, assembly GCA_030565365.1. Lineage (NCBI taxonomy): Eukaryota > Fungi > Ascomycota > Dipodascomycetes > Dipodascales > Trichomonascaceae > Zygoascus > Zygoascus flipseniorum. Next base: position 192,935 of record JAJMBR010000003.1, read on the forward strand.
TGTGGGTTTATGCTGAGGGCTGCAAATGCCTGAGCTGAACCTTGGCTGAACCCAATGTAAGTCAAGTTCTTTTGTCCCACCAAATGCAAAATATAATCAATAGTATCGGGGATATCGTATAGTGCAAAATCATCAATGCTAAAATTCCAAAACCTGAGTTCGGTGGGTTGCCTTGAAATGTGTTTTTTGGAATACTTGTTTCCGCGATTGTTGCCCAGCCAGACATCGTAGCCCATATCAGCCAAGGCAAAAGCCAGGCACTTTTTGGGATCCACGTTACAAACCCATACTTCACTGTTCATAAGTAGACCGTGATGGAGGTAAACAACGGGTTTGTCTTTGTTGCCCTCGAGTCTCCACTTGCTGCCCTTCGGCCCTCCGATTCGATGAATTCCAAGCAGATAGCCGTCGGTGGTCCTCACAATGTGCTCTTCGCTTTGATATCCAAAGATATCGCACATATCTACAAATCCATTGGCATTTCCCAGCTGGTTAACTAGGCCCTCTAGTTCGGGCTCCTCTGCTAGGTGCTGGGAAGGTATGGATGCTCTCAATATACCGGCGGCCTTATGTCTGAACCAAAGAATGACTGTAGCAGGAAGACATCCGGTTATAAAAGTGACCAGCTGGGTGAAAGCAAGAATAATGAGCGAAAAGATCAAAAATGGCCATTCACGGGCTCCAAGCCTGCCTAGGAGAGGGATTCTCATGGTAAATGAGCGGGATCCGGTGATGGTGGGACGGACGAATTTCAATGAAAATGGCTGGGCTGGACTGGACTGGACTGGCCTGGATGGGGACTGATACAAGTTTCGCTTAATCAGCGGATTTATCTGGAAACCTTATAAACAAAATAAGCTTATAAGTCAAACGGGCGGATTTTGAAATGATTAAAACTGGCCAGTATGGTGGGAATGGATCGGTGTATATACTTTGCTTTGGTTGCTTCCGTTGATCCATTGTTGTTCACTAGTTCCATCGGATCGGCTTGAGCAACAGTCAGATAGTGTAATTAGCACCATGGGAAAAAAACCTGCCTTCTATGTACAGATGAATTGAGAGGCCAGAAAAGAATATTACCACGGCTTCCAAGTCCATCGCTTGCTAGAAGCAGGGCCACCTTGAGCCAATTGAGCCTCCGCTATATCGACGGCTCTCAATATGGCCTCGTCTCTCTCCTGTCTGATTTTCTCTGATTCGATGATATGATGTCTCTTTGGTCTTTCCATATACATTTGAAGGTTTTCTGGCGGAAGATCAACTCTGGTGGCCGATTCATTGGCTGCGGGAACCACTTCTCGCTGCCTGCCGTCCAGGTCGCTCTTCTGTGTATTGCTAAGGTTTCCAAAAAGCGCATCTCTCATACGGAGTTGAAGCTTGTACGCAGCGGAAAACACATTGTCCTTACCGTCGTTCCATCGGTAGAAAAATGCAGCACCGAAAATAACCGCTGCGATTAGGTTAGCACTGTAAAACAGTCTCTATATAGTCCTGCCTCGTTCATGCTTGATAAAATAGCATCAGCTGTGAACGGTTACAAACACATACTTTGCTCTCACTTAAGAGAGCGGCACGGTTCTACTTACTTCCTCCTAATACTACGCTGCTATATTTGACACCCCGCTGAAACCTATTAGGACCCTGTCTTCTTAACACTTTGTATTGTCCCGGATACAGTTCGCTAAGAGGTCTTGGGACATAATGCAGCTTTTTGAGAGTATCTTTGACCTGACGGTAATTGCTGGGATCCTTTGGAACTTTACTCCATCCGCGCTGTTTGCCGGGACTCTGGAACTCTGAAGGGTATCCTTGCGGCGGCCTCAGATCAGCAGGATCGTACGGATTATACGGAGCTTTGGGGGGGACCCAGCCTGGTGGATTTGGGCGTCGGTCGATGTCGCTCATGATTCCAACTTTTTTTCGGTCGGTGGTTGAGCTTGAAAACACATTACCCAGCCAAATGTCCATGTCTATCGACAACCGACCAATAAGCCCCCCCCCCCTTCCACCGCTCTATTTCAACACTGGGAATGACCAAATTGACTTAAAGTCGTCAGTTCAGATGGCTCATGCTATTCTCAGCCAATTTCACCTTACGGTCATTACTTTAGCTAGCTGCTCATTGGCCCAACTTGGCGCACGGCTGTGCATCCTGCGATCCTCGGGTCCAAAAATATCAAAATGTACCTGGTGGCATCTCCACCTTACGACATGTTGAACCCGCTGTCTCTGTTTTCTCCCGACGTTCTGGACACGCGACTCGGATGCCCGGTAGATCAGAAGAAGAAACAGGCTGTACAACAGGCTGCAGCTTTGCCACGGTGGAAGACAGCCGAATTCTACCTGTATGCTGTGGTTTTTGCCATGGCGGTTCCTCTCATGTTCAAAGCAGCGTTTGACGCTAGCAGCAGTAGCAACCCCAACTACGAGTTGTATAAGGATAAACTGAGTCAGGGATGGCTGTTTGGACGGCTGGTGGATAACTCGGATATGCAGTACTCCAGTTTTCGCAATAACTTCCCGTTCCTGGTGGTGATCATACTGGTTCACAGGTTGTCGCGCTATTTCGTGTCTGATGTTGTCAAGTTTCGCAATAGAGTCATGTTCGACGCGGCCTTCTCTGTTATATATTTATTGGGTTTGCATGGAGTCAATTTTCTCAAAATCTTTGTCATTCTGGTGACAAACTATGAGATTTCAAAGCTGGAGGATCGTAGACTCTGTTATGCCTTGACCTGGATCTTCAATATCGGAATCCTGTTTGCCAACGAACTCACCTATGGGTATCAGTTCAAGCTTCTGGGGGACCAATTTGCATGGATCGATAGCGGCTATTCAGGTATGATGGCTAGGTGGGATGTCACTTTCAACTTTACCATGCTGAGGATGGTGTCGTATGACGTGGATAGCCTTTTGGCCAGGCCGACAACTACTTCTGCTGAAAAACCTGCTTCAACCCTTCCTGCTAGTGCTTCGGAATATACCGAGAAGCAACGCATTGAAATTTCTAGACCCCTGGAAGAGTACAACTTTGTAAACTACTTTGCATATACAACCTACTCACCACTGTATATTGCCGGCCCAATCATAACATTCAACGACTATATGTTCCAATCACAACATACCCTGCCATCTATCAACTTTGATAGGATTTTCAAGTATTTCTTGCGCTTCCTTGTTTGTATATTCACTATGGAATTCCTCCTTCATTTTACCTATGTGGTTGCCATTAGCCAGGTCAGAGCCTGGAGCGGAGATTCGCCTTTCCAGATCTCTATGATTGCTCTATTTAATCTGAACATAATATGGCTCAAGTTACTTTTGCCTTGGCGACTCTTCCGTCTTTGGGGTCTCATTGATGGCATTGATTCTCCTGAAAACATGATTAGATGTGTTGACAATAATTATTCTGCCATGTCTTTTTGGAGATCATGGCATAGAAGCTTCAATAGATGGGTAACCAGGTACATTTATATTCCTCTGGGAGGCTCTAAACGTCCTGTTGTCAACTCTCTCATGGTGTTCACCTTTGTGGCATTCTGGCATGATATTCAGCTGCGATTGCTTCTGTGGGGTTGGCTCATTGTGCTTTTTATTCTGCCAGAAATCGCGGCAACTCTGATACTTCCTGCAAAGAAGTATGGAAGTAGCCCTTTTTACAGGCATCTATGTGCCATTGGCGGCGTGGCTAATGTTTGGATGATGATGATCGCCAACCTTATTGGCTTCTGTGTCGGTCCCGATGGCATGAGCCAAATGCTCAGTGAGATGTTTGCAACGGCTGCCGGTTTGAAATATGTCGTATTAAGTACATGCTGCTTATTTGTGGGAGTACAAGCAATGTTTGAATTCCGGGAAAGAGAAAAGAGAAAAGGCATAAACTTGCGATGTTGAACAACGCATATATAAAATAAATAAGTGCATATGGTAATCATGTATATTTTTGTTCACTTCAGCTCTTGTGGTCCCTTTTAAATTCCCCAGGGCTGACAAATTTCTTTGGATTTCCTGCAAAGATGCCAATGCGTTTCTTGCGACTAGTCTTCTCCAGGTTTCTGAAATTTGCTTCCTGTCCGTTGAACTCCGCACCTTGCTTAGCCTCATATACCACGGCCCATCCGTTTCTGAGCATCTCCTCACTAACGTTTTTTCTACCGGTGAATTTCCAGACCTTGGCTTCGGCTACAGTTCTCTGATACTGATCTCGAGCCAAGGGCATGATCCGGACCTTGCGCCCAAGCAAATACGATCTGAGCCATTGCAATGCCTCGCCTGAATATTCTTGTGCAGGTTTGCCAAAATGAGCGGCTTCAGGAGCATCGACACCGTTCAAGCGGACATGAATGGTCTGGTGCCTGAGACCCTTGGTGTTGATTTTAGGGGCTCTTCTGAGCCAACCCCATCCCCCGAGAATTCCACCGGGCGTATGAAAGAAATGAAAGTTATCAGCATCTCCTACTGAAGTTACTACGCCATATAGGGTTCGCTTCTTGAAGAATCGCTCGGGGAGTCGCCGCGAATCCGGGACTCGGCGAAACCATGCTTTGTAAAGATACCGTGAGAATATCAAAGAAGATGTCAGTATAGCGGTGGGCAAAAGCACCTCTGAAGAAAACAGTCCTGGCTGCTTTTTTTGTTCCACTTTCTTTCCCATAAGCAAATCTGCCCCCCCTATGCACAGCTTAGAGGAGATGATCTTGTTTACTTGTGGATTGGATATGAAAAATACCAACGCCGCACATCCGACGGGGCCAGCCGCACAGCAAGATTTAAACTACTGCAAAAGCATGGTGGGCAATTGCTGATTCACCAACAAATTAAACACATGGCGCCAGTCGCTCGATATGAAGATACGAAGCTGACGATGAAGAGGATGCTCACCAGTGCGTTTGGTTACCCCATGGAGGGCATTTTGTCTGATATCACTAGTCGCATACCGTACTATGTCTCGGACTGGGTAGACGGTATCAACTATAGAGTGATCCCGAGTACTATTTATATGTATTTCACAAATCTACTGCCTGCCATAGCATTTGCTCAGGATATGTTTGACAGGACCGGAAACTCATATGGCACCAACGAGGTTCTGCTTGCTTCAGCCCTTGGAGGCATCGTCTTTGGGCTGTTCGCTGGGCAACCACTATGCATAGTGGGGGTGACAGGGCCAATTGCCATATTCAACTATACGGTGTATCAGATAATAGAGCCCAAAGGTATTCCTTATTTTCCTTTCATGGCCTGGATCTGTTTGTGGTCGATGGTGATGCACTTTATAATAGCTATATTCAACTGGGTCCGGGCCCTAGTCCTGGTTACGCGGTTTCCTTGTGATATTTTTGGCTTTTTTATATGCGTGGTTTATATTCAAAAGGGTATTCAAATTCTGACCAGGCAATTTGCTACTTCCGATAATGACTTGGAGAGCTTAGCCGTTGGCTTCTACTCTGTCACCATAGCATCCCTTCTGCTCACGTTCGGTATGGTGACAGTTCTTATTGGCGAGTTTTCGACGCTATTCAACCATCCAATACGCAAGTTCTTCTCTGACTATGGCTTGCCGTTAGTGGTGGTGTTCTTCACCGGAATGACTTATATACCTGGTACACTCAGTCAGGTTTCGCTAGATACTCTCAACACCACCAGATCGTTTACACCAACTGCCACCTCTGGCGGGCGAACACATGGATGGTTTATTCACTTTTGGGAGATATCTGCTGGCGAGGTGTTTCTAGCAATTCCATTTGCGCTGCTGCTCACTATTCTGTTCTACTTTGACCATAATGTCTCCTCTCTTATCTGCCAGGGCAACGAGTACCCCTTGAAGAAGCCGGCTTCTTTTCATTGGGACTTCTTTCTATTAGGAATAACAACTGGCGTGGCTGGTATTTTGGGTATCCCTGCGCCCAATGGACTTATTCCCCAGGCTCCTCTGCACACGAGTAGTCTCTGTGTCACACGCGTCCGCGAAAGGGCCAGTGGAGGAGGATATGAAAGCTATGTTGCTGAGGTCGTAGAGCAGCGGGTCACAAATGTTGGCCAGGGACTGCTTATTCTGGGAACGATGTCGGGCCCATTATTGATTGTCCTTGGCCTCATACCGCAAGGCATTCTCGCTGGTCTTTTCTGGATGATGGGTATAACTGGCTTAATGCATGGTGCTGCTGTTGCAAAGATCAAGTTTCTGCTCACCGAGAAGAAGCTTATTTCTGGTACTGAACCTTTGCTGCATGTCAACCGAAAATATTTAACAGTCTTCGTTATATTAGAATGCTTTGTAACAGGAGCTGAGGTTGGAATAACGGAAACCATAGCTGCTGTGGGCTTTCCATTTGTTCTTCTAATATCTGTTGTCATTGGCCAATTCCTACCAAAATTCATTCCGAAAGAAGATATGGATATCCTAGATGGCCCCACCGGCAGTGACTTCACGCTGAGCAATCTCAAGGTAGGAAAGAAGAAGGGCTCTGAAGAGGAGGATGTTTTATCTATTCAAAAGGAGTCTCAGGAAACAACAACGAATGCTAGCATGTTAAGCTAGGTGGCATATCTTCATGAAGAGTTGAACGATACATTCTCATAGATATTGGGTTACATAAATAGGTTGATTTGATACAGGTGTTAAAATCTACTGGCTTTGGTACTTTTGTCGTAAAGCTCCAAATTGAGAGCGGCTAGGAAGCAGGGTATATCCTGTCTCTCTTTTATCCAGAACGTTATTAGATTCTCCACTTCCGCATCGAATTCTGTCTCGTCCAAGCCAACAAACTTATTCTTCATCTTTGGATCCGGAACGAATGTGAAACTATCGTCCGAATAGATCGACTTAGCACGAACTTTTTTATTGGGTAGAAGATCAAGTTGGTAACCAAGTAGAGCGTGAACTGATTCCCGGAATTCTTGTGTCTTCCTTCCAAAAACCTCTTTCAATCTTTCCGTTCGCTTAGCTTGTTCCTTCGATGATCTTTCCACGTCCTTCATCTCTAATCTTATTCGTTCAAGAGCACTATGCGGAACAAGCTTGTCATGCCTCGGAGCTCTTTGCTCCAGTTCGGCATGAAGGGACTCATTTTCTAATTTGAGGATTTCCAGCATTGACTGCTTGATTGCTTCGTGTTTCGACGTGGGATTGTCACGCAGTTGCAGGATTCGCTCCGTGGGGGCATTTTTGCTCTTCTTTAAGTCCTCAACTTGTTGTTTGAAAACCTCCATATCCTTCGTCAAAACAGCAACCTTTGAATTGGCATTCTCGACTTCCACTTGAAGGTTTCTATTTCTGCGCAGGGCTTCGGAGAGTCGTTCTCCAGTATTAGAATCTCCTTCGCGGAGGCGTCTGAGGGGGGACGACAAGGTGTTTACTAGGCCTTCTTTCTGAGAAAGGGCGGCAGCTAAGTCCTGCGATTCGCTTCTGTACTTGGCCAGCAGTTCCTCTAGCTCAGCGATTTTCTGACTCTCCGCCGTCGCTGAACCCTTAGCATTAGTCCTCACTTCGTTCTCATAATCCTCAACCTGGCTCTTGAAAAAATCTATCTCGTTAGAAGCAAGATCTTTGAGCTTCTCAAGTCTCGCTCGCTGGTTCGCTTCTTTCGTAAGTTTATCCTTTGTTTCTTGCAGTTCAGCCTGTAGTCTCTCTATATCTACAGATTCCAAACTGGCGTCGTCAGATTTAGCAGAGAGTTCTGCTTCTAGACGGCCGATTCTTCCAACCAAATTGACATTCTCCAGCCTTTCCTGCATGAGGGAGCGAACGATCTCTTCCGGAGAGGTATGTTCGTTCCTATCGAGATATGCTCTCCATGACTGCTGTTCTTGATTGAGGACCAGTAACTGCTCCTCCAGTGAATTGATCTGATCCTGCAGTACTGGTATCTGCTTTGCCTTCTTTTCAAAACTGTCGCGCTCTTCTTCTATAACGCCTACGAGATGCTTAGTTTCCGTCAGACTCTTGATTTCAGCACTCTGCTTGTCGACCTTATCTTGTAGTTGACTGATAAGGCTCAGCTGCTCGCTGAGATTCTTTCTGAGCTGTTCTGAATCGGTGTTGTCTCCAATCTGTGATTGAAGTTCATTGACCTGAGAAGAAAGAGCAAGGATGTTTTCTTCCTGTACAACGGCTTTCGACCTATAAGTGGAAAGTTCTTTGAGCAGAGTTTGTATTTCGTGGACCTGGTCCTCGCGGGCATTCAAAAGGGCCTTATTCTGAGTAGATAATTCCCGCAATTCTTTCTCATGTAGAGATCTAAAGGAATTGAGTTCCATTCTAGTTTGATCCAGATCTTCCTCTAGCGTGAGCTGCTCAGACTCTAGAAGTCGAATATGGACTTGGAGCTTCTGCTGCTTCTGCGAAGATTCCTGTCTTTGTTTTTCTAATTCATCACTGGCTTCTTTGTGTTTATTAAACAAGAAGGACTGATCTGATTCAGCAGCATCAGCTCTTCTACCTTCAGCCTTGAATTTTTTCTCAAGATCTCGATAGGAAGATTCATGTTGGAGCCGTTCCATTTCCGTCTCCTGTTCTATATTTTGCAACTGGAACTGGAGTTCATAGATTTTCTCGTTGAGCGCTGATACTTCGGCATCGTTGATCGGACGCAGCCTACTCGGCGTTCTCTCCACGTCATTTTCAGCATTGCTGGGGTCTTCTATAAATGGAGACGAAGCCACAGAAACCATGCTGAAACGTGGCATTTTTTGGTTGTGCAGTTCGTTCCTGGTGAAGGCCAAGCTATTAACAGTGTTGGAGGGCTTGTTTACTTTACCGTCCTAAATTATCACGACGGGGATTTTGGATTTGCAGTTCATCCCAACAATCGGTTAGAACAGAACCGAATAGAGCAAGGCAAGAAATGGCAAAGGTGTAAGTATGAGAAACAATAGGCAGAAGACAGAGCTGAGACTTGTAGAATGGGGTTATAATTGTTTCAATGATGCTTGATTCACATGGCAATTTATACGGCTGCTTGCTCTGACTGGTTCCGCTCAGCAGATAGCTAACTGCAGTCCTCGTTCGTTTAAACTGCTGGAAGAGCTGGAGAAAGGCGAAAAGGGCCTTGGATCAGAGAGCTGTTCTCTGGGTCTGGCTGATTCAGATGACATCAATATGGTGTATTGGAATGGGACTATCCTGGGGCCTCCTCATAGTGCTCATGAGAACCGGATATATAGCCTTAGCCTCGAAGCGGGCCCGGAGTATCCCGAGAAGCCTCCCACTGTAAAATTTCTGTCGAAAATCAACATTCCCTGCGTGAGCGACGGCGGTTTGGTGGATCCGGCGCTTGTGCCCTGTCTGACCAAGTGGAAGAGCTCAAACAGCATGGAGACGGTGTTGGTGGAGCTGAGGCGAGAAATGGCATCATCAGCAAACAAGAAATTGACCCAACCACCTGAGGGCAGCACTTACGAATAGTTGAGGCCTGCACTTGGTATGGGTAGAAGGGTGGAATTGAAGTGTTGGTTGCTGTTGAGTGCAAGGTACAGAAGTTTAAGTAGACTGCTACACTTACGGCTATATATGTGCATTTGCTAGGGCATAACTAAGGGTAATAAAGCATGGAAAATCCCCAATCTACATATACAAAATGAAATGAAAATGAAAATGAATGGGCGAGCGGGCGGGCTCACCACATGTGGCTGGTAATAAGTAGGCTAATCATTTGTAGCTCGTTCGGTTATTTCAATTAGTTGTGTTTTGTGACCTGTCATGCATCTATAAAGAAGCCCACTGTTAGCGCCCTGATTTGGCAATTTCCACTTCCAAATACAGTTAAAACCCACCTCTGAAATATCCTTTTGAAAGGAATGCACACGATATCGTCGTTATGAACTCCACATTCGAACTGGGTGAGAACCTGCAGCTGGCAGGTGCCGGTAGCCAGAGCTTTCTTCAACCGCCCGTCTACAAACTGCGACGTGAGAATGGCAGTAGGCGGGGCCATTTCAACAGGAGCAGAGCAGAGCAGGGGAAAGGCCGTGAAAATGGAAATGGAAACTGGCTGCGATATTCTTGGTGTTGTCGTTGCCGTGATTGATAATCGGTTGTGCTGATGCGTTGCGTTTGCAACTTCACTTCACCCGTTGCACCAGTTCACCACCTTAATTGGTAGTATGTTTTGAGTTTACCAGTTTATATTCCCCCATCTGTTCTTGTCTCCACATAACAAAAAGCCCATCCTACCCAACCCAACCAACCCATCATCACCATGTCACTCGCAAAACTCGAAAAGGGTTTCAAGGGATATTCTAGACCCAATGTACACGTCGCCTATGGAACCGCCGGGTTCCGTTTCAGAGCAGATCTTCTGCCATCCACCATGTACCGAATGGGCTATCTCGCGGCTCTCCGATCCAGGCACCTCCACGGTCAAGCCATCGGTGCCATGATCACTGCTTCGCACAATCCTCCTGCTGACAATGGCATCAAGCTGGTTGACCCTCAAGGTGAAATGCTCGAAGCATCTTGGGAATCCCACGCTACCCACTTGGCTAATGCTGCTACCCCCGCCGAGTTCATCAAAGTGATTGACACCATCACTCAAAGCTTTGATATTGATCTTAGCACCCCCGCCCATGTGGTTTACGGCTATGATTCGAGAGAATCTTCTGTTCCTCTTTGCAACATTTTCGTGCAAGGACTGAAGGACGCAGATGTACAAGACACTCTAAATTGTGGTCTTGTCACTACTCCTCAGCTCCACTACGTTGTCAAGTGTATCAACACCCAAAATAGCCCCGAGCCTTACGGGCAACCCTCCGAGACCGGCTATTACGACAAACTTTCCGAGGCGTATAAAAGTATCATTTCCCGACTAATTGTGGATTCACAAGTCTATTCTATTACCATAGATGCTGCAAATGGTGTTGGTGCTCCTAAAGTAGGTGAACTTGCCAAGTATCTTTCCGCTCTTCTCGACTTGAACGTGGTCAACGGAGAATATAGAAAACCGGACCTGCTCAACTTCAACTGCGGAGCTGATTTCGTCAAAACCAACCAAAACCTGCCAGGGGGGATCTCTACTGCTGAGAAGAACAAGCTTTACTGCAGTTTCGACGGTGATGCCGATCGGATCATCTTTTTTTACGTCGATAGCGAGGATCATTTCCGCCTTCTTGATGGCGACAAAATTGCCACTCTAGCTGCTGGGTTTTTACGTGATTTGGTAGTTGCCAGTGAATCTAACTTGAACATTGGTGTGGTACAAACTGCCTATGCCAATGGATCTTCTACGGATTATCTGATCAAGTCTTTACAAGTGCCTGTTGAATGCACTCCAACCGGAGTCAAGCATCTTCATCACGCCGCTTTGTCCTTTGACATTGGTATTTATTTCGAAGCAAATGGTCATGGCACGGTTCTATTCCAGCCGGCTGCCATTCAGACCCTTAAAGAAACCAAGGTCGAATCGCCTGCCCAGCAGACCGCCATTGCTACTCTCCTCGCTTTTAGTGATTTAATCAACCAGACAGTTGGTGATGCCATAAGCGACTTACTCATGGTTCTTGCAATTTTATCTCTAAAGCAATGGGGCCCTGATGAGTGGGATGCTAGTTATACGGATTTGCCGAATCGCCTGCTCAAGGCGGAGGTCAAAGATCGAACAATATTTAAGACTACAGATGCAGAGCGACGATTGGTGTCTCCTCCAGTTCTTCAAGATAAAATTGATGCTACTGTTGAGAAGTTTCCGCAGGGCCGAAGCTTCGTAAGAGCCTCAGGTACTGAAAACGTCGTACGAATATATGCTGAGGCTGCTACTCGAGCTCAGGCGGACGAACTAGCATTGCTTGTATCCAAACTGCTCGAGGAGTACAATTAATTGACTAACAATTAGTTGCAGCACAAGGAACTGTTACTATTACTTTACACAAAATGATACAGAATATTATATATATAAATAGGCCGCCACTTTAATATTGAATGACGCTTGTTTTGACTAGCCTATAATGCTGGTTTATCCTCCAAAGAGACCCTTTTCAGAAACCTCATATCCTGCTCCATCCATGCGTACCACCAGAAACAAGGTAGTATCGTGGCAGCGTGCCACAATGAATGAGCATCAAAAATATACCATGCAGGTGCAAAATCAAACAGCTCCAAGCTCATGGCGAGTGTGATGAAGGAAGTAATCCATATCGGCCAAAGAGTCCACGATTCACCAGTAGCTCTATATTGTATAATACTGCCGTAAATCCACATGAAATTCTGAATAAGGCCCACCACGACTCCAGCCCCCATATTATAAGAGTAGGAGAAGTGGACCAGAGAGAGATATCCAACATGGCATGCGTAGAACACAATACAGACGGCAGCCAGAGTCATACGAGGAATATAATTACCGGGTTGATCCAATCGGAAAAGACGAACGCAGGCAGTGAAAAATCCATATAAAATCGTCAACATGGCCGAGAAATAGTCAAGCCGCTCAGTGACGACGAAATCCCTAGTGTGGAATACAGACGACCATATCCAGGCATTCATTTGAGCCAGTGCAAACAGCATATAGTATCGCTGGAGATGAAGATTTCGAGAAGGTTCATTTCTAAACAGTCTCCCTCGGCGAATTGCCTTGAATCCAATATAATTGGGCACAAAATTAAGCAGCGAAAACAGCACTGCAGCAGGTTCCTGGATACCTCCAAGTCGAGTAAACGGCCATTTTCCGTGATACTGCAGAACTTCCTGATCAGCCAGAACACGGTTTCTAGTTATATCCTGCTGGCAATAGTAGTCGCACTCTTGAGGACAGTTCCACAGCAATAGTCTTCTAGTCCAGGGGATATTCTTGTAAGGATCAGAGTGAGTGCAATGAGCATCAATGCAGGCCTGTTTGCAGATAATAAATTCGTAGGCTTTATCACCAGCAGAAGCCCATACGGGAATCAGTATAAAGTAACTTAGAAATATCAATATCAGAGTGTTAGGTTTCTTCATTGTGAAAATCAACGCGTAGGTGGGGAGGTTTAGAAATTAATGTTGCATCTCAGCATCCTCCTAGTAATGCTGCTATTTAACCAGTATACTACCCAAAAGTTCAACTCATCACAGCAAAATGTTCTCGTTCGGGTTCAGCGACGACGAACAGACGATAGGAAAATCGGTTGATTATGTTTCTGAATTTCTTAAAAAAGACACGGAATTGAAAGAGGAATTTTCCCCCAAAAAGTGGACGTTTTCTGAGCTGGTAGAGGTAGATCAGTCGTTTAGAATCTCCTATGAAAATCTACAAATCGGCAGCGATATCGTGATACCTAAAAGAGACATCTACGACGTAAAATACGCACTTATGAAGAAAGACTCTTTGACCGAGACGGAGAATATTCTACTGAATGAAAACGAAGATATACGGAAAAGCACCTACGAAGGAGGAATCAAGGTCTGGGAATGCACTCTGGATTTGATCCGATATCTCTCGAGCAACAAGAGCGTTATAAAAAGCAGTGTTCTCGAAATGGGTTGTGGAGCAGCTCTTCCTTCCGCATATATTTTGCAGCTGCTACTGACGGACAGTACTGAACATCACCCTGTGCGCATAACCGTGGCAGATTATAACAAAAGCGTGTTGGAGCTGACAACTGCTCCGAATATGCTTTTATCGTGGCTGGCGGTGAAAAATCCTGCGTCCCTGCTGGAGACTGAGTTGGATGTAACCCCGGAGTTGGTGCAGCAGTTCGAGTATGATCTCAAGGAAAAGAATATCACCCTAGAATTTGTCTCAGGAGCCTGGTCGCCTCAGTTCGTCCGATTAACTGATCCAAAATACCACTTGATTCTGGCTTCCGAAACTATTTATGCCCCCGAAGTGGTTCCTACTTTTACTGATACTCTTCTCAACAGTCTCGATGTAGCCGGAAGTGCTCTCGTGGCTGCGAAGAAAATATATTTTGGAGTTGGAGGAGGTGTTCCTGAATTTGAATATCAACTTTCTAAAAGAAATATCGAGCATCGGCTACTGTTAGATTATTCTGAAGGAGTAGGACGAGCCATATTAAGTGTATCAAAACACCGGCAGGAGTAGCGGATCGTTGCATGAACAGATACGACATTATGAATATATAAAACAAGGCAAGGCGAAAATAATAACTTAAAATGCATTGCAAGGCGAATAGCACTGAGTGTATAAATATTAGCTTTCTCCCTGATGCAATGAGAAGGATAGCGGGAGAACCCTCAAGAACCACCGGCGCAACAAGTCATTAACCAGAGAACTTTCGAGGGTTTGGCTGTTCGGAAGAGTGCATGAGTGATATTATTGGCAAGGATTTATCATACATGCCAATTAGATAGTATATCAGAAGTTTCATAGCCCTGGCAATCACGAGCTAAAAAACAAAGAAAAAGGAAAACGGAGACATGTAACTACCTCCATGTGTTCGTTCTTGGTGCAACACTAGCCAACTTTGGATTGACACCAGAGGAATTAGGGACTCGACGAGTAGTTGTTCCACTAGATACCGGTCGTCCTCCTCTAGCCGTAGGAATGCGAGAAGCCGGCTTTCTAGAAGGTGCAGGAATGCGCGAATTGCCATTATCACTAGCATTCCCCCGTGAACTTGGTGCGCTTCTAGTCAACATCGCTACGCGAGGCAGATTCGAAACCTTCAATGGCTTAACATCTGGCTCGGAAACAAACGAAACATCATCATTAGTCACGTAGGTAGCATCATAGTCGGCTGTAGCAGAAGCAGTTTTCTTGGCATGATAACTGGACGGCGGTCGAGATTGAGACTTAGATTTAGACAGCTCGTGCTCCAGATCAGATCTGTCTCTAGTGAAGCTCTCCGAAGTCGGGGCCTCGGGAAATTCAACACACCATGCATTCATCTTTATGCCATGCAAAAATCCTGCGAAATTCTCGTTGAAAGAACGCAAAGAATGATGTGCTTTGCTCAAATGCTGCATGTTCATGTCAAGCGTGGCCATTCCATCACTCAACTCCGCCAGAGCGTCTGGTGAAAGCGCCTCATTAAGAAGAGGCAAGCTACCGCTTTCCACAGGCTGATATGTCCGTGAAACAGACGAGTTCGAGGCCGCAGAACCCGGTCGTCGGTGGGGTGTGCTAGGAAGCATTTGAAGGTGGGTTAGCAGTGTAAACACCAACCGCGAGTTTGATATTCGGGGAAAAAGCCGCACAACGGCTTCTCTCATGGTGGAGTTCACGTGACCGCATCACATGACCTGGCTGGCCAATATGTGAAGTTCCGTTTCGAATCGTTTCAATCAAGGATTTCTGCGGAGAAACTGCTGACAAGTCTGGATCATTTTTTTCCACGTATCCGAATCTCGCCGGTATTCGGCGTAGGCGGGCGGGCAGGCGATTTGCTACTTTCTGAAGCCGAAGCCCGCTTTATCCGGTTTGCTCAGTAAATGGCGTGCGGCCCCTCACCTGGTGATTTGTTGGCCGCACCCCCCCCCATCAGATGAGGTTTGGTAGTACAAATTACATCTTAGCATCTTCAACATTACTTTGCGCAGTTAACAAAAAGTAGATAATCGTATTACAGACCGAACAACATGGTAAGTAGAGAATATAACAGTACATGAGACCCCATGTCATTATCTGACCAAACAGGCTAGACAATTCTTCGTTGGTGGAAATTTCAAGATGAACGGCTCTTTGGAGCAGATCAAGTCCATTGTGGAGGGCTTGAACTCCGCCGAGCTCAATAAGACCACTGAAGTGGTGATCTCTCCTCCTTTCCCTTATCTTTTGTGGACCAAGGAGCAGCTGAAGCAGACCACAGTCGAGGTAGCTGCTCAGAACTCGTTTGACAAGGGCAATGGTGCTTTCACCGGCGAGGTGTCGGTTGCTCAAATCAAGGATGTCGGAGCTACCTGGGTCATTCTGGGCCACTCCGAGCGACGAACCATCATTAAGGAGACGGATGATTTCGTTGCTTCCAAGACCAAGTATGCTATTGACAATGGCCTCAAGGTCATTCTGTGCATTGGCGAAACTTTGGAGGAGAAGAAGGCCGATAAGACCATTGCGGTTGTGCAAAGACAGCTTGATGCTGCCATTGCCAAGCTCGACAAGAAGGACTGGGCCTCTGTTGTCCTTGCCTATGAGCCTGTTTGGGCTATTGGTACTGGCTTGGCTGCTACTCCTGACGATGCCGAAGCTGTCCATGCCGAGATTCGAAAGTATCTTGCAGCAAAGATCGACTCGTCTGTTGCCGAAGCCACCCGAATTCTTTACGGTGGTTCTGTTAATGGTAAGAATGCCACTACTTTTACTGACAAAGAGGACATTGATGGTTTCTTGGTTGGTGGTGCTTCTCTCAAGCCGGAGTTCATCTCCATTGTCAATGCCAAATAATTGCCTATATAATAATTACATTTGTATGTATTTTGGTCAATTGAATACTTCAATACATAATGTTACGTATTTCATCCAATTTAAATGGCTTATACCACAGAAGCGTGTCCATTATTTGATACTTAGATGTCAAACGGATGCTAAATCAGCTGAACCCGCTCTTCTGGGCTGCCCGAATAATCTTTTTCTGGGCACTCAGTCGCCAATCATTTTGGTCACTACTATACCTGTTATGCAGAGGCTGAATGGTCTCATTTTTCTTCCTCTTCGACAGAGTATCTCCCGAGGCTACCTTGAAGAAGTGCGGTGCTGCTTCAACTAGCCATTTTGGATCAATTGTAGTTACACAGTGCATATACTCCTTGGAAGTCAACAACAGCGTGTGATAGACGACGTATTCGGCCGGTTTAAATAACAGTGCTGAAGAAGGATGCATAAATACCGGAGTCTGCTCGACTAACGTTTTGTACCCTTCCTGGGGATCTTTCCTGGCAGAGTTTCGGAAATAGCCTGAACAGAGAACCTTTCTAACATCATCAGTACGCATTCCACAACTTTCCAGCTTATGGCGATACCGCTGTTGCATAATGCTGACCAACTGTTTCCGCACATCTCTGGCACGCTTCAACGAGCGCTCTTGAAGGAAGTTTTGCAGACACCACTGACCAGAAAAGCCGGCTCTCGCCCACCCATTATAGACATTAAGCAGAGTCAGATGATCCCCAGACTGATCCTTGAATTTTGAATGCTTTTGGTCAGCAGTATCCTTCTTCTCTCTCGGGCGGTAGAATATCGTTTGAACCGATAACATAGCAACAATTGTCAGCATCTCTTCCGAGCAACCCGAATCTACTGAGGCAATCAAGACTTTCGCCATTGCGGGATCCATCGGGAAGTCAGACATCTTCCGACCAAGCCGCGTCAACAGACCTTCCTCATCAAGAGCTGAGAGCTGGTACAGTTCCTCTAATGCCGTAAGCATCGTATTTGCAGGCGGAGGGTCCATGAAGTCAAAGTGCAGCAGATCATTGATACCCATAGCCTTAAGCATCAGAATTGTAAGCGACAGGTTCTGCCTTTGAATCTCAGGGATAGTGTTGGGCAGCATTTCTGTGTCGAACGCTTGTTGTGTATACAGTCTGAAGCACTTGCCGGGACCGGTTCGACCAGCTCTACCGGCTCGTTGGTTAGCCTGCGCTTGGGAAATAGGCGAAATCACCAATGAATCCATTCCAAGCTTGGGGTCATAAGCATTAATCTTAACGAATCCTGGATCAACAACATAATAAATACCGTCAATGGTCACCGACGTTTCGGCAATATTGGTGGCCAGAATTACCTTTCTGGAATTCGGAGGGGCTGCTTCGAAAATCTTACTTTGCATCTCACTAGGTAACGCAGCGTAGACTGGAAGAATAACAAGATCTGGAACGCCAGCAGCACCTAAATTTTTCTTCAACGTCTGCATGCGCTCCTCAAGAACCTCACAGCTGGTATCAATTTCTTCCTGACCAGTCAAGAAAACCAAAATATCACCTGGAAGAGGTTCTGATAAATGGATTTCCATAATTGTCGTCAATGCGGCATCCAAGTAGTCCATCTCAGGTTCTTTGACGTACTCAATACTAACAGGAAATGTTCGACCAGGAATAAACAGAATGGGGCAGTCTAGGAAATATTTGGAGAATTTCTCTGCATCTAACGTAGCAGAAGTAATAATCAACTTCAGATCGGGTCTTCTTTTAGCAGCTTTCTTCAACAATGCAAACAGCACGTCCGTTGCAATTGTCCGCTCATGAGCTTCATCAAGCATGATAACCGAATATTGCGACATATCAGGGTCAATCAAAGCTTCTCTCTCCAGCATACCGTCTGTCATATACTTTATCTTCGTTCTCGGAGATGTAACTTCTTCAAATCGAATGGAATAACCAACTTCTTCTCCGAGCTTGCAGCCAACTTCCTCAGCAACACGCTTAGCGACTGAAACCGCTGCCACTCGTCTAGGCTGCGTACAGCCGATTTTTTTACCGCCTCGAGTCATTCCATCTTCGTAGAGATATTGAGTAATCTGAGTAGTTTTGCCTGAACCTGTGTCGCCAACAATAATGAGAATCTGGTTATCTCGAACAGCTGTAAGTAACTGCTCTCGCAGATGGTATACCGGCAGAGATTTTCGAACTACATCAAGAGGCATCTCTGACCGCTTGCCAAATGTCTTCTTACCAGCTCTCTGCCAAGTCAAAGCATGTGTTTCTGCCGAGCCCGAAATATTCTCATTAGTATTATCACCAGCATCTTCATTAGAAAAGGCCAAAGGATCCTGGGCGAGGCTTCTGTTCTGTTTGGTCAGCGCCTTGCTATCTCTCTCTTTGGCTCTGGCTTCTTCCTGTTTTTTCTCACGTCTCTCTTTGGCTAAAGTCGCTCCAGACATGGCAGCACGATTCAATGATCCATCAGGGGCTTTTACTACTCGAATCGGCGACAATTCCAAGCTCTGTCTCGTTTGACCCTGCAGAAAGGCAGGCTCTTCGTCTTTAAGTTCGATATCAACATCTTCTTCCATTTCATACGGGTTGTCATCGGATAGATAGTCATCATCGTCATCTGGGTTCTTCCCCGCTAGTTCCTGCTGGAGCTCAGGATAATCGGCCGTCGAGATCGCACCTGAAGCTATGAGTTGGCGTAGTTCCCAGCGCTCTGGAGACGTCAGGCGCTTTTTCTTTTTTTTGTGCTTTTCATGCGAGTCTTGAAATCCCTTTTCTTCGTAATCTGTTTGTGCTTCTCTCATGGACAGGCTTATCTTACCATTGTCCATCTTGATGACTTTAGCTTTCACAGTATCACCGCGCGAAACAACATCATCAGGATGCTCAACTCTGTGAGATGCCATATTGGAAACATGAATCAGTCCAGAGCAGTTGCGGAATCCTTCAATATCTGCAAATGCTCCATAATTGGTGACATTTCTGATCCGCACATTGTAGATCTTGCCCATCAAAGGCTCTTCCTCCTCGTATTGAACAGCAAAATCATCTCTGCGATTACCTCGATCCTGGGAGCTCCTCGGTGGAGATCCCCTTATCCATGGTGGAGATCTTCCGCGGGGTGAGCGGGATCTTCTATCTCGTTTCCAAGGCGCCGACCGCTCTCTAGGAGGACTCCCCAATCTTCTATCCGATACACCGACAAAGTTATACATTTCACGATCCAGCAGATCCTGCTCTTGTCTTATTTCCCTCCCATATGAGCTGCTATCTAGGTGCTTTGTGTCTCTAATCGAGAGTCCGCGTAGAACTTCATTATTTTCCGAGGGTTCCTGTTTATTTTCCGTCTTTATCGGTTTGGATTTCCGGTAAATAGGATGAAGGCTGAAAATCAGCTTATTCATATGCTCTATTAACGAATCAGGGAACTCGGCACCAGCATCTGCCAGGTTCTGCTTGAATTTTTCAACCACAGAATCTTTCTGAGCACCAACATCATTCACCGCTTTTGCATGCAAATCCAGAATAAATTCAGCCAGCGATTTATCCTCTATCCCTATATGGTTACTGATTTCCGAGGTCAGCTTGCTGACCAGCGAAAGTAGCTCGAGCTTTTCCAGCTCGGCCATTTTAATGATAAACTGGTGGGATCAAGTCAATTTCGAGCATGGCTAGACAAACCAGCTTTGACTCAAATTGGATTCAACAGTACAACAGATACAACTACCAACCGAATAAAAACAACCAAACGGAAATAAAACTATATTGTGATACTATGCTCATATACATTGACTCTACACGTCTGCAGACAAACGGATGCCATTCTTATCTACGATTTTGACCTGGGAGGTTAGTAACTATGCGGGGAAAAATTGACCCATTTGCTTGGTGGACCAAAGGGGGCTACAAAACCAAACCAATACTTGAAAAAAACCACACAACTTACCTGTATACCTTTGAATTCGAAAGGCATTCGACGTCGCAGCTCAGCAACGCACTGTTTGAGCAGATCAATGCCCTCTTCTTCGGACATGCCGTACTTGAAATGCCGATCCATCAGCGACAATACGTAGTACTGGGCATAGCCATGGGCCGCATAGGGAAGTTCTACATTAGCCGCAAGGTAATCTATCCAATTGAGCACTGGTTTTTCTTTCTTTGTGTCGTAAGATCCAATCAATGCATTGACCTGGTACGGCTTTCTGCTTCGCAACGCAGTGGCAAGCTGATTTCTCGTGAACGACGCCACGGCCTTCGGTGACATCTCCATGCCATTTCTTACTCCATACAGCTGGATATTGGCCTGCAGATACTCAGCGAATTGCACAGTATCACCAGCTTCGCCGGTATAAGCAATGAGGGAATGCTTGTTCAACTCTCGAGTTTTATCATCATTGGTCTTCAGTACCGAGATTCCCCGTACCGCTGCCTTGCTGGTAGCTACAATCACCGTGTCCTTCGTTGTAATTGCCAGTACAATATCCATGATGACGGGGTGAAGGTAATGAAGGAGTGTCCAACTGCTAGCATTTGGCGAACGCTATGAAAGGTGGCGATGTGGCCGGGTAATCGCGTTGGGAGTTCGCCTTGCCTGACTAAAACCAAAACATAATTTCTGCTCACTCAGAGAGATGAAATAAAATATATAAAGAGAAGATGTCACGTGCCGAACACCATAATATTTAATTAAATTGACACTACGCGAACAACGCGCCCGCGACTTGCCAAGCTATTCATTTTCAACTAGACTACAGCCAGCCAACGCGCGCCATGCCAGATATTGAGACATTGCCCATTCCAGACCACCCGGTCATGGAGAATGAGATTATGAAGTTGTACTATCAGAAATTTTTCCCTTTCCGGCAGTTTTATCAGTGGTTGAACCACTCACCAGTGCCGTCCAACGACTTTGCCAACCGCGAACTGGCTTACACTCTTCATGATGACACGTATGTGCGATACAAGTCATTTCCTAGCGTTGAGGAATTTAAGAGAGATTTACTTCTTTGTGTTCCGAAGCGTTTCGAGGTCGGTGCAATCTACCGAATCAATCCGCGAGATCGAAAGACGGTACGAAAAGATCTCGTCAAGCCCATCGCCAAAGAGCTGGTACTTGATATCGATCTGACTGATTACGATAGTGTTCGTACCTGCTGCGATGAAGCTAGAATTTGTAACAAGTGCTGGGGCTTTATAACTGTGTCCATCAAGGTGCTGGATGCTGCTCTGAGAGAAGATTTTGGTTTCAACCATATTTTGTGGGTTTACTCTGGTAGACGTGGCGCCCACGCCTGGGTGTGTGATAAACGGGCACGCATGTTAACAGATCAGCAGAGATCTGCCATTACTTCCTATCTCCAGGTCCTGGGCCGAGCTACTGGCGGAAAAGCATTGGATCTACGACGGCCACTCCATCCTCATCTCAGCCGTTCCTTAGAAATTCTTAAGCATGACTTTCCCAAAATGATTCTCAGAGATCAGGATCCATGGTGTTCGGAAGCTGCTGCTGCTAAATTGGCTTCCAAGCTCCCCGATCCAAGGCTTTCGCAGGCTCTCAAGAAGAAATGGAGCGACTCGACAGAGTCCAGCAGAAATAAGTGGATGGATATCGATAAGGTGGCAGAGAAAGAAGCGTCTTCTGCTTTTGATGCCACTAAACTCATGGAAGCCAAACAGGATATCATTTTCGAATATACCTATCCAAGGCTCGATGTTGCTGTGACTAAACTAACCAACCATTTACTAAAGAGCCCGTTTTGTGTGCATCCAAAAACCGGCAGAGTATGTGTTCCAATTGACATGGCAAAGTTTGAATCTTTTGATCCTTTTACAGTGCCTACAGTTAACCTTCTCCTTGATGAATTAAATGCATACGACATAGACAACCCTGCTAATGGTACTTCAGACCGCCTAGAAGCTTTTCAAAAGACTTCACTGGGTCCTTACGTGGAAGTTTTCCAGAAATTTGTCAATGAGCTCCTCAAAGTCGAGCAGGAAACAGCAAAGCGCCAGAGAGAGGAAGGCTTGGACTTTTAACTGCCAGCATCTGCCAATACATAATCTGATATATTTATACGAACGAAATGAATAATAGGGTCAATCACATGACAGTACAACAATCCTCAGCTTTGCTTGAGCTTTCTTTAGGGGCGATCTGCAGTGTTTGTTCACCACTAGCAGGATGCCACCACAGCAAGAGACCCTTTTCATTATCAAGCTCCCATTTCCCATAGGATATTATGATATCAACATCGGATAAGTCACTGTAATGCAAGGTAGGGAAAAATATCTCCGTAGGGAGGTCTGAGCCAGTGGACTCCACACTTAGGGTAAACTTCTGCTTACTCAAGTCAAATCCGTAGGAGTTGATCTTACCATTCACTAACTGAGGGAAGGGTCGAATCAAAGCTGACGCTGCCCTGACATGTCGGAAAGGTGAAACAACTACGGTCGTATCAGTATCGCTGAAAGAAACGCTAACCTTGTCGTCAGCATTAGACGTTCCAGTTCCATCGTACGACGCCTGACACTCTTCAGGTTCCAATAGAGGCTCCGTACTCCAGAAACTGAAATCTTCACCGTTCCAATAATCCCCACATCTATGGGAGTTGACCGAGGTATAACACCATAAAGCATGGTGCATGAGGTTCTCCTCCAGGCCAAAAGTAGTAGCATCCAACGCTCTGGTCTGTGAAGTATAGTCACCGGTCTTATAGTAACTTTCCTTATCGTTCATATCCATAGGAATACCGGTCTCAGACATGAGACAGGGAATGTTCTCGCCAAGATATTCTTTACCTTCATCTTTAATGCATTTGAGTTGATCAGCCAGACATTTCCTAATGTTATTTGCGCCAAATTTCATTGCAAACATTGGAAATGTATACCTTCCTCGAAGGTATCCGACACAATCAAGATTCCAGTTATTGTTCCACTTTTTGAGCATAAGCGTGAGACCATCGTAAAAGTGGGGAGTGTAGATAACATGATCGTCAATGAGGTCAGTACCCTTGAGAAGAGGAGGAATTGCAAGCGTAGGAGGCTGGCACATGATATAAACATCAGGACCAAGATACTTACGACATGCCTTGAAGAGTCTACCCCAATATCTTTTGAAAAAAACATTTGTAAAGTATGGTTCATCGACCGAAGCACCAAGATGAGAGCTAAAGTAGTCGGGAATGAGGCATTCCTGTGATACCGGGTCCCAAACATTTTGCTGCGACCATACGCATTTGCCCGGAAGCCATGATGGGTCTCGCTTGAAGCCATAGTGAGTATCAAGTTTGGCCTGTCTCTCAGCATCGATCCAAATCGAAGTTCCCTGGGGATCGACCAGTTGCTTACCTTCCTTATAAGGTCCAAGTTTGCCAAAAGAATAAAGATCAACCTCACAGGCAATTCCTGAAGAAAGAAGCATGCTCTGGAAAGCAGTAGGGACGGTGCCAAACTTGAGGTTCTGACCTTTGGGGACAATGGAAATATCCTCTATACCAACCAGACCCATATTGGGCTCATTCATGGATTCTACAGCAATTATGCATGTATCGAAAAGATCAGTTTCGTTCTGTATTCGGTGATAAAAATGCAGCATTGCATTCAACATGTGTGTCTGGAGATACTCCTCGATGCTGACACCGTCTATAATGGCGTTTGGAGCATAGTCAGAACCTGCAAAGAAAAGAGTAAACATGATTTGGCAAGCTGCTCGGGAGTAATTAGTTGCCCAGATCATTTTGGGGAACTCTTCAGGAGAAGGCTCCCATGTGTTCTGGACAAGAGCCGCTTCACAGGCTCGGAAATTCTTGGGTTCAATGCCTACCACAAGATAAGTCCACAAAGGGGCACCAGAACCACCACTGTATCGTCCCCAGATATCTTGATGAGGGTCTAAAAATACGTAGAAGCCATAGCTCTTGATAAGTTCCAGCACTTGAATGGTGTAGTCAATGAATTTGTCATCGAACTTGCCAGGGCCCTTGTGCTCCAGGGCTTCCCAGGTATAGACATAACGAATGGTATTGAAACCCCAGGCTCTGATACGTTCTAGATGTTCAGGAGCCTCAGAAACAGAAAACGGTCTTCCTACAAATGACACATTATCTCCATCCCAGAAGTTATCATCGAACGGCGTATACGTAGTAAGGAAAGGCTTGGCGGGCAACTTAGATGCAGAGTCCAGATTGATGCCGCGAAGTGTTACAGTACGGCCCGTCTCAGGATCACTGAGATTACCCGTGGAGTCTACAGTGAGAAGAAGCATAGAATGATGGACTGCTGGTGGAGTTGGTGGTTGCGATTGGTTGATGGTGAGGTTGGAATAGTACATATCGTTCCCTAATAAAGCCAACCTACTGATAGGGACAGGGGGTGGATGCGGCAACGATAAGCAGCAGCAATGCGGGGCTGCGGTAAAAAGCAGTTTAAACCAGCCGAACAGATTAGTAGATTGTTTTTTTTTTAGATAAACAAGCGACACTCGAGATTGTAAGGAAGCTTTCATATTGATACCGCTTCTGTGCCGCTTCGTGGAATACAGCGATCCCCAGGTAAGATCGGACCACTTGGCAAAGAGCGCCGCGCTCGCCAGATAGAGATGAGCCAGATTACAGACGAGGACAGATCAAGAAATAAGCGGTAAAAAAGATTCAACTAGCTGCAATTGAGTATAATGTGAAGATATTAATTGCAGTAGCTATAATTTCAGAAAATATCGCTAAGTCTAGCATGTAACAGTGTATCGTGTACAGCTTAATGAAAGTATCTCGTTTTTGTTGGTTTGATTTGACTGCAGCTGATTTGGCTACCGTCAGCAATAAATAACTCCATGAGACCACGTAAGGGCTCATTTCTAAACCAGAACTCCGTAGTACTGTGCTTTTTTGTACCTGTTTGCCAACTGGGGCCATTGGACTATGAACTGGTCAGCCAATGGTAGCAGAAGTTTGCCTGATAACGACAAAGAAGACACCCTAGCCAGAGACTCAAAGTACACCAGACGACAGTGAGACAGGAATAAGACCCGTAAGATGAACGCAGCTAGACACAGCATCACAGCAGTTCCCGGGCCATTGGTTACGATCACAGACGGGGTTTGTTTGAGAATAATGCCAAAACATACATACAGCGATTTGGAACTGCTAATTGTGGTAGATAGCCAGCTCTGATTGACATGACGGGCTCGGGGCGTGCCGATCACAATATAGTCAGAGTCTAGTTGAGGTTTAGACTTGCCTCGGGTTGCGCCATTCTGGATTTCAAACTGCATGGCTTTTTCTGCAGATATCCCATCATCCTCGCCATGGACCCAGATTCGCTGCTGATATTTGCTGAGATCAACGTCTCTCAGAAGCCTGAACATCTCTCCCGTGTGTCCACCAGAACCCAGTAAAACCAAAAGCTTTTTATTGCCAGTGAGTTTGGCCGGGGACACAGGGCCATTGTAGCTGCATAGGTAGACAGCACGTGTGAAAAAACCCAATACTACGGTGAAAACGACAGCTACGACATGATATGTAATGATAGTCATGCTAGAATGGTAGTAGACATTGACAATTACATTTGCACCAAAGTTTCGTTACACACTGTCCACTAGCAGCTGATTACATGAGCACCACATCGGGTGTCCAGTGAGATTGCCATTTCTACCCAGCCCCAGCTCGGCAGTATACAGCAAAAACCTGAAGTGCTGCTTAATAACCCCTCCCCCCTAAATTGAAAACTGGTAGGATGAGGTTTTCTTCCGTTTTTCTTCCCATTAATTTCATTTGGTTTTGAGCTTGTCACGAGGTCTCTATCATCTCGCTACACAGCTCACAACTACAGCCCAAGACAACTCAATTCTTTTCTTGCCTTTGTACTCCAACGGCCATCGTTTGCAACCCATCGCAAGCGTAGCTAGCCAATCCCCTGATACTTTCACCCAAGAGGGGTTCGCCTACACGTGACTCCTCTGCCGCTTAGGGCGCCTTCTAAAGGTAACACAATTAATAATAAATAATATTCCCTCCCCGTCCGGCGTTTATTTGTTTGTTGGGGAACTGACAGCTTGATTCACCAGCTTGTTGTAATATTATATTATGTCCGACTTCTCCATGAGCATTTCGTCTCTGGTGGGTGGGAATTCCCAGCCTACTTCTTCCACGGGACCAGCACCTGCAAGCCAGCAGGAACAGCACGCCACTCTATTGGCCAGCTTGAACGTGCCGCCAGAAGAACGCGACAGCCTTAATTCTGCAGTACCGGTAATTATAGATACTGCATACAATTCACAAGAGGGCCAAATCGCTGCTTCTACACAGGAGATTTTATCAAACAAATCTTCTTTGCCTGAAACACGGAATACCCCAGAGCCAGGTGCTTCATTAGGTGCAGATTCTCCTCCTAGCTATCAATTCGATCAAGCTGAATCCATGTCTTCTCCCCCGGATCGCGCAGAGGATGCTGTGGCCCGACTGAAAGCGAACCAGAACCAGACAGACGCGGATCGGAACCCCCATCACCATCACCATCATCATCATCATCACCACCACCATCATCATTTCCATAACAAGAATGGACAGAATGAAAATGACGAGGTTGCACCCACTATCAAGCCCCAGATCACCGTGGACAGCCAGCAGGTACTTGACAGTGTGAAATTTCTTCCCCGGCATAATCTTGGAACTGTGGTGTATACTACTCCTGCGTATAATGACGAAACTCTGTTTCCCAGATTAGAAGGAAAGGAAAACTGGACTGTAACTGTCAGAGTCCCCAGCAGACAGTTGTGTAAGGAAAACTATGCAGTGGTGAGACGAAAAGTCTGGGGTACCGATATTTATACAGACGACAGTGACGTTGTGGGGATATTATACCATGCGGGATATCTCAAAAGCGATCAGCAAGGCTTGGATACTGATAAGGACGTGAAATCAACCGTTCGAGCCATATTGCCCAGCGGAGACCATACGGATGCAGCCCCTGTTGGTCCTGAGGACGTCATAGAAAAAGGGCAAATAAGTGCCCAAAACGACAGCACTACCGAGGATGTCGTAAATGAAAATGACCCTGATGATGTAACGCACACCGAAGTTACAGGCGAGAGCCACTCGAAGGCTGACATACCAGAAGTAGTCGAGATCAAGACCCCACTGACGAGTGAGACTGGACCGCAGGGAGTAGAAGACGAGACCGAGGTGGAAAAGTCGCAGACGGAACCTCTTCGAGCAATAGCTGATACAAAACTTCAGGATATTCAAAGTGATGCAGTTGTGACACTGGTGATCCTCCCCAAACTGACCAGCTACATTGGATCATACCGAAATGGAATAAACAGCCGGACCTGGTTGAGCCAGCACGATGGGGTGAGCGTGATGGTGGAAACCGTCAAATTTATTCCCCGGGGAGAGGCAGAAGATGTTCCAGCACTCAAAAAAGCCCGGTTGGATGAATGGAACGAGCTACGCAGATGGAATACTGAAAACTATCCCAATTGGAAGCTTGTCCAAAAGCTTCCAGCATTACAACCTGCCGAGCAATTTGTTTAAAGACAGACATTAAGTAAACCATCGAGCAGCTAATGAGCATTCAGAAAATATCCAATAAGCAGTGGTGTTCAAGCAGTTGAATTATTTCCAATTGCTTGCCAAACTGTTGATACTGAACTAGAGGAGTACCGAGACCGGTGTAAAGAGTAGACATAAGCTAGCTAATATACATAAGAAGACGTCTGATAAATAGGGACTAAAGCTTATGTACAGGCAGTCATTAAATATTTGATTGGCTCGTGCTCAGCCGTAACTGCCTGCTCAACATTTAGGCTTTGTAGGTGGATTTTTGCGTTTGTGTTTATCAGTACACCTAATCCAAAACCCATCCCGAAGCGAACTGCTTATCGGGAAACCCCGTGCGCAAAGAAGCTAGTCCTTCATATTCCGGAAGGAACCTGTGAAAAATTGTAACAGAAAACCACTTGACAGTAATAGATCGGTACAGACAGTAGATCCGAGACCGGTTTTATATTCCAGCCTCTGCTAAAAGGCACCTCGTGCTGTGCGCATAGGTTACTGAGCTCGTCTCCTCTTGGACAATCTGCGGCGCATCTCACCTCTTTGTTATCCAATCTGGTGGCAGGAGCAACTTTCAACCCTCACATCTTTCTCCCTCTTCACGCATCGTACTGTTCGTCCCCGATGACCACCTTAGCTCCACGCCGAGAATATGTCGGTGGAGTCTACGGAAATACGCATCTGCGGGACTCCAGCAGCCTATTTGAGCCGTGCTCGACCCCACGGGTCGCCAGTTCCAGCCGGCGCTGGCTACTGAAAGTCGGCAAGAAACTACGGCTGGTAGGCCAGCGGTTGGGTAAAGGCTCCCGATCTCCGGAGCCTCTTGTAGTTTCGTCGTCGTTTTCGTTGTCTTCTGTATCGTTTGTTAGCTCTGTAGACCACCTGTTTGGCGATTCGACTGGGCCCCCCCTGCTGGCTGGCGGGGGTGCGGCGACACCTGATAAATTTGCACCTCCCGAGCTGTGCTTCTCTCACACCATGAGTGGATCCGTTGGTTCTCCAGCCACGGTGGGGTCAGATGCCGACCTGCCACCGCCGGCGGCTGAGCCTGCCGATAGCACCAGTGAGAATGACGAGGATCTTTCGGAGGAGGAGAAGATGAATCTGGGGTATCGGGAGTGGAGGCGTCGTCGCCGGGAGTGGACCCGAGGCTCCTATGCATCCAATCCCAAACCCAGCATAATCGCTTCTGTTCCAGAAGAGCTGTACCCCAATATCTACGAGGCTCTTGTCAAGCAGACGAGACCTTTGAGGGATCCTATGAACCTGGCTGACGCCATTCGCATCATCAAGGCTGGCTGGGTTGCTGATGGAACTTGGCCTACGTCTTGAACGGCTAAACAATTCTTGAACGAATAAATATATGTATTGGATGTTGGATACACCACCGTCCATTACCCGTCAATGCACCCCCCTCCCCCCTTGTTGAATCAATGGACTCATCCCGCTAGCTGACCAAGAAGCCACTGAAAATGCTATTATCTACTATCATTACATCTGTTTACTGATGGCATTTCGGCCGGTTGCCTTGCTATGTTTGCTGTGAATCTCTTGTTTGATATTGGTGGTAGATGGCGATGATTTGATCAAGTTCTTTCGCACTTCTGCATTTATCAATTGCCGATTATACCATGCATGTAACTTACTAAAATATGAATATACTTGAGTGTATTAGTACGCGATAAATAAGTAGCTCAGTATTGTAATTTATGCACCTAATATGAATATCTCTTGAAAGTAATAGAGCTCGATAAATAAATACCGACAGATAAATGCCGCAGTATGGTAATTTACCAATAATACTAGATAGAAATATCCCTTGATAAATAAGAAGTACCGTGGTGGTCCCGTAATCTACCAACAATGCTAGATAGAACTACCCCATTTTTCTCGTAGGCACTGTATCAGTATTCACCTTAGTAACCGATAACATTAACAGCCAGCTAATCGGCTCTACTATTCACTAGTTTTATCACCTTTTCTACTGTTGTCAGCTGAGCTTCAATCATCTCGGCCCAATGCTGGACATCTCCAGTCTCCTTGACTCGATTGTCTGCTCCACCCGCTAATTGCTGCAGAGTAGTGCCTCTTTTTTCCAACTCCCCAATGCGCCCTTTAAACGTTTCTCGCTGAGTGTCAATCAGACGTTTATTGGCGTGAACCTCGCGCATCTTCTGCTCAACCGGCCGGCTAATTGCCTCGGGGGCTTGGGCGAGCTGTGCAGTGAATCTCGCTACTGCAACATCTTTTTTACTGTTAGGCCCATTTCTGCTACAATTTACTAGTATTCTATCACTACTGTATATACCTACTGGCCACTTCTTCCCGTGTTGTTTGCCCGATACCCGATTCTTTCACCAAAGTTCCCGCTCCAATTTCCTTCATGTTGAACTGGATGGAGAATCGGTAACAGCCTCACTACCCCAGCCAGCTATTCTTCCTTTCTACCAACCACCATGACGGAGGAAGGGCCTCCAACCAACATTGCCTGCTTCCAGGAATTGTCGGTGGTCAATTTGCCGGGCGATAAATTCACCATTAATAGTGTTTATGCCCACGGAGATAAGCTGATCCTGGGCCTGTCCAATGGCAATCTCCAGGTGTATTCGATAGATGATCCTACATCAGCCAGTCTCACATCTAAACTGGCTGCTACATATAAGAATATCTCGCGCCGATCCATAGATCGGATTGCTGCTATTAGAGATGCTGAGATATTGGTAGTTCTGTCTGATGGTATAGTCTCAGTGCTGGATCTCGATACCTTTTCACTCGCCGAGGTTCTCCAGAAAACAAAAGGTGCGGTGACATTGGCTACCTATGAATCAGCCCAACAGCTTTCCTCGGGGGCAAGTGTTTTTGTTTCCCGTATGGTGGTGAGCTGCAAACGGCGACTAGCCTGCTACGAATGGAGAGACAGCGAATTCGTTGAATACAGAGAAATTACCTTGCCAGATACTGCCAAGTCTCTGACAATCACGCGGGATGGCGACCATGTAATTTGCGGGCTTTATTCTGAATATGTTGTTGTTAATATCCCAGAGTCAACCATATCTGCCACCGTCATCCCTGGCTCACATAACTCTTCTCACGACGAAGCATACTCTTCATCTGCATCTTCATACTTCAGTTTCGCTAGCCGTGCTCCAGATCTTCTATCTTCTGTGCTAAGTGACTCGTCGAATATCCTTGTCCACGAGCTTAAATGCCAGTTTATAGACCCTTCTGGCCAGCTTCTGGTGGACAAGCAGGTGGCTCCTGTTAAGTTTTCGTCTCCTCCGAAAGTCATCGGATTCTCCTACCCCTATTTTATTTGCGTTACCAAAACTGGTGTTGAAGTGCGCGACCCTGATACCTTGTATCTTCTCCAGTTCATTGAAGTGCCGAGCATATCTAATATCAGTTTTGGCAAAGCTTTCTACATTGCTAACAATAACCAAGTGTGGCGCTTACTACCCACTCCATTTTCGTCTCAGATAGATAAATTGACTGAAGAAGGGAACTATGTAGAAGCCGTTTCTATGCTTTCTCAGATCGAGCCGGTGCTCGTTGACAATAAGCAGGAGCTGCTCAGAAATCTACAGATCAAAAGAGCAACTCAATTGTTTCACGAAAAGGACTATGAACAGAGCATGATTTTGTTTTCGGATATTTCTGCCCCTCCGGAAATTGTAATAGCCTTATTTCCTGCCCTAATATCTTCTGATACTGGTGGGACACATGATCAACCAGAATCTTTGGAAGCTTCCAGCCAGGACAAGCTTCCAGAACAGTCACCGGAAGACTTCAAAAAGTCACTGCGTCTTCTGCTGCCGTTTCTTGCCCAGACTCGAAGAAAGATATCGAAGCTCCTACTTTCTCACGAAAAAGTCCAATATCAAGGCTACGAACTTTCCGAAGAGATATATGGAAATTTAGATGATGCTGCAACTACAGTAGATACATGTCTGTTCCGCTGTTACATGCTTGTGACCCCAGCGCTAGTTGGACCTCTTGTTAGAGTTCACAATCATTGCGATCCTTCTATCGTAACCAGGGTACTCAGTGAAAAGAAAAAATGGCAGGAGTTGATCGATTTTTATTATGGCAAGGGTATGCATAGAGAAGCTCTGGATTTGCTAAAGAAACTTGCCAGTGAAGGCGACGCTCTGTTAGAAGGCCCTGAGCCGACAGTTAAATACCTTCAGAAGCTTGGTGATGACCATCTTGATATTATTCTTGAATATGCTGAATGGCCACTGAAGGAGAACCGCCTGAAATATGGCGCTGATTTATTTCTTGAGGATACTACTGAATCATTAGGCTTGAACCGCCAAAAGGTTCTAAAATACGTTTCCTCAGATCCTAGCTGGAATGATCTGGCAATAAAATATTTGGAATATGTTATTTATGAGCTGAATGACGATACTTCGTCATTTCACAATAACCTAGCAATCCTGTATATCAGAAACGTTGATGACTATGGCGATAAGCTACTATCGTTTCTTTCAGCTGAGCCAGCATACTATCGTCCTGATAGAATTATTCATGAGCTGAGAAGTAAAATAGAAAAGTCAGCTGCTCTTATTGAAGCAGAAGCAATTTTGCTTGGGAAGAAAGGGGAGCATCAGCAGGCATTAGAGCTGTATACATACAAGTTGGAGAACCCGGAGAAAGCGAGGCAGTATTGCAGTGCTCTGTATGATAAGGAGCCTGAGGCTGGAAAGAACGCGCTGCATATTTTACTGTCTCTATATTTGGGGGGAAAGCAGGAAGAGTCCAACACGAGCATTTTAGATCTACTAGCATCTCAGGGATCGCGAATGTCAGCGTCGAATGTGATCTCTTCACTGCCAGAGTCAACGGCAATTCAGGACATTGAGCGGTTTCTGCAGAGCCATATGAGGTTACTTACTAGCACTCTTAATGATGATCTGCTAGACTCGGCTCTTCTTAAAGTTGACCTTGTGAGAACTGAACAGCAGCTTTTACAATTAGGCCAGAAGTTTACAACTATTACTCAGTACAAGACTTGTAAGTACTGCTTGAAAAGATTGGGCCAAAGTGTAATATCAGTGTTTCCTGACAGTGCTGTGGTACATTATGGCTGTTCCAAGATGTATAAAGAGAAGCTGGATAAGGAAGAGAAGTCAAAAAGACAATTACGAGCGGGTGCTGTTCAGCACCAGGTTTAGCCTAGCTTTAATGAATTCTATAATAAGAAATATGGTTTCTATAGCATTAATGAGTTCTATGATAAGAAGTGATCCCCGTAGCATTCCTATGCAGTTCTGAGATAGTGCAATACACCGCTGCAGTATCGCACAATTTTGTCCAAACGAGCAGCTTCAAGCTTCTCTTCATTTTCCCAGTCAGTAAGACAGTCAATCAGATCAGAGCCTCCCTTGGTGTTCTCGTCAGTTACAGCAATGATATCGCCATGCACTCTAAGAAGCATTGACATCCAAGCCTGGACAAATTCGTAATCCCTTTTCAATGTCAGCTGATATGTCAGCGCATTGATAAAAGAAATGATCTCTGAGTAGGGGGGAAGAGTCTCCAGAGCACGGATTTCGATGTCAGTCATTGCAGGTGAAAGAGACTTGAGGTGCTCTATGAGATCAGCGTAGTCATTTTCTCTGAGCAGCCGGGTGAATTTTGACTGGGAACTAGCATTCCCCTTCTTGTTCGGATCAAGCTGCTGAATCTGCTCAATTTCTTTTTCGTCTTCATTCTCGGCAGTGTTGGATAGGAAAAACGGGGCCTTAGTTGGGTTCTTAGGACCCTCTCTAGGTTTGTTTCGCTCTTTGATGGCTTCCAGATTTACAAGAGTATTAAACTTGCTTCTGGGCAACAAGCTTAAAGATATAAGTTGCTCGCTTAGCTGTTCAACTTGTTTCTCAGGAAGGCCAGTTCCTTCAATAAGAGCTTCCACGTCTCTATCCAAAGCGCCATCCAGGAGGTTTGAACCGCCCTGGCCAGCTGCATTTGGAGTTTCAATGGTTTTGATTTCATCATCTGTGATGAGTCGCAAAGAAAGCATTTTACTGAACTGAGCTTTTTGAGTCCACAGCTGAATACCGACACCATGAACATGAGAGGTAGCAATCCACTCGCCGTTAGGACTTATTCTGAGACAAGTAACCACCTTGTCAACCTTGACAGCATCAATGCAGCCTCCAGCTGGAAGATCCCATGTTCGAATTGTTCTATCAAGTGATGCAGAAATGATCCACCTACCATCAGGGGTAAAATCGAGACTGGTGATTCGATTGGTATGACCAACTAGTACACGGACAATCTTTCTTGTAGCAATATCCAATACTGCAATACTAAGATCGTCTAAGTTGAGTGCGAGCAAGCCGGATCTAGAATGGAGCCGCATCTGGGTTATAGAAGTAGGCAAATCTACAGTCTGCTCGAGTTTACCAGTTTGAAAGTTATGAAAAGTCACCTTGCCATCTAGAGAGGACGAAATTATCACAGTATTCAGAGGGTCAATAGTGACACCGGTAACTGGCTTCGTATGGGCGGCCAGGATCTTCCTTCTGATCTGACCGGATTGGAGGTTATAAACTGCAATACCTCCCGAAGATGATCCAATAGCAGCAAAGTTACCACAGTTCGAGATAGCTATACTCTTCACCAATCCACCGTCAACAGTAGGTAGTGTGTGCTTTCCGACAATTCCTCTCTTTCCACTCCAAGACCGAGCATACGTCAGATTCTTGTGGCCAGTGACAATATTGTCCCATCTATTCTGTTTATCGGCTTGATATGAAAGGGCAGTGATCTCAGGAAACTTCTCCGACAAGGAACTCTTTTTGTGATTATTGGTGGTTCTCTGAGAAAATTGATGAGATTGACTGTCTTTTCGAAGTGAAAAACTCCACAGCGATTGATCTTGAGAACCGGATAATATGAAATGGGATTCTTCGTCAGTGAACTCCAGCACACTTGGTGGAAGAGAATGGCCACCTCTTGATCTTAAGAATCTAGGCGGTGAAGTGATAGTCTTGTTGCTGGAAATGGCAGGATCGAAGACCATTTCATTAAGAAGGTTATCAGCACCGTTGGAAACAACAATGCTCTGTCCATTCAAATAATGGACCCGTGAAACTCCCGAAACTGAACTACCGTGTACTCCTCGGACACTGTGGATTCGACGCCGGCTGTTTAGGTCGTAGAAGAAAATATCACCTCCAAAAGTACCAACAGCCAGATGAGCGCAGCCGTCGGTTCGGAACGAAACACTTGTTACTCTTTCACTAGTACTCAAAGAAAAATAGGTCTCGTCTTTCCTAATATTGTATAGGTACACCTCACCTGCAGTAGTAGCCACACAAACCGTATCCAGAACAGGTGCAGCTTCGACGCATGCAATCTGCTCGTCTCCAAAAACATCAGTGGTGAATAATACCTTGCCAGATCGGATATTGTAAACCAGAAGAGAGCTGTTTGAAACAACCAAAATCTTGTTAAGGTATGTCGGCAGATGCACAAGCTGTTTGACCGATCCAAGAACAGACGGAAGTGTATATGAAGTGTACGCTTCGTAGCTCATCTGCTTCAAGTTGATCTTGAAAGTGTAGACTG
This sequence comes from Zygoascus flipseniorum, assembly GCA_030565365.1. Taxonomy (NCBI): domain Eukaryota; kingdom Fungi; phylum Ascomycota; class Dipodascomycetes; order Dipodascales; family Trichomonascaceae; genus Zygoascus; species Zygoascus flipseniorum. The sequence continues at coordinate 228,356 of JAJMBR010000003.1, forward strand.
TGCTATCGGTGGAAACACACAGATATTCACCGAACAACAAAATATTGTTCACAGAGCCTTCGCTTTCCTTGACATTTTCCAAATCAATCACCAGTTGCAGCTTTCCGCGTTTGTAGATTCCCACGCTGTGATCCCATCCGGCAAAAACATGGTGAAAATGAGAATGAAGACAAGTGATCTTAGATGGAGCCATTGGAGAGCTTACAAACAGCAGCTGCAGGGTAGCAGCATCATAGATGTTGAAAGCCTTCTCCACTGCTGTAGTCAGCAGAAATGTCTGTCCAAGATTGGTTACAGCGAATGGTGTCTCATCAGTAACCAGGCCAATAGTCTATAAATCAGTTAGATCAGCTCGGTTTATTGCAGAAAACTTTTGCAAATCATTAATGACCATTAATCCCTTTGCCTGTACTCACCCTAAACGGACTAAATATTCTGCTTGGAGAAACCGTCTTCTCGGACACCCTTCTCTTTTTCACAGCTTCAGGCATTGGTTGATTGTTTGGTAAATTTATTTTCCAAAAATTAATATTTTAAAAGAATCCCTCATCCCAATTCAGGTGTATTAGTCAGCCACTCAAGTACCATTGCTAAAAACCAAAGCCGCACCTCCAATCAGCAGCATCGAAGCCCACACGCACCGCTGATTTCAGCAGCCATCCCGAGGACTTAGCTTCAGTACTATCACCAAATGGACAAAAAGGAAGAAGAACAGCAGAATACTACTGATAAGGATCGGGGCCGATCCTCGATTGAGCTGGATCTGGAGAAGATCACGGGAATGAAGGAGAAGGAGCTTTATGATCTGCGCCTCGATGAGATTGAAAACTATCGAGCTAGTATGAACAAGAATTCCAGAAGATCCCCGAGCACCAGCTCTGGGCGGGCCGAGGCAACCAGTGCACTTCTTGGTGGCCCTGTCAGACCGAGCCAGCCTAAAATTGGCACGATCGGAGTATGTGCCATGGATTCTAAGGCTAGATCAAAGCCCTGCCGGTCGATTTTGAATAAGCTGATAGAGCATGGGGAATTCGACACGATTATTTTTGGCGATAAAATCATTTTAGATGAAAGTGTGGAAAACTGGCCGACTTGTGATTTCTTAATTTGCTTCTTTTCCTCGGGGTTCCCGTTACAGAAGGCCATTCAGTATGCCGAGCTGAGAAAGCCATTCCTGGTCAATGATCTTCACATGCAGAAAATTCTATGGGATAGACGGTTGGTTCTGATGCTTTTGGACGCATGTAAAGTACCTACACCTAAACGTCTGATTGCTTCCCGAGATGGTGGTCCCAAAGTTGATCAGATCATCAGAGATAAGCTTGCTGGGCATGGTGTGATATTGGATCACGAGCCTGAGGCGAAGATCGAAATGGTTGATCAGGACACTTTGAGGCTGGAAGATGGCAAAACCTTGGTCAAACCCTTTGTGGAAAAGCCTGTTGACGGAGAAGATCATAATATTTTCATCTATTACCATTCCAAGTCAGGTGGTGGAGGCAGACGTTTGTTTAGAAAAATTGGAAATAAGAGCAGTGATTTTGATCCCGAGCTTTCAAATCCTAGAACAAAGGGCTCTTATGTCTATGAGCAATTTATGGATACTGATAACTTTGAAGATGTCAAGGCATATACCGTTGGAAAGGATTTCTGCCATGCTGAGACCAGGAAGAGTCCCGTGGTTGATGGCATAGTGCGAAGGAACACATACGGTAAGGAGTTGAGGTTTATCACAAAGTTATCAGAAGCAGAGCGAAAGATGGCTTCTTCTATTTGTACTGAGTTTGAGCAGTCCATCTGTGGTTTCGACTTATTGAGAGTGCACGGCAAAAGTTACGTGATCGATGTCAATGGGTTTTCCTTTGTTAAAGATAACATTGAGTACTATGATGCTGCTGCTAGAATACTGAAAGAAATGTTCATTCGAGCCAAGGCGGAAAGATATGTGAAATCTCCTCTTGTTGGTGACGGAACACCTGAAGCTGGCAGCTCTGAAACTCGTCGTCAAAAGTGGGTTTTGAAAGGAATCGTTTCTGTCATTCGCCATGCAGATCGAACACCCAAGCAGAAGTTCAAGTATTCCTTCAAGTCTCCATTGTTTATTAATCTATTGCAAGGACACAAGATTGAGGTTATTATCCGAGATAAAGACCATTTGCGCCAAGTTCTTCAAGTTACAGATCAAGCACTGGAACAACAGGCTGAAGACGTCACCAAGCTCAAGCAGCTCAAGCTAGCATTGGAGAAAAAGGTGGATCTTCCTGGAACCAAAGTACAGATCAAGCCGGTACTACGAAAGGTCGAGAGTTTGTCCCAGAATAGCCGAAGCTCTTCTGTGGCTGATTCCGGATCTGTTACACCTGGAGATGAAGATAGCGCAGTTGTGGAGAAGGTTCAGCTCATCATCAAGTGGGGTGGTGAGCCAACCCACTCTGCTAGATACCAAGCACTTGACCTTGGCGAACAGATGAGGAAAGATTTGAAATTGCTTAACAAAGATGTACTCGACGATGTCGAAATATATACATCTTCCGAACGACGTGTTATTGCTTCAGCTCGACTGTTCGCCCAAGCCTTCATGGATGTTGAAGAACTTCCGCAGGGTTCTATATGCGTACGAAAAGATCTTCTTGATGACAGCAATGCTGCAAAAGATCTAATGGATAAGGTTAAAAAGAAGCTAAAACCCCTTTTGAGGCAAGGGATTGAACCGCCTCCTCAATTCACCTGGCCAACTAAGTTCCCAGAGCCATTCATTGTATTGTCACGAGTGGTCGATCTGATGAGATACCATAAGAAGCTGATGGACTTCAGCTTTGATAATCGCAATGTCGATGATTTTCAGCAGCGATGGTGCTGCCACGAGGAACCGCTTCTGTTCAAAGAAAGATGGGATAAGTTGTTTGCGGAATTTGTGTCGGTCGACAAAGTCGACCCTGCCAAAATCTCCGAACTTTACGATACTATGAAGTACGACGGTTTGCACAATCGTCAATTTCTTGAACAGGTTTTCAAGGCTGATGTCAGTATCGCTGGAATGGCACCCCCTGTTAACGATATCCCGTCTCTTAAGGCTAATCTTGGAATTTTCTCCAATAACAATCGACCCAGTTCTGGAGCTTCGTCGTCTTCCGCATCCTCATCCCCTCCTCTCACTGGTACTGGCAGAAAATCCGGACCATTTGACAGCACAGAATACTACGCATTACGGGAGCTTTACCGGCTTTCAAAAATCTTGTTTGATTTCATTTGCCCTCAAGAATACGGTATTGAAGATCAGGAAAAGCTTGATATTGGCTTGTTGACATCCATGCCATTAGTGAAGCAGATCTTTAGCGATATTGAGAGAATGAAAGATAGTGAAGCTGGTGGATCTGTATTTTACTTCACAAAGGAGTCACACATCTATACCATGCTCAATGTGCTATTTGAAAGTCAGATTCCTACTAGAATTACTAGAAATATGCTGCCAGAGCTTGACTATTTGACGCAGATCCAGTTCGAGCTATACCAATCTGAAGAGCCAGAGACAAACGAGAAGTCATTTTCCATTCGTATTACTATCTCTCCTGGTTGCAACTCACAATCTCCTCTAGATGTGCAGTTGGATAGCAAACACTGTATTTCTTGTATTCCTCGGCAGGGTCTGACCAGACATTTGGATTCAGATATTGTTATGTCAAAGTTGCGAACTAGATTCAGGAGAGTGAATATGCCCAAGAAATTTATTCCAGTTAACATCAGCAATGACGACGATAAAAATAGTGGAGACGAGAATTCTGGGGATACTTCTGCTGTGTAAACCCTGATGGAGACGATTGCTTACGTTCTATATCTATGTAGATGATTTGATATATATATATATGAAGGTGTAAATGAAAAGCTAGTTTGGCCTATAACATGATGAGTTGTTCAAATAAAGCTGATATGCTCTCACCATTGTGGTTCCTTCGAATGCATTCAGCAAAGATAGGTGAAATATCAATGACTGTGAGTTTGGGTGACTTTCCGGAAATTGGATAGGTATTGGTCACCACGATATGATCGATATACTTGCAGGCAGTAAGCTTATCTAGCGAGCCATTGGAAAAGACACCATGAGTAGCGACAATATAGACAGCTTTAGCGCCGCAGTTCTTCGCACAATGTTCAGCAGCGGCAATAAAAGATGACGGTCTGTCAATCATGTCATCGAGCAGAATAGCAATTCGATCTCGTACATCTCCAACTAGAGCGATGAGTTGCTCTGTTTTGGGGGAGAATTCTTCGTCATCTGAATCTTGAGCAGCAACAGATCCACCCAGAGCGTGCTGGAGATCCTTGCCATTATTGGAGTATATCGAAGCAGAGAGATCGTTAGAAGCGTCATGATCGCCCGAGTCTTCTGATTCTTCTTCGGCTGTAGAATTCTCTGGAGATTGGTAGTCATCGTCAACCACATGACCGTCAATGACTCTAGCCACCTGGATACTATGAGCATTGAGAGAAGAATCTTCATCGTCATCAGAAGAGGAAATAGCGCCACTCGAATCATCGTGAACATGCAGGAATTTGTTGATGTGAGTCTTCTTCTGGGGAGATTCCTGAGTGTTGCTGTTCAGACGAGACAAATTCCGGTTAGATAATATCCTAGACAATGGTTTATCTTTTGTTCTTCTTCTGTCAGTATGAATCATGGCAAAATCTACCTTGAGAGCATCGGCCAGAGCAGTGACTCGTTTTGTTCCTCCGGGGTTTTTGGACACAATAACTGCCGATTTGAGATAATCGGGAACATTATGCTTGATCCAGCGAGCCAGCGTAGGAATAGCAATAAGATTATCCACTGGTTTGGTGAAAAAGCCTTGCATTTGCGTAGCATGTAAATCCATGGTAATAACATGATCAGCGCCGGCCATGATAAGCAAGTTGGCCAGCATTTTTGCCGTTATAGCTCCTCGATGTTTCTTCATTTTACTCTGCTTGGAGTATGGAAACATGGGGATCACCGCGGTGATCTTGTTGGCCGAACCACCTCTGCAGCCAGAAACCAGGATCAAAAGCTCCATGATGTGGTCATTGACGGAATCTGACGACGACTGGACCACATAGACGTCCTCATCTCGTACCGACACTCCAATCTCAATCGAAGTTTCTCCGTTAGAAAATTTGCGCAGAGTGCACGGCGCTGATTCGACGCCCAGCCGGTTACAAATCAATTGGCCAAGCTCGGGGTGCGACGAGCCGACGAATACATGAGACTTTCGCATGGTGCTGATGGTGGGGGGGGGCTAGAAGGACAAAAATTTTAGGAGGTCCTGTCGCACCGTGAGATAAGTGCTGAGTCAGCGGACCAGGGCCGACGACTCGCGGTAACAGCCGAGCACAACAGAAACATGGCTATTATGATAAAAGTGCGAGTACAGAGCACTATTGACTGATTTCCTATCTACTTTTATATGGACTTTAGATGCATTGTTGTTGGAAATCCTTAGCTAGGCTTGTGCTGCTGTATACTAGCAGTCTGCTCCGCTACTTTGAGTAGGGTGTGAGATGAAAATGCAATAAGAGATTGAAGCAATTGTGGGCCAAAAAACCAGTACCAAGATGAAATTCAGGTAACCCAGCAAAGATCGCGACTTAACGCAGTTCGCTGAAAGTTATTTTTCACTGGTTATTTGTTTCCATTGTTGTGTCTGTTGTTCGAGTCGGGCTGTGGCTTGGCATTCTCCGGCAGGCTAGTTAGCTGCAAACCGGTGCAGCGCGGTACAGCCTCGGCATACATGCTGATACCGCACTGCTGTAAATCGATATTAAGATGAGCAGTAGTATCGGTGCTATAGGCTCATGCTATATGGCTGTGCGAACTCGTGTATGTCGTGTACTGTTGGAGAAGAACTCCTTGCTCGTGTCTCCACTTTTGTGGATCTACTGTCATCCTCAACCAAGATCGGATCAGCCAGCTCAAGAAAATGGCATCCGGAAACTGATAGACCAGGCTAGACATGAAGGCTGGCAATATTAGGGGGATTCTAACATTTACATGGAAATATGTGTTATTATCCATATTATGTGAAATATATATGTTTAGCGAAAATGATTGTATAATCCTGGTTGAGCTGAACTTCTACCAACTGTCGTCGCCATTATGCATCTGAAAATTATCGAGGAGTGTCTCCTAGAGACAACCGAACCGAGCCATGAGCGAAAAAGATGACGGGTTTATCCCTACCAAAAAATCTCGACGACGCAATAATAAAAATAAATACATTGCTAGGGAAAAAACGTCTTTGGATTTTGTCAAAGAAATTCTCAGCATGAAACAGGAACTATCTTTGTCGAAACCATTTAAGGCAGTAATGGATCATACACCAAAACTCAAACCTAACAAAATCCACTGTCTGGCATTGGGAAGTCCCACCTCCACTGATACATCTGTAGGATATCCTCGTTATCAGACTGCATTTCTTCTTCTCCTCGCTGAAAATTATAATGTAGATCTCCGAAACGTCTATGTTTATGATCCAGTAATCTCAGATCAAGATTGTCAACTCCTTCAAGAACTGGGCATAAAACATCCCAATCGGAAGATAGACACCTCTAATGTAGATGGAACTCTCTTCTATCTACCGCATGCTCCTCTGCCGGTCATTGACAGTCTCATAGCCCTAGCTGAGGATCACCCCTCCATTTCCATCATAGGCAATCCCATTTACTCCTACGAAGACAAAATCTACCGGGAGGACGCAAAACAGCAAACCGCTCTGTTAGGTGCAATCAAATCCAAGTCCTGGTCAGAATACATTATTCCTGACAAACTTTCCGCGAATGAACGTTATGGTCCTGCCTTGAGCAGCATGGCTATTCAGTGCCCTCTACAACCGTTAATTTTTGATACCCATGCTGATAACTGTACATCTTCGACTCCACCGCCCGGGAGATGAAATACTTTTTTTCAAAAACCATTAATTTATCTATTTATCATATGTTTCACATCCATATTTCTCAAGGCATGCATCTTATGCCTTCTCATAGGCCTCCCAATTATCCAGAATAGCTTTTATCTTCTCGCTACCAGTGAGTTTGTATACCTCTTCAAAGTATTCCTTGGTTATCGCAAATGGCTTGGCAGTCAAGTTGGGGATGTACTTTCCGATCAAACTGGCAGGTTTCACAGCTTCCTTGGGAATCTTCTTGACCAAGAAGTTCTTAAACGGCTTGACGCCGCTTCGCAGGTACGACGAATGGAATGGCACACTGATTCCTTTCAAAGGTATACAAGCATAGCCTCGTTCCAAGTCAATCGGTTGAGGTTTAGCCTGGCTCTGAGCTGCAACTTCGACGACAATCTCAGACAGGTGGTCCTTGACCTTCTCAATGGGCATAGTCTCGAGCAATTTGTCAATAGAGATACTCTGCACCTTAACGACATTCAACACATTGGTCAAAGTGTCTAATGCTCGCAAATCTCCGGCAGCAACGTACTGCTGGTTTTCAACATTGAAGTTGACAATCTCCAACAGCCACTTGGTCTGTGCAGACACATGATCAACGACAAATCGCAAAGCAGCATCGTTGAAAGTCTTGGAGACTCGAGAAGGGTTGACAGCAACCATACCGTAATTTGATCGGCCTTCAGAGTCTCGAGGGACAGCAACTTGCATTGTCATACCTCGATAGAAGACGACATCAACCAGGTTTTCAACAGGCATAACTTCTGCAAGAGAAGCTAATGCGGAATACTCACCCAATGAATGGCCTGCAAATGATGAATCCTCGTTAATCAGTCCTTTAGATTTCATGTCCTCAAATGATGCCTTCTCCATCAGGGTCAGAGCCGGCTGAGTAAACTGCGTGGCAGACAGTAAACCAGTGTCGCTCTTGAAGGTATAAAAGTCAGTATCATCAGTGATATCCTTAAAAATCTTTTCACTTTTGATAGAGCCGTCCTTCTCATCAATAGTCTCGAACATCATGGCCATATAATTGTCTCGAATAGCAGCTCCCTGGGCACCACCAAAATGAACAGTGAATTCTTTGGGGTTATTTTTGACAATGTCAATAATGGAAAAGCCGTAACTTTCCAGAAAATGGCTGTCTGCTCGGTCCCAGACAGCTCGAGCCACCTCGCTGGACTCGTACAGATCCATGCCCATACCTTGTTCTTGAGAGCCCTGCCCAGTGAACACATAGGAAGTATCAGGCTGATCAACCTCGGCCTCACCAATAAGAACAGTTTCCTGAGTTTCTTTCTTAATTGACATAACTTTGATAATTTTTCGACCATTAATCATGCCAACATGCTCAAGTTTAGTCTCGATATCATCGTTGGGTAAAACCATGCCGACAAAAGAGCAATTGAAAGCTCGGACTCTGTTTATCTTGTTCTCAGCAGCCCAAGTTTCGATAAGCGATCTGACAGAAGCGGATGAAAACATTCCGTGGGTGATGGTACCAGGAAGCTTGACATACGCAGCAAATATTCGAGAAACATGAATAGGGTTATAATCACCGGAAACATTAGCATAAGGCTCGTTACTGGTAGGTGCTCGGGTGGTGAGATTGATGCCCGAATTCAAAGGGATCGGTCTCTCAAATTGAACAGGCTGCTCAACTGTCTTACCATATCGCTGCAGATAATCAGTGACAGGGTTGCCGAAAGATGTGCCTGCAAGGTACTCGATGCTGGCAATTTGGATGCTCTCATTTGAGGGCAGTTCCATCATAACCTGTCCAGTAGTCTCAACACTACTGAAAACCTTCTCGTTCTTATACTTGATGATTGAGTTGAGTCTGAAAACTATAGACTGTCCCAGCAAATCAATGGAGTCATCCTCAAGATGGAACCATTCTTTAGATTTCAGAACGGCCACATCTTTAGGACTCTTCAGGTTGAGCTCAACAGGGGTCTCCTCTCGCCGCTGGAAAGTCGTCTCGTAGTCAGTGAATTTACCCCTATACAAAAATTGAGAGGTAACTTCCATAATTGGTTGGTTGGTCTTCTTGTTTTTCAGTATGCCTGAAACTTCAACAACTTTTCCGGCGGTCTGGATGACAACAGACTTCAAAGAAGCAGTAGTGATGACAGTGTCTCCTTTTTTCAGGTTATCAGCTCCAGGGAACATCTTGAAACCATTCTGCAAATGAACCAATCTCAATATATCGCCGTTGATGGAGCTGGGGAAAATAGCCATAATAATAGCCTTCCATCCGGTGACAATGGCAAAATCCATAGGAGCATACGTAACCTTTCCAGATCTCTCAACAAATGCCTCACCATTATTACCAACTGTCTGGACAAAGTCACTAATAGCCTGGCCCTCAACAACAATTTCGTCTCCATTCCAAGGTTTGGTGACATCGAAGTCAAGTTCGGGCTTAGAGTCAGCACCAAACCAAGCTGCCCAATAGAACTTTTTGATTCTCTCATTTCGATCGGACATCACTTCTTGAATAGGGGCAAAACCCATATCCGGAAGGTACTTATACTGCAGCTCCAAAGCGACGGGTCTCTTGTCGAAGTTTCGTTCATCAATCAACAGTACCTTGATCAGATCCTTTCCAGCTTTGAAAATCTGAACAACATTGGTAAGTTTGCCATTAATTGGCTCGTACACGTTAATTCGAGTCTTCTCAGCAATTTCGGGATACTCGATCTCCACCTTTATACCAGGAGTTGGGGCGAGAACATTCTTTAGTGGATTGATCTGATGCTCGGTGCCTTGCACGATGATATTCGTAGACAGCAAGGCATTTCTCCAGGTATACTTCTCACCCGCAATGAGGTTAATCCAGTCATCAGCGAGAGGCAGAGCCTTTTTGGTAGCCTTGGAATCTATCTTATAATAGACAGAGTCCTGGGAAGGTCGAACGACGGTAACATATGAACCGACGCCGGCGATTTTTTCTTCCAGATCAAGAACAGAATAGGGTTTTCGACCACCGAATGACTCAATAACGGGGATCTTAGTCTCGTCACCTCCATAAGTATCTTTGACCAATTTGGAAATATGGCCGTTATGGATATTATCCAAAATATCCTTGATAGGAATGTCTTTCTCAGTCGAATACTGTGCAGATACAGGACCCTGCAAGATACAGATTCGTCCAACATCCTCATCAACAACGGCAGCAAGATCTTCACACTGCCATAAGGAATCTTTCTTGAAGTAAAACTCAAAGTTCTCGTCCAATACTGGAACAAACGGAACGGGTTTCTGAGTAGGTCGCCGACAGAGAATGAGGAAATAGTCCTTGTCTTGAGCATTGATAATCTGCTCTTTGGCCTCAGGGTAGCGTTCAAATAAGAGCTTCAAGAATTCAAAGGGTTCATCAAGCTGACTGTAAGATTGCAATAGAGACAGTTTGTCGTTGGCACTGGTGAAACGTTCTTCAACTCTTCGAATAAAGTCGCCAGTAAAATTTCGCAGAGTAACATCAATCCATCGCTTCTCTTTCTTGACATACTGCAAGTCGATTAGCCGGGAAACAACCTCGGCATATGTCATATCCTCTACATCAACAACATCACCAGAGAACTTACGCCCAAACCAGGTCTTCTGAAAGTCGGCATTGAGTTTCTTGATAATATAGTCCTTTCTTGCAAGGAGAGCAGCCACTCGCTTAGGTCGAGGAACGCTGAAAATCATGTTATCGAGCTCGTGCCAAAACAAAACACCTCGAGTAGCCAACTTGTGGATAGGTTCGCCCATCTCGGAGAGAACAGTGATTACTCCACCAGCAGCCTTCTTGTAGGTGTTTTCCCAAAGATCATCGGTCACGCCGGGAGCATCTACAATTGCCTGCTTGGCAGCTGGAGAAGTAAATGATTCTTTTGCAACCATGCATCGAGAACCGAACAGGACACCATCAAATGGCATATGAGGATAGTTGAACTTAGAAGCCCATTCACCCGTCAGGTAAGGATAAGTGTCTTCAACACCACCGAAACCAGAGCCAGCAACGAGAATGACATTAGGCTGCTTTCGAATTTTAGCATACATCTGCAAAAGGGGAGCGTGGAAATCCTCGAAGGAGTGATGTCCTCCACCTCGTCCACCAGTCCACTGAATAACAACAGGAAATGTGGGATTAGCTGCAGCAATGGCAACAGCCGTAGAAATACTCTCAACGCTACCAGGCTTGAAAGAAATATGCTTCAGTCCAAGATCTCGGATGTAACCGTTGGCAACTTCAACAGAAGGAACACCTGCTCCAATACACAAGCCTTCAATGGGGAACCCGTCTTTCCTCAAATTCTCAATCAGAGGGATACACCACTGAAGCATGACAGGATTTACGTATAAGACGTTCAAAGAGATACCAACACCGGGCTGTACACTCTTCTCAATCTGCTTAAATGCATTGACCAACATGGAAGGCATAAAGTATCCACCTCCAGCAAGTTCAACGTGATAGCCAGAAGACAAAATAGCGGAAACAAACTCGGGTCTAACAGTGGTAGGAGTCATTCCCGGAACCATCAGAGGGGGCCGACCAAGCATTCGGGAAAATTTGGTGTCTACAAATACCTGGCCAGACGAGGTCTTGACCAGCTTAGGGGAAAATTCTTTCACCCAGTCCAATGCAAACTTGACAGCAGAATCGTCGCGATCAAAAATCTCTTGTTTAAAGCCAAAATCCTCAGTTCCAACTCCATTGTCAAAAGTACTAGCAAGAATGACTCTCACACCGGTACCTTCTTTGGACCGCTGAGTTAATGCACCAATTCCTGAAACGCCACCTGGACCGAAATCCAAAATGTGAGAGCAGGGGAAGTTCACCGCGAGGTCCCAGTCAACAATATGGGAGGTTACAAGCTCTACAGCCCTAGCCACAAGTGAGCCTGATGTGTATTTCCTCAGATCAATACCATTTGCTGTGTCAACAACGGGGATACTCAACGACTTGGGATCCCAGGCAACACCTGCAGATTCCAAATCCTCAATAATGAGCCTGGCAGCATCGTTCAAATGATGTGAGTGGAAAGGTACGGAGATAGGCAAGAACTTGTTGGAAAACTTGAGCTTTCTCTGGGAGTGCGGAACTCTGCCTTGGTTCAACCCGGTGGCAGCCTTTACCTTTCGAAGAGTGAGGTTGAGGCCGTAAAGAGATTGAGGGGGGCCGGAAACTACCACAGATCTGGCCGAATTCACCAGGGAGATGACATTCTGTTTCTCTTTTGGCAAATGTATATTGGTTTGTTCAACATATCGCTCAACCTCTGATCGGGGAAGACCGACAATAGCCAGCATTGGAGTAGGTGTGCCCTCATTCTCGGCCACCGAGTCTTCCAGAATTGAAGGGGGCAAAGAAGTCTTGGGATACTGCTGTTGGACGCGGAAACCGATGTAAAAGAAAACAGACATAGTTTTCAAGGAGTTTTCGTAGAAATCATCCCAGTCACCTGCAGAAGCAATGGCAATGGCAGTGACAATACCTTGCGAGTGACCAGTAGTTCCACTGATATATTTTCTGAGTCCCCCAGGAGTGAGACCTAGGATTTTAGCTGTAAGTGCAAAATGGGCAAGCTGAATAAGGCCGATAACCGGCACAGAGACAGGAGCAGCGACCAAATAGTCTGTATCAGGGGTCTTCTCTGGGGATCTGAGCCAGGTAAGAACGTCTAGCCCCTTGGTGAAAATCTTCTGAGCATCGGGGTTATCTCTAGAGAGCTGGAGGAGTCTCTTAGTCAGAAGCTCGATATAGTCTGCAATAATTTCACCATAAATATTGTAAATTTCCCGGAGTTCTTCGAAGTAGTCTTCAGTATTGCCCTGGCCGCCAAATACAGCGTAGATTGAGGCTCTACTGTCGGAAACGGCACGCATGAGAGCAGACTCGTATGCCTTGATGGGTCGATTTGCCGCCAGCCGGGCAGCATAATACCACTGGACGACCTTCTTGGCTTTTTCCGTGGTTGTGAGAGGGCTTTGTTGAGCTTCATCTAGCTCCTCCTCGGAATCGAGCTGGAGACGAGCAGCAACGGCATGAACATTATTGCCTTGGAGGTATCTTCCCTCGAACTCATTGAGGGATAATGAAAGGACTTCATCATAAGGACCAGGCTCTTCCTGGACGAGAGATGCAGTGAATCCGAGAAAAGCAGCGAGGAGCTCCGTAGGAGAGGCAGGCTCGTCGTCACCAGCAGCATCAGGAGTGGGAGAAGGAAGGGAGGCCTTGAACTGATCGCGCAATTGGCTGAAGTTCAGGTAAAGGGAAGTAGGGACCAGCAAAGTGTGTTCGATGGATCCATGCGTAAGAGCAATGGGACGAAGAGTAGCAGCGCTATGAGGAGTAGCGACTCCAGTATCGAACTGTTGAGTTAGATAAGTGGCCAGACCAGATTCAAGAGCAATTGAAGCAAGTTTCTATCCTTTAAAACATAAAAGAGCGAAACTATTGTTATACATACCCCCGCCATTGTTATACCACTAAAAACAGATCACAGACTAGACTGGAGTTGAAGTATAGAGCTAATGCGTCAATTTAGGTTTCGGCGCCAGACTCCGAGCAGACGATGATCTGATGGAATATTTTCTTTGAATACAAAAAATATTTTGAGGGAAATGCCCAGTATTTAAAATAATCCCAGTATCGTCTTATATCCAAACTTACCTCGAAGATTAGCTTGTGAGTGTGTGATGGTTGAGGGTAGAGATTGAGATTCCGTTCGAGTTTTGGGTTACTTTTCCCATCACTCCTATTAGGGGCCAACCCAACAGCACTACTCAACGTTGAGCTAATAGAGTGGTCAAACCAACTAACACAGAACGACCGGACAAAAAAGACCAGTATCCCGTAATAGTGGCCAGATATTTTTCAAATATCAGATTCTGTATCTACTACATCGTTTGCATAGCTTCTACTGATGCTTGGCCGCCTGGTTGTACCACGAACCGCGTTGCCTTCTCAATCCCCAATCATCCTCTTTTGCTGGGGTGCCATTGGGGAACTGGTGAAATGGGCTCAGCCGTGCCTGTGTTGAGCGTTGAGTTCGGGTCGACGGAGAAACTACGTCTGGGGTGAGGCAGAGTATTTCCGATGGTTTTTTATTAATTTTTTTAAAAATGATACAGGCATATGCTGGATTTGTTGGCCAAGTGGCTTTATTGTATCAAGATCATAAATGAACTATGATTTGTAGCAGCCTTTGTCTACCTACCGATTCACCAGAGGCAAGATGAGCTCTGAGTAAATCTCAGGAGAGAAAAACTCCGCGGAATTGATCCGATGGTGCTTCTCAGCAGATACCAATGTTGACCCCACTGGAAATACGCTTAATCATACTGTATTACAAATATAGCTTACAAATAGATAAATCATCGTCACGTACTGACAGCAGTAGCATAAATGTTGTATTGAACGATCATTGTTTGATTCCTGCTTGAGTCGCATGCATGACGGAAAATGGTAGCCACTGAAGACTCACAGCTGTCAGATATTCCATAAAGTTGCTATCCTCCGCGTCATCTCTATTAATACGCTGGGTGCCTTATCAATTGAGATTCTACACCGTCCCTGGTAGAGCTGCTGCTCAAAGCCAGATCTGGATCGTCACAGTGCCACAGTCCACTTGTTCGGCCCACAATGGAGCCTCATCACAATTACATGCTTCTTTCTCGGTTATCTGTCAGGTGCAGTATAAAAGCACAACTATAGCCGTTGCCAGATTTTATATGGTGCACTCCAGGAATCCCCACGTCCTCCGTAGTTGAAATTGTTTCGTTTTCATCATGGCTCTGGACATTGTATCTTGGGTTGTCGATGAGAAAGCCGCCAAGCCTACATTTTGTTTACGAATTGCCATTTTATTTGATTAAATAATATTAATATACTAATTTAAATTAATTATTATGACGAGACCACTACGTCGTATCCTAACGCTGCTACTGTTTTTGATATTAGCCTGTTCATTGTTCCGATTACGCACGATAGCATTCTTGGGTACAGACAGTGCATGCAAATCATTTATCACGATATCCCACACCATTAAGCTTCTGATACTGTTATTCTGCAGGAAATAGGAGTCTCCTTGTTAATCCGGATAACTAGCAGGTCATCCCATGCTTGCGACAGATCTTTTGCCGACCACCCACTCTATTGTAGGCCTCGACAAGTCATAGAGTTGGTGATCAATTCATCCCTTTTCCCCCCTTCCCCATCCTGAAAAACATTATCACCAAACAGCTTACTGATCTCAACATAAATGTTTTATACCACCGCGTAGGTCTTATTATATACGATCTCCATCGCCAGAATCCAACCCGTATGTGTACTTTAAAATCATCGGCAGAAATCCAAGATTTTCGTCAAAGGAGTAAATCGGGATCGATTTCGAATATACCGACCGAAATGTCCAGTAACATCAAGTACGGATATTACTGGCATACCTTTACTTTTCCGGTAAGCTACCAATTGCTTGATATCCGCCTGAGAGCATCGCTCATCTCGCTTGCTACACAAGATTCTCGTATATCTGTCCCTGATAGAGAATTATTGGTGGACTAGTGCGTGAGGGAGTTCCGCTGGCAGACATGTCGGACTTACCCAAAACAGCTAAGCGGAGATGCTTCCCCCCTTACATACTTCGTATCTGAAAAAATGGGTTTCCTTTGCTAAATACTTCCAAGATATAAATGAACGAGCCAATTTATGTTTTATTGCAAAACATCCACATATTCTGATAGGTAGAGCTCTTTTTGGAGAGGTCCGACCTGATTTTAAGTTATAGGTAATAACAACCCAGGGTATTGCAACGTAGCAACAAGCCAACCTCTGCCACTATGCCACTACCAGACTATTTTCAACATAAAACCTCTTATTTTCTTAGCAGCCCTAGAGTTCAAGGAGAACTGAAAACTCCCGCCCATTTCTTCTAGAGCAACGTGCATATACATGTTATATACACTCAATACGAAGAGCTCAATTTATGAACTGTGGTCTGATCCGGATAATTCACTGTATTTATTATAGATTAGTATCATTGATGGTGGATTAATTTAGCTGTTATTGATGGTAGTTTTATGCTCCAGTCGGTGGAGTTAACAACTGAGAAAAGGCCTTGACTACTCCTAATAGGACACCTGGAAGGGTTTCGTCTTCCGAAGTGTATCCAGATTCAGTAGTATCACCAGCTGCAGCTGCAGATGCACCGGAGGTGGTAGCTCCCGTTGCAGTTCTAGTGGTAGAACCGCTGGGGCCAGAAATAGTTCCGGTAGTATCCCGCTTATATTTCCCGCCACTAGTGCCTCCGTACAATTGAGCAAAGGCCTTGGCTACTCCCTGGAGGACACCCGGAAGTGTTTCGTCTTCAGAAGTATATCCAGATTCAGTGGTGTCACCATTAGCAGCTGAACCAGAAGTCACAGCGCCGGCTGCAGTTCCACTTGGGGTAGCCGTGCTGCCAGAACTCGTGGAGCCAGTAGATCCGGTTGCGGCAGTGGAACCAGTGGAACCAGCGCCACTAGTGCCTTCGAATAATTGACCAAATGCCTTGACTACTCCCTGGAGGACACCCGGAAGTGTTTCGTCTTCAGAAGTATATCCAGATTCAGTGGTGTCACCATTAGCAGCTGAACCAGAAGTCACAGCGCCGGCTGCAGATCCACTTGGGCTGGCCTTGCTGCCAGAACCAGCGGAGCCGGTAGATCCTTTTGCGGCAGTGGAACCAGTAGATCCGGTAGATCCGGTAGAGCCTGTAGCACCTGTGGAACCAGTAGAGCCGGTAGATCCAGTAGAGCCGGTAGAGCCTGTCGCACCTGTGGAACCCGTAGAGCCGGTAGAGCCTGTCGCACCTGTAGAGCTATTAGAGCCAACGCTAGCTCCAGCTCCAACGGAGGAACTACCAGAACTGGATCCTGAACCACCAACACTCACACCTACACTAGATGAAGGAGAAATATCTGCACCAACCTGACCGTTGGCGCCCTGAACGCTGACAGCGACGCCAGTAGGGGCAACACCGACGGCAACACCGCTACCAACAGCCAAACTAAACCCAGCAGAGTTCACGGCAACTCCGACAGACTGAGAAGCAAGCAAGTCGTTATTTTTCTGGCCGGAGCTTGAGGGAACTAGTGCACTAGTAATAGCAGAGACAGCAAAAGATGTGGGAAGAGAAGCAATAGTAAGAGATGTAGAAGAAGCGGCAGATGAACCAGCAGAAGAGGTGGCAGGAGCTGCGGCGGCGGCGGCAGAGGGAGCAGAAGCACCGGCAGCGGCGGCAACAGCGTTAATTGCACCGGGAATAGCATCCGATACTGCTACAATGTTGGTTGATCCAGAGTTGAAAGTGGCAGGAGCCAGAGCAACACTCTTATCCTCCAGATCAAATACTGCATAAACAGATCTCAAAAATGTATCACCAAAAATATAAGGCGATTCATCAGAAGGCATAATGGACAAGACATAGGGGGCTTTTGTCACGCCATCGACCACCAAGGAAGATTCAATGACCATCTCATCTGCAGGGATGACAAAATCAACACCAGACAAGTTAACTGTCAAGGCGGGGAGAGCCGAAGATTTAGATGAGACGTAGTAGAGGCCAGTCTGCTTATCGTATGCTCCATTGTACTGTTTGGCAATGGCGTCAGCAACCGCAGTAGGAAAATAGCAGAAGGTGGTACCAGTATCGAGCAAACTATGAAAGTTGTTGGTATTTATGGTAGAAGTTCCAACTTGAATGCCAGACACGGAGATAACGAACTGGCCATCTTCAACCAAAGGGTATGAGTAAAGGGTGCCATTGTACTTGGAGGTGTCAACTCCGCCGAACAAAATTCGGCCCGAGGCTGCGGAATAGTTATCAATGTACATAGAATAGAGCTTCTTCTTGATGAGCCCCTGATCGTACATGCTCTGGGGTACATTGGAATACTTGTTAGGATGACTGGACTCGTTCTCCAAAAAGCCTAGACCAAAAACGCCCTCGCCAGCAGCCTTATCGTTGACTAAACCGAAGCTCTGACTCTTGAGAGTGGCTCCACCAATTGTCAGAGTATCAGTCGACCAAGTACCGGCTGCTGAGCCTGAGCCGTACTTGATATTGAAAGCCGTATTGTTGCTGCTGAAGGTGGATGATTTGCTCTGGTCAAACACAGTGGTCTGGCCCGATTTTGGGCCGTTAATCCACAAGTCAGACGAACCGGTATCCAGAATAGCTACCTGGTTTTGCGCAGGTGTACCTGCACCGTAACTGATTGTATAACTGCCGTAGACATCAGATACTGCTCGCTTCCTGAGCGAATTTGAATTTCGATTGTTGTATATCTTCAATGCAATGACACCGTCAGGTACACCATCAACTGAGGTATCAGCAATGGGCTCAGCAACAGGAAGGGATAGAGCAGCATTGGCCAAGACAATAGCTGCACCAAGTCCGGTAAGAAATCTAACCATTTTCGAAGGAGCTATACGGGAACAAGTAGAACTGAAGGAAAGACTGGGCCTTAACGACAGAGAAAATAGTTCCGCTAAATCAGATAGCAACAGTTGAAAATAGTTCAATATGAATTCACATGTTGCCTTGTGATTTATATATGTCAGGGCTGATGGAGGTTTCGTACCTGGGCTGAAACAAGTCCTTCACAATTGCAAAACAAAGTTTGAATTCTTCTATGACACGAGTACAAAATTTCTTTTGCCTGTGCTCAGGTTAAGTGCAATTTTCCATTAAGGGTCTCAGACTTCCCCGTCTTATTGATGGGTGCATAGGGCCATCTGTTGGTGACTACCAAGCTGGTACCAAACCTTGTTGCTTGTTTCGCACTTCAAGGCACGGCCATTCGTTTCAGCCGCGAGTTATCACCTGCGTACGCCGTTATTTGTTCCCTCTATTTGATGCATAACTTAATGAACCTGCTAAGTCATCAAGCACGCAAAAGGTGCGCCCTGGTCGCGCCTCTTCTACGAACAACGGCTCCACCTAAAAGCAATAAGATCAGAGCCATATCACCATGCCAAAAATTTGAGCTTAGTGGCCCACTACGGGCCACTAATGTAGCTGGCCTACTAGCGCAACATACCCTGCAACGGTGAAGATCGAATTCTGATGGCTACATGACCTTTGTTACCTAGTTGAAGTGATGTTCTCTATGTCGATGACTCCCGAGGTCCAAAAGTGTTAGAAAAAATCCCAAGGATGCTAATTACTGACGCGAGAGCCCAGACTCTGAACGAGCATTCGGCCCGCTGGGCTGGATTTTCTATGCAGTACTTCATGCGCCTGGTTGATTGATAGATGCTGTCACAAGAAATGAATGTGCGAAGAGTTTCCTTCCCCAAGGTGGAGTCGGACTTACCTAAAACAGCTGTGCGGAGACGCATCGAAAGTCTTCTTGCTGATCTCCGCAACACCGACATCTCAGCACAAGCTCTAGCAAATATATGTTCGAAACCTTCATTACAAATACGGTCCAGATATTAAACCCTCCTATTGGTTTCGCACCTTGAATGCTACCAGTTGCCTCAACCGAGAGCGAGATTTACGGCACTATCATATATAGTTCTTTCGTTCTTCATGCATAATTAAATCAACATTATTAAATCATAAGCATACTAACTGTTCATCCCTAATTGCATTAAATGGCAAACCAGACCAGGCCAGGCTGGGCCTACGCAAAATCAATAGGACCAAACCTATGTCATTCCACCAAAAACCAACTCGGTAGGGACTGCAGCTCTAATGAATGTCGCAGTCTCCATAGGATCATCAACAATTCGCACTTAGGGCCCTTTACAAGTAGTCATCATTCATGTGACTAAAGCCCTTAAACTGCTCCTGCATCTGCGCAGTCAGTACGGTGGTCACAGGCGTCAAGGCTGGTGGCTCATCTGTAAACTCCGTGTCGAAATTGCTTACATCCGTAGCACTCGTGATAGTAGGAACATAAGGTGGTGCGACTCTCTTATTGAAGATATCGTCAAAATTAATGTTCCTAAAATAAGGATGCGCCATTATTTCTTCTGCATCTCGCGGTCCGGCGCCAAGACGCTTTTCGGGGTCTCGAGTTAGGAGTTCCTGAAGGATTGAAACACTGTCACGCGGCATATGGATAGGATATAGAGGCTCATCAGATAAGATGGCATCAAACACTTCGTCTTCATCATCTCCACGGAATGGTGACTTTCCAAGAAGCATTTGGTAAATTAAAACTCCAAATGCCCACCAGTCCACTGCTCGTCCGTACTTCTGTTCCAGTAAAATTTCAGGTGCCATGAATTCTGGTGTGCCACAAAATGTACCGGTTGTCTTACCATACCACATGTCTTCCTTACAAAGACCAAAATCAGCAATTTTGATGTGGCCACTCAACGTAAGTAAAATATTGTCCAGCTTCAGATCTCGGTAGATAACACCATTGTCATGGAAATACTTGAGAGCCAAAAGCACTTCCGCTGCGTAAAACTGAGCTCGCCGAGGTGTGAATAACTCCTTCTGAATATGCCACATTAAGTCTCCACCATTAACATATTCCATGACGAAATATACTCGATTTTCCGTCTGGAAACAGGAATGCAGGTTGGTCAGGAAAGGGTGCTTCATAGCAATCAAAAACACTCTCTTCTCCGATCTAGTACTTTCAACTTCATCATTTTCAATGATGAAATCCTTCTTTAAAACCTTAATAGCGTACAAATTTCTTGTCCTCTTACTTTCTGCAAGCATGACTTTTCCAAAATTTCCTTTGCCAAGCACGGAAACAAAGTTGAAATCGTCCAAGCCCACCTTTCTCTTTTTCCCTTTCTTTTTAGGTGAGCTGGGTACAACTGCCTGCTCAGTAGTCTGTTTAATAGGCGAAGGAGATCGTGGTTTATCTATCGTCGTTGGTTGTACCATTGGCACATGCTGTGGCTCTTGAGGAACAGCCGTAATTGTCTGGACAGGGCCTTGCTCTTTTGATGCATAAACGTTTCGTGGAGGACTTTGTCGCCCATATCCGCCCTGCGGAGGACCATAGGTTTGGTTTGTACCGTAGCCTGCTGGTTGATGATAACTAGACACAGCAGATTGAGATTCCTGCCGTTGCTGCTCATGATCAGGATGGGGGAAACGTGGTCCCTGAGTAAGATCAGACTGTTGTTGTACTTGCTGTTTGGGGTAAGAACCACCAGAAACATTTCCATAGTCCTGGCGTGGCTTGACCACGTCCTGGGACTGAGGCTGCTGCTGAGGAGAACCATTAAAAACATTAGGCTGGCCAAAAGGAGCCCGAGCAGAACCCACCTCTTTACGCTTAATGGGCTCTTTCTTAGGTGGAGGGGGAACCAATGTGCTAGTGCTGCTAACGTTCCTCACGCCATAGGGGTTGGGCTGCCCGTGCTTGAACAGAGCATGGGCAGGCTTCTGCTGAGTAGGGGACACCTGCTGAGGGGCATTATACGTCGCACGTCCAGGCGACACTGCCGTAGCTCGCTGTCGACTCTTGGTGCTTTTAATTTCGCTGAGAATCTGGTTGGCGGCTTCCATAGATAATCCACACAAATCAGGGACGAGATGGGCACACTGGGGATGGCAAGTAAGGCCGCACTCGGTGCACTTTCTAACATTTTTCTTACCCAGCGGCAGAATGTAGCCGCAATGGCAACACCAGTTAGCACTCATGTTAGTAGTAGGTTCAAACCGATGAGGAATTCTGTGATTAAGCTTCTCTTCATCAGGGTCTGATTCGGTAGAAGCTTTGGAAATGCACTTGGTGACCACCTTGGGGTAACACTTCTTGTGGCATGTGTATCTACAATCCTGACATTGGTAGCCAGCCGAGTATTTGAGAAAATCTCCACACAAGGCACACCGCATGATATTGTAGAACTGATGCTGTACAAACTTGTGGCCATGAACCTCATGCACTTCTTCCTTTCGCTGACGAATAGCACCCTGACGACCGAGAGCACCAAAGTTGTCGTAAGCCCGTTTTTGGCCACGGTTCGTTTTCTCAAATCCAATTGCCAGGTGAATCTGGCCCGCAGGTTCTAGCACAAACCAGCCTTCAATTGTCATCAAGCCAGTAGCAGGATCCGTAGATGCGCTTAACGAGCCGCCACTGGGAGCTCTAGGGTTTGTAAAGTTGCCAGCAGCTCTCTCTTCGTTGAAGGAGCCTCCGTAGGGGACGTCGCCTGTTGGACCACCACCATTGGACTGTACCTTGGAAGCAGAAACCCAACCAGCGGAATGGATTTCCTGCTCGACCTTTTTCCTTCGTAGAGCTTCTGCAATATCGGAAATGCGCAGCCACATGAGCCCAACCGGGACGTCGTGGTCTCCTGATCTATCGTAGGCTACGATTTCAATCTCGTTGGCTCGGTCGACACTGAGATTGAACTCTTCTGACCAGCGCTCGCTTCTGGTGAACTTAGTTTTAGCTCTGGGTTGGTCCTCCACCTTAATGGTAATAGTGGTCTCGGGCACTTTTGCAAATCGTCCAGGACTAACGTGATCGACATCTTTAATGGCATAACAGGCAATATGGAGCACTCCCGAAAGGGGACGACGCATATTTGCCGCAGCAATACTATCATTATCATCTCCAAACTCGTCGTCGACGTCGATATGCATGTCGGAATACCGTTTAAGGGCTTTTTTGAGCAGCTGGATTTTCTGGGTGGACTCGATGCGTTTATGTTCCGCCTCGGTTTTTGACCTTCGGTCGCCTTCAATCTGGTACAGTTTGAGCATTTTCTCGATTCCTTGCTTGTACTGTTGTTCCACAGACAACTTGAACTCGAGCTGCTGTAGCATGATCTGGATACGAGGTCCAAGGTACGGATTATCGTAGCGAATCAGGTCGAGCCGTGTGAAATTCGGCCTTGGTTTGGACAACTCCACCGGAGCTATCAAACTGCCACCATCTGCGAGGCCATCGGTATACCCCCCTTTGATAGGGACAGGAGGTGGAGATGTTCCAACCGCCCTGGGGTCCAAGGTAAGTGGTGCTTCATAGCCTCCAGCCGGCCCACTGCTTAGAGTGCTGGCAGTGCTCTGGCTATGTTGGTGGCGCCGTTCCGGGCTGTCCCGTCCTCCTTCCTGTTTACGGAGCTTTAGACCCTTCATGACATCTTCCAAGTAGGCAATGTTCTTCTCAGCCTCCCTGATGCTAGTATCGCATCGCTGCTGCACGCTGGCGTTGTCGGTCGACGTACGCATCGAACGCGAGCCTTGGATAATAGCCCGCTCCCGCTCGATCCGACGGTAAACCTCGCCTATCAGCTTGTCTTGGTGCGATGGATTGGCCTCGTTGTTCATGTTGGCCGGGTTGTGGTAGTGAAGAAAGAAGAAGAAACAAAACAAGCAACGAAGGGGTAAGTTTTAATCGGGCGCATCAACTTGACTGAGCCTGGGCTGGGCTGGGCTGGGACGAGACGGGGCTTGCTGGGGGAGGGGGGGGGGATGCACTACAGTCGATTCAGCGCGTCGGCAATTCAGGCGTATATTCTGACACGTAAGATGCCCCAAAATTGTGGGAAATTTTGCGTGCTTCAGTCTTATCGATGATGTGTCGAACCGGCCCATCGCTTATTGTGTGGTGCTTCTCCATCCATCCCTGTATTTACTTTCACGATCTACATCATCTGTCAACCATCAACTACCAGCGCAGCCGACCACAGCTGCCTGAAAAAATCCGAATGAACCCCGACGTTTAGCTGGAGAAAGGCACCATTTACACCGGTTTATCTGCTAGTAATATGGCTGCGACCAGCCTTGGAAGTGTTTTTTCACTGAGCCGCGCGGGCTGCTTACATCATCGTGGGAAGCTTAGTGGGGGGGAGGGATGGGGTGACTAATGCTTCCTAGTGCGGATGAGAAGTAGAGGTGGAGTTATTGTTCGAGTTTCTATCAATCTGATAATAATCCGTGTTTTCTCTTTTCATTATGCGTATCTATTTACATGCACAACATTGTCTCCCTCTGGAGTGTTGTTTTTCTACTTTCTGCAGCTGGTAGCTCTATGGTGGTGTTGTCTGTGTTGATCTAATCATGGCTTTTAGGGTTTACCTTGTTCAGCAGTCTAGCAGCATGGTAGTTGATGGTGGTCTTTCCTTGAGCAACCCGATTATGCTATTTTCCAGTTAGTCTATTTCTCATGCTACATGATGTACTTTCAACAAAACTCACCTTGGATGTCATGCATGTCTTGAGTTCCTGCTCGATGCCCGCACAGGCTGGAGATCCCTCGGCATTGGAGGCCCAACAGTTGAGCAAAGACGTCATCACAATCGTACAGGGGCCTGTCTTGTCGGCTGCAGTGTATTTGACTCGCAAAGTACGTAGCTTGGGCAGTCGAACCGCAGGTTTATTGGAGGACATGATAAAAAAGGCGTGCTAGGCTGAAGGAAGCTGGATGGGGTGGGAATCGAGTCGGGGTTGAATTTTTCAGGTGCGAGTCGGGTAACTATCAGGTACCGGATCAGGAAAACCAGATAGAGCCAGCCAGCAACAAGTACATCTTCGACTAGCGATGGACCAGCAGAATGGCGTCGTCCGGGAAAAATTGGGAGATCAAGAGCAACAGGAGGTTGCGGTGGAGGTTGAAGTGGAGGTTGGGGAAGTAGGGATAGAGGCAGAGGCAGAGGCAGAGGCAGAGGCAGAGGCAGAGGCAGAGGCAGAGGCAGAGGCAGAGGCAGAGGCAGAGGCAGAGACAAATGGGTTTAGCAGTGGATATAGTAGCAGCGATGGAGAAGACGGAGAAGCTGGAGAAGATGAGGAAGATCCGCTAGCTTTGGAACTGGTGGAAGCTATGGAAGATAGTATTGATTATGATCCTCACGATTTGACCAGTTCTGATCGGGTTACAGTGTCCAAGGAGCAGGCTGAGGAGATCCGCATGGAGATTTGGAAAGAAGGAGCTGCCAAGTTCATCCAACGGCTTATTTTTGGTTCCCCCATGGAATTTACTGCTTCTCAGGTGCTTGCTTCACTGGGGTTTCCTCTTCCTAAAGCCATGGTGGAC
Organism: Zygoascus flipseniorum; assembly: GCA_030565365.1. NCBI lineage: Eukaryota > Fungi > Ascomycota > Dipodascomycetes > Dipodascales > Trichomonascaceae > Zygoascus > Zygoascus flipseniorum. The sequence goes on from JAJMBR010000003.1 coordinate 253,285, forward strand.
AAATGTGGAGAGCAGCTGCTTGCTATGTACGTTCATCCTGCCATCAGATACAGCATGAAGACCCGGCAGAGATTGCCGTACCCCAAGAATTTGGACGAATTTTGTGATGTACTCAAAGGGGCTAAGAATGTGATTGTGCTCACTGGAGCAGGCATATCGACCTCACTGGGAATTCCTGATTTCCGGTCAAAGTCCGGTTTGTATAGCCGTCTCGAGCACCTGGGTATTGGCGACCCTCAGGAAGTATTTTCCATGGGCTTATTTAAAGAAGACCCTGCTATTTTTTTCTCGGTTGCAAAAGACATTCTTCCCGAGAAGGAACGATTCTCGCCTACTCATGGGTTCATAAAGCTACTGCAGGATCACGGCAAGCTGTTGAGAAACTATACCCAGAACATTGACAACCTGGAGCATTACGCGGAAATAGATGAGAAAAAGCTGTGTCAGTGTCATGGGTCATTTGCGACTGCTACCTGTGTCACTTGCGGGTACAAAGTTCCAGGAGATAATATTTATAAGGAGATAAGAGCCTCGGAAGTGGCCATGTGCCCGATCTGCAAGGAGAGGGAACAGCAGCAGGGAACAAAACGAAAGAGGAATGGCGGCGATTCAGACTCAGATGAAAACGACTACATGGCGGATAAAAGTCAAGGTGTTCTTAAGCCTGATATCACTTTTTTCGGTGAAGCTTTGCCAGATCGCTTCGACAAACTGCTATTCGGTTATGACGGCCAGCCAGGGGATGCAAAACTGTGCGATTTACTCATTTGCATTGGTACATCTCTTCAGGTTGCTCCAGTTGCTGATATTGTTCGAGTCCTTGGCAAGGACGTTCCTCAGATTTACATTTCCCGAACGCCAACCAGGCACAATAAGTTTGACGTGACATTTCTGGGCAATTGCGACGATGTGGTGGAATTGATTGCGGAGAAAATGGGTTGGAATCTTGATCACGAAATGAATATGAGAGTTGCAACTGCGTCCACTTCAGACGAGCTGCTATACCCTAATGGCAAAATTGTCTACGATGCGGAAGAGGCTACCTACAAATTTGTGGGGCCAGACGATGAAACTCTGCCTCAACCAGAGGAAGCTGAAGATGACGATGAAGATGAAGATGATGAAACCGATAGTATTGATGAGGTTCCAGAAGGAATGAAATAGAAATCGTGGAAATAAATATAGATTGTGTCTGGAATAGCATTGTCGTGTATGCGAGCTAAATACCCATCTTAAACTGCTGTGAATATAACAGAGCAAGGAATATTCGAAACACCTATACACAACAAAGTGGATAATGACGTTAATATTAAGGCTCCAAATTAAAGCCAATTGATATGATGACCAATACAAAAATTAAATAACAATTACAAAATGCCTTACTTCATCTTTCTCAGCCAATCGTGTTATATCCACCCCTCAATTGCCCGCAAGGCATTATGCAGTCGCCTTTTCCCTTCCAGCCGTTTTCCGTCATCCAGATTGATTTCCACGCTGAGCTTACTCAGTGCATCAACAAACTTCTCTAACAAATGCTTTTCTTCGGGAGGAAGATCAATATCATCTAACTGGAACGAACTGTCCGCCATCGACATCAGCTTTGCAATATTAGCCTGAGAGAAAGCCTTTCTACTATGACGGAGTCGCTCTGTACCACGAGAAGCAGTAGATGCTGATTTGGGGAGATTTGAAGGCATGGAGACCGAGCGCTGCCCGCTGTGTAGTGCGCCCTGAGGAAGCGGCTGCTGATCTCCTAGTTGATCAGAGAATTTCGGACCCACGTTCTGGCTGTGGCGTCTAGAATTTCTCTTGATCGGTTCTCGTTGCCAGCTGCTCACTCGACGGAGATCATCATAATTATGACTAGGTTTCTGAGTCTGAGGATTCACAGGATCGCTATGTTCTCGCGCATGGCCAGCACCACTTTTCTCAGAGTATTTTGGCGGAACTGCAATGGAATGCCTCTTCCGGGACAAAGGCTGGCCTATAGACGGGATACTACCCCGAACCTTCGTGGTAGTTCCCTGACTCTTGGTAGTGGTAGCACTTTCACGTCGCTCAGCATCACCCTCGTCTATATCAGCGGGACTAGGAGTCACTGTGGAATGGGCAGCACTTACTGGAATACTCTTGGTGTTACCAGACGTTGTCAGACCGACAACAGCAGCCGTGACGCCTGCCGTTACAGTATTAGTGCCAGAGGACTGTCCAGGAGAGGACGTAGGGTTCTCTGAGTAGTAAAGTCCAGTATTATCTCCATGGGAGATGTAATTATATGCACGCTCCTGCTGTTGTGAAGTGGACAGCTCCACCTTCTCATCGTAATTTTCGCCTTCGCTCTGGCTGGACATGGCGGTCTGGAAGGAATCTGCCGAGGATTCCTGGGTGGAATCATGACGAGCCGTAATGGTAGCAGGTAAAGCTGGAGGGGGCTGGAGAGTATAATCTTCCATTTCCAATTCCAATGTTGGCTGTTGAGTCCAATTATGAGAAATATTGGGCAGCTGGGGAACAAGTCGAGAATGATCGCTAGGTTTTCGTTGGTGGGATGCCAAAGGAACGGCAAGATCAGAGCTTCTTCTATTTACATTTCGAACAGATGACTCAGCAGGATACTCGTTCAGTGCGTTCAAGCTCACTCGATAGCTCTCGATCGAGGATTTCAAATCATCAATGTCATCTGTGCTACTTTCATAAGAAGTGCCAGCACTCCACTGACTGTCCAAGCTAATCTGGCGAGAATGACCAGCTCTCGAAAGCTGTGACACCCGCTTATTTGTAGCCAGCGGAGGTGTGGGAGGTAAGTCTGCCAATTCTGAGCGAGAAAACTGGGGGGTAGCAGTAGCCGGCTCCTTTACTTGTTCTGAGTGACCTGATCTCCTGGCAATCCAAGGAAACAGCTTGTTCTTGAGAGAGCCGGATCTTTCCAGGGGTCTTACGGGAGCCTCCTTTGCAGGCTCTCGCAGTTCTACATGCTTTTTTGGTTTGCTTTCCGGTATATGAGGACGAGGCTTATCAAGAGAAGAACGTTTCGACGAGTTTGAAGCCGATCTTTTCGAGTTGCCTGAAGCAGACCGTTTACTTTCGGCATGAACTACAGCCGGAACTTGTTCTTGTACTTCAGGCACAGGTGCATAAACCTTTCCTTGAGAGTCGTCTGAAGCTGACCTGGAGCTTTGTGAGACATCAGATTCAGGGACTGTTCGAGAGTATTCGCTAGAAGGAACCTGATTCTGATTCTCGTCGAGAGCCGAAAGAAGCATTTGACCCTCTTTGGAATGGTCGGATATGGACCGTCTCAACGTCTGGATCTCCGACAGCATGGTTTCCAGCTCCTTAACAGAGGCTCTAGCCCGATTGATAGACACCGTTCGCACAGTAGCGGAGGGGGTAGTGGCAGTAGACGATGACGAGCCTCCTCCAGTAGTAGCGGACAGTTTAGCCGAGTCGTTGGACGCCATTTGTCTGACCTGTGCAGTGACTTCGACTCTATTAATTTCCTCCACCACCGGAGAGTACTGGGAAAACTGAGAGTAAACCGAAGCACGAACCGAAGGGTTTGTAATGGAAAGGTTTCTCTGATGTTGCCTTTTGGCAGCCAGGCTCAATGGATCGTGGGCTGCTAGACTAGGTGGAGGAAGCAGAGTAGCTGTAGCAGCAGTAGCAGCAGAAGAAGAACCGGTAGAGTAACGAGATGACGATGACATAGCAGAAAGATGTCTATCTAGATGGGTATCGTCATCATGCTGTGTGGCTGTATGCAAAGATTGTTGAATTGGGGCTTGAACCGAGCCAGATGTTTGTTTTGAAATTAGCACACTGTGATCAGGAACGGAAGAAGAGGTGGAATCATCAGGTTTTGGAGCCTGGAGAGTAGCAACTGACACAGAAGAAGCTATTCCAGGCTCTTTATCGTGGGAGCTGTCGCTGTTTAGACGCTCCATTTCCTAGATGTTTTGTTAGCAGTTGCTCAAGCAGATGACGATCAGGGGTAACAAGGCCCGGGCCGTGGCGAGCAGGGGAATAAGATGCAATTTAAAAGCAGCTAGGCAGGGAGCAGAGCACAGTTAGAAGCAGGCAGGCAGGCAGTAGAAGATAACCCAGGAGTGAGTTTTTTCCAAGGGGGTTTGTGGGTGGAAGCCAATGGATATATCGGGGGGCTGGTTGTTGATGAGTTTTGGTACCAACATTGGGTTTACCCAACTAGGAACATAAAGCGGGTCTGTGTTTGTTGCACGATACAACGCGACACAGCAACGCGGGTAGAAGAGTGATAATAATAATAATAATATTAATGCGAAATTGCAGTCAGCCGGGGTTGAGTGATTTGGGTTAGGTGGGAGTTTCCACATGTTTCAGTTCGGCATAGCCGGTCGGTGCTATTGAATTGTTCGAGACATGCAGAAAGCAGCTCATGGTGGGGCTTTTTTTTTTTGTCTTGAAAACCGGGTGCGATTGTAATGAATTGGTTGCAGTTCGGGTTTATGCAGCCCCACTGCGACCAGATGGCTTAGGAATAAACCAACCCAAACCGATAAACAACAGGTTAAGTTCTTGAGCAATCATAAGGCAATGCATGGAGCGTAGATCTGATGCATCGGATGTACTAAGATCGAGAGCTAATCGGGGGCTGGGATCTATTATTGCCGATCGTAGGTGCGTTATGGTGCATAAGCTGCCCCAATTGGGGTCAGGCTAAGCAAGGTGTATGCGGGCGAGCTTAATTGAAGACAATAGAGCATTGTTACTGTGCGGCCGCTATTAAGCTGCTTGCATTTTTTTGTTTACGTTTGCCGGTTGCAATTCTCTGCTCTGCTCCACATATTATATCTGCTTGTGCTTGTGCTTGTGCGGTGCCTGTGTGCTGCTCATTTGATCTCTAAGCTCGGGGGGAGGTGGGTTTGTGTTTGTTTGTTGATCTACTCACTTCATTGAATTCTCTGCGCCAGGTCCCAGGACTCATTGGCAGGCCGACAGGGACGCTGAAATCGTCTTCAAAGTCGACATCGGTGTTTTCGTCGGGCGGCGGCGGCGGCGGTGGCACTCCGGTAGCTGCCCATTTCCGTAAATTGCCGCCTGTTTTTAATCTTCGTAGCTTGGATGCTTGCCTGTCTGGGCTTTCTGGTGGGGTGTCGACCATGGTGCTTCCAGACATGCCAGGTGTGGACGAAAAGATGTTTAGCCCCACTATCTTGGGGGTCTCCTCGTCTTCGGATAGGCTCATATTTATACTGTCGCTATCTATTAGAACCTCCCTGGCTATGACGGAAAACGACAAAACACTTGCTCCACTGTCAGAGTCGGCTGCATCTTGATAGATATCGGCCTGGTCCTCTCTCCACCAGCTGTAGTCCGTTCCACGTACTTTGATGGGAGACTTTTGCTGTATACTGGATGTGCTATTTGTTTTGGAGTTGTTTTCCTCCGGAATTGGCGACAGCACGTCCACTAATTCGCTGACACTAAGACGGTCTGAACCCTCAGAGCCACCGGACCCACTACGCCTGTGCGTTCGTCCTCGTCCCATACGTCGTCTTCTAACTGGGGTGAGACCACTAACTAAAACCAAAAAAACCCTATTAGATTCGTTCCCTTTTTTCTTAGCTGCATCATGCATATGCAGGAGCGCGCTATAATGGAGAACTCACCGTTTTGACTGTCGATATATCTGATGTTGATGCTTAGCTGCTACGACCTGACATCAAATCAAACGTACCGGGAAGATGCCAAATATATGTAGCACGCACGCACGCCGCCGGATACACCCTGGCCGATATTTTATTATATGATGGCTACAATTCCTTGCAAATAATTATTTGGTTTCCTTGTATGGTCTAAGATTTTGGCTTGGCCCGAAATGGTCAATTCCTCGTGTTTATCTTGCCCAATCGGGCAATCCCCAGTCGTAAGCGAATGCTAAATCGTCCCCATCCTCCAATCAACTACTACAATTTTTTGCAGCCCACGTGATACTCCTGCTGGGTGCGGATACCATTATACGCCATATATGTATGATTTGGCCCGTGATATTGCCAGCAATAGCCCATAATTTGTTAGTCGCATATCATGCCGTGTCTACTGGGGGAAACGATAGACGTACCTGGGGCGTTGTCGTTGAGAGGAACATCAAAACAAAAGCAAGCTGTACCAAATAAAAGAGCAGCCCTGGATCAGCAGTAAATCACGGCAAGAACAATGTAGACCATGCGCCGCTTGGCATGTGACTGGAGCCGGATTACATGTACAATTGAACAATCACCATTAACAGTACGACCGGGCCAGCTTGTAATGTTGCCCTTGAGCATATTTTTCATATAATAAATACATAACACTAACATTAAATAACGGCTATACATCTTCATCCAAAACCCTGGAGCCCATGGTTTCCAAATAAAGCTCTATATGGGCTTGAAGCCTATCGGTTTCTGTAGCTATCAGCTTCATTTCCTTCTCCAAATCATCCCGCATTAACTTCATTTTCCTGTCTTGAGACTCAATATAGACCCTCTTTTCATCCATTTGCTTACTGAGCATTGTTCTCTCAGCAACCACCTCACCCTGGAGTTGTTTGAGTTCTCTCATCTTGGTTTCGGCCGATTCACGCTTCTGTTCTGCTTGATCTCGGGCCCGTATGATTCTTGCTTCTGAATTGGCCAGTTGAGTCTGCAGTTGAGTCAGACGAATGTCTAGGTTAGATCCGTCAATCCGCCTTTGATCCAATCGCTCCTCAAGCGCACCCAGTCTCCAGGTGCCCTCCTGCTCCTTCTGGGCAGCTTCTTCGCAGTCTTCCACGACCTTGAGACAGGCCCTTAAATCGTTGGTGATCTCCCGCAGAGATACAATGGTCACGTCGATATCTCTGGCCCTCTTCTCCATGCTCAGCAGAAGCAGTCGCCTTGACTCCAATGAGTTGTGCATATCAATATTGGCCTGATGAAGCAGCTCAGGACTGTCTACCAGATACTTTCTAATGCGATCAACCTCTGTGCGCAGACTTTTGACAGCAGCTCTCAGCTCTTCATGCCGAGTAGTGCTGGCCTTCTTCTCTTCCTTGTACGATGCATATTCATCGGTGAGCTGCTCTTGAACCTTCTTCAACCTACGCAATTCCGCCTCAACCTCCGTGTTATGAGCCTGAGTCTCCTTCATTCGGGGGGCATTCGCACGCAGTAAATGCTCTATTTCATTGATCTGTTCCATGAGATCCTCGTTCTCTCTCCACAGGTCCCTGAACCGGTCATTTTCATCTTGGCATTGCTTGATTAAGTTGTCATGATCGGCCATACGCGACTCGCGGAAATGAGCATACGCTACCACGGCACTCAGATGCTTCCTCAGGCGCGCACTTTCCGGTTTCGCCATGTCCATGATGTTGAAATCGTCCACTCCGCAGTCAGCAAGGAATTTGGTAATGTGTCTCATCAATGCAAAAGTGTTCGCCTGGTTGTTCTCCGCATCTTCCTCTGTAGTAACCTCCCTCCCAGCTGCTGCTTCCCGCAGCGAACTGCGTATCATTTCCTCGGTAACTCCTACGAAATATGCAATTAGTTCACCATAAACTGCTACCACGAAATGCGACGTTGGCCGAGTCAGCAGCTCCTCTGATACCAGGAATCCCGTGACTATTAAATTCATAGAGTCCGCTATTTCCCGCGTTTCCAGTACCCGGTAGGGCGTATCAACTATGCGCTGTGCTTTGCGTAGTGTGATGGGAAGCATTGACTGCCCATACGCGCTCATGTTGTTGTCGATGTTCAACGCGATAGTTCGAACCCAAATCGGTTTTGGAGGTTGGAAATTCCCCCCACTATTGAGCTCAGCACCACCAGCACGACCACCAGCATCGATTTCTGATAATTTAAAGAGCTGGGAGTGCCTGAGAAATAAGAAATATCTTGATGTCAAATTACACAGATTTCAATGGGCAGAATAAACCAGTGCAGTGCAGGGTTGTACTATTTGGACGGGATTTCTGAACACCCTGATTACATCAGCACCAACCCGTTCAGCCTATCCTTGTGACGAACCTTCGCTTGTACCGTTTGCCGATTAGCCAACACTGAGAATGGTTATGAGAAACGTTAACGTTTTTTTGCGAGCATCAAGCACTGCTCGAGCAGTTTCTTTGCGTCCAAGCTGCTCTCGTGTATCGATTTACCGCCGAACTTTTGCGTCTGGATCTGAGCCCAAATGGGTTGATCCGGAAGAAAATCCAAATGCCGCTAAAATTGAGATCAAAATAGTGCCTTTGCCTCGAGTCGGTGAGGATAAAGAAACCAAAAGAGCCCGTTTGCTTTACCAGAGCCGAAAGCGGGGCATTTTGGAAACAGATTTGCTGTTAAGCAACTTTGCCAAGCAGTACTTGGAGACCATGACCGTAGAAGAACTGGAAGAGTACGACCAGTTGCTGGATGAACAGGACTGGGATATCTACTATTGGGCCACCAAGAACTACGATATTAAGCCATGCCCCGAGAAGTGGGAGAAGAGTGAGATCATGAAGAAGTTGCGAGAGCTAGTTGAAAACCGAGGCCGAGTTACTTTCCGAATGCCGGACTTATGATTGGAAGATAGTTTCATTAAGGATACATGTAAATAAGACGGGGACAAGCCAACTGTCATGAATATATTCGTTTGCTTTAAATAAAATACACCGTGCAGCGCACCAAGCCCATATCTATTAGTTGAAAGGAGGACGAGGGAAAGGAACGAGGCGATGCAGTGCGGTGAGTTTAGTCTTGCGGAAAAGGCTGATCAAAATCATTTATGTAGCTCTGGTCGTAGTTGATGTTGTAATTGCTTTGGCCATAGTCCGGTATGAACTCCGAAGAAGCTGGGTCGTCGTAAAACGGCTGAGCAGAATCTGGGGTAGCTTTTGCCGAATGTGAAGCCGAAATACTCTTCTGGCTAGCGGTGTTTGCGCCACCTACCGAAGATTCATCTAGCTCTTCTTCTTCCAAAGGAGACTCTTCGATAGGCCGCAGCCCCAGCCTCGATAGGGCCTTTTCGGCCGTAGTGTACTTGAACTCGGTGGGAGAAACACCAAGCTGCGACTGCAGATCATTTATAGTCTGCTGATGTTCGAGTTCTTTCTGGTTTTGCTCATCTATGACCAGCTGCAGCTTCTTGATGTACTCAACAGACAGTGTAAGAATGGTACCCTTGTGAGGCCGATTATCGTCCTTGGCATTGCCTTTTAGAGCCGTCTCAGCCGCAGAAGCCAGGTACTGTTCCGGGAGAAGCTCAGACAGCTCTTTGATTTTCTCATTGATGTTGTCCCGTCTTCTCCGCTCAACGGCGTTGTGCGACTCGCGCCGCCTGCGCTTCTTGTCCAAGATCTGCTGCTGTTTGGACCCCAGCGACGACGGGCCCTTGGAAGAGCCTGGAAGCTCTCCCAACGACATGGAGGAATCAATTGACGAGCCACCAACTGGGGTAGACAGGTATGACGAACCGTATTTGTCATTAAGAAGCCTCTGAGAGTAAGAAGACGAGGCAGGAGGCGATGAAATGGGTTTGGGTGCGGATCCAACTGCCGATGAGCGGAAAGATGGCCGCGTGGAATCCAGAAGGAAGTTCTCGTAAGGGGAAGTGGAGTCTAGAGGGGGGTTTTGATTCAAGTTCTGGTTTTGCCCGGACAATGAGAAGCCTATGGAGGAGGCAGCCTTCTGCGAAGCACTGGCGTTCCCCAGCAGCGAACCAACGTTGGAAAAGTCATTGTCATTCTTAAGATGGTCCGCGTCGGCTTGAGCGCTAAACTCCGGAGATCGCAGGTCCCCAATGTTGAGCAGCTCCGACTCATCGATCATGCTAGACGGGGCGTCAAAGTTGGAATAACCTCTAGTCAAGACGTTGCGAGACAGTAAAGTATCTGCTGTGGTTGAGTACCTGCCGTTGTGGTCGTCCTCCGGCTCTAGTTTTATTGCGGGTTCCATGGGAAAGAGAAGCAGGAAAAAAATAAAAATGAAAATCTACTGAGATAAAGCAAAGCGCGGCAAAGGTGGTGGGGAAGTTACCGTCAAGGATAAAAATTGTGGGGTTGAATTATGGTTGAAGCTTTTAAACGTGGCGGCGGAGGTTCCCAACAAGAGACGAATGAGCGGGCCGGGGGGAGGGTGGTGGGAGAAAGAGTAGGTGGGGTACTGGGGAAGAGTGCGTAGGAGGAGGGGTGACGGTAAATAGGAAATCGGTTGGAAAATCTCGTGGTGGTGATCTACTTAAACTGATTTTTCATTCTTAGCTGGTGTTCTGGTTGTTGCCATCAATGGTTCAAATAGGCTTGTCGGCGGAGTTGTTTATCCGGGGCCGGTCCCACCGGTAAAGTTTTGTGTATTCCATCTAGTATATTGGCGGGTTTGGGTTAAAATATCACAATCAAAATATCACAATCACAATCAAAATCAACCAAAAATCACCTTCGATGTCCGAGAACAACTTTCGGAGCCAGCTGAGCAGCTTCCGAACCAACCGGAATAGCGCACCCATTCTGGACGATGCTCCGCCGACATTTCTTGGAAGACTTTCCCGGCTGAACCCATTTCGAGAAGGTGGATATGTCCAGCTGCCCCTGGCTGAGCGAGAAAGCCAGCAGGCAGTTCAGGAAATCGAGGAACCGCCATGGTTCAATCTGAGCAGATGGGATCGGCTACTGATATTTGGCGGCTGTCTAATAGGTTCGGTTTTGTGCTTTGTTCTGTGCTTCACCTTGCTGGTGTTTCGCCCGCGGAAATTCGCCATCATGTGGACTTTGGGCTCACTGCTTTTCATCATTTCGTTTGGCGTTCTTCAGGGGCCAGTTGCCTATCTCACACATCTGGTTTCGCCGCACCGGCTTCCGTTCACGGTAGCATATTTCAGTAGCATTGTACTGACCCTGGTGTTTTCTCTCGGTCTCAAGAGCACCATTTTAACCATGATGGCGTCGATTGTGCAGATACTGGCTGCCTTGTGGTATACTGTCAGTTACTTTCCTATGGGTGTCGAGAGCTTGAAGTTTGCCAGTCGAATCGGCGCTCGACAGGCTACTGCTTGGATAAATAGCTAGGGCTCTGGCTGGGGGCATTTGCGATGATCTGGCGATCTAGCCGCAATCTGGGTCCCTGCATGAATCGCCTCATTGTTCGAACATTCTTGGTGTCTTCTTAATCTCTTTCTTATACCCTGTTTTGGCTAGTGTCAGTACCGAAAGTGGACTGCGACATGTTGTGTGTTGGCATGTTTAGCCAAGGTGACAGATCATCTCAACCTCCCCTCTAACCTCCAACCACGCTCACTATGAAAGTACTTTTCATGCATAATCTGGTACATATCTCGAGTGCTTCCATAATAAACTATATAGTGAGGCAAGCACAAGTACTGGACTGTGATACGACGAAATAGATGTACAATAGATTATCTGGGCTGTTTAGCCATAATTGACTGGATGTCCGTGATTGAGAGCGGCCTTATTGCCTGAGAATCAGATTTGGTATTGTAGATATTTACGTATTGGTAATATGAGATGAGCGTTGTAGTGCTGGAGACTTGCAGCAACGAATACGGATGAACTGGGAGGCACAGTCCATCGACTACAATGGCGATCCACATGCAATTCAACGATACATTGAAGATAGATAATATTGCTTATATGATTATGCAGTCCAAACTAGACTGTGGTTTATACTATATTAGATTAGCACCAAATTGGGGTGCATGCTGGCTTGTTGCTGTAGATTTAGCAATCCTGTTCATTCCACTGAGTTTTAGACCCGGAGCTCAGATCAGCCAAAATTGGTACTTTCCACCTTGCCATCATGGCCTACAGTGACGTTTAATCTCTCGGGTCGGAAGTCTCTGGTGACCAACTGGCCGGGTTTGATGATTCTTCGGGACTCGGGCAACTCCGAGATAGGGAAGTGGGTGTCGGACTTCACTTAGTTAGATATCAAACTTCCCTCGTTATCTATATTAGCCAGGCACTCACCTTGGCTCCATTTTCTGTTAGAAATTTCCCTTGAAGTTTCGTGGCCCACTCGTTGCTTCTAGCTTCGATTTCTTCTGCCATTGTCGGATTATGTGGGGAAGCAGGCTTTGATGAGGCTGTCAGTTTTGACCATCACGCAATTCGGCTCTACCAAGATGCCTTGCACCCCAGAATATATAGATCAGATAGCTGCAGCATAAGCTGGATCACACTTATTTTTCTGCCAAAATGTCCTTGAGCGAAGGTTGTTATGTCTGCAGAGTCCTCAAGGGTATGCTAGTATTGTCCGAAGAACGGCATAATCATCGATTAAAACTAACCCATAGGGGAGATCCCTGGTGATAAGGTTCATGAAACAGACAAAACAGTAGCGTTTTTGGTCAGCAAGCCGACTGCTTTGGGCCATGCCTTGGTCGTTCCTAAAAACCATGCAGCTAAACTCCACAATCTTCCTGATGAGTATCTGGCTGATCTGCTGGTGGTAGCTAAGAAGGTAGTTATTGGCTTAGACCTCGATATAGATAGCCCCGAAGGAGATGCCTACAATCTACTTCAAAACAACGGCAGGAAAGCTATTCAGGGAGTCGACCATGTTCACTTTCACCTGGTACCCAAGAGGGATGCTGAGACGGGTCTGACCGTCAAATGGCCCGAAGGTTGGCCCACTGAGGCCGTCGATCGGTCAGATGAAGTCAAAGCGCTGGCTATCTAAGTCTCTGCCAAAATCAAATCGCTGTAAATCAACCCCTGGTAATCAATGAGCTAGCTGAGCCACAATCTTTGTATACTTATGCCTAGATATTCTGTATGATCGGAATATGCTATATGTTAGTGAATAAACCCCAGGAAAAAACGAAACTGTTCCCTTCATCGTCCATGATAAGCAACTGGAGTACTTTGCACTGTTTCTGGCCCGAAAGGCATAGTTGCTTGTTTTGATCATTTCATTTTGGTTCTCTGCTAGCCATTGTTCCGATTTGTGGGGTATTTTATGCTAATGAGGCTGCTATATAACGTGTACACCCTTTAGATTTATCCATCACCCTATTCTCTTAAACAAAATGTCCTCCAGCGCAAGTTGTATATTCTGCAAAATCATCAAAGGTGCGCCATACAATTATTAGTAAATTGAACACGTAGAATCAAACTAACGAAATACAGGTGAAATTCCGTCTCTGAAGATCTATGAGACAGCCAAAACTCTGGCTTTCATGGATATTCAGCCTACTGCCCCCGGCCATGCTTTGGTGATTCCCAAATACCATGGAGCTAAGCTTCATGATATACCTGATGAATATCTTGCTGAATTGTTACCTGTGGCTAAGAAGATTGCAATTGCTCAGGATCTCAACATCGACACTCCCGAGGGTGACGGTTACAACGTGCTTCAAAACAATGGAAGAATTGCGCACCAGCTGGTTGATCACGTCCATGTTCACTTGATTCCCAAGAGAAGTACCGATAGTGGCCTGGGTGTGGGCTGGCCCACTGACAAAGAAGGTGCTGAACAAGTCAAGGATATTGCGGCAGACATTGCCGAGAAGATTAAACTGCTTTGAATAAGGCGGAGCCCAACTAGGCGGGATCACTATTAACATCAAATAGCGATCAACATGTTTCTTCGTAAACCTATATAGTACATAGAAATCAACAGCCAGGCGAAAAGGTCTAATACAACACGCTCAGGGACGAGAGATTCCATCTCTTTTCGGTCTCCTCCTTATATTCTTCAGCTTTAATACTACTCCAGCTCATTAGCATCCCATATCCTTTACGCGCACTTTCCACACTGGCACTCTTGAGCTGCGGTATCTGTAAAATCTTCTCCTCCACCACTTCCATGCATTTGGTGATTCCACCGTTGATCTCTGCCTTGGCTCGAGCCCATTCCAATATCTCACTGGCAGTCTGATTCCCGGCATCTGCCCATATAGCTCTATCTAAATATGCGTTCATATCGCTGTCACAGACATCCAGGGCATCCTCAAGGTCCTCAACTTCGGCCTCTTCTCCTTCCGCAGGCATCTCGTCACTTCGATCAGGAAGAACCGTCGCAAGCGTTGCCATCTGCACAGTCTTTAGAGCTGCAGGAGCTGATGTATCATCTTCCAGAAGCTTTCTAGCTCGAATGGCGGACGCTATAAGCCACTCATCCGAGGCACCTGCTCTCTTGCCCTTGTTTAAGGCCTGAATAGCAAGCACAAACTTCTTTTGTCGAGAATAAATCTCAAATGCCATCTCCCAGACCGCAGCTGACTCGCTTGAAACATTCTCCAAAGGTTTCCAATATCGATAAGCTTCGCCAAGAGGATCTTTGGCGGCGAGCAACTGCCTACCAAACAAATCAGAATCAGTGCCATTGCTCTTTTCCTGGGCTTCAGACTCTTTCTTGATTTCCTTACTTCTCTGTTTCTTAGCTCGGCTGACAGCTTTCTTTCGTTCTGCGTCATCAAGTCCCTCATAGCCTGCAAGTTCTCCAGCACCAACACCGCTTTCTTTCTCCAACTTTTCAGCATCATACAGTCCTGTGTAAAGGGAAACAGCCAGCTTGCATGATCGAATATAAACAGCGTCGTTGTACAAATTATCAGCCCACTGAACCATGTCAAGGTAAGCTCTCATAGCACCCTTTCGGCAAGCATAGTAATGAAAGTCGTACTGGTCGGTCTTGAACTCCTCATAAATCTTGTAGATACCATCGAGTCGTTTTAATGCCAAGCCTTTGTTACCCAATCGAGCACAGCTTTCAGCTTGCTCAGTAATAAACCATAGGGCCTGCATGTCCAGGAGATCATGAACCCCGTTACCGCCAATTTCGTTTTTGGTGAACAAAGACACAATATCTATCGCTTCATCTATTCTATCGGCCCGCAGCATATACTTGGTGGCCTTGGTATTGATGAATCGATCCGTTAGGTCCAGTTTCCTAGCTTCGTTCATAGCATCAGCAGCTGCATCTAGTTGGCCATTGTGCTTTAAAATCTTGGCCCTCGTCATCAGTAGCTCGGGGATTTTATGCTCACTATCAGCAGCAAGGGCATCCTCAATGTATCTAATAGCCTTCTCTCCGTCCCCCAGGTAGCTGTAGTGCAGGGCCTTGAAATTCTGGGCCCAGTACCATTCAGAAGAAGAAGATTCCGGATTAAGGCTGTCAACGTAGCCGATTATAGCAGCCTTTTTATCAGTGTCCAAATAATACCGTTTGACAAGACCAAAAGTGCCGGGAACACCCCGAGTGATGTAGTTGTCGATATATTTGGAGATCAATTGCTTGAATTCGTCTGTTTTACCTCCAAGAAAACCCAAAGCGATGCTCTTGGGTGCATCAGCGACCGGGTATTTCTGTATGAGATTGGTGTAGAGCACATTTCGAAGCGTGCTATCTTCTTCGGAGATGCTCAGGCAGTCTTCCAATGACTCATAATAGAACACGCATTCGGGGTTACGTCGGATCAAGCTTCGATATTGAGTTGCAGCCTCTTTGGTCTTGCCCAATTCTAAGAGGTATCGTCCCCGTGCCTCTTGTAGGCCCAGAACGTCGCACACTTTGGTCTTGATTTGTTTGAGATCATCCAAAGCCTCCTGCACCTTTCCACTGTCGTAGAGAATAAAATTTCTGTACATGAGCAATTCTGAGTTTTCTTGATCACTTGCCGGCAAGCCTTCTTTAAGAGCTTTTTGGAAGTTATCCAGGGTGTTAATAGCAGCGGCATAATCCTTGGTCAAGTGCTGAGCAACGGCCAAGCCAGTCCAGTTCATACGATACCCTGTCTGGTCGGTCAAAATCTTCTTTCTACTATTCACCAAATTGTCAAACTGCCTTGCCTGCATCTGCAACATGCTGAGATCTCGAAGTACGCCGATGTTTTTGGGATCGATCTGGGCCGCCCGCGTGTACGCCTTAACCGCTTCTTCGTAATTCTTCTCATTTTTATAGTATAACCCGAGAATATGCCAACAGACATAGGAGGTAATATCCTTTGAAAGGCCTTTCCTAACCAGTTCAAACCCCTCGTCCTTTTTGTTCAGTCCACATAGCGATAAGCCTTTGACCGACAGGGTTTCCCCGTGATCAGGATACTTTTTAAGAATTCCATCGGCGGTCTTGATAGCCTTTTTGTATTGTTTAGCTTCGTACAGTTTCAAAGCAGCCCGGAAATTGGATGCCTCTTTGGACGGAAGCGCCCTGTTTTTAGGAACCTGCGATGCCATGGCCAAAATGGTTGGTTGGTTGGTGAGTGGGTGAAAAATGTAAATTGTAGCACAATGTGCTAAACCATCACCAGCAGCTGAGACGCGCAACGGGCCAAACATGTTGCGAACAAATACGGAAAAAACCCGTGGACAATTTCCGCACACTCAATTGAATGAAGCCGGTGACTGAAAAGCTGTTCTGATAATTTTTGCCAACAGTTGAGTAGTGGTTGGTTGATGGTTAACTACATCATATATATATTTACATAAATCGGCTACTCCGTCTTGGGGTGGCCCTTCCGAGCTGCCTCCAGACATTCTTGTTCTAGTCCACTTATGTGGATGTACTCAATTCCTTGGTCGTTGAGCTTTTCCAGCCCGTCGTTCTTCTCTACAAACGTCTCTGGTTCAACAACTCCAACGAAAACTGTCTTTATCGATGTCTTCAGAATTCTATCCACGCAGGGAAGATTGCCACTCAATCTGAGAGAACAAGGTTCCATTGTAGTATATATAACTGTGCCTTCGGGAACATCGCTCACACCATGTTTCTTGAAATACTTTTCCAGAGCGCACTGTTCAGCATGAGTATTGCCGGGAAGCTCTCGAGAGTATCCTGTTTCCAAAACCTTGCCATCTTTGACAAGCAGTGCACCTACCGAAAATGCAGTTTCAGTGGGGCCACACTTTCTGGCTTCTGCCAGAGCCTGCTTCATCAGCGGCATATGAACATCCTTGACCCAGCTTGGTAGATCAGTCTTGTAATTCCAACTGCCGTCATCAGCTTGATAAGTAGCAGCATGCAGCCATAAATCCAAATCGTTGGGTCCCGGATCTGTGTAAAGGTCTGTTTGGCATTCCTGACACTTTTCCCCAGTTATATGCTCTCCCTCGTTGCGGAACAAGTAGCTTTCGGCAAAAGATGTCTTTCCAATATCATTGAGTCGTCTGGCAATTTCAACACTGTCACCTGCTCCTCCCTTACCGAGCTCGGAACCCCAGACACTAAGGTTGGAATATATGGGATCGTTGGCAATAGGATACCCAAGATATTGCAAATGGACTCGGATCTGATGGGTTCGTCCCGTAAATGGCTTGCAACGAACAATGCTAGTTTCTCCATCATAGCTGATACGTCGGAACCACGTTTTGGCTTCTTTTCCATTAGGATCCACTCGATTCAGGGTGACCCGGGGATCTATAGTGGATAGAGGCTCTTCGCAAATAGTCTCGCCGCTTTAAAATTAGTACCAACTCGCATGGATGCTTGCCGAATATTACTCACAGTGGGAATTCACCAACTACTCGGGCTAGATATTGTTTTGAAACTTCTCGACTTCTCAATTGTTGGCCCATTTTATCAGCACTTTTTGGGTTTTTAGCTAGGAACATCAGGCCAGACGTCAATCTGTCTAGTCGGTTGCAAGCTGCGGGTGTTAATGGATGACCAACAGGAAGAGAAAAAAAATACATACGGTGCACATTTATACCTAATTCGTGCTTCAATACCTCCACTATTGTGTTGTATCGGTACCGGCCGGTCGGATGAACCTTATTTAGTTAGTACTGCCACGTACCAAAATTGGAAATGTAATCAAATAATCCGGAGATCAAAAAGATTAGCAAAATAAAAATTTAAAACATACTGGAATGCCAGAGGGTTTGTCAATAACCACCATTTCGTCGTCTTCATGAACAATTCTAATTGGCCGAGAAGTCACAGGCGGTTCATGCTTGTGCGTACGATGTGAGATGGAGTCTCCATTGCGTACAATCGTGTCCAAATTAGCAGGCTTTTTGTTCACAAATACCTGATTATTGGAAATAGCCCATCTCTGTCTTGTTAGTGATAACTTATCTTCGATAACTCAGCATCTACTGAGAACAAAAGAGCCAAACTAGCCAAAAAGAACCCAACAATGGTCGAAAAAAATAAATGGTGAACCTCAGAGATAGGATATATATGATACCCCACTCAAGGTAATCCAAAATGAAATCATCCATAAGTCGGGATCATCCATTGTCGTCTCGAGTTGGTGCAACGCCTTTCGGCAGCTGCTGGAACTCCACCGTAAAAGTACTACTCACATAATAACTCTCATCTCGATCTCGAAATTCGTTAGTGAAGATATCAATGAGCAGTCTATCCCTCCATCTCATCTTGCAATAAGTGAGATACGTATAGTAGTACGGGGCAACTCTTCGCAGAGGCCCGTGGATGATATATCTAGCCCCGTCTGCCATATCACTGTGAATTTCAACGATTAGAGCCCCGTCTGGGATTTCCGAGTGTACGGCTAGCTTATCGCTATCACTATTTCCTGCAATATGTGCTGCTTGTGCTTCAATTGCTCTTCCCTTCACTCTAAATCCATTGTCATCCCGTACAGTAACAGGCTTGTCTCTTGAGCGAGGTGTTTCTGATCTTCGACGGGCAGATGATGAACGAGAGCGAGAATCCGAATCTGACATAAGGGTGTGTCGAGAAAAAAGTTCAGATCAAAATTCAGGATGGGTTTTCAATCTGGTCAAAAGTTGCAACATGAAAAATCGGCCGATAGGCCCGATATTAAACATAAACCCCGACCCCGACTTGTAGGATATAATATGTGATTCCCTGTTTATTAATTTAATAAAATATGCTATAAATAGTTTGGAAAATAATTACGCTTAGAACCACAGGAACCAAACCAAATACAGAGCTATAAGCGTTGCAGCTCCATAAGCCCCGTGTATTCTTCCTTTTCCCGTAGTAGTCAAATACAGTCCCCATCCTATGGCTCGATCAGAAGTATCTCCATATAGCCGTGTCAAACTCTGATATGGATTTACACCCAGATAGATATTCTTTGTTCCATCATCCAAGAAAAGCTCCGGGGTCAAAACATTCTTTGGCCGAACAGCCGATAACACTATACTCAGATAGATTGGCTTATGGTCTGAATTGTTCGATGTAGGAATTGAATCATAATCTAGAATTTTGGGTGTAGAGGAGTAGCTGAGATATAAGATCCGGTCGCACCACGAAGGAATTCTTTTCTGATAGTCATATCGATCACTTCCCACAATGAACTTGTAGGTTGGAGGGAATCTTATTGGAGCTTCCTCAAAGCCAAAAAAAACCGAGCGCTTCGAAAGCTCCAAACATAGCTCGTCGTATTGGGAAATCTGGTCAGGTTCAAACTCTGGCAGTAGCCTTTCTGCATCTCCTTCGCCATCAGCATCGCCGTAGCCAATTCCACGAGTAAGGTTCTTCGTAGCACGGTAATTGAGATCTCCCATGAAAAAAGTATGGTTGTTCGGCTTATACAAGGCATATCCATCGCCGAAATCGAGCCCCTGGGCAATGCCGAGGAAGTCAGCGTTTCTCTGAGCAGTCATGCCTTCGTTAGCCGCCAGATGGGCATTAGCAAAGGTAAATTCTGCCTCTATTGGAGCTGTCATTTGAACTCGTAGAGCTGCTGCTCCTTTCAGTCCGGATTTGAAATAACCCACCGCAGCATTGGCCACGAGTACCCGGCTAGTCTTGACTTGCTCTTCTAAGGCCAAAACAACCAGCCCGATTGCTCCACGAATACTTTTGCCTACTCGGTAGTATTTCTGGTAGTATCGAGAGTCAATTGCGTCGTTTACACCAGAAAGCAAGCTTTCGAGATAGTCATCAACCGAGCTGAAACAGCCGTCCATGATGGGGGCCATTTCCTCGAATCCCACCGCCAGCAGAAGTGGAGGCTCCTGAGGTAAATGAGGGCTAAGGAATTGTTTTACATTGTAGCTGGGCTGTTTGATTTTCGAGCAGTTGAACGTTAACAGAAACAGCGGTATGTTGACCGACATGGTGGTTTGATCTGAATGGGAGATTATCAATTTGGCTAAATGGCCCCGATAAGGCGATGGATCCCAGTTTGTGTTCGGCAAGAAAACAGTTTGGTAAAATGGTACGAATAAACTTTGGAATTATTGCTGTACGGATCTGGCACAGTTATGATATCAGCGAATTCGTCTTCGGCCTATAGCATATACATTTGAGATTATTTAGGAGATCTTGATATAGAATAAGTTTTAAGGGATAAAATATACAAAGACATAAACGATGATAGCTACTTTATATTACAATGAATAGACACTAAACAATGGATTCTATGCAACAAGAAGCAATTTAGATGCAAGAGCGTTGTTAGTTACGGAGATAAAATGAGAAACTTTCGTTTAACAAGAAAAAATTCAGCATTATTGTTCAGCAAAGGCACTTTGTCAACACAAGTCGATTTATTTTCACAATCACATAGTCAGATGGAAGGAGTACAAGGAGGGGTGCTGGGCTCCACACAGTTGAACGGAGGAGAAGCTGGGGGGGAAGCAGAGCTCGAAAACAATGGCTGGCGACGTGATTCCACCGATTCCAATGCCGAATTGTCAAAGCCTTCAGAGGTCAGTCGAGCAATTTCTAGCCTCATTTTACAGCAAATCTGATCCACATTTTTTGGAATGGCGTCTCGAGTTGCAAGGTGGCATAGATCTTGAGCATTGAGAGACTTAAAAAGCTTGCCGGTATGGCTGCCAGCTCCGGATGATTCAAGGCGAATCAGAGCAAGCCATTTGTCCGATGAGTAGTCCTTGATCCGCTGCACATCTGATCTCGCACCATAGCCTACTATATCCTGGCAGACCAGGGTCAGAACGTCGGCCAAAAAAACCTTGTCTTGACATGGCTGCATCAGCGACAATTTCTCAAGAGCCTGAAGAACTTCGGAACACGTCGTCTCATCGACAAGGTATGCATTATCAGAAGAGAACTTGATGAGATTAGAATACACAAAGATGAGCTGTTCGCGAATATCATCAGCAGTAAAGGTTCCACCTGCTCCACACATGGCGGATGATAAGATGTAAGATTATGCTGCCAGGAGCTTATCAGCAAGCCGTGTGGCTCAGCCCAGATCGCTCCATTGATGATCTGGAGGAAAGAACCCGAAAAAAGAGCATACAAGTAGCAGTAGAGCCACACAATCGAGCAGGATCAAAATAGGCAACGTGCGGAGCTGTAAATAGGTTGGATCGGGGTTTCAGATCAACCTTCGGAGAGTTATAGCTGTATACAAATGGATTGAACACAGTTGAAAGCGGGTACCATAATTCTTGTGAAAAAAAAGAGATCCGAGATTAAACATTGTCAAAACATTGAATAGTGAGTAGAAAAGTAGGCGTCTAGGTTATGGTATTAGCAGATCGAGATAGTTCAAATGGTGCATCGGGCTAAAATGATATCGAAGGCATCAAAAGAAACCGTCTGAGAAACACCATGGCATTTGTTTTGCAAAATTTACTTGGAAAATATCTGCCGTAGTTGAACAGCCAATGTTAGGAATTATTTAGAAATCTCGACCGCTGCCCAACTGCCAGTACTGTAGATCAGTAAGAACAGTTGACAGTAATATACAGATAAGGTACAGGGTTCAACCATAAGCAAAAAATAATTCTACTTTATTCCTAATCGGAACAATTGATGCTAGCAGATACCATAAAAAAGTGGTATGATGGAATCTAGGATGTTTGATGAGGCTAAGGTTTCAATGGATTGCTAGGGCAGCAGACTGCAGGTAAGAAAAGCCACGTGAGTGGCTTTGTATGCGGATAATATACGATATTATGCAACAAAAACATTATGAAATGAAGATGAAGAACACCACTACTTACTTGCCAAAATTCCCAGTCGACAGAGGTTGCACCGGTTTTGATGAGGCGGGCTCTTCGATGCTCTCGACGGCGACAACAACAAAAGCGTCAGTTTCACGGCCCCCACGAGGTCAATTGTGGAATTGATGGCATTTATGGCTATTCCGACTAAATCCATTGTCTGCGAGATGCTAAATCCATTATCACAGTACTGGTTGTCGCTTACTAATATTGATGGAATCACCTCGAAGGTTTGGTGGGACCGACCGCCTATAAATCACCACTATCGCCACTTAGCTTTCTCCACCTATCATCAACCTACCTACTCACGATGGTTGAAGAAGACAAAAAGCACCACCACAAACCCCACTTGCTGGATGCATCTGGATCCGAAAATAAGGAAGATGCCACGGCTACTGCCATTCTGAGAAGAAAGAAGAAGGACAATGCGCTGGTGGTTGAAGATGCCACCAATGACGATAACTCGGTCATCTCCATGAGTCCCAACACCATGGATTTGCTGCAATTGTTCCGGGGCGACACGGTTCTGGTCAAAGGAAAGAAGAGAAAGGATACAGTTTTGATTGTATTGGCCGATGAGGAGCTCGAGGATGGTTTGGTGAGAATCAACCGGGTGGTGAGAAACAACTTGCGGGTGCGTCTCGGTGATGTCGTCACTGTTCATCCCTGCCCCGACATCAAGTATGCTACACGAATATCTTGTCTCCCTATTGCTGATACTGTTGAAGGTCTCACTGGATCCATTTTTGATGTCTATCTTAAGCCATACTTTGTGGAGGCCTATCGACCTGTCAGACGAGGTGATTATTTCACCGTGCGTGGCGGTATGCGACAAGTTGAGTTCAAGGTGGTGGAGGTCGATCCTCCTGAATATGCCATTGTGGCTCAGGACACCGTGATCCACTGTGAGGGAGACCCTATTAACAGAGAAGATGAGGAAAACAATCTCAATGAGGTTGGATACGATGACATTGGTGGCTGCCGTCGTCAAATGGCTCAAATCCGTGAGCTGGTTGAGCTGCCTCTCCGTCACCCTCAGCTCTTCAAATCCATCGGTATCAAACCTCCTAGAGGTATTCTCATGTATGGCCCTCCCGGTACAGGCAAAACTCTGATGGCTCGTGCAGTGGCTAATGAGACCGGGGCTTTCTTTTTTCTTATCAACGGCCCCGAAATCATGTCGAAAATGGCCGGCGAGTCCGAGTCCAACCTGCGAAAAGCATTTGAAGAGGCGGAGAAGAATGCCCCCGCCATCATTTTTATTGATGAAATCGATTCCATTGCTCCTAAACGTGACAAGACCAATGGTGAAGTCGAGCGGCGAGTAGTTTCCCAGCTTTTAACCCTCATGGACGGTATGAAAGCTAGAGCTAACGTTGTAGTTATTGCCGCTACTAACCGACCGAACTCGATTGATCCTGCTTTGCGACGATTCGGGCGATTTGATAGAGAAGTTGATATTGGTATCCCTGATCCTACTGGTCGATTGGAGATTTTGAGAATCCACACGAAGAACATGAAGCTGGCCGAAGATGTTGATCTTGAGACCATTGCTGCTGAGACACACGGTTATGTTGGTTCCGATTTAGCTTCACTCTGCTCAGAAGCTGCCATGCAGCAGATTAGAGAAAAGATGGATCTCATTGATCTCGACGAGGAGACCATCGATGCTGAAGTTCTAGACTCGCTGGGCGTCACAATGGAGAATTTCAAGTTTGCCCTCGGTATTTCCAACCCCAGTGCTCTGCGAGAAACTGTTGTCCAGAGTGTCAACGTCACTTGGGACGACATTGGTGGCTTGGACAAGATCAAGCAGGAACTCAAAGAAACTGTCGAGTACCCTGTTTTGCACCCCGAAATGTACACCAAGTTTGGTCTTTCACCTTCCAAGGGTGTACTCTTTTTTGGTCCTCCTGGTACCGGTAAGACTTTGCTTGCAAAAGCTGTCGCAACTGAGGTATCGGCCAATTTCATTTCAGTAAAGGGTCCTGAATTACTCTCCATGTGGTTTGGTGAATCCGAATCTAATATCCGTGATATTTTCGACAAGGCTAGAGCTTCTGCACCTTGTGTAGTTTTCCTTGACGAGCTGGATTCTATTGCCAAGTCCCGAGGTGGTTCAGTGGGCGACGCTGGAGGAGCATCTGATAGAGTTGTCAACCAGCTTTTGACAGAAATGGATGGTATGAATGCCAAGAAGAATGTGTTTGTTATTGGAGCCACAAATCGACCGGACCAGATCGACCCCGCCTTACTGCGACCTGGCCGACTTGATCAGCTCATTTATGTACCACTACCTGACGAGAATGGGCGACTCTCCATCCTCAGGGCTCAACTTCGAAAAACTCCTTTGGAGCCTGGTTTGGAATTGCGAGAAATCGCCAAAATTACCAATGGCTTCTCTGGTGCTGATTTGTCTTACATTGTCCAGCGATCTGCGAAGTTTGCTATCAAGGATTCGATTGAAGCATCTATTGCTGCAGAAAAGGCTGCCGAAGAGGCCGGTGAAACAATTGATGAGGATGTTGCCATGGAAGATCCCGTTCCTTACATCACGCGAAGGCATTTTGAGACTGCCATGCAGACAGCTGCTCGATCCGTTAGCGACTCTGAGTTGAGACGGTACGAGGCTTACGCTCAACAGATTCAGTCTTCGCGAGGAACTTTCAACTTCAGATTCAGTGGAGACGCGTCTGCAGGTGAAGCAGCAGCTAATGCTGCTGCTGAAGGCCCTGCTGGAGGAGCCTCCCTTGGCAACGAAGGTGAAGATGATGATTTATATAATTAAGTGTAGTCTAGAGCACTCTAGATGATTATATGAATAAGTAATGTGTCATAATCTCATTTTATTTTAATTTTATGCTTTTTGCGCTGTACTTCTTCTAAATAGGGGATGAAAAATGGCTGCATGGACGAACGGATTTTTCATAGAGAAAATATGATGGTAAATGGAGAAAACAATCAGTTCTGGTCAAAGCACATGTTAGTTAATTATTTACATCACTAGTTCAGCCAATTGATGTGATATCAGCCGTGTGGATGGAAGATTACAGGATTCATCAGTCCAACTAAGTACCGAAAGGTGCCGAGGTGAAAACAACAGATATAGCAGGAAGTAAACAAACTAGAGACAATTGAACAACAAAAGCTTATTTTTAAATAACAAGGCAGAAAAAAGAAATCGAAGGCTAGATACGTTCTATAAATGAACTTCTAAGCAAATCCACGTGTTTTGGGTGAGATATTGCTAGTAGACAGTAAAGTTCCGAGTACTTTTCGGGCCACATTTGATCGTCTACAACAACCAAACAGCACTAGAGTTTCGCCAAAATTGGTGGGGAGCTCCGTACAGGGTCATAGATGAGATCTTCATTTAATGGAAGAAGTTTTTTTTTGCTTCGTTCAGTACGGTGGTGAGCTTCTCAAGATGACCATTGGACGGATTTGTGACGGTGACACCCATGTGGCCGATTCTGAAATACTTAGCAGCTAGGCCGGCATAGATGCCTCCGGCAATGATGAGACCATTCTTTTTGAAGAAACCGATGAAGTCGGGGCCGTTGACATTTTCGGGGAAGTAGGCAGTAGTTAAACCATGGGCAGCAACATCACGGTTAGCCACGAGTTTGACACCAAAAGAAGCCAGGAGATCCTTAATACGGTCTGAGGCCTGCCTGTGGGTTTCAAATCTTTTTTCCAGGGCCACGGTGGAAGGCGCAATCAGACCCAGAGAGGTGTGCAGAGCGTAGATGAGCTGGATGGGAGGAGTAGCAAAGTACGCACCCTTACCTGATTCATAGGTTCTCATGATTGGAAGCCATCTGTTAAGAGAAGCGAAATAGGAATTGACAGGAGTTTTTCTGTTTTCCAAAGTCTTGATGGCTCGTCCGGACAAGAACGAGATGGACAGACCAGATGGTACTCCTACTCCTTTTTGGGAAGCAGTGAGGCAGTAGTCAAGACCCCAGTCATCGAACCGGATTTCTTCAACGCCAACGGAACAAACGCCGTCAACGATAACCAAAGTTTCGGGAGAGACCTTCTGGATAAGAGCCGAGATCGCCTTGACATCACTGAGCACGCCAGAGGAAGTGTCCACGTGGGTAATGGTCACAAGCTTGTACTTCTTTTCTTTCAAGGCAGCCTCGATCTTGGATAGATCCACAGCTTCGGCAGGTGAATTCTGCTTGAGAATATCAACGCTTGCACCATAAGTCTTGAGACATTCGGCAAAATTGTCTGAAAAAAACCCCGTGGAAAGTACCAGGGCGTTTTCACCCGGCTCAATCAAGTTGGAGGCCGTGATGTCCCAGCCAAGGGTGCCCGAACCGGCAACAACCACTGCTTGAGAGTCATTTGCAGAGCTCTGGAACAGCACACGAAGGCCCTTGAGGGTTTCACTGAAAGTCTGGATGAATTCTGGCGCAGTATGGCCCACTGAATAGTGGCTCACGGCCTCGAGAACCTTGTCATCGAACTCGATGGGGCCGGGAATAAGTACAATATCTCTAGTCATAATGAGGGCTGTGAAGTGGAGGAAGGCAAGTCTGAGTCAATATTTTGTGTGGGGTACCAGATCGATAATGTGATGAAGCTGCGCGTTAGACCGTAGCATGGAGCATGTTCATAGTATTCTGCTACACAAATTTCATTGTTGTAATTTTTAAATGGTTTTGACTTGCAAGCAAGTATTGAAATATGTTTTATATAGTATTACTAGGACGTTGGCGTTAATGTACCCTGTGTGTGCATTCTGTTACGTCGAGAAATCAAGCGACACAGTTATTAGAAAATGTTAATACAGGAATGAATAAGAAGAAAATGGTATAGTCAGACATATGATCGGTTGTACCAATTACTGAGAATCAGTTATTTTTTGACCAATTCGGAGAGACTCAAGTCTCTCTTGCTCAATCCGCACCTCTGTACACACTCCTCCACTCGCCAGACAATGTCCGAAGGAAGTGCATGACTTATAGCATTAATATCCTGTCCATTGACTATACCATCCAGCTGGCTGACCAGCTGGGCTTCGTTCAAGCTGAACAAAGCCGGAGCCACCAACACAGTTCCAGGGTCATTGGAGTTGAAGGTACCCAGGAAAATAGCATCTTTACAGGTAGGGTTATATTCAACATGGACAGAGCCCTTAGGGAAAACAGTAGCCTTGTATTCAGTCAAGTTGGTCTGGCTGTACACCTGAGTGCCTGCTTCAGCCAGGAACTGCGTAGACACAGTACCTTCAGTGACAATCACAAACTCATCACTTCTGGGGTGAGTATGAGGGACAATTAGACCGCAGGGACCCAGAGAAAATTTGAAAACGGCAATATCAAGTCCAATGAGAGCAGGGAAAGTGGTACCGACAGCCAGGACAACGGAACCGTTGGTATTGGTGCTATTGTTGTCATTGAAGTCAAACTCAAAAGACTTATTTCCACCATGGCTAGCAAGAAGTTCTATTCTATCCACCTGTGAAGAGGCGAGCTGAAGCTCCTGCTGGAAAGTAAGAGCGGCAGACATAGCCGGGGCGACCAAGGCGCAGGCCATAACAATATTAGTTAGGGCGATCATATCAACGAGCAGGACTTGAATTTTTGCTTAAATAGACTTAAATTATAGTCTGAATTGTGTAGTTTTTCTAGTAATTTTAGGCTTACAAGGATTAAATTTTGCGATACTTCAGCTAACTGTGTCTTATATAGTCTCTTCACCGGACCTACCGGAGCAGGGATTTGCATTGATTTTTAAAATAACGCGCTAGTCCTAATCAAGGGCCAAATCGCATCTAAATTTAAAGGTACCTTGCTACTGCATCTTTGTTAATGCCGCATTTCCAACATTCTCAATGGGGATCAGCAACGAACAAGGTCTGGGATTGGCTCAAAGTTTAGTCCTCGATACGAGTGGTCTGGGCGGTCCAGACCGCGGGATCCCTTTTAATTGCATCGTAGTGCAAATCATGGCAATTTACTGCAGGCGGTTTACCACAATAGTATGTGAATTGCTTTGTTCCGTGAAATAGGCTAACCGTATCGGGCACGGCACGATTATCTGATAATCGAGCAGAAATACTAAAACCGACCGAGCATAACATGGTTCCGCCCGGGATGCCTTAACCGAGCCTCCGATATCGGCTATTGAAATTTTATTTCCTCATAAATTTTGTATGTTTCTGCTGTTGTGAGAAGTTGACCCAATTGTTATGACTAGTTCACAAGGGGGGGGGTTTTTTTTTAACGTGGGCTTGGCTTTTACCTTTTATGCACGTTTAAAAAGCCATGAGCAATGAGCCAATACCGCGCCTGCGAGGTGTGCCGACAGCGAAAAAAAAAGTGTACCTATAGGGGAGATCCAAGCAAATGCGATTATTGCCTTCGCTTGGGAGTGTCTTGCTTACGGAGCAAAAAGCCATATTCCATAAAGCGGCATGAGACTGCCATTTTCAACGCACAAAGAGTAGTCGGGAATTTTGCTCCGCCAGACCATGATCAGGCATATTCTTTGAGTCCGCCTGAAATAAGCGTAGAATTGGATGTAGATGATCCACTGGAGGACGAGGCGGACGAAAATGCCGATATTGTTCAGTTGTATTGTGAAAAGGTCAAACCCTATGCTCCGTTTCTGGATGAGCAAATTCTAGATGACCCTGTATCACTACTAAAAGCTTCTTCATTTATTGTTCTCGCTCGTATGAATAACAAGTTGGCTTACTGCGAGTCGCAGGTTGCTAATATGCTGGTCAATATTGACTATGACTCCGCAGCGTGCTCGCTTTTGCTTATTTGCCGAATGTACATCAACGGTAGATTATTTCGAAATATTGTTTCGGAATTGATCCATGCTCGAGACCTGTCTATTCTGGAAACTCAAAAAGACATATCAAGCTCAGTCGTAGCAGGTCTTCTTGTTGCTGTGGCATGGTATCAGCTCTTGGGCTTGTGCCATATTAATCTGGGACCGATAGAGACCAGTATTGAAGAATTACGCACTTTTCAGAATACGCTTGATGATACTTCTTTTGCGTATCAATATCTGAAAACTACGAATCTTGCCTATAAAACATTGACACACCCAAGATCCAAAAGTGAATTGCTAAATCTTGAGTATGAGTTTCTGCTATGGTCTATACAGGTTCCTCTGAACTTGATGGATATAAGAGATGAAATGCCTGGAAGGCCTCCCGGTCGTATACTGCATATCCTCTTCAATACTGTTTATTTCGAGTTTTATCTATCCATTTTGCTTGACAAAGAGCTGTCGTCTCTGATCCATTTAAAGCCTATCCCGATTGTGATACACTTTATGAATACTTTGGCCGTCAGTGTGTTCAAATGCCCAAAGTTTGTAGTGGATAGGTGGGAAATCCTCTCTGATTGCCAAGCAAAGGTCGCCTCTATGATGATTCAGGTGGCGGAGCTGTCGGATTCGGAGAACAGCAAGCAGGTTCTCAGTACATGGCAGGATCACTATGGCAGATACCCAGAACTGCAAAGAAAAGTGCTAGAAATAACTGGCGAAGGGCCCTGGGTGGTAGAAAAGCTACATGGTTATAGCGTTTTCTGGACGTTTAGGGACTTGAGGAGTCTTCATGTCGAAGATATGCTGTCTTCTCTGTAGTCGATAATGGCGCATGCTGGAAAACCTATCTGTATTTATTATAAAACGCTTTGAAGAATTTATCACTCTAGATCTGCTACTGCTACACCTAGTTCACTGTCACCTTGTCCGTAGTACAAGAACCACTGGCCCTTGAACTGGACCAAACCTTCACAGAAAACTACATTAGGAACAAGACCGGTCTGCTCATTTTCAGCTTCTGGTACAAGCAGCGGTTTTTCCAGTCTGCAGATTGGGCCATTTTCCAGGTTATCTAGATCTATAAGCATCTGGCCAATTGAATACTGGTTGTATGGACGTCCATAACCACCAAGAGTAGCACCATTGTAAATCAAAATCCACTTACCATTGGATGTTTTAACTGGTGTTGGGCCGGGCTCTATAAGTTTATTTTCCCACTCAAATCGCCCTTTAGTAAAATGTTTATTGAATGGAAGAGGTTCCCAATGGATCAGATCTTTAGACTTTGCAACCTGGAAAAAAGAATCTCCGAACAACATATAATAGAAACCGTCCTTGGCACGTTCCGGTATGATAACTCCTGCTTTTGAATGGTCCGTCCTGACCTCAGTTTTGCCATTTTCAATAATTTCAATATCAGTCCATTTGTCGACGATTGTTCCTTGTTTCGTCCAGTTAACCAGATCCTCAGATGTAGCCAGGCACAGGTGGGGCTTGACCAGGTCCCATGAAGTGTATGTCATGTAAAACACTCCATCGATGCGGACCACGCGTGGGTCCTCCACGCCTCCTTTGAGGTGTGCATCCTCGAATACAGGGTGGTCGAGCCGAGTGAAATTGTATCCATCGTCTGACCAAGCTAACCCGACAGACGACTTTAGGGCCTTGTCCTGGGCCCGATATAGCAAGAATAATCTTTCCTCAACCACTACAGCCGCAGCATTGTAGATGTACCCCTCCTCGAACTTGTGTTCAGCACAAGGCTGAAGTACAGGATTGCGGACGTAACGTCGGAAGGGCCCGATGGGGAAACTGGGTGGGGAAGTAATGCACTCTTTGGACAGTCTGCTGACGTTTGGGGGAGAAGAGGAGTAATTCATGTTCGCAAGGTGGACCTCCTTATTGCTGGGGTTCACTCTCCTACTTATACTAATTGGGTGGGTATGTCGGAAAATTCGTCGGAGTACCCCGCAATTTTTTTGGTGAGGCTGTCTTTGGCTTTTTTCCCCCACATTCCTTATCGCTATATATACCACGATATTTTACCAGCAAATGATTGTTCAATAAGCTGACAGAACAGAAAAACTATGGTTATTACTGAAAAGCCAGAGAGCGACCATAACGAGGTTGTCAGTATGTCTGAGAAAGGCAATGTCAAGATCAAAGTTGCCCAGGGATCCGAAGATCTTAATGAGATTCTCCTTCGAGAACCTATTGTCTATAGGTCGAAACGAATTATTCAGCTATGTCTTATTTGTTCGCTTTATTTCCTTGGATCTACCATGGGTGGCTTCGATGGCTCTTTAATGGGTTCACTGTTGGTCATGGAGCCGTTCAAAGACACGTTTGGAGCAGGTATTCTCGGTGTGAAAACTGGAATCATCTCATCCATGTATTCTATTGGAGCAGTATGTGCTTTGCCTTTTGTTGGTCCTTGTGTGGATACATGGGGAAGGCGCCGAGGTATTCATATCGGGAGTGCGCTGCTAGTGCTAGGAGTATGCCTGCAAGGAGCCACCACTAGCTTCAGCTGTTACATGGGTGGGCGTTTCTTCCTGGGATTTGGAGCTACTCTGTGTAATGTTGCTTGCCCTAGTTTGGTTGCTGAGATTGCTCATCCAGCATTTAGGGGAGTGATCACGGGTCTCTACAACACATGTTATTACCTTGGTAGCATTCTTGCTTCAGCTACAGTAAGAGGAACGGTGCACTATACGGACAACAGAAGCTGGCTGATTCCTACTTGGCTACAGCTGTTTTTCCCGATTGTTCTCGCTGTGGGTGCAATTTTCTTCCCAGAGTCTCCCCGATGGCTGTATGTTCACGGCAAAAAAGAGGAGACTAAGAAGATTTTGACTAAGTATCATGGAAATGACAACCCCGACTCATTGTACGTGTCGTTTCAGCTGGAGCAATTCGAAAGGGAGCTGAACATGGACGGTGCTGATAAGAGATTCTGGGACTATCGTTGCCTGTTCAACAGCAAGGCGGCATTCTATAGAGCAGTACTCTGTGCTGCTGCGGTATCTGCTTTTTCTCAGTGGACAGGCCAAGGTACTGTCAGTTATTTCCTAGCTGGTATGCTTACTACAGCTGGTGTCACCGCTGAAAATACCGTCTTGAACTATAATTTGGGCATTGCAATCACATCTGGATTTGCTGCAGTTACTGGAGCGTCCTTAATTGATCGGCTCGGACGAAGAAGAACGCTAATTGGAACCACCTCAACACTGACAGTCCTGTGGATTCTTATGGCTGCTTGCACTGGCGTTTATAAGCACCACGCAACAGCCGCTGCAGCCCAGGCTGCGATTGCTTTTATATTTCTAATTGGTATAATCTTCTCTTTTGCCTATACACCTCTACAGGCGCTGTATCCCGTGGAGGTTCTGAGCTACGAACAGAGAGCCAAAGGTATGGCCCTACAACAAGTAGCGGGAAATGCTGCCAGTCTAGTTATTCAATACGCAATGCCAGTAGCACTGCAGCGAATCGAGTGGAAAACCTACTTTGTGTTTGTGGCTTTTGGAATTTTTCAGACCATTTATTACTACTTTATTATGGTTGAAACCAATGGCTATACCCTGGAAGAGCTCACTCATATATTTGAACAGAAGAATCCTCGAAAGGCTTCCACTCAAAAAGCTAAGTTGATAATCAATGTGGATAGTAATGAGGTAATAGCTGTAGAAGCGGCAGAAGTTTAGGTATTTGTAAGATTAGTAGGTAGTGTTATTGGAATTGAGTACTGTAACGGAACCTTAGTCGGCTTATAGTGTTATTAGCCAAATGACAATGAAATTTATAGCTGACAATAAAATGATATAGCTGAAACAAAAGTCTGACCAGTTTTAGTGCCAATCAACGATCGGTCACATAAAAATAGCAAAATAACTACAAAAGAAGGCTTATTCGTTATTGGTCACTGAAAAAGTAGATCAAACCTTAGGTCGGAATAACTGTCGGCCGCACCAGCAACTTTTTGCGCCATAAAAAACGCACGTAACCGTCTTGGATGTGAAATGATCCCCATCCCAGGATATGCCGAGATCCTTCCGGCTATCATTCCCCTGTAACATTCTCAGCCTGGAAATGTCATTTCTCCAGATTTCCAGATCTGGTACATGCAATGCCGATCCCCCACATCGAAAGCCGATCTTTTTTCCGATCCCCCGCCTCGTGTCTAAAGCGAAAAGTTAGCGGGCGGGGCAAGGCAGATATAAAAACCATGCATGGCAGTGGTAACAAAAATAGCCGACATGTCAACTACCACAGCTACTGTAAGTTCTACCGAGCAGAAGGAACTTGGGTTGTTCAGCCGTCAGACCTTGAGCGGATGGTCGTTTCGAGAAGCTGGTAGTTCCGAGTGGATCAAATCGAATAGTGGAAAGACCAGCTCGGAAATTCATGTTGATTTACGTGAGAATGGGATGATTCCTGATCCATTTGTGGGGATGAATGAGAAATCCGTGCAATGGGTTGCAGATAAGGAATGGGAATATATGACTGAGTTTGAACTGCCAACTCCTAGTAGCTATGCCTATCATGACTTGGTAGTGGATGGTCTAGATACATATGCAAAGGTATACGTCAATGATATTCTGGTGCTAGAGGCCTCCAATATGTTTGTCGGGCATCGAATCTCTCTCAGAATCGAAAACCTACCAAAGAAGAGAAACAAGCTGCGTATTTTGTTTGAGAACAACTTGAAGAAAGCTCGTGAACTGGAAAAAGAGCACGGAAAGTGTATCACTTCCAATGGAGAAAGTAGCCGTACTCATATCAGAAAGGCCCAATATCATTATGGATGGGATTGGGGCCCGCTACTGATGACTTGTGGACCATACAAGCCAATTCATGTCGAGAGCTACGATGCCTTGTTGGACGAAATAGCTATTTGTGACACACTTAGTGCTGATCTGAAAAACGCAAAGATTGAGGTCAATATGAGCTGCATTTCTGCTATCTCTGGGATAAGCCTTATTACTGAGGTTCACGCTCCACAAGGAAACAGAGTTGCACATGCTGAGAGCAAAGTCGACCAGGGGAGTCACAGGTTTACTCAGAATATTGTGATCCATGAACCCGCCTTGTGGTATCCGGTAAATGTCGGATCTCAGCACCTATACAGCTTCACATTCCTGCTGGTTGCACAGGATGGCGTAGTGGTTCAGCGGATCAGCAAGAAGAAAGGGTTGAGGAGGGCCCGACTGGTTGAGCATGAATTTGAAGATCAGCCTGGAACCAGCTTTTATTTTGAAATCAATGATGTTCCCGTGTACTCTGCTGGATCATGTTGGATTCCAGCCCATTCTTTTACCAGTGAGCTCACCAAAGACGACTATCGAAAATGGTTGAACCTGGCGGTAGACGGAAACCATAGCATGATTCGTGTCTGGGGCGGTGGGATATATGAACCAGACTTTTTCTATCAGGAATGTGATCGACTGGGGCTCATGGTATGGCAAGATTTCATGTTTGCTTGTGGAATCTATCCGGCATACGATGAATTTGTGGCATCTGTAGAAGCAGAAGCTACCTATCAGCTAAAAAGGCTCTGTAATTATTGTAGTATCGTTATCTTCGCTGGAAATAACGAAGACTACCAGGTTGCGGAGGTTGCGAAGCTGGATATGCAGTCGAAGGATCCTCGCGAAAGCAATTTCCCCGCCAGATATATTTACGAGACAGTGCTACCAGAGCTGGTGAGTAAACTTGCTCCTAATTTTTGGTACAAGCCAGGCTCACCATACGGAGGCAAGACGTCTGACGATCCGACTGTGGGAGATATTCATCAGTGGAATGTATGGCATGGCGCTCAGGAGCCCTACCAAGACTGGTGGAAGCTCGGAGGACGATTTATCTCTGAATTTGGAATGCTCGCCTTACCCAACAGGAAAACTATAGAAAGCTATCTTGAAGACGGTGATTCGGCATTTGTTCAAAGCGAAGTTATGGATCACCACAATAAGGCGGACGGATTCGAAAGACGGCTGGCTCAGTATGTTCTGGAGAATATTGCTGTAGGAAGTCTGGATATTGACAGTTGGGGGTATGCGACTCAACTGATGCAGTCAGAATGCTTGTCGTATGCATATCGATATTGGAGACGAGAATGGAAAGGCCCGGGAAAAGAGTATAATGGCGGAGCTCTGGTATGGCAGTTGAATGATTGTTGGCCGGTCACCAGCTGGGCCATATGTGACTTTTATAGAAGACCCAAGCTGGCATACTACGCAGTCAAGCGTGAGTGTGCTCCAGTAGCTTTGGGCATGCAGAGGAGCGCTATCACCAACTCCAGTGTCGATAAATCCGTGGAAAAATACGGCCTATCCCCAGGCTTCGATTACACCAACAAATATCATAGGCTTGACATTTGGGCCCTCAATGGCACTCTGGCAAAAATCGAGGTGACGCTCAAAGTCCAATGCTACCATATCGAAACCGGAATGCTACTCAAAGAGAATTTCTGGAGTCCCACGGTATTATTTGCTAATCAGTCTACAGAAATCTCAAATGGCAAAAAGCAAGAGGACGAGCCACTTTTAAGCCACTTTGATGGTAATAAATTGGTCATTTTCGGGTCTCTTACCGATAGCAGCGGAAACATTATTGCCAGATGTGCTGACTGGCCACAGCCACTCAAGTACTTGAAACAACCATCAATACAGGTACAATGCGAAACTGTTGACGGGTATGTTCTGGTGTCTTCCAACACTCCGGTTAAAGGAGTTGAGATTATGGTGGAGAAGGACGGGGTGATTTTAGATGACAATGGGTTTGATTTGTTTCCAGGAGACCAAAGAGTCATACGAGCAAGTGGTCTGAAGCGACAGGACAAGGTAGGTATCCGGTATCTGGGGAGTAGTCCAAAATAATCTATAGATGACGAGGGGAAATAAATAGGCATGAGTTGGTCGGTATTACCAATTGTAGTAACCCCGCTTGATTAGAGCTACCACTGACTAATGTTGCAACAATAATACTTATCAGAGCGCTGAGAATAATCCAACAGCAATTTATGCTCGAATTTCAGGTTTCACAAAAGCATTCCAAGGTGTTCGGTGCTTTCAATATAGGCAGGTTCTCCAAGTGCTCGTTCACGTGCTGCAAATTTTTCCTGTGGTGCCCACCTCCAAGTTATCTTCTTCTCCACTTCGCAACAATTAGTCAACCCGAGAACCCATCTAAGCGAATCAAACTCGCCGTTAACCATAAAATGTCTTATGCTCTATCTGAAAGCCACAAGCAGCTGCTTGAGGATCCCCTCAAGTCACTGGATCCCCAGGTTTTTGGGATCATGCAGGACGAAGTCCAGCGACAGAAGGAGTCTATTGTTCTGATTGCTTCTGAAAATTTCACTTCCAAGGCTGTTTTCGATGCTCTAGGATCCCCCATGTGTAACAAGTACTCCGAGGGTTACCCTGGTGCCCGATACTATGGTGGTAACCAGCACATTGATCGAATTGAGAGACTTTGTCAGCAGCGAGCTCTCGATGCTTTCCATGTCGAGGCCGATAAGTGGGGAGTAAATGTGCAGACCTTGTCTGGATCTCCTGCCAATCTCCAGGTTTACCAGGCTATCATGAAGCCCCATGAGCGGCTCATGGGTCTGGATCTCCCCCACGGAGGACACTTGTCTCACGGTTACCAGACCGATACTCGAAAGATCTCCGCTGTTTCTACTTATTTCGAGACTATGCCTTACCGAGTTGATCTGGATACCGGTATCATTGACTACGATATGTTGGAGAAGACTGCTATTCTGTATCGTCCCAAGGTACTGGTTGCTGGTACTTCTGCTTACTGCCGACTGATTGACTACAAGCGAATGCGAGAAATCGCTGATAAGGTCGGTGCATACTTGGTTGTCGATATGGCCCACATTTCCGGTCTGATTGCTGCTGGTGTTATTCCTTCTCCCTTTGAATATGCTGACATTGTCACTACCACCACGCACAAGTCTCTGCGAGGACCTCGAGGTGCCATGATCTTTTTCCGAAGAGGCGTCCGATCGGTCAATGCCAAGACAGGCAAGGAGGTTTTGTATGATCTCGAGAATCCCATCAACTTCTCGGTTTTCCCTGGTCACCAGGGTGGTCCCCACAACCACACCATCACAGCTCTGGCTGTTGCGTTGAAGCAGGCCAGCACTCCCGAGTTTGTTGAGTACCAGACCCAGGTGCTTAAGAACGCCAAATCTCTGGAGGCCGCTTTCAAGAATCGTGGATACACCCTGGTTTCTGACGGTACCGACTCCCATATGGTGTTGGTCAATCTGCGAAACAAGGGAATTGACGGTGCCCGAGTCGAGACTGTATGCGAGCTCATTAACATCGCTCTCAACAAGAACTCCATTCCCGGTGACAAGTCAGCGTTGGTTCCCGGTGGTGTTCGAATCGGAGCTCCTGCTATGACCACTCGAGGTCTTGGCGAGGAGGATTTCACTCGAATCGTCGACTACATTGACAAAGCCGTCAAGTACTGTGTTAAGCTGCAGGAATCGCTCCCCAAGGATGCCAACAAACTCAAGGACTTCAAGGCTGCTGCTGTCAAAGCCAGTGATGATTCTGATCTCAAGTCAATCAAGGATGAGATCAGCCAGTGGGCTATCCAGTTCCCTCTTCCTGTCTAAGTTTGCACTCGGACAGGGCCGACTCAACTCGGCCGCCGCCCACCCGGCTTAAAATCAAGAAAACGTAAATAATATATTGGTTTAACACCATGCATATAGGGTAATATATCAGTAGATGCTGTACAATTGTATTTCGTGGGGGGCTGTGGATATCAAATACCTCTGGGTCGTATCCATATTAGTACGGATTTTAGGCTGTGCTTTCCAGTCCCAAGCCCTCTTTCCTTCTAACATCAAACATGCTCGTTCTTGCCATTGGTGATTTATACATCCCCGACAGATCCGCCGGGCTCCCAGGCAAGTTTAAAAAGCTGTTGACGCCGGGGAAGATTTCCCAGGTGTTGTGTTTGGGCAATGTGACGGACCAGGCTACCATAAAGATGCTGCAGCAGGTATCGCCGGACTACCAGGCTGTGAAAGGCGACTTCGATGTAGGGTCTCAATTACCACTCAATCGGGTGGTTACACATGGACAATTAAAGATAGGCGTAGTCTCAGGTCATTCTATAGTTCCGAAATCCGATCCCGACGCCCTGCTGATTGCTGCACGGCAACTGGACGTCGATATGCTCATCTGGGGCGGTGGAAGCCACCGAGTCGAGGCATATCAGCTCGAAGGCAAGTTTTTCGTGAATCCTGGAAGTGCTACTGGTGCGTTCAGTACTGCCTGGCCCGAGAAAGGCGAGGACGGCGTTGACGAAGAGCTGATTCCCAGCTTCTGCCTTTTGGACGTCCAAGGCAGTGTCTGTGTTCTGTATATTTATAGCTATTTGGACGGGGAAGTCAAGGTTGATAAGATCAGCTACAGGAAACCTTGAGTATAGTGCATTGTTGGTCGGGCAATGGGCATTTGTCTGTCTGGTGCCCACGCATGTTGAGCTTGGAGATCCCCCCTTACCTCAAGACGTGGTCGCCCACCTCGACACTCACTATAAAGCTGGCTCGACCAAAAAAATATTTCTTCTTCATTCACCATTTTGCAGGTAAGTTGAAGCTACAAGACACCGCTGATGACTAGAGTGCATTTGGCTCGAGATATTCTATCGATGTGGAAAAACCCACGCTACCTTTAAATTTTGTCTGAGGCGTCTCATGTTTGTTGACGAAGTTAGTTCTAACTTTTCCAAGGTCCCCTCTGTTGGTACAGGTTAATGAAATAGGGCACTATTAGTAGATGAATTAATGAAATGTATCCATCGATAAAAATAATATTTTTGTAGCAATATGCATTATCTCGAATCGAAGACTAGACTGAATAATAATAGCGACTACTATCTATGCTAATGAGTGTATGCGGATTATCATGACCGACCTAAAATGCTCCACCGGTTATTGTTCTGCATAGGCAGCGGCTTTAATAAGCTCTCACGCGGTTGAATGGGTGGAGTGGGCGGTCGATATTCCTGAGGTGTCTCTGATTGTACTTCCAGTGACGCTATACGGTCATTGAGCATGTCGATTTCCTGTCGTGCCATTACTTCTCGAGCTCTGATCGATGCCAGATCCATCAGATGGCGGTCACACGACTTGCAGCCGGAGCTGCTGGCAGCTGATGACCAGCTGCCGTCATTCGATGTTAGATTTAGCCGTTGTCTGAGTTGTGCTACTACTTTGCCAAGCTTGTCCTCGTCCTCGCGATCAGCGGATAAAACTCCAGGTTTTTCAATCAAACATAGCATTTCCTCGATTGCATCTTTGTCGGACTCACGCTCCTGCCGTTCCAAATCAAGAGCGATACGCGATTTGTCCAATTCGTGCTGAATGTCTTCGGCAGTACGCTTAGTAGCTGTAGACGAAGCAACAGATGATGCGGAGGATGTAGAAACGGTAGATCGGCGGTCATCACCATCATCTGAAGAAATAGCAGTAGACGAATCACATTCCCCACGAGTATTGGTACTGTTGGTAGACACAGAAAGCCAGCTGGTGAGTCGGTTAACAGTAATACGAGCGGGGGCTCGACTATTTTTGGGTTTCCGAGGTTGGGTTTCCATAATCTTTCTTCGGCCATTGTTCACATATTGTCCCTGTAGACTGTCGATTCGAGCCAGCATGCCGGATGAAAAATCTGCAATGTCGCTGCACAGCTCATCGCCATCAAATCCGTAAACATCCCATAAGCTTCTTCCAAGAAGTCGTTCTAGAATTTGCTCCTCTTCGTCAAAGTTTAGCAGAATAGTCTGGTTTCGTTTGAGGACGCACAGGGCGACTCTCATCATAGTGGGTATGGCTCCTTCGGCAAACATAAGATCATATATTCGCATGAGCATATCAAGCGGACAAGTAACAGCGAAGAACGACAAAAACCACTGGGTAGCATAGACCGATCCAATGCCAAGCTCCTCAAAATGGGTATAAAGTGATGGAAGATGCTCCTTAAAGAGCTGTTCAAACTGGTAAATGCGCAATGGGAGACCTGCCATGTCGGCAGTGAACATCGATCGCAGATCGTAGTCTTCCATGAGCTTCACCAGAGTACAGAATGCTTGCTTGTCGTCCATATGGAGCAACAGGGGACCGGCTAGAAACGTGAGTCCCTGGCAGTAGCCAACCTGGATATCATAGGCCGAGTATGCTCTG
Organism: Zygoascus flipseniorum; assembly: GCA_030565365.1. Taxonomy (NCBI): domain Eukaryota; kingdom Fungi; phylum Ascomycota; class Dipodascomycetes; order Dipodascales; family Trichomonascaceae; genus Zygoascus; species Zygoascus flipseniorum. The sequence goes on from JAJMBR010000003.1 coordinate 293,154, forward strand.
AGAACTCTTCCCAGCCTCATTTGGCCAGGACCACCTTTTTGCTGAAATAATGTGAGTTCGGGGAAGGTTCGATTGAGATCTCTGCCGATGATCTTGACAAATGGAGTCCATTCTTCGGCAAGGAGATCATATAGCGAGTCCAAAGTGGAGCTATCGGCTTCAGCCATGCTAGTCCAGGCTTTACCTCGTAAGCTAGGGGGGATCCCATTGAGGACCATCATAGAGGTGTAAACAGGAATTTTGGTCGCGACCTGCCGGAAATCCGAAATTAGCGCGGCCCAAAGATCCAGCTCATTATCAGGTAAAATCTCGTCTCGATACTTGTCATCTAGACGAGGGATGTCGTGAAAAGGAGCGTCCTTCTGGAGCTTAATGAAACGTCTGACCTCATCAGTTGTCATAGTTAGGTCTGCAGCGTGGGAAACAACGGATTCGCAGTCAGTATCGGCTTGTTCATGCTCGGAATATAGGCGGTCCAGCCGGCCTGAAAAGAATTTGTACGAGTTGGAAGCCATTCCAGCGCCCACGAGCTTAGCTTCGACACTAATGAGCGGCTCCCATGCGACAGTCATGGTGAGATAAGAGAGAATCGCTAAGAATCTGGTCTTAGCAGAAAAATGAAAGACGAGTAATGATGGGTAAAGGAGAGAAAAGGTCAAAGAAAGACCGGTAGCGGTGAAATAGCTATAAAGAGCGGAGTGCTGTGAGCAGGAGGTGGTGGATTGGAGGACAATAAGGATAGGCAGGCTAGCCTCTTCAATTTATCCAAACGTTAAAAGAAAGGGGGCCGCATCCCAAGCAGAGAACGCGCGGCGGCGCAGGCAAGGGAAAAAAATATGCCAAAAAAATGCGCCAGAAATACTTAAAACCGCAGGATACTAGGAGGGTAATTGTCGGAGAACATTGCTATGGAGGTTTGCAAGCTGCGGTTTGCAGGCTTTGTTCGCTGACCATTCTGTATGACTGCGGGTTACACCGCACCTCCCAAATGAGCCCCCCGATTAGAGTTTACCGTCGGATATTGCTCAAAGCGGAATAAATATAAATATGCAATATGCAATTTTACGAATGAGTCGGGCTTATTTGGATGGAAATAGACCAGGTTGAGCTGTCTAATTAGCTGAGTTGCTCGAAATCAAAATCCACCCCTTTTGCCAGCTCATTCCAATCCGATGTTGATATGGTGATACTGATGAGCGGCTTGCTACCCCTGGATGGGGAAGTCAGCGCGTGAGGCGCACCGTGGAAACATACAGTATCTGCCTGGATAGGGAAAACTATGTTGGCGTAGAGTTTGTGGTTGGGTTAGCGGGGAATACAGCAGCTGATTGGAACGGCAGAACAGTACTAGGGTAGTACTAATGTGTGGTTGTATCAAGATACATAGTCATGGTGGTATTCGAAGACAGCAAATGCTAATTCCAAAGCCTTTGAATAGTATGATATACGTAAGCGGTGCGCAAGGTGGACGTTCCGCATGACCGGGACTGCGTATGTCAATACACTGTGCGTAATTTGTGTAGTGCTCGCCGATTAATTCAACACAGTATGTGGAATCACTTGTTTGGTGCTCACTGGTCAATTCAATACAACATGTTTGTACACAGCAGTATGCCTGTACCTATACTGGGGTGACAAGTGCATTGTAGTATGATCTGATTAGAGCACGGTATGCGACTACGCTGCTATATACATTTACTCAGTACGTCAGATTTTACTTCCAAATCGGTCCGTCTCTGTCTCAGTAGCCAATTTTGGGCCTGCGTTTGTCTTAGTTTTGCCCAAATGAGATGTCGACATGGGTTGTAGGCTCGTTACAGCCGTTCTATCAATTCTTGTATGTAAGCAGTTCAACTGTGTCCACCAATACCCGGTGCCGCCGATTATATAGGTGAAGTTCCACCGATAATGCTGCGTCCCACCGAACATGGATAGATCTCATCGATAATCGGTCCCACCGGTAATGCAAGATCCCACTGATAATGCTGGATCCCACCGACCGTAGCTGGGTCCCACCGGTCATACATAGATCTCACCGAACATATATAGATTTCACTTGTACATAGCGACCTCCCGCCAATAATAGCTGGATCCCACCTATATTACACAATTCCCACCCATAATATCCTTGGGCCAACCAATGCCTGCCAGAGTATTAGTGCATATCGCCCGTCCCACCTAAAACATAACTTTTTTACTACATTGCTAAGGGAGTATATATTCACGAGTGTACGAATTAGACTTCCTCCTGCTCAAATTGGACGTCGGAGCCCATTTTTCTGATTTATTGACATCGGTTGGCCTGGTGGTCGTACCGCTTTCACTCAGGCCCTCCCTGGTTCTCCGGTGGCCTGGTCAACTGTGTGGGAGTCCTTTCATCCCTATCGTCTCTGAGCTCAAGTTCTGTAGTTTTCATATTGCTGATATTCGATATCTATACAGAAGTGTCAATCTATGTAAAGCAGTTGTCAAAAACTCTTGGTAGAACTACCGGTTGCAATAGCATATACAGCTGCGATTTTCTCTGCTTCTCAGATCTCATCTCGCTGCGTTTTTCCACCTAACCTCCCACTATCACATCTGCACCAATATGAACATCCGGCCTGCCACCATCGATGACCTCGCGGGAATGCAGAATGCAAATCTCACGAATTTGCCTGAAAATTATGCCATGAAATATTATCTGTACCAGGCGATTTCGTGGCCCCATGGATCTTTTGTAGCTACTGTACCAACATCTAGCGGCGATGAACGTATTGTAGGATATGTAATGGCCAAAATAGAAGATGAAAACCGGGCTGAAAATGATTCGTCGCCTGTGTTTGCCCATATCATTTCTATTTCGGTGATGAGGACGTACCGAAGAATGGGTATCGCTAAAAAGCTGCTCAGACTGTCTCTGAGGACACTTTACGAAACGTGCGGTGCCGAGTTTGCCAGTTTGCATGTACGAGAAAGTAACGCAGCAGCTCTTCATTTGTACCGAGATTCGCTTGGGTTCGAGGTGGTTGAAATCGAAAGCAAGTATTATGCAGACGGTGAAGATGCCTACAGCATGAAAGCACCATTGAGCCAGTTTGCAGAGGATCTTGATGCGACCGAGGGTGAAAATGATCTCGATGATTTACTGGATATTAGTGGAGTTACTGGTGCGATTACCATTGAAGCTTAGAAAAGTTTTGCAATGGTTCGGTGTAAATATGGCAAAAATGTAGAATAGTAAGTGGAAATGTGACGGAGCTGAACAACACTGTACCAACGAAAAGTCGCTGATAAATAGTGATACTCTATTTGCTGATCAATAGTGATACTCTATCCGCTGATCAACTGTAATCGTTGTATATAAGCGGTAATTATGCTCATGCTATGCAATCTCGTACTTCTTTCTATATACCATCTCTTCTTCTTCTACGCGAACACCACTAAACCGTATCGCGCTCTATCACCAGAGGCTCAAACTTGATAAGAAAAACCGTACGGTTAGGGTATTGTTCGGTTTCAACTGTATGTGCCGTCACCTGGGCAGTAAACAAACTGCCGTCCAGCACGGCCTCAATGATTCCCGCAGCTAAAGCTGCACAGTTGAGCTGGTTTTTTTCTTTTGGTACACTGATGAATTGGCTGACCAACGGATTTACATCTATAATCATGTACTCGTTGTTATTGTCGTTGGACTTTTCAAGAGCGTCAGCGGGCCGTCCAAACACAGCTTTCCATACTGTAGTGTGTATAAACTGTAGAATCCCTATAATCTTGGTTTCTCGGTGTGCCGTTTTACCTTCTCTGATAGTCACAAGCTCAAGAGCACGCTGGCCCATGTGATATCCAATCTGACTGATACGCTTCTCCAGATCCTGGATCCCTGAACTCTGTTTCTGCATGTACTGGATAAGCTCACAGAATACAAATGCAAAGGCGTTCAATGACACTTCTGGAGGTCGGCGATTGAGATTTTTCTCATATTTCGAAGTTGCTGTTCGGCTGCGTACCGCCGCTGACGACGATGCGGAGCTGGAACTGGTGAGCGAGTTGGCCCGCGTGCTGGGGTGGGGAAGAGTAGATGATGGCATACGCAGAATGCCAGTGGGCGTCTGCGATGACGGAACGATGGGAGTTGACGAGGTTGTGAGCGGTAATCCAGACATGCTTAAGAGGAAACGTTAGGTTCCAATGTTGACGATGAGACCGACAGCGAATTGGGCTGGTTAGGTAAGCAGGATCGAAGAATGGTGGTGAAGAATAGCATGGCAGTGGAATTTGAGGTTTTAGGTGCTTTACATCAATTTTGGGGGATTTATTATCACTAGGAAGGAGAACTGGTGGTTTTGATTTGTTAGTGTGCCATTATGGCACGCTAGTCTGAAGCTTATACCATTGTTTAGTTGTGAGACGAGATGTGTCATTAACCTGAGCTAAAGATACATAATAAATTACTCCGTTAAATGCATAGATTGGGCTGGTTTGTTTAACCTGTATATCGCCCATTTGGAGACTCTTCTCTTGTACAAATCATGTCTGCTCCTGCTACCATCTCGGTAGTTCTCCGCTAATCTTCTCATTATATCAGTCCAACTAGGAAACTTTTTCACCCCACAATTGCACTTGCAGCCGAACGCCTCTGGCCGAGTCATTATCCCCGGATAGTGCATTCTTCTGCTGCAAATTACCATTCCACTGGTCTTTTACTCGCTCTACTACAGCTACCAGCTTCTGGCATGAATGCCCCGAAGCATTCACAAGGGTGACACTGCCAATGTCATGCAGTCGACTAAGCGCCACCTGCACTTTGTCAGTCGTATTATCACCGCTGCGAATGCTCAGATCGACATTTCCCAGATCAGCCATGTAAAGGTGTTGGGGGCCTTGACAATTCAAGCTCAAGAATTATGTTCGGATTACCCCGTTTAGGGCAAATTACGCCCCATGATGCGGTATACGCCATGCCTGTGTTTACGCTGTACCGCAGGCGGAGCAATGCTGTTGCAAACAAGCAGCCAACAATTGATCCCCTGCAAACGGGAATGACAACAAAGGTATTGGCGGGTTGGATGATTTGGCTGGTTAAAGTGCTCGGGGAAGTTTACGGGGCGACGCTTAAGCCCTCGGGTGCGGCGATGTTTTGCCATTTTTCACCACCAGACGGGCGCCTTTGCTATCCCCTCTCTCACTTCGCCATAAAGCTAAATCAGGCGACGGGACTTCACAATCAACCACCAACATTTTGTCGCAACACAAAATGGCTCTGCGGAAACGATCCGAGGAAAGTGCTCAGGATGCACTAGCTCTAAACGTTAAGCGCCGACGCACTAACAGCGCTAGCCGCCGCCAGGCAGATGCTTCGGAACCGGAATGCCCGATATCGCCTAATAGCGGAGACGAGCAGCCACCATCTCTTGACTTGGCGACTCCGACCCCGTCAGCGTCTGGATCGCCACCTGGAGATAGTGCTGGAGATGACAGTGACACTGAGGTGGTAACGGCTCCCCGCGGCGCAAAAGCTGCTGAGGGAGACCATGACAATCGAGATGTCGCAGGGCGACTACGACATGTCATTCGCCAACAGTTTGACCTGGAAATTCTTCTCAAACACAGGGAGCTGGTGCGTATCGAGGATGAAATCTCTAAGATACATGCCATGATGCTTCAGATGCGCCAGTTTTCACGGCATGAGCCCGAGCAGAATCTCGGGGGTGAGCCCTCTGGCTTTGTAGATATATATGCTCAATACCTGGCTCGGCCTGGACAACAACACTCGCAGTGTGATATGACAGCGGCAACACATCATGGGGTATACACACGTGAGTCGAGCCAGCTTACATCTTTAGATCCGCTTATGGACGATCTGTATGGAACCCGCCCCCAGCGTAGCTCAACGTTGAGGGCTCAAAACAAAGTATCTCATAACAGCTGTCTTTACCGTCGGGCTGACGGTATCATTGTCAAACTGGTGTGTCCGAAGTGTAATCGCAGCAACTTTGGTTCTGTGCAAGGTTTTATCAATCATTGCCGGATCAGCCATACTTTGGAATTCAACAGCCATGATGCTGCCGCTGCAGCCTGTGGGGTAGCAATTGATGACCAAGACTCTGCTGCAGTAATAACGCCAGTAGTGTCTGCCCCGGATTCATCGGTATCAGATGCACCCGTCAGCAATATTGGGGCTGACTCCAACTACGTTGAAGTCATTGCCAGCGCTAGTACAAGCAGCGCTAGCACCTCTGAGCCTGTCGGCTCGGTTACTAGCGTTTCTAGCACAAGTATCCAAAAAGAAAAAATTTCAAACCTTGCCAATTACCTGCAAGGGAAGGTAGACCTTGATCTAGAAGCCCTCGTGGCTCATGCCACAGAAAAAGTCACCAAAGGTTATTTATTTGAAGGAGAGGAGGACTTTGAGGAGCCAGAGGTCCCGTTAGCGGAAGATTGCTCGCCGTTTGAACGGGTACTCGCAGAGGCTCGCAAGCTACGTCTCAATGTCGATGAGATTCGGGCAGCTGCTGCCCAGGCCTCGACTGATCAGGAGCGACAGAAGAAGAAGCGCAAAAACAGCGGTGGCGCTAAACCTAAAGAAAGCCCTGCTAAATTGTCGCCGGCACTCAGATGTGAGGACGGCTGGGGTTCTCGACCGCCATCTCCGGACGAGCCTTTATTCCCCAGCGCTTCGTCAAACCGTCGAATGCCAACAGAGGCCCAGCCATTGGTGACTAGATCCAAGTCACGGGCACAGAGCACACAACGACCGCCCACGCCGCCCAGCAGCGAGGACGGGTCAAAAAAGGACAAGGAAATGAATATGATTGGCAACATGGCCAAGTACATTCAACTTAGTAGGTTTTTCTAGTCTTTATAAAAGTAACGAAAATAATGAAAAAGCATTTATCATAAAATATATTCGTAGTCGTCGTACAAGCATTACATTACATACACTATGTGATTTTCCGAGCTCGAAATAGCGCCCTTAGCCGCAAGCGCAGCGTGTAGTCGCTGGACCCTGGAAAGTGTCGAAGAAGCGCCTGGGGAAGAGGGGTAGAAGCTTCGATATCATCTAGACGTATGTTAAGAGCTTTGGCATCTTTGAGCAACCGCGTCCACTGCGCCGGTGTCCAATCTTCAAATGCGGGAGATCGAGGAGTGGGGTGGGCACGAGAAGCTGGTTTTTTACGCAATGGCGTTGTAATAACCGGTTTTATCGGTGATTCATTGTTAGCTGATGCTGGCTCTGTATCTGACTCAGATAGCAAGTCTAAATCTACGCTTGGTGGGTTCTCATGGCTGGTACTATCACTTTCATGTTGCGGTGATGAACCCGGCGAAACAGTCCGAACACGACGCTTGGTGTTTATCGGTGAAGTCCACACAGTGTCCAGAGCACGCTGCTTCTTGCGCACCGATTCGCGCAAAGCACGAATCCGCAGTTCATGCGCTCGAGCAAATTGTGGTGACGCGTCTTCGTCGTCCTCTAGCGCCGCCAAAGGTGCCAGAGGGCTTTCGAGCTCTAAAGAATGCGCGACAGGCGCTGGCTCCAGTGTATCACTGTCACTATCACCGTCGCTATGTTGTGTGCTATTGCTAACCGCTGTATTACGATCAGTCACGATGTTATCGCCACCAGACGGCGACGGCGAAACGCCACGCCATCTCGACACTACTGGGCTGAGCAACTCGTACCTGGAGAGGTCCTGGGACATGTGTGTGGGTGGCGGCAAACATCGCCATGTTTGAATTTTTCTACCTTCTAACCACAACACCACCCAAGTTATACTTGAGTCAAGCACACACTGCTATAGTACAACACGCCCGATGCCAGGCACCAAAACACAACCACCGGCAAGTAGTGGCACGAACAAATTGCAGTTACCCCATACCAGTGCGGGGGCTGCAGAGCGTCGTCGACGCTCATCGTCCATTATTGTGCACTTAGAGCCGGAAACTGTCGAGGAAGCCAGCGACCAGGCAGCATTGCCGAATCTGAATGTTAGCTGGGTGAATAACAAAGGAGCCTGGGTAATTCATGTGGTAGTCATATTGCTCCTGTTGGTGTCTTACGACCTCATTCCGGGTGTTTCTCAGGAGTTGACATGGACTTTAACCAACATCACCTATGTAACGGGCAGCTATATTATGTTCCATTATGTCAAGGGTGTTCCATTTGAATTTAACGCCGGTGCCTATGATTCGCTGACTATGTGGGAGCAGATTGACGATGGTGATCAATATACTCCGGCAAAGAAGTTTCTGCTTGGTGTCCCCATTGCTCTATTCTTGGTTAGCACCCATTACACCCGTTATGATTTGTCGTTTTTCATAATCAACATACTGGCGTGTGCCGTCAGCGTTATCCCTAAACTACCTAGTGCGCACAGAATGCGTGTAGTTCTGAGTGACGACGGTGGCCCGCTCAGCCTGAACTAGCATATAACCGCCCAAAATGCATCAAAACGAACATTGAATTCTAGTTATATTTTTTCCATAATGCACTGCTCTGCTCGGCTCAGTTCAGCTTTAATCTTACATATCTACTTAGCCGAAATGAAGTAATGCTCCGAGCGGCTGCGGGTCAGATGACCTCGGTTTTCACGTACCAAACCCGGCTTTCCAACGTATCCCTACTGTTATGCGCTCCCCACATATGCTTGGTCGTAAATTTATGGGTTCACCTATAACTGGTCGTATTGTTCGGATATGGGCTCGTTCGTATAGCTCGAACAATGGCGAGCTCTACTGGTTTCATGCCAGCGATGTGCCGAAAAAGAGCAATCTGTATAACCCGCCGAAGAAGGGGCCAACGAAATTCGTGGCTTTTAGCAAAGGCGATTCGCTCAGAATAGAACAAGCTTATCAGGCGGCTATTTCTCGGAGTAGTATTCTCAGTGATGAAAGCACTAATCATCAATCTCAGCCCGATGAGCACCGGTTGATGGTGAAAGAGGATGGACTTTTCTCGGTAGACATCCACAAACTGGAATTGGCGCCTACATACTGGACAGGCCCAACTTACGAAATACGCCGGGGCGTTTGGTTTTATGAAACATCTCCTCCTCAGCCCTGCGAGTGGAAATTGGCGCGAGCGCTGGACAAGGCTTGCGACAAGGTGTCGAACAAAAGTTCGGGTATCAATGAGCTCACTATGGACGTTACAGACGTTTTGCCGTTCGAGGACGCTGAAAAGCCTGCTGAAGTCTCGAAATCCATCAAGATCTCCAGTAGCAATCCGGATCAAGCGGTATTAACTACCAAAAGCGGGTCTGTGCTCGACATGATCCGATCAACAACGCGCAAAATCAAACGTGGCGGCTATGTACAAAAGGCGAAAGATGCGTCAGAGAGGAATAAAGATGAAGATAGCTCTAGTGGATCTGCTGAGAATATCTTGACTTCGCTTTTTGCTCTGAAAGACGGCCGATCCAAACTTGAAAGCCAGATGGAAAACGACTATTCTCAAGATACGAGCCAGAATTCCGGGGAGGTGATTCGTGAAGTGGATCATCTGGTTCTGTGTGTACATGGAATTGGTCAGAAATTGAGCCAGCGCTTGGAGAGCTTGTCGTTCGTGCATGATATTAATTTGTTTCGCAAGCTGTTGAAACAGGCGCACGGAGAAGACAAAAACAATCGCATTCAAGTGCTACCGGTACTCTGGCGCCATGACGTTACCTTTGCCATGACCCGCGGCCAACTAGATATCAATAATAGTGATATTCTGCCGGTGAGCTTGCAGGATATTACTATTGATGGAATAACGCCTGTCCGGAACATGGTCGGCGATGTGGTTCTGGATGTTCTTCTGTACAACGAGCCAGTCTATAAGAATCAGATTTTGGATAATATCACCCTACAGATGAATAAGATCGTACGCGAATTCGTCAAACTGAATAAGTGCAAAAAGCTGCCCAAAATCTCGGTGATTGGCCACTCGCTTGGCTCAGTCATAGCTTTTGACCTACTATCTACCAAAACATCAAAAGGAGCAGTTCTTACCGACAAAATTCCCCCTTCAAAGAATCAGCTGGAATTTACGGTCGAGAACTTTTTCTGTATGGGGAGCCCCCTGGGGTTGTATCAGTTGATCATCGGGAAGACCATAGCCAGTGAAGCGCTGATGCACAACGTAAAGGCATTCTACAACATATTCCATCCCTCTGATCCTATAAGCTACAGGATGGAGCCATTACTTGACCCTCGGGCCGGGGATTTGAAGCCGGAGTTGATTCCGTATACTCGGGGAGGATTAACCTCCGGCATTCAGGAGCTCTCCATGTTCGGTCAAAAGCTGAGCAAAAATGCATCTTCTTTTTGGAACAGTGTTGCCAGCTACTCCAAGCAGCAACAGGAGAAGAACAGGCTAGAGGAGGAGGAGGAGGATAAGGTAGAATCTGGTGAAGATGCCAAAAAACCCAATGAGAAGAAGAAGCTCAGGCCGGAACAAATTGAAAAAATCAAAACAAATCTCAGGGCACTTAATCCTACAGGTCGGTTAGACTATGCGTTACAAGAGGGTGTCTTGGATATTTCTTTGTTGGCCGCCATTGCGTCGCATATGAGTTATTTCGATAATGCAGATGTTGCCAACTACCTGCTGGGCGTCTTGAAGCCCGACTGGAAAAAACAATAAAATAGGCGGTTCTTAGGCGTGCAGGGGCGCGTGCGTGTAATGCATTTATACTTTGGGGCAGTTGTTACGTCGCCTGGCAGCTCCTTATAGAATCGATGCAAACAAATAATACCATGGGCACCGACAGTCCATCAAAATTTCCGTATTGTGTGATAGAATCATATATACCTGTATATATTATTTATGCTAATTGTCATATATTCTCGTTGTACAATGTCGTACTATGCGTATTCATGAGATGTGCGGATAAATAAGGCGTGCAGATATGGGCTACGGCACCGACATCCTCAGCCTGTTCATGTGATATCTGTAATTAATAGGTGTGAAAATTTTAGAGATGATGAGAAGTGCAGGGGGTTCAGCCGAGCATTGCCCAAGAGCCTGATAGTCAGGGCGGAATAGAGCGCAGCGGCCAGAGCGTAAATATAACAACCTTCAGACGCCGACTGGCACGTGAGGGGGTATTCGGAGCTTGAAGCTGAAAAATATAGTAAATGCTGTTTTGTAAAGACGTGTCGTAGATATTGGAAATGACAGCGAGCTACTCGGCCAGCTTTCGAACAACAAATACTCCGGCCTGAGTATGGCCAGCAACATTCCAGGCCTTGTTTGCCATCATTGTCTGTATTAACTTGACCAAAGTTTGAGAAGCCATGTTCGACTCGCCGGTGGCCCTGCGAATAATATGTTTAAGCCAGTCGAGCTCATGGTGCAGCCAGAATCGGCCCCAATCTTCATATTGGTAGTCTTTAAGTTCATTCTGGTATATAACATTAGCGCCTGGTAGAGACCGTATAAACTGGCCCTGTATTTCAAACGCTGGGGCGGCACAGCTGTCGGGAAGGCGGGAGATGAGTTCGCACTGATGAGACGAAATGAGGTTGAGCGCCAGCATATGGTATAATGCAAGATCCAGGCAAGGCAGAACGCTGGCGGTGTAAAATTTCAAAGAGGAAGGGTAAACAAATAACATGGTGCCTCCGGGAGCCAATTCGTCAAAGCGTTTTGAAACACTAGTCTCGAAGTCTCGAAAATAGTGAGTAGGCAACAAGTCCACTGACAAGGAGAAATTTGCACTCATAGGAGGAACTATAAGCTCAGTAGGGCCCCTGTCTACAGAGATGGTATTGAATACCCCTGCTATTTGGTCGATAGGAGGCCATTCGCCGTCTCCCATAGGATGTGGCCGCTGAGGTGTATGGGAAATAATATAATTATCATCGGAGGTATCCGAAGTTGGAGATGCAGGTTCCGGAGGAGAGTCTGCTGAGGGGCTGGAAGAGTAGGCGTGGAAAAGAGGAACATGCGAGAATGCAGCGTCGTCGTGGTCGAGCGTATCATGGTGCAGTTGTTGTTGTTGCAGTTGTAGGTCATGCTGTTTCTTCGAGCGACTAGAATTAAGCGCCATCAGCTCACTGCTGGGTACACTGTGGGTCACATTGGCGTACACCTGTCGATCTGGATGAAGAACGGTGCTGTAGTTGAGAATCTTCTCAATGGCTGCACGATAAATATGCGGACAGCCCGACATGTAGCTCACCACGGAAGATATGATGGGAGCTCGGGTGCCAGAAGAGCCGGTTGCAATGAGACAGGCAGAATAATATTCATTGTCCGATGCAAGTAGGCTAAGCGCTTGGCTGAGAGCAGGATCCAGCAGATCGGCCGCTGAAGCGCCGGTAGTTTGACCAGCAGTAGAATCGGATGCGTGGCTCATGCGATTCATTTGCTCTAGATTCGGATAGCTATGTCTCTGCAGATCAAGGAAACCAGGTCTACGAACATCTAGCAGAGAGCCTGAGGTCGAGCGCACATAGGGATTCGGTCGCTTTTGTCCAACCACTTGGTCATACAGAATCTCTCTGTATTCTTTTTCTCGAAACATGGATATCTTGCCAGGTGGGAAAATGAAGAGAAGGGAGAGTTCAGGCATTTCGACAACATTTTGTTTCTTAACCGGCTCGGAGCTTAAATTCTGAGATTTTGTTTTTTTGCGGAAAAAATAAATTCCAAACCATCAAAAGAACACCATGAAGAACATGAGGCTTTGCTTTTTTCGACGCTGCTTTTTCCTCACTTGGGGCCACTTGAACATACCAAACTAGTATCTTTTAGCACGCCTTCGTACCGTCGGCTGGCGGCTCTGCACTTAAACTAACGGTGAAAAATCGAACCAGCATACAAACCGAACAGTTGAACTGGCTTCAAGCTGTTCCAAATTCCCCTGTAAACCTGGTCCAATCGCCAAGATTCTATACAGCAACGATGTGACGCCCCTAATAGGCAATCGTACTGGGCGGGATCATCACGCTGGGCGGCTCTGCCCTGGAAACCTGGCCCTGCCATTGTTTGACCAACTTTAAGTGGCACATCACTACGCTGGCAGCAACACATGTGTATTTCATGGATGATCCACTCATCTAAAACGAGCACAGGGGTGCGCAACACAAGACGCGGGTATGGCAAATGAACATCTACAGAAATATAGCGACAGACAATAAACGAGCGCTACGCTTGTCGGTCTAGCCTTTACGTTGTGGGTGTAGTCAAACCCATCCCATTCCTAACAGGTGCCGGTGCTTTGTTCAAACAAAGACCACCAGCCCAGCTAATCACCAAGCACTAAAAAACCCAAAACTCGTACACATTGGTAGGTGGCCACCAATCTCGCAGATATGCCCAGTAATACTATACGACACCGGATAAATTCAATTTTACTCGGAGCTTGAATGTTATTATTGTTGTAGTGGGCCACAGCTTTGGACTGCCTGCCTGCCTGACGGTTCTATGTCCGCTCGGAATCTTGGCTCAATTCTTACCATTTCGTTTGATTGCGGTATCAGATCTTTATCATCAACAAAGTTAAATGGCGCTAAACGCCCATAGTGGCTATGTCTTAATATGAAAAATATCCCGTCAGCCGGGTCGGTACAGAGCCACAGGCAGCCCATTTGGTGGCCGAATCTTGCCGATCTCGAATTTTTCGCTGTGCTTATTCCACCAACTCGACGATCTGATCTTGTTTGGGAAATGCCCTCGAACGTTTAAGTTTATTGCGTGTCATGGAAGTTTTCCCGGCTATTCTGCCCCCAAAACTACAGATCAAAACAAACCAGGCATCTGCATGTAATACGCAAGGCTTCATTAAATTTTTTCGCAGTTATTTTCAATACTTCATCTGGTGTGCTGTGCGTTTCCCGCGCCCGAAACCACCGTGCAACCCCGCAATAAAAGCGAAGGGTCCTGCAAGCGGCGTCGCGCTAGCAAATTTGCGCCAGCAACTGCGGAAGCAATTCTCAATTGGGGACGAATCAGTGCCTAATGCTTTTCTATAAGGGGGGGGCCCTGATTGTACGCATCGGAGGGGCCGGATGATTTGCAGAAAATACAAGGAAAATTACATAATATTATTCATTCCTAATGGCTGTGAAATCTAAGTGAGATATTACACACTAAACTTGATAAGATGGAAATGAAACACGAGAACAGGAATGAAGAGACCCGCCGAAATTATTGGTGGTTCAGGTGGCTCTTTGCATGTCCAGGGAGAATCACCGGTTATCGATAATCAGCTATGTACGAGTGCTCGCAGATAACCAGACTCTACAGAAACCAAATCTGCTGGTTATCAGCAGTGTAGGAAACAGAAACCCGTCGTACGGCAAACGATCATTCCAAAGAAGGTTTGTGTTCCCACTGTAAAGAATTGAGTTATCAATCTACAGATAGCCCATTGTAGGTCCACTACAAAACGAAACTGCACGAAAATCCACGGCTATGGATAATCCAAAGAGCACCCATTTTGCGTCTACTTGTTGGAGATCACAAAACGCCCAAATAATCAACCGGGTTATAGTTGGGTCCCTCCCTTTTAAAACATATCTTCAAGGCTCCTATCGCTATCTTTGTGGATCAGTTCAAGCATTCCAACCGGTAAAATAGGCTCTCCGTCCACGTCCTTTACGTAGCGAAACGGCATTTCCGTACTTTCGTACTGGTTAAATCTTAACTCGGGGAAATCAACATACTCAATATCCTCCAGTTTCTGGCCCCCAGTCAGAACCTTCTGGGTAACTCGCACTGCCGTATCGGTAGTCATTTGGGTTTTTCCCAGATGCCGTCCAACAAACCCCAATTGTCGCAATTCTCCAGTTCGATCTCGAGGAGGATGGTCGCCCAAAATGCCTCCGAATAAAAAGTAGTCGAACTTTTCGCCATCTCCAGGCACAAGCTGATGTTCTGCTCCAGGGTCAAGTAAACACACTCGAGAGGCGCTTGTATCCGGCGGAAGGTAGTTTTTGACGTCTTTGGACGTCCATTTGAGATTTGACAGCCCTTGAAGCTGCTGAGGTACCTCCAATCCCAGTTTTATAGACGTCAACCACAGTTCGTTGCCTAGCTCTGCAAGATCCTTGGCGATCTGAGTGTATTCCAGAACAACCCACTGGGAGAATCCATCTTCCATGTGCTCAATAATGTATTTCATGATCGGGGAGGTTGGTGGAGAAAAAATATATTGGAGTTAAGTTGATGGAAATTTTCAGCACGATTGGACTGGACTGGACTGGATTAGCGAACCCCAGCATTCCATCCATGTGCTATCTTGCGTCCGAGCCTCAAAACCCACCATAAAAACAGGGGAAATTCTTGCAGCTGTATGTAGTGAGTGGATATTTCTTCTGGACATTTTTCTAGGGCGCGGTCGAGCCGATCTGGCGCGGTTTGGCTCGACCAATTCGATGGGCCCAGACCAGGTCGATCTAAGCTGCCATTGAAACCAATCTCTTCTTCTTTTCCCCCTGAATAACGAGACGAATTGGATTATTTTTTCCCTTGGGTAACATCTTTGCAGCTTCATACCTCGACTATTTCCAGCTACAGCCCATTTTCTGTTCAAGCAGGATAATGCCGTTTTTCGTCGGTTCAGACTCTGCGTTGCTACGGCAACTAAGATCAACCGTTGAAATTTCACCCAAGTTTCACCCCGTCGAAAATTTGATAGTCACTTCCAGTTGTCAGCATCGAACCACCACCATATTGGCGCCATGCTAGGACTCAGGAGCCTTTGTACACAGTTAACTGTGTTTACGCGCTCAGCTCGTGGACTATCTAGCACTGCATATGTGTTGAACCGGCGACAGCAGCTGGTTAGCAAACTCCAAGGCGAGCTGGTCAGTGCTAAGGCCGAGTTTGACGCCTTTGTGAACGCCAATGGGAGCTCTTCTTCGGGGTCCAGGGGAACTTCAGGAGAGGATCTCGTAAACTACAATGACCCGCTGCATGTTCATCCTACGTTGGCCAAACTACGAGTGATTCCGCGGGATCGGGCCTTCTACATGTCCAATCCTCCCCACGAAGAGATCATGCGGAAACTTAATGATCTTTTGCAGAAAAACATCAATCTGCCTGTACAGGAAAACTATCACAAGGCTTCGTGGATGTCGATCCAAGAGTACACTGCATTTGCCGGTGTTTCCAAGATCATCAAGCCATCTGCATACCAGAAATTCGTCCGAGTAGCATCGCGCCTGGACTCCATTGATCCTCAGCTGATGCCGGACGAGGTCAGGACGCTTCTGGCTGTGTTTAGAAAGTCCGAATCTGATGGTTCGGGGACCAAAACCCAGCAGAGCTACCAAACTTTGGATGAGTTTGGCAGAGCTACCTGCGTTGGCCGAAGAAAAATGGCTTCAGCTCGAGTCCAGGTTGTCAAATCCAGTGAACAGCATGCTGGCCAAATACTCATCAACTCTAAGCCCCTGGATGCCTATTTCCCAAAGCTCCAGGACCGACAGACCGTTCTCTACCCTCTGCGGGTCGTCGAGTCGGTTGGCGCAGTTAATACTTTCGCAACTGTTCAGGGCGGTGGATCTACAGGACAAGCGTCGGCTGTTGCTCATGGCCTGGCCCAGGCACTGGTGGTGCACAATCCGCTTTTGAGGACCCGGTTATCCAAAGCTAAGTGTCTCCAGAGAGACCGACGAGTCAAGGAAAGAAAGAAGCCCGGCAAGCCCAAAGCCCGAAAGAGCTATACATGGGTCAAACGTTAACAGCAGTTTTGCATGCTTTTTGGTCGCCATTTCCATCTTTGGCGGGATATATCGTTGTAAATACACTATTTCTTGCAAATCTGTAATCTGTGATCTGCCATTCCACACTTTGAATTTGATGACTGATTTTAAAAATAGCCGTAATCAAGTATTCTGTTATGCCCTCTGGCTGATCTCTGCTTTTGATTTTCTGCCGCTCGTTGCGTTATTGCAATATTTTGGCATTTTTCAGAGCTTCCATTTTGACTTCTTACTGACAACATGAAAAGTCTTGCATATGTAAGTTAATTAACAAGTACTCAACAACAATACCGAACTTTCCTAACTCCAGTTTGTGGAAACTTCGAAAGCTAGATCGCTTTGGAGATTTATAGTACGAACTGCATATAGTGTGTAATATATAAAATAGAATCTTCAATTGCCTTTGGGCTGCGCTAACTTGCAGGGATCCCCGATCGACACCAACGGAGCGAAATCATAGCTTTTGCCAGACAGGAGTTCGACCAGCATAGAGCAGAGGAAAGTGTTACCCAGATAAGATACCTTGTCTCAATGGGAACTAAGCAAGCCAATGATATGGCAAAATACCTTCAATTGCTTTAGTCTTACTGTTTCTCACTTACGTTAATTCTTTTCATTTAGCATAGCATATCTACATTACAGTTACTACCACAACTACGACTTCCTCAACATGGTCAGGATCTCATCGAGCGATGCACCAATTCCATCCACTATGTCTTCAACTTGACCAACTGTCAACCCTACATGCAAAGCCCAGGGGCCCAAATGATCCATACTGTCCCTCAGCGCTGCCAAACGCTGATTTTTCGTCTTCAATGCTTCACCCTGAATTACAGAAATAGTGGCCCTGACACTTTCTAGAAGCTCATTTGCCGCCTTGGCACTGATTTTGAACTGTTTGGCTGCTTTCAAGCGGTGAACAAACCCGTTCACAACCTTTCCAGTGCAAACAACCTCAAAACGAGCGTGAAGCCCTCTCCACGTATTGAGAGAGCCACACTTGTCGGCACCTTCCTTGAAAAGAGCGGCGGCGCTTTGATACAAGGCGGGATTCTCCTTGTATTCAAGGATCTTCACCAATGCAAGATGTATCTGATAAGCCCATCTCTCTGCTGCTGTAATGGTTGAAGCACTCTCAAGTAGTGCCTCCATCTTCGAAGATTTCTCCAATAGTATGGGATACGTATCTTTGCTGCTAATATCAAGCAAACCATATCTGAGAAGAGCTTCACGCAGAAGCTCTAGCTCAACCCAATCATTTCCGAGCTCATTCGGCCTATCCAGTTCATCGTATACAGTTTTATACTGTACCGGCAGTGGCTGTCGCATAATGTCAAAATCTCGACTATCCGTCAGCTTTTCACAGTTAAACTCGAGATCGATATTTACTGACGCTCCAATATTGCTCTTCGAGAACCGGTCAATTCTTAATTTCTCCAAGTCGATGATTCTCTGCGAAACACTCCCATTCATTCTTCGCTTCAGGTCCAGCATGCCCGCAACCTTAGTATATAGACCATCATCCAGAGCTCTCTGCAGCAAGCCATCCATCTCCTGCCATTCATCATATACCTTCAGAGCGTCCTTCACCAAGTCAGTCTCAAGAGGATAAAAGGTACCTACCCGAGAAAGAGCAAAATGAGAAACAGACTCATACTGTACATTTTTTATGCTCAGCGCTTTGAAATGACCAAGAGAGTTTCGATATGCTCCCACCAACTGGTATAAGGTAACCAGCCACAGCCTAACATAAAACTGATGGGCATCTGCACTAGCAACATGCTCCAAAAGGCAGATGGACTTTATAATATTAATAGGATCTGACGGGTCAGATTTGAGTATTTTAGCTACCGCGAGAAGGATATAGTCGTCTCCTGGATGGTAGTCTTTAGGATCCTTGTTTTGGAGCAGATGGGTGGAGTTATGGTACAAATTCACCAGCTGCTGGACATTCAAATCATCTGATTTGAGATTTGCAATATTCACATTTGTAATCAGCTCATCTAAGTCAGCAGGTTTAACGTCGGCATCGAGCTGCAGATCTGTTATCCAAAGCTCAGAAGGCTCTAGAAAGGCACGAAGGTCTTCATATGCACACCTCTTGCGGCCCAGCAGAGAGAAATATGCCTTTTTGGCTTCTTGGGTATTATCCAGAGCAACTAATCCTAGTCTAGAATTCCGAGTTACCTTATAGTTGTTTAGGAAATCCCGTATTTCGTCTTGTTTGCCGAGAAATTTCGCAGACTCAATAAGAGCTTTCCAGTGGATCCAGTTATCCAAGTTTTTGGTGAGATATCCCTTACATTCTGAAATTACAAGATCGTGCTTTTCAAGCTTCTGTGCAGTCTCAAGTCTTAGGAGGGACATTTCCAAAAGAGGGCAGTTTTCAATGGTGGATTTGTCGAACAGATAATCCAGCAAAGGAGCACTGGACATCTGAATAGACAAAACTAGAGCCTTCAAATAAATTTCCTGTGCAGTCTGGAGAGGCTCAGTTTTCTCGAGGAGTTTGCTTGCCAATAGTGGGAACAGCTTCTGTTCCGAAGGACTAAGCTCAGCAGCATTTTCTGGAATACCGCATACCAAATAGTACGAAAATACAGTTCTCAGTATACTGGCACGATCTCCCAGTAGTTTCTGACGATTCACGTTTAATGAAAGTAGTCCACGAGCATAGCCAATTTCCAACATGGATCGGTGCCAAAGCTGAAGCACCTCAAAAGCCAGCTGGCCGGTGGACGGCTTGCTGCTGACGGCTCTAAAAGCAGATTCAAACATGGAATTGAGCTTAGAGTATTCCATACAGACAACATAGACATCTTGTAGAAACGAGATGGTAGCCAACGAGGAGAAATCACTGATGAGATCAGCCTGCTCCACGGCCTGTTTCCGCAGTCCCTGTTTTGCACATACAAGTGCGCTTTTGGCCTTCAATTCTGCAGAGTTTGGATTCCGCTTCAATTCTTTAGCCAGTATTGATCGAGCTTGCGCAAAATTGCCAGCCTCAACATGCGTCCAGATAGTCTGGTCGAGGCTACTCATGCTTTAGGTATGGAAGTTGGGAACTTAGCTGGAAGTCTGCTGGCGAAGAAATCTGGCCGTTGACAACGAAGCAGAAGTTGGAAAAAATTATGCTGAAAATACAGCAGGAAGTAACGAGATAGAAATTCTCATAAGACCGTCAAGTAGTAAAGAAAGATTTCGGCCAATTGGTTTGAGGACAGTTTTATTTGCACCAATGGGATTTTTAAAACATTTTAGATGCGTCCTCGCACTGCCGCACGGTGAAAAATGATCCAAAAAAATTATAGCGATAAAAAAAATTTGGGTGATTTCATTTTCCACCATCAAATCACCAACATGAGCGCCCTATACAAAAGCCTATCGAGCAAAGACGAGAAAACCAGCGACGGTCCTGGGTTCAAGAACAAGCAGAGAGTGCTGGTGATATCTTCTCGAGGAGTCATTTTCAGGCACCGGCACTTGATTTCAGATATTGCTTCTATGATGCCCCATGGACGGAAAGAAGCCAAGTTTGACAACAAGAGCAAGCCTGCCGAGCTTAACGAGATCGCTGAGCTTTATAACTGCAACAATATCATGTACTTTGAAGCACGAAAGCACCAGGATCTGTATTTATGGATGACAAAGGCCCCCAACGGCCCCAGCATCAAATTTCTGATTCAGAACATGCATACCATGGACGAGCTGAATTTTACTGGCAACTGTCTCAAGGGCTCACGGCCCGTGTTGTCATTTGATCAGACGTTTGATAACGCTCCCCATTATCAGCTGGTGAAAGAGATGCTGCTGCAGCAGTTTGGCGTGCCCCCCAGAGCTCGAAAGAGCAAGCCTTTTGTGGACCATGTCCTCAGTTTCAGCATTGTAGATGGCAAGATCTGGATCCGCAACTATCAGATTTCCGAGACTCTGGACTCGGAGACTGGCAAGACTGAACTTTCACTGGTAGAGATCGGTCCTCGGTACGTTATGACCCTGATTACCATTCTGCAGGGCTCTTTTGGCGGCCCTGTTATCTACGAAAATAAGCAGTATGTTTCTCCCAATTTTGTGCGAGCCCAGCTCAAGAACCGACAAGCTGCTTCTGCTCGAGAAAGAACTGATGCTGCAGTTCAGCGACGGCTCAAGAAGAGAGCGAATGTTCTCAAGGAAGACCCGCTTGCAACCAACAAGTTATTCGGCTAATATCATCTTATCGTTCCCAGTATTTTTTGGCGATAATATGAGAAGAACCCAAATCATGTACGGTAATAGTAATGGAATTATAACAATGGAGAAAGTTTGAGAAAAGCGACCGCCGACGAAGCCGATAAGGAGGGAGGACATAGTCGATTGCTGAGATCTAATAGGAAAAAAACGTCATCTTTTGGAATTGCGGGATGCCATTAAATTGATTAAATCCAGCACATAGCTGCAATCCACGGCTAGATCGCATATTATTTCACTGGAATGGAAGACGTTAGAATTCAGCGTTAGAATTCAGCTGGTATAAATCACACTTATAAAAGCGTAATAAATCACACATGATAAGTCACACATAATAATATAGCCGGTGTAAACTGACAGTGTATAGTGTGCATACTCAACTTGACGTCATAAAGGCACACCATGTTGGATCTACAATTGAAAGAACCTTCGGTACTAAATTCATCGAATCTGGCCGACTAAATATCGCACCGGAAAATCAAGAAAGCTCCTGGGCTTCACCAAGATCAATCGACGGTGTTACCACTACTAAGAGTTTGTATTTTTTTCAATGTTCTATTGTGCGATGCACAGCAAACGGCTACTTATATACACCAAATCAGTGCTTGGTCTCCTTCTCGTCCTTCAAAAAGTCCAACACGAACTTCTCCTCCTCAGGAGAAGCAGCATTGATAGGAGGAGCGGTTTCCTTCTTGCCGCCAGAAGTAGCGTATATTCCATATGCAGCTACAGTGCTGAGCGTGCCAAAAGACAGCTGGCGGTTAGCACCGGACTACCGGGGAGCCCTTGTCAAACGCGGCTTCTTCTCTTCGCTATATATCTTCAACTCACCTGCCAAGCCGGGAAAAACTTTCCAGCAATCGTGTAACCTCGAACCATTGTGTGTTAGTTTAGTGTGCTGTAGATGGTAGGAAGACAAGTTTTTCAAAGGTTGGGACCACCTCTTCTTCTCATTGGTGGACGGCGATAATGAGCCTATTGCACGAGCAGGAGTGAGTATGAGAAACGGCGCTTAAAGCGGGTGATTTGACTAGGGGAAGGCAAATCAAAAAATAAAGAAGCTTATATGCTGACTTCAGCTATGTCATAAGCCACCTCCGGGCGGCGTATCTCCAGTCGTTTCACGATGGAGTCGGCGAGCGTGTTATCAAACCGTCGCATTTGTACATCACCAAGTCAGGCCCTAAGGATATCAATTGGGCAGCAAATACTCTTCTTTCTATGGCGTCTGCATCTTCTCCGCCAATTCCAGTCGATTCGTTCAATGAGCGTTTTGTTCAGTTTCGCAGAGGCAAAGCCGCCCTGGCCAAGTCCTCTACCATCAGAAACGCGTCTGTCAAACGCAGTTTGGACCGAAAACCCACCAAACGAGGCCGATCGGCCACCTATCCTGAAATTCAGCCGCCAGCATTACTGGAAGATGATGAATTGGCCGTTGAACAGACGCTGGACGATCCTGCTGTCGACGGATTGCTGGGCCGGTCCATGATAGATCGCCCGCACAGCACCGATGACTTTCTTGAACAGTTGCAAAGAACCCAGATTGACGATAGCGACTCTGCTGATGACGATTTGGAAGATGATTTGGACGATCTGGACGGTCTGGAAGACAGTGGAGACGAGCTTTCCCTCGATGATCCTCTAGAAACTGCTCCAAACCACTTTTATTCCGACTCTGATCTTTCTGCGCTGTCTGAAGAAGATGATAGTGTCATTGAGGAGGACCTGCAGTTTGCTGCTTTGCAGATAAAGGCCGATTTGGCAGCAGACGGCCGAACCTCGTCTTCCACCAGCCTGGCTTTCATCGGAGATGCATCCCCTGGAACGCTGGCCGGCGAAAGATCCCCTAGACGTCGCGTCAACACGGCCAGCTCCTCATCGTCTGGAATTATGCCGCTTCCTCCACCTCTAACCGCTCCAGGATCTCGAAGAGGAACTACTTCCGGCACTGGGGAACGTCCTGCAATCACATCCAGCTCCACAGCTGCACAACAACGTCGAATGAGTGCCCCCAACCGACCTCGTACCAAGACCATCGACAATTTGGGTACTACAGCTCCGCTGAACGTCGACAAAGTCGTAAAGCACAAGCCGTCCATCGACGCAGATCTGTTTCCCAAAATTAACATTGCCCCCTCGCAACTGATCACATCTTCTTTATCTTCTCTTATCAAAATAAAGCAGGCCACTTTTGACAACCCATTGGAGCAATACATCTCAGCTTCCGGCAAATCGGAGCGGCGACCTTTCAAGCTTAAAATCTACATGCCCAGCTGTGCAGAGCCAAAGGAACCTTGGGAAGTGCTTGTTCGAAGAGACGCTAATGTGGCTAATGCTATCGGCTTTGCTTTGTACTGTTATGCTGAAGAAAAGAGACAGCCTGCTCTGAAAGACGAGCTGTGCGACTGTAACCGATGGAATCTACGAATTGTCGAAGAAGATGGCGAGCCCGATGACGATTTCCCTGCACTGGATCGAACAAGACTTATCTCTGGATATTCTTTTGACGAGTTTGCCCTAGTCGAAGCTACTCCTTCCCAGACAGTGGAAAATGAAAAGATTACGCCGAATCCAAAAAAGCCGACCGCAGCTCTAGCTAAAGCCCCTGAAACTCGACCACAGAAATCAAATCCTGATTTGCCTATATCTGTAGTGGTGTACCTCTTCCCGTTCAACGAGCTGGTATCTAAACCTGTCTGGTCCGACGACATTTCCCCTTCAATGAAAGCCTACACTCTCTTGGAAATTGTATGTCGTGATAAAATGATGGACTCTGCTTCCTATGTGTTCAAAGCTGCTGGAACAAGGGATATTCTCTATCCCAGAGCGTTAGTTGGTTCGATTCAGTATCCTTTGGAGCTTACCCCG
Source organism: Zygoascus flipseniorum (assembly GCA_030565365.1). NCBI lineage: Eukaryota > Fungi > Ascomycota > Dipodascomycetes > Dipodascales > Trichomonascaceae > Zygoascus > Zygoascus flipseniorum. The sequence goes on from JAJMBR010000003.1 coordinate 316,929, forward strand.
AAAAGAGTGGTCACGCGAACAAATGGATACACTTCATCTGACATAGTTGCGACTACTACCAGCGGGGTGAGAGTGACGCCTAGCAGTGCATCTATTGGCAATCTTCGCGCAGCACCAGCCACGGGATCAGCGGCTTTAGCTGTGGCAGCAGCCCGTTCTGTAAAGAAGAGCACATCCACGGGTAATCTGAGTATTTCGGATACAGCTGTGGCTGGTAGTGGAGGTTTTGGAGCGAGAAGGAACTCCACCGGTGGCGGTGCTGAAGTGCAGAATGGGCCAGCAGCCCGGCCCGCGCTCAACAGCCGAATGAGCCATCTTGTGAATAGCGACATGCTGCCAGGATCACTGAGTGCTGCTGGATATGAAAAGTATACAGTATGGAGAAGACAGCCCATGTCATTTATTTCGAGACATGAAAGAGTACTGGCCATTGATGGTGAGTACATTCATATCATGCCCAGCGAGGAACGAACATGGTTCGATTCACCCAAAACGTCGTCTTTCCACATCAACCAAGTGATTAAAGTGAAGCAGAGTCGCAAGATTCCTGCCAATTTCAAGGTGGTAATAATGAAAACATCTGGTCCAAAGAGATATGACCTGGAAGCTTCGTCGCCAGCCGTTAGTGCCGATATTGTAATGAAGATTCGGACCTTGGCATTGAATTACAAGAAGTGAGAGGGGTTGATTAATTCATCTACGGCACCTGGACGAGTTGGAGATAGAATTTGTCTGGCACCTAAAACCTCAGCCTGACCAAGCCGGTTTCCCGCCTGTTTTTGAACCTATGGCATCAAATATGCATCATCTGTGGTATAATCGCAGCATCAACTTCGCATCAACTGTGGTATTATCGCAGTACCGAATATAGCGTTGATAGATTCCACATTATTTGTTATAAACAAATGAATTCTATTTATTATAAACAATTGAATCCTATTCATCATTCCAAACAATCAATAACAATCAATAACTCTACGACTACCAAATGATATTTTCTTTGATCTCAATCTTCAATTTCGTTCTGAGTTCTGAGTTCCGCAGATTCTCCACATTACCCTCTTGCGTCAAAACCATCTGGAAATTTCCAAAAACTCAACTTCTTCACCACCCTCTTCCCCCCATATCCGAACAAAATGGTAAGTTTTAACCACGTTTAAACAGACATAACAGGCCACTAACTTCTAGTCTACCACTCTTAAATCTGCAAAGGCTATTATTCCCCTGCTCGACCGAGTGCTGGTTCAGCGAGCCAAGGCTCAGGCCAAAACTGCTTCTGGAATTTACATTCCCGAGAAAAACGTCGAGAAGCTCAGCGAAGCTGACGTTATTTCCGTCGGACCCGGTGCTGTCGATAAGAGCGGAAACCGAATTGCTCTTTCTGTCAATGTCGGTGATCGAGTACTGATTCCCCCATTTGGAGGATCCAGTATCAAGATCAACGACCAGGACTACCTTCTCTTCCGAGACGCAGAGATCCTGGCCAAGATTGCCAAAGATTAGACAAATCGGTCTTTTGCAGATGAGCTATGTAAATAGGTGTAAATAAGCTATTGATCTGATAATTGCTGCCAGCTGTGACAGCTCGCTGCTGATTTGTATTGTATTTTGTATCTTCTGCTTCCTTCATATATATTGGTAGCCCTTTTTGTTTGTTATTCACCTTCTAGCTGTAAAGAAGCAGATAAGTTGTCCATTGCCGGTCAGATTTGTGTCATGTCGATGCCCAGCTTTTGATGAACCCGTCAAAGCTGCAGCTGAACAGTTTGTTCCCGCTAACCGCAAATGATTCCACCCTGTCTGAATGAGCATTTGTAACTGAACTGACCCATTGATTCTTTAGAATATCCAGCATGCCTATAGAGCCGTCTGTGTAGCCCACGGCCAGGCACCTTCCTGATCTGGTAAACTCCATGGTACTCAGCGCAGCTCCTGACATGACAGAAGCATTCGAACGGCCGCTACCTGTTGATAAACTGAGGGTATTTTTGAAGTCGGGAGAGTTCATGTTCCACGAGTATGTCTCTATTGTACTGTCGCATCGGAGGTCCATCAGATGAATTGCGCCATCTTCGCAGCCGACAGCAAACGAATTTCCTCCCGGGAACCATCTGGAGCATGTAATATCACTTGTACGAATTGAAAGAGTAACTTGAGACCGATCTGCGATGCGAGTGTCCCATATTTTTACAAGTCCATCGCCGGCCGAAGTTAGGAACACCTTTGAATCGGTTGGTGATACCCTGACGGTATCAATGCATCCACAATGGCCTCGTATCTCCGTTATTATTTTTGAATGCATCACATCCCAGATCTTGACAGTGTAGTCACCGCTGCCTGATGCTAGTGTACAGTCATCGAAAAAGTCCAGCGAGCTAACATGCGCTCTGTGCCCCTTTAAAGACACCAATGGGGCTCGATCAAAATCCCCTGAAGCTGCTGCGGTGCTTAGCATTGCTCTATATTTTGCTAGAGGATTCGAGCCGGACTCTGAGAAGCTATTTTTGACATGCGAAACAGGATTGGTTCCCAGATGGACAGCATAGACCGAGATACTATTGTCCAGACCACCTTCTGCAAACACCTGACTGGTAGGTGAAATGGCCGCTGCCATTCCGTAGCCATTGTGGACTCTGACAAGGTCGATTTTGTGGGCCGAGCTGGTATCCCACAGAATCATATATCCATCCCCTCCACAAGAAACAAGGTATCGCCCGTCAGAAGAGATTCGGATCTCCATTACCCTTCCGGCATGACCCTGGAACTCCTTGGCCATTTTCAGCTTGTGCCGCGGTAGAGCAGGTCGACTAGCAGCCATTTTCGTGAGGCTGGAATCCTTAGCCAGGGCTCTTTTCGCGACCAGCTGCTGTCGAAGGACCTCCCCTTCAGCCTTGAGACTGTCCACAAGTAGTGCATTTGACATTGTACAGGTTGTGTCAGTTTCACGATGTGCCTATTATTGGTGGGATTGTAAATGCGTTGAGAATCCGTTTGAGGATCAGTGGCTGCTTGGGGTCAGATTTTGCGGATCCGGCAGATCAATATGAGGATCAGTTCTTGCAAGGTCTACAACACGCAAACAATTCAAGTAAAGTAAAATTGGAGATGGGATCAAGATTATTCACAAGATAAAGAAAAAAGTGCCATTTCCACTTCAATTATACGACTCACCAGCTTGTTTTCTGGTCTAGGTTGTTTATTGCCCCGCATTGGAGGGGTGAACGGCTGTGCTAGGTGCGGCTGTATCGTGAACCGTTCCCTACGCCAACAGTACGAATATACCAGTAAATATGCAAATATTGCGTGTATATGGTGTTTAACCTGGGTATGAACCGTACAAGGCAAAGACAGCTGTAGAAAGTGTGTGAGTTATCTGATTCAGAGTCTGGTACCCCCGATGAAAGTAGCCAACAAAAGCAACAGGAACAATGCAAGTTTAGGTTCGTTAATAATAAGAACCTTCCATGTTGATTGAGTTCGTCCACTAATGATTGTCTCCATCTCTATTAGGTTTTGACTAGGAACACCTCAATCGATTAGATTTGTTGCCTGGTGATTGTCTCCATCCCGATTAGGTCAGTCAACTAATGATCGTCTATCTCGATCAGGTTAGTGACCAATAATTGTGTCCATTTCATTAAGGTTCGTTATACCTAAATAAGGTTCGTCGACTAGTGAACTTTTCGTTATCTCTATCAGGCTCATCAGATAGATAACGGCATTTAGTATGATGTGGATCAATCTGTACATATCACAGTTTGTGCATGTATGGTAGACATATTGAAAATGAACGGGGCCAATAAAAGAGTTCTAGCATTTCAGTTTTTTTTCCATTAACATAGTCAGTAGATAAATTCGTCCATAATGCAAAAATACCATATTATTATAATTTATATCTCAGCAACCTGCCGTAGTACCAGTGCTGTAGCACTGGATGGTATTTCAAAACAACGCCATAACCCAAGTACTAAAGGCGATTGTATGGATGCAATGCGGTGGTATGCAAAGAAGCCCCCATTCGAATTATGCTATAAATGGTCCAAATACAGCCGTCTATCAAAAGTGCCCCCGATTGTAGCTTGACTCAACCTTGTAATGCCTTGAGTCTTTCCCTCATACTGTCCAGCATAGCTGCATCTTCGTCCACAGATTCCTCCACCGGCTTCTCCTGAATCACACTGGGCATATTTGCCAGAGAATCCGATACAGCTGGAGCCGCTTCCTTAGTGCTGGTGCCCAGGACTTCGCCGAGAATGTTGGCAATCTCGCTTTCAGCCTCCTCATCGTCGAGAAACTGCTCTTCGTCCAGATTGTCCAATGTATCTGCAACCATTTCGTCAATAATGCCACTTTTCATGAGCTCCGCACCCAGCGCATTCATCGTCCCCATCAACTCGGGTAGCCGAACCAGCCCATTGACCTCCTTCATTAGCGTAGTGCTACTTTTCATGCTTCCCTCCAATTTCCGGAGGGCAAATGCTTCATTCACCTGCAAACCAACACTATTCAGCTGGGCTTTGCTCTTATGCAAGCGGGCCCTTTGCCGCCTCATTCCATACAGCTCTTTTGCCAGGATTTTGGCGCTTTTCATGTCTTTCCGCTTGGCGGCTGTCTTGATCATCGTTTTGGTGCGAGTTTCCGAAGTCCCCATGGCCCCCAACTGCTTGTCCAACTCCCTCTGGTTCTGTCGAATCAACGACATACATTTCCGACGCTGTTCCTCCGGCGAAGGCCCGTACAGCGCGCGCTTAACGTAGTACATGGCAGGCCGCGCGGTTGGGTGTGAAGGTGAAGTCGCTAGGTTGGTTTTTGGAACGGAGGGTCGGGGCGACACACGAGGCGACCAAACATGGCACCGGGTAACTTTTGCGACGGAAACAGTAACCAGAGCTCGGAATCAGTGCAGTTTTACCAACCCCGTTCAACTCAAATCTATCCCCCAGCGCGCGCTTCTATGGAAGAAAACGAAGAAGAACTCGAGGTCACGCGGTTGCTGGACATCATCCAGAAGGAACAGGAGCAGCTGGCCGGCCAGGATGGTTCCGAGGACCCATCAGAACCGCTTGATCCCCAACTTTCCGGGGATTCACCCAAAATTTCCCACCAGAACCAAGATCAAGAACCCCAATCATACTCGGCTAAGAAGCGGGTTATTTCCAGCGACGATTTCCAGGGCGATTTACCAGATTCCGGCGCGTTCGGCGCGGAAATCGGCCCGCTTGCTTCCCTTCGTCTCCAGTGCATTCCCATTCTACACAACCTAAGCACTCAAGTACTGCAAATGCTTGGCTACGGTCATTACCAGGATACTCTGAATATCGTTACGCAACCTGACAGCGAGCGTGGACATGTGTATGTTCAGCTGCTGGCGCTGTTCGAGCAGACTCGGGCTCTATACGGTGAAGACAAGTTTATTGCATACGGAATAACCGATACCCCGGGGGCAAAGGCTGCTATACAAGGAGCGAATCTGGCTACTTTTGCTGCTGCAGTGTTTGGCTCCATCGAAGTGGGCTTTTACCAGCTCAACGAGCGGTTTGTGGACTGCTTCGTGGGCCCCGACGGCAAGTTTCTCAAATCGCATTCAATTCTGTTCCTGGACCTCAAAACTCAAGCATATATTTCTGCCATGGGCCAGCTTGATAAGTCGCAGGACGATATCCTCGACCAACTGTTTCCGGTGCCGATGACAGGGCCTCAGGCGGCTGCCAAGACGCCAACCGAGTTTGATTTCGACAGCAAATGCTCTCGCCGACGACAGCTGCTTCAGGAAGAGTCTAGCCTTGATCAGCTAGCTTCTCGTTACTCCTGGTTGGCGTTCATGAAGGATATCCATGATTATGTCAGCAAAATGGTGGCTGGCGGATTCCCTCATCATCCAACCTCGGTGCCAGCTACTGCAGGCTCCTCCACGTTAGGCCCCACAGGGTCCGCAGGAACCGTTGCCAATATCTCCCCAGATACAGCCCGTGACGTTTATGGCGCTAAGCGAGCGCGGTCACGTCGAAGGCAAATTCCACGACCTCCTGCAGCTAGAATAGCTGGTGCCGTTGCCATGTCGGAAGCTGCAGCCGCATACGAAGCGGCTCGCGATCCCAAGAACAATCGACCAGGAGTCCCCAGCACGTATACCAGGCGCCCCTGGACTAAGCAAGAAGAGGCTGCGTTGCTTAAGGGTCTGGATAAAGTGCAGGGCCCTTACTGGGCGCAAATTCTCGAGTTACATGGACCGGGCGGGTCGGAGAGCGAGATTCTCAAGGATCGATCGCAGGTCCAGCTGAAGGACAAGGCCCGCAACCTCAAACTATTTTTCATAAAATGCGGTTTACCTTTGCCAGCCGTTTTTGAATACGTCACAGGCGATGTCCACTCGCGTAGACTAACTGCTCAAAGAGTGAAGGAACGACAGACTAGGCATACAGCAGCGGGAGATGCGGCGGGGGATGCGGCTGCACGGCCCAAATCGGCAGAGGAGGCTGGTGGGTCTGGTGATGAAAATGAAAATGCCGAACAACAAGATGCTGAGTCGCTTGAGAAGCTGATCCAGAGCGTGGGTGAATACATTACGTCGTCTTCTCCGGCTATTTAGCAAAACAAGGTTGCGGTCGAGCCCTCCGTCTCGGTGCGCTTTGACCAGCCATGGCCCAGCCAGCTTGCCTAATGCGGCAGGTGAGCCGCACGCATCGCACGAACCACCAGCCATTTTGTTGGATCGGTGCGAAAATCATAGTCGTAACCGGGAATTCTGGTGTGGACGTTTACGTGTACGCCTGAGGACAATAATTAATGGGAAGGCGGTATTGGCCGATCGGGCGTTGGGCATGGAGGATATAAATGGCCCGAGGGGCCCCTGGTCTGTGCGTTTTTTTTCTTGCTGCTTGATCCAACCATCGTCACCTTCTTTCCTTCACAAGTGAAAAATAAGATGCGTTTTCAAAATCTTTTAGTGTGCTCATGCGCATTGTTAAGCGCTGCCGTACAGGCCGCTGTAATTGTTCATTATGAAACCGATGTCGATGTTGTAACTGTTACCCCAGACAGTGTCTATGTCACAGTGACCGCCAGTCCTGCCATGGATACTGTCGTTGCATCTATCACATCTGTTACTACTATCTATACTGCCGACAGCACTCCTACTGTCACGGTAACTGGTTCTATTATTACGACTGTTGCTACTATCACCGCACAGCCTGTTACCCAGTATTCCACCTACCCTACCACTGCAGCTTCTGGTTCTCTAGATATTGCAAAATATGCCAGTTCCAGCGTGGTTCTTCCCGTCTCTACTGCTGCCGCTGCTGCATCCAGCAATTCGGTCCAAAGCACCAGTTTCCAAGTTTCGCTGCTTAGCAGTGGTTCTTTCATTATCACCAGCACCATTCTGTCGTCATCTTCTGATCTGGTTGGTGCTGTAGACTCCAGTGTTGCATGCACCACCTACACCATTGTGGAGGATTCTACGACGGTGTTGAGTACCTCTTATGCTCCTGCTGTGAGCACTTCTGCATCTGATCTGGTTTCCGTCAGTGCCTCTACCACAGGCTCGTCTGTTGCCAAAGCTGCGTCCTCTTCGACAATTGTCACCTCTAGTTCTTCTTCTTCTTCTTCTGCTGTCTCAGGTGAATTATCGAGCTCCTCTTCTTCTTCTACTGTCTCAGGTGAATTATCGAGCTCTTCTTCTTCTACTGTCTCAGTGGAAACCTCGAGCTCTTCTGTTCCTTCCAAGACTACTGCTACGACTACCTCTGCTGCTGGTGCTGCTGCTGCTGGCAACTATTACACAGTTAGTAACATTATGAGCGCAGTTGATACTGCAGCCCCCGATTCGATCTTCCCTAGCTCTACCTTGGATATTACTATGCCAACTGGTATTAACAATGATGATTCCCCCATTCACACCAACAAGTTCTATGCTAATCTGATCATCGGCACACAGCTAGAGCCCGTCTATTGCCAGCCTTACTCAGTCTGGTGGTCACAGGACTCAAATTACTATGGTCTGGGTATCTCTCATTCTACTGTTGCTGACCGAGTCTATGGACCTGACGCAACCTTATCTACTGTTGAGTACTATACCAATCCCATTGGAGTGATTTCTCTAGCTTTTTCTGCTGAAGAGTTCAGTAGCACCAACATGGAGCTTTCAACTTCGGACTACGACACCTTTTCAGTTACTGCCAGTCTTGGCACATCGTCGGGTGGATCCATAGATTTCCCTATTGTCCTTGGCATGGGTCTAGTCACTGCTCAGTACAACTCCTTGACCCCCAGACTCTTTTCTCAAGTTGGGTGTGAGTCTGTTACAAAGGGAACGGGCATCAGTACATCGGCCGGTAGCATTGACGTATACGTTGCACAGTTGTTCAACGGCATTAGCTGGGCTATCTATGTCACCAAATCTTCTGACAGCAACTTCACTTTATCAGTGGATAGCGACTACCAGATTACTGGATCCAGCTCAGAAGATGTAGTTATTCAGGTCGGCATAGTTGCCGATACCAGCAGCCAGTCCACTTTGGACTCTGCCGCTGGTCTATATGCTACTAGTGTTTCTCTCGATGCTTCCGTCAGCGGTGAAACTGGTACCTACATCCTTGAATACTCTACCGGAGGAGCTTCCACGTCTGGTGATCTTTTGATTTATGCTTTGCCTCACCATGTTGACTCATTTACCTCTGATATGGCTGGTTCCTCTACCAGCTATCAGCTGCTTTCTCCTACCAAGGGCAATATGACTGGCTATCTTACTACCAAGTTTGTTATGTCGGAGACTCTCCACACTTCCATGCAGTTCCTGCCTTGGTCTTCCTCGTCAAGTTATACCGGAGTGTCTTATAATAGCAGTGAGTTGACGGCGATTGCGGCAGCTCTAAGCACTGAAATGACTCAGGATGTTTCTTCCATGAGCGATGTCGACTCCACTTACACCGCTGGTAAGATTGTTGATAAATTTGCCTATATGCTGCTGGTTGCCCATGACATCTTGAGTGACGAGACCTCTGCCAAGAGCATTCTGTCTTCTCTCAAGACTGCTATTGAAGTGTGGACCTCGAATACTCAGCCTATCCCTCTTATGTATGATACCTTGTTCAAGGGTGTCACATCTTCCGGAGCTCAGAATGGTGGAGACCCCAATACTGACTATGGCTCTCCTTACTACAATGATCATCATTTCCACTATGGCTATTGGGTTCATACTGCGGCTATAGTTGGCTACGTTGATGCCGCTTATGGTGGCACTTGGGCTACAGATAATCAGGACTGGGTTAATTCTCTTATTCGTGATGTCGCTAATCCCTCTTCAGATGACTCCTACTTCCCTGTTTTCCGAATGTTCGATTTCTTCCATGGTCATTCCTGGGCTGCTGGTTTGTTTGAATCTGGTGATGGTAAGAATGAAGAGTCCACTTCAGAAGATGTTAACTTTGCCTATGGTATGAAGCTCTGGGGTAAGGTTATTGGTGATCAGACTATGGAGGCTCGAGGTGATTTGATGCTTTCAATTCTTGCCCGATCTTTGGATGCCTACTTCTTGATGAAGGATGACAACTCCAACCAGCCTGGTAAGATCATTGGCAACAAGGTCACTGGTATCAGTTATGAAAATAAGTGTGATCATACCACCTTCTTCGGAACTAATGAAGAATATATGCAGGGTATCCAGATGCTTCCTATTACTCCAGCCTCCGGTCTCACCCGATCCCAAGAGTTCGTACAGCAAGAGTGGGATGAGAAATTGGAAAGCATTGTTGATTCTCTGGATTCCGGCTGGCTAGGAATCCTTAGATCCAATCAAGCCCTGATTGACCCTAGTTCGGCCTATGATTTTTTCGCACAGAGCGATTTCTCAAGCGTCTGGCTGGATAATGGTGGATCATTGACTTGGTATCTGGCTCTGTCTGCTGGTCTGATTGGTATTTAGATCACATGCTCTACCAATCATTGCTTACCCTAATCTTGCATTGATATCACTGATATCTTAAAATATTTATCGCTTCTCGATTTGTATATCAACAATATTACATATTTATGATAACATGTAACTCATAGGTTTCATATTGCTATATGAACAACATATAATACAGCTGAAATAATTACCTAGGTATATATGTCTATTATCTTCTTGCAAATCTAGCTTCAGCAGCCCTTGCTCGTCGTTCTCGCTCTAGTCTCGCTTTGGCTTCTTCGCTGAGGCCATTGAGATCAGCAGCGGCGGGAGTTGAAACCAGCCTTTTACCTTCCCCATGCCTAGCAACAATATGATTAAGTTTATCTTGCTTCAACTTCTCTTTGAGCTGTTCTAACTGGCCCTTTTGTTCCTCTTCTAGTTCTAGCTTTTCAAGAGATGCCTGAACCTCCAAATCCTTGGAAGAAAGAGGTGGCCCCACTTTAGCAGCTTCGTAGTCATAGTCATCGGGATGATCATGTCTAAATGCCTGAATAGCTTGTTGCGCAGGTACTGTGGCCACTTCATATGCAGTCTTCTTAGAAGAATTCAAAGCAGCAAGATTGACCTTGTTGGTTCCAAGTAGCGAGCGAACAATCAGCTTATGGCCATGAATGGCGGCATAGAAAAGAGCAGTAGGAGTAACAGGATTAGGTGGCTGAAACTCGAAATCATAATCTAGCTTGTTCACCTTATAGTAGACCAGCAACTTTGGTGCCTTGCCCTTTTTGATCAAGTTAACAATTTCAATGGAATGCTTATGAGAAGGATCAATAGCAACAGGAGATGGGGCTTTCGGTTTCACTTCTTTCTTGGGCTTGAGCTCCTTAGGAGTTTCTTTCTTTTCAACTTTTATATCGGGTTTGTCGACTACTCTGGCTTGTGTAAGTTCTTGCCATGCCCTTTTGATTTCAGAGCCAGTTGCTCGACGGGTAGTAAAAGGCAAAGATCTGAGGCGGCTATCGGTCGAAGTAATGGGGCTTTTATCGTAGTTCATGAGAACTCCCCGGTTAGATCGTCCAGCAGCTCGAACATAAATAGCAGATGCGGAGTTGATCAAGCCTCTCCAGCTATCTAGTAGCTGTCTAATGTCCTGAATCAACGCTTGTTCATTGTATCGTCTCAAGGATGATCCAGCAGAATTCGCTTTGCCCCGAGCATTATCTGAAGCAGACTGAGATCCTCCCTGCTTTCTTCTCGTAGTATAGCGATGGAATGTCTTGTGCTCGAGTATTTTGATCGACGCATACGGATTAGTAGAGGAGTTTTTTTGCCCAGTCGCAGCATGCGATACGATGGCGGCAGAAAAGTGGCCGCCTCCGATCATCAAGAGAACAGAGTGCGACGCCTTAAGCTTCTGCAGCTTCAAAAGTGAGTCCACCGGCTTTTCTGTATCATCAAGCAGCGTCTTATAGACGGACAGGCAGGTATCCTTTTCTCCTTCTTTGTGCGGGAGATTATAAAGCACCTGGGAAGAGCCTGCTTTAAGCTTTGCTACAGATGACTGCTCGCCCTCCTCCTCTGGAACGTCACTGAGCTCTGAATCGGATCCCGAGTCTGATCCCGAGATACTCTCATCCAGATCGCCAATCTGCAGATCAAACTGCTCCTCAGACAGCGCAGGAAGGCCCCTGAAACTTCTACGAATATTATATCTATGGTAATCTGTTTTATAGTGTTCATTTGGCTTGGTCTGGAACTTCCCACAATAGCTGCAGGTGCCTGGAATAAATTGCTGCTGGGACTCGGGGGCCGCTACCTGAGTCTCCAGTTGGAGCTTGGTTTCACCGAATACCGAAAGAGCACTGACAAACTCCAGCGGCAAGTCATAAATGTAGAACCTACTCATGGCTGGTGTTGTGTTGGTGTTTGACGCCCGGTCGTCCGTTTTATATGGATCTATGATGATGACTTAAGATGAGTCCATTCAGGATGGTTAGGCTGAGTCAGCTATCCAAACAGGCTACCCGAACGAACGCACGGCTTAATTAGAGACGGCTGAAGGCGACAGCAACTGATGGAGAGCAAAAGCGATTGGTTTCTCATTACATAGTAAATAAAGAACGGGTCATTACGGGTGTACCGGAGATATACCAATAAGCGATTAGGCTTAGAATAGACAGGGTTGGATATGAGAGGTTGTGGCTATAGCTATTGAACTGTTTTGCTCGGGACGCAGGTGAGCGATGATGAATGAGCTGCAGCTAGGCATTATCACATCTGATTAAGTAAACCCGGGGCCAAGAGATGCATCGAAAACCAGCTCGTGCTTGGGATGCTTCGAATCGGTATTGGTCTCCTGGGTAGGTAGGAATTCATCCCTAGTAGCACCGGTGAGACCACTACCAGTGGTTGTCTCCCGCCGCAAATCCTCGTCATCTTCGATATTGTAGTTATGCCAGGGCCCTCGAGGAACGTCAGCGAGACTCTCCGATCTTCCTGTCGAGTCGTGTACTTCGAGTGTTGGCAGCTCATTTTGTGGATGGTGATGCATTCTTAACAGTCCGTTGGTGTGCCTAGTACTCGATGTCTTCTCCTTGGGCTCAGGCTCGTTTGGCGAACAGCACAATAGAGACTTAAGGTTCATGATATACAGACCACACAATAGATGGTTTGTAGGTGGTTTGCAAATAGATAAACTCAAAGATATATTATACGGCTCAGAATCAGTTAGGCTCAGATCTATTCTGTTTTGTTCTGTTCTGTTCTATTCGGATCGGTTCGGTTCGGACCGGTTAGCGTCGCACAAGCTATTGTTGAAGGTGATGGCTGAAGGACAGGATCAATTGTGATTCCGAGGTGTGTTGACCCGGATTCTTGCTTTCGATTTTTTGGCCCCTCGGTCAAGCACCACCCAATACCCTGCAAATTCGACATTGCATTCGGTTCCGAATAGAGCTGTCCGAGCCGAAATGGGGTCAATCGCTTTTTTTTTTATTGACCCCATGGTTCTTGCTATCATGATCATGGTTGGCCCGTGGTCTGCAAGAGGCCCATGATGTTCCGGTCAGGGTAGGAAACAAGGAACCTTTCAGTCGAGAATAGTTGGAAAAGAAAAGGCCCCGAAACCGGGATGGGATTACGGCTTGTTACAATTAGCTAGAAATCCCTTGTATGTCTAGTTTTTACCTATAGTATTATTCTTTTTTGTCAATATTGGAGCCGATTTAGCCGTTCCGCTACAATCCAGGGAAAGATCGGAGATAAGCCAAAAAAGCCTAAACCGTTTTCCGAGCTAGATCCCGTATCAATATCAACTGGCCGATTCGAGTAATCTCAAAGTCACCAATACCAACAAAACATGCTACATATTGCGCCCGATATAAAGACAAGCACCATCTATGCTTTGAAAGGCTGCAAATTTCCAAATCATTGCTATCCTATCCGGCCGTTTTCAGTTGTCGTGCAGTTATAAACTCCAAACACAGCGCGGCTTCACTTGGTTCCATCATCCATCACTATGGGCAACGGCATATCGGCTGACGCCGAGAAAAAGCCTGCAATGAGGCCAGAACAGGCTAGCAGTGCGTTTGCGCAGCGTCTAGCCAAGCAATTCACCGGAATTGAACTGTATACTATGAAAAAGACGTTTCTTGAGCTGGCTGAAGACAAGGACGGAATCAAGTACTGGACTCAAGACACTCTGATCAAGTATCTCAAGATCCCCGATGGAATATCCGGAGCAAGCGATCTTATCTTCAAATCTGCGTCATTTATTGCTGGGTTCCCGTTTGTCCGCACTCTTTCTCCAGCTCTATTGACGTACGAATCGCTGGTCAAAGTAGTGGGAATCTACAACCGGCGCTACTTGAATCTTATGAAAGATAATTACGACCATGTCAAGCTAATATTCATGTCGCTTGCAGTGGTGGAGAATGCTGTGGTTGGTGAAGAAAGTTCCGATTTTACCATTGACGATCTTGATCATCTGGACGACTTGGATCTTCTGGAATCGTTCGAATACCTGATTGCACCCAACTCCACTGCGGAACCGTACATATTGGCACGGGATCTCCAGGCGGTTCTGTCTTTTCTTCTATCTATTTACTCTTTCCATCCATATGAATCATTGGATCTGTTTGCAAGCTTCTTCCTGGATCAATCGGAAAAGAAGACATTTAGGCAGTCGGCTACGGCCATGTTGAGAACTATGGACTATAACGTCGAGCTGGACACCAAAATAACCTTCGATCAGTTTAAGCGAGCAATAGACCATCATTTCCCAAGAATACTCAATCCGCTGGGAAACTTGTTTGACCAATTGTTGTACAATATCAAGAGCATCGATACTGACATATCCCCAGCTGTTGTTCTCCCCCATGCTAAAATTCTCGACCCCGCTATATACTCTTCACTACAATGTTTTCTGCCTGATAGTATTGGCAAGTTCATGAAGCTGTATGCTGGATCGGAGAACGGCTTCTCTCTCCGAGCGTTTGAAACCAAAGTCTTTAGGTGGCACAGTCCCACGATAATTCTTGCCATGGGCACCCGATCTCTCAGCTCGTCGAAGCCACACTCTCTGGACGAAGTTATACCTCCATTGGCCAACAAGCAGAGAATGACTGGTCCGAAGAAGGTCATCTTTGGTGCTTATGTTACAACTCCTTGGAGGATATCGTCCAAAGACTGCTTTGCCTCTTCTGAAACAATACTCTTCCAGCTGTCCTCCAGCTTTGAAGTATATCCTAGTAGTCAGGCTCATAATGACTATGCATATTTCAGCACCCCCGGCCAGAAGAAAGGCGGAGCTGTTGCCGGAATCGGTTTTGGTTCTCCAGCCCCATACCGAGGTGGCTTGAGCGCTGGTAACGTTTCTCTTACGCTGGATGAAATGCTCGAGTACGGGGTGTTTCGCCATGTGGGCCCTGGGGGATCGTTTCAGTGTGCTAATGGCATTGAGTACGAAGAAAGGTTCGAAATCGAGGAAGTAGAAGTGTGGGGAATAGGGCGTCAGCAGGACCTGGACGACCAGAGAAAGAGACTGGAATGGGAGGAAAGAGAGGCATGTAATCGGCAGAGAGTGAATCTCAAGGCTGCTTCTGGTGGGGATTTTGAGGAGGAAAGGGCATTACTGGAAATGGCAGGAATAATTAGCGGAGCAAGGAGCGGTGGCTCCATGTAGACTCAGTGCGACAGACAGATAGCATGGTATCTATTTTTGACAAAGTATGTTTTTATAACGTTCTAAAATAATGGAGTATTAGTTAAATAATAGTTTGCAAAGCAAAGCAAGTTTAGTGCTTTTTCCCTTTGCTCTGGGTCACCAGTTTCTTTTTCAGATGCTTCTTCATTTTCTGTGCACGTTTATCCTTAGCAGCAGCCTTCAGCTCCTTCTTTCGCTCCTTATTCGCATCTCTGTCTTCAAACTTCCTCTGTGTGGCCGGTTTTTCGGTCCACACATCATAGTCGTCGTCAGAGTCAGAGTCACGGTCGGAGCTGCTATCATCATCTACTTCTGCTTCTTCATCTTCTTCATCCTCATCTTTCCTTTTGTTTGCAGTCAAGAGATCTCTGTAAATCAGATCATCACCTTCTCCACTCTCGATTTTGGCGGTGTCTCTTTCGACATCATAGACCTGTTCCAAGTTCTGAGGTATATAAACCGATCGGAAAACAGCATCATCCACCTCATCTTTGTCTGTGATTTGACCAGGATCTGTTTTGCTGAGTTCTGCCACAATTTCATCCTCATCAATTGGCAAATCTGGGTTGGTGATGAACTTGAATAGGAACCGTTCTGAGTATGGCTGCACGCCTTGCCTCTTGAAATAATCATTCACGTTTTTGATGTCCATTCTGAGAAATTCCAACGAATGAGGATGATCATGTTCCACTGACTGAGAAACATCGATAATGTACAGTTTCTGACGGTGGTAAAGGATGTTGTACTCGCTCAGATCGGCATGCACCAGTCTGCACTTGTGATACAGAATTCTCATATATGCAAGAAGCTGACGATAAAGATGGGGAAATTCTTCAGGATCGATATTAGCGTCTCTGAGTCTGGGAGAGGGCCATCCCTTGTCGTCGCCGAGGAATTCCATTACCAGGACATGCATATGCAGATGAAGCGGTTTCGGCACAGGAATACCCGACTGATAGATCCGTTTCAGATTTCTAGTCTCTTTCTCTGCCCATAGTTTAACCATTTTCCTGGGATTATGACGACTATATCCTTGTCTGAATCGAAATTCTCCAGAAACATAGCGATCTCTGTCCTTGAATACCAAGATCGAAGTCTTGTAGATCTTAATAGCTCTGTCCTGGCCATCTTCTGTCGAAGCGTGATACACATTGGCCTCTTTTCCGGTAGAAACACACCCGTTCATCTCGTATATCACTCCACGGTTGATCATTTTGAACAGGATCATGCGAGTACGGGGATCCAAAACCTGTTCATTGGTGGCTCGGTCGGCCTTGTCAGTGGAAGTACCAGTTCCAACCTTGCTTGATCTCGTTCCCTTAGCAAAATATGCATCTGAATCGAGCTTAATCCGCGATGTTCCCAATTCTAGCTCGTCCATGGCTATAACCTGGGTGCAAATCTGGCGATGGTATATATATATATATATTTTTTTATCATCGTCTATTTTTTATCTAGATGTCGCACGGCTGACTTGTCCCAGAAAATTTGTCGTCATTGGTTAGAAACGCACCGGCCCACAACGCCTTTCTTCAAGCACCTCCGTAGTAAAATCCTACAAACATGCCATCGCTAGTCCCCAAATCGTTTCTTATGGTGCTGCCGCTCCAAATCGGCGCCGAAATGATATGCGGGCTCGGAATCTTCAACCGAGCGTCGGGCTTCTATGGATTTCTGTCTCTTTTTACGGGCCATCCTCTTTCAGCTCTGGAATGGCTTCTCAATCTGTCTGCTCTTATTGCGCTACCGATATACATTTTCGGATTCCGGGCGATTGTACAGCGTAATGCGCTTCTTACCGTTCTCTTTGCATATATATACACTGTTGATACACTGGTGAGCATTGTGTTCACCACTTCCTTCTCAGTAGTGTGGTTTTCGACGGCCGCATTGTCGGTGTCGGACAATCATCATAAGATGACGTCCCCGGGTGGAAATTCTACTGTCAGTGGAAATGATAGTTTACCTAGCTCCAATCCTTTGAAGCCCACCGACTTGGACAAGAGCGCTTCGCTGGCGTCCGAAACTGCTGTTTCCATGGTGGTTCCCATTGGTTTGCTCCTCCTCAGAATGTACTTCTCCCTGGTGGTTCTTGCATATGCTCGTCTACTTGTCCGCCAGCAGAATCTCCGGCCCCATAATGGTCAGCCTAAAGGTTCTTGGAATGCCAAAGCTCAGTCCATGCTGTTGTCTGTGTTCCAGCAGTTCTGGTATGGTGGATCCTGGGCTCCTGCTCCTCCCTACAAGCAGTTCAATGGCCGCACAGAGGACGGAGAAGAAAATGAAGCTCTGACTTCTGACTACTAGGTGCATATTGGGGTGCTGTTTTTATTATTGCCTTCCTTGTCACGGCTGGTCTCTTTTATCCCTCCGATTCTGGGCTGTGCTGGAACTTTTTTCTCCGGCATGGCTGCTGCTTGATGGTAAACAGCTTGGCCCCCATAATCTTTCATTGATTGCATAAGCTTCTATAAAATTGCAGGGCAATAACAAAACATGGTGTGGTTAAGTAAATGAAGCTTGTAAAAGAATCTCCAACCCCCTGTTTCTCTAATTTGTACCTGCGTTGCGCGCCGGTTGAATATGTTATGATTTGCAACTGACCTTCCACCCGCTGGATATAATAGTAATATAACATTTATTATTATTGAGAGGTTTAATGGTTATGTCATGTGTATCTCACCGTAAACTTTTTATACAGGGCACGACTGTGAAGCGAGTGAAGTGAAGGTAAGCAAAATTCAAGTTAGCGCAAAGATCATTTGACAGGATCTTTTGCAATAAGCCCCTTGAACGTGAACACGACCATTTCGTACGCCATTATGAGCGCAGCACAGCCAACATTGACGTTCAGAGTGAACATGCCGTCTAGTCCAATGTAGATCATGGCCTCAACAGTTTGGCCGTTGGATTCAATGAATACCATTCCTCCACAGATCAGACAAAATGCTACTATTAGCTCAGTGAAGGGCCGAGAGGGGGTGGTACTTTCGGGAGTATTAACGTAGAGGAGCAGGTAGGTGAAAAGTCGGAAAATGGAGCCAGCTACAAAGATTATACCCCATTGTTGGTGAATTTCGGTACTCAAGGTCAGCTCCTGCTCATGCTTGGACATAAGAATGCCAGTCCAGAACACCATGAACGCAGGCAGAGGGTTGAAGGAATAGCCATACTGCAAATTGTACTCGCTATCCACGTTGACACCGCACAGCTTTCTGGCCCATTTGCTTTCGACAAGAAGACCGCAAAGCCCCCCACCAATGTACATGAATGCGATAGAAGCATGCTGCAGATCTTTATGGTTCCAGACACCATTGCTGTTGCCCAGATGCTCCATGAAGATGTTGGTGCAGCCATAAAACAAAATGAGCGAGCATTCGACAAACTCAATAGAGGGAATGCTATCACCCAGCCTTGAGAAAAGACGCAGATCATCATCACCAACTTTCTTATGCACATTAAGGTAAATTTCTCCAGTATCCTGCTGCGACTGGAGATGCTTGCGATTAGGATCGTACTTTGATCCCGGTCGGAGGTTCCAGGCCATGCCTCTACTCTTGAATGCACCAAGATATCGAGCAAGAGTGAGAAACCCATACAAGAGAAACACTGAGCCCTTTATGAAATGAGCCAGGATATTGAACACTTTGTGACCTATTCCCATGCGGAAGGCCGTGGCGGTGCCAGTCATTATGTAGATGAAAGCGAAAAAAAACATGGGTCTATGCAACAGAACAAAAGCCAAATTGGCCAGGCTCTGAAACTTAGTGATGATGGGAAGGGCGTACTTGAACTGCAAGACTCGCGAAGCTAATCGGGACTGGGCTGGGGTAGAAAATCGCCGATCAGGTGCATGAAATGCAGAGCTTGGAGTTTCATAATCAAGTTCATCCACGGCATCTCGGTCCAATTGACCATCCTGGTAGTCAGGATTCAGATGTGAATCTTCATTGGCATCATAGGCATGGCCCGAATCATAACTGGGTAGTCGTCTGTCGCCCATGTTAGCCAGGACGTAATCGGCCCCGTCAATGGGGCGTGACAAGCCGCTCTGCAGGGCCCATTTGCCGATTTCCCTGACGAAGACGGCGCACCAGTGCACAATTAAATAAAAAAACAAAATCACCGACATTTTGGAGTAGGCATTTCCTGGATACAAATCGTCGGGACACGACGAACCAAAGATCAAAAGACATATCAGACCCACCACGGCTACACCAGATTGGACCGTCTGGGCCATCAGATATAGTGGGTGATCCTCGCAACCCATCATGAGCACAAACGGATACAACCCAATCCACGCAACAGTGGTGAGCGCCATATGGGCCCATAGAAACGGCCGCTTGGGCACGTTGGCATTAAAAAATGTCGTGGTATTGTATGCCAGCCAGTATGCCCGCTGCTGAGGTTCCAGATCAGGCATTTCCAGCACAGGGACGCCATGATGCATTCCGGTGTGGGCGCTTGCCGGTGACGGGTTAATCAAGCCAGTAGCGGCAGGTTCTTGCATCTCAGTCATAGAATGATTGTCATTAGGGGGGTTCGGAAGGGCCGGAACGGCTACAGCGAGCAGTACGACAGTTGTCAGCAGAGTCGCACGCATGGGATGTGGTGGGATAACGGTCGAATTTCGAAAAATCTGATGTACGAGAAAGGGCTAGCTTATATATATATATTTTTATTCTGAAGGTGAACTGCGAGAGGGAACAAAGCCACCCGCTGGTAAAGTCGGGATATTACTGCCCAGAATCCGTATTCGGCATGCTTATGTCAGCGATGGGGCTAAACGGCGAGTTTGGCGGGCCGGATGGCCGGCAACCGTATACGATAAAGCTAAGCTCCAGATGAGATACATTGCAGCAATTGACAGCTGATATTTGTTTAGTGAACTTGTTTTCCACCGGGCTCTAGACGTCGCTGCTGCTGCTAACTGCTCGTTCCGTTGCGTTTGTGATCCGATGCGAAAAACCTAAAATAGAATGATTCCTATCGTACGAGCACATCGAAGGAATACGTAGCCGATCAAGCATAGAACCGGAGTTAATATATTTAGAACTTCAACAGAAGCCAGAATTGGCTTCAGTGGGACCTCTGGATGCCATTTTTGGCTTAACTCCGTGCTTCCACTTTGTCTGGTTCCTGGCGGGAAATTGCTTTTCCCCGTTGGTTCAAGCCGCGCCCGATCCCAACTCCATCCTCAAATGTCAAAACTAGCTCAAATCAACATAGCTTGGTGCAAGAGACACTGCGGTTCATTTTTCGACTTGCCTTTTGGCCGAATTCTCTTGTTGCGCTTCCACGTCTGCTCACCTGCTTTATCGCCCGCACCCCCTTGGCCTCCCGTCTCGTATGTCCTTCGGTGTCCGTGTCGTGACGTAATGACTCAGCTTAACTCCGAACCCAAAAAAAGGTTATAGCTGTTCAACTTTGCACCGGACCCGATCCAGCCGGTGGCCAGCAACATTTCCGGCTTCAGGCGCGCGCTACGTCCGATTGCTCTTTGCCCGATCGATTGCCTAAATTAGAGCCCGGTGTTCTTGTCTCGAATTTCTCTTTTTGATCCTTAATGGTGATGGTGGTTATGCGGGCATAAGGGTTGCCTCATATTGCCGAAAACGTCCATGCAACAACGGTCCTATCCGTTTATGCGAAATTGCTGTTACTAATGACTAACCACGCGCAACCTTTGTATTGGATATTACATATCTGAATTATTCCACGCCATGCTATTTGCTTGCGTAAACTTTGAAATAATACTGTTTGCGAGGCTTTTGATGCCTGACAAGGAGCATATATCGCGCTGCAGCCGTCTAACTCGTCCACTAAACCTTAAAATGCAGGTCTTTGTTAGTTGATCGACTGAATGCTTGATTTAATTGTTTTCATTCGATAAAAATGGCTGTCTCCCAAATCTCACCGGAGCTACGGCCTCCGCTATCCTTCTCAATTGGGGTCCTTGTCACAGAATGGTCACGTGCCCACCGTCATCGGGGTTGTACTGGACTTGACTAGAATCCCGTTTGGCCGAACGCCTGAAGCGCGCAGGACAAAAGTAGGTTTTGGTAATACTATCCTCAAAAAGTTGGCTATTTGGCCTGTTTTGCTTTTCTGGCTCAGCAGTATCGTTAGTGGAGAGTATTCTATTTTATCTGATAATTAACGACCCGACATGGTGAGTTATGAAAGCTCCGCTGCTGAACTGTTATCCAATTTTTCTCCTCTGAAATCTTATTTCTGGAAAGTCACAGGTATTATTGCCATCGTTCTTTCAGTTCTGGAGATATTGATCCCTCTGGCAGACAGCTCCTCACTAATATTCGCTCGGACCCTCATGTCTCCGCCTAATGGAAACATAGTAGACACATCTCGGATATCATGGCTGACTCCCATATTTGAGTCTTTTCGTTGTTATCCGGTGTTATCTAGCTGATCCGGTCACCATACTGTGATCTCCTGATGAACAACTAAGCCGCAAACTCTAAAATCTGCCGAGGGCTCCAAGCAAACGGACAATACTAGCGCTGACAACGATAATTAAAAAAATCCTTGGAAAATTCCCTGCGAGGTCGCAAAATACCTAAAATTACCAGAAAATTACCAACAACTATTCTACTACTGCACGGGACCTTTTATCTGTAAAGTCGGGGGAATGGGCTATTAATTGTCCGGATGTGGCTCTGTACAATCAGCCATCCGGCCAACATCTCTTTTTTTTATCTTCACCACCCTGCCTTCTAATACTGCAACATCCTTTACAACAGCGTTAGCTGTAGAAATTTTAGCTCCTGGTTTCTGCTATTTTCTCACTAAAAATGGATAGAATATATGATGCTCAACTCCCCATCTCGCGGCTAATTTCCGCATCTTCAGCGACTCCCGTTAAGTCGGCTGGCCTGACCTCCACTTCAACATTTCCTGATGTAGCTGAATCTCCAGTACAACGACTGAGAGAAGTATTTCGACCCTTCAATAAACTCGTCAAAAGAGTTTTGCGCGATAAAACCGCTATCTGCAGCGCTGTTAGCGCAAAAGCTACGAAACCCTTGTTTCTCTCAGCTGATAGTAGTGGGGCCAGCTTCAAAACAACATTTTTCCCACACTTGTCCGTGGCAAGTTCAATGTATCCCGCTGTTTCCATTTGTTCTACTCATCCCATTGGGATGTGCACGGGGCGGCCTTTGAATGGACTATCTAATATTGGATATGGGGAACGAAATTACCAAACCAACACCACCAGTGGTAGTTATTCGAAGGAAAAGAAAACTGTGTTGCAAAAGGTGGGCGCTAAGCAGTCAAGAAACAACCGGGGGATTGGAGAGAATAGTCGAGAGGCGGAAGAGTTTGAGTCAAATGCAATGAAACCAAGATCAAAAAGTATCTCAGGTGGACGGGCTACTGTAGCCTTTAATACTTGGTCACATATTGAGCAGTCCCCGATCGGCAAAGAAACTTTAACCAACTCCTCATCCGAAGAGTCCACTTTGTTGCATCCTGTCGGGCATATGGCCCCCACGCCGCCAGTTAACTTTCTGCAAGATACGTTTTCAGACTGTGATAGCTGTGGCATCTCTCATACTTCTGAGGAAGACCGCTCCATTGGCGAGCCAGTCGATAGCGGCCAACGAAAGGAACTAGAATATAGACAGACTCCGCGTGCAAGAAGAGCCGCTCATCGAAGAGCGTTCCATCGTGGCCTGGCTGTCACAAAAATAATTGCCGCGGAGGATGCTCATATTTTGCACCTCCGAGCCCTTTTGGTACTGTTCGAAGACATGCTATTAGACATGAATTCGGCCGTAATGAAAAAAATCGTGAAGGCAATCTATAGGCTTATAAATCTTCATAAGCGGGGTCTTTTGAAACCTCTAGAGAGAGGATTGGCCAAAGGGGGGTTTACAGGTGACGAGCTGTCAACATTGATTCGGATGTGGGTGGACCAGGCAATCATTGCCTATTACGATTACGCTGTGGCATACCAGCAAGCTATCCCGGTATTATTCGATTGCCTTCAGATGCCAGAATATGAAAAATGGCTCAAAGACATTCTGCAAAGTCCTATTGCGGCGGAAATGGAGCTGGATACCTTTTTCTTGGAGACGGTTTTAAAGTATTTTCCAAAATTTGGTGCTATGGTAGAGAAAATGGTGCGATGGGCCTTAACGGACTATAGCTGGTATCCACTGGAGGCCCGGATAAACGCTTGCAAGGTTTGTACGGGTGATTGCTTTGGATTGGTACGAGCTCCACTTTCTAGTAGGCGCAAGCATCAGGCTGCCAATAGGCTCAACAAGTTTTTGAAGAAGCTGAAACTCTCTCTATCAAATCAACCGCTCTATACCGGTGTATTCAATACTGAGTATAACTGGGGTAGGTCCGAGCGCTACAAGCATATGCTAATGTAATGAGAACTGATCCGAAGTAGGACATAAGGATGCGCACTGCTAGATGCTCCAATCATCAGAAAATTGCTCTGATCTAGTGACTTTATGGCTAAAAATTGCTTATCATCGCTATCGGTAGGTTTTTTATTATACTAACAATTGAATTTGTACTTCATAGGTTCGCTAGATACAAGATATGATCCGTCAGTTCACAGCTATCAAAAGATCGAATCACCAGCTAGTTAAAAAAAAACAGTGACATTACCACCAGTGGCCCAATCAATTTTTAATATTCCATGAATTTATTCTCACCATAACTTTCAAGACCATACTGGCCACAGCGCTGGAAGAGCCGATTGAAATGATACGGCTGTACAAGGCTTGTTGGGCTTGGGTAGTTTTGATGTTACGATGTTTAGGGCTGTGCCCTAGCTCGTTTGTGACGTGTGGACATTTGAGCATCCCCCTCAATAGGAAACCATGCCAAATTTTAAACACTCCAACCTTTCACTACCACTTCAACAACACAATGGCTCCTAAGAACGAAAACGTCACTTTGGGTCTCCAGGCCCGTGAGGGTGAGCTTGTCTTTGGCGTTGCCCGAATCTTCGCTTCCTTCAACGATACATTTGTCCACGTTACCGACTTTTCTGGTCGAGAGACCATTTCCCGAGTCACTGGCGGAATGAAGGTTAAGGCTGATCACGACGAGTCTTCTCCCTATGCTGCCATGTTGGCTGCTCAGGACGTTGCTGTCAAGTGCAAGGAAGTCGGAATCAACGCTCTGCATTTCAAGATCCGAGCTACCGGTGGTACTGGTACCAAGACCCCTGGTCCTGGTGCTCAGGCTGCTCTTCGAGCCCTTGCTCGATCCGGCATCAGAATCGGCCGAATCGAGGATGTCACTCCCGTCCCCTCAGATAGCACCCGAAGAAAGGGTGGTCGACGAGGTCGACGATTGTAGGTGTGTCTTGCAATTGTGCAAAAGTTTCACTTTTCTGTGTCAACACCAAAAAATCAACACCATATACAATTTGTTTATTGTTCGATGTAATAAATCATGACTTACTGGCATTGGGTCGGTACTGTTGCTGAAAAGGCAATGGTTCCTTGACCCCTCAGTGTGGGCTAGGTGTGAAACCTGTACCCTGCACGCATCTGTATGGGATGGAAATTCCTGATATCCACCGGACTTTTTATATTCTTCGTAGACCTATATTTCCAACTGTCGTAGTTCAGGCTCGCGTGAGTCCAGGGCGTTGTTCTGGCAGCGCAAGGCCCAGAGTAAATGGTTTCTGAAGACTTTGGCAGTTGTTTAGTATTGCCAAGGACAGATACGGATCGAACAGCTTCCATATTAGAAAGCGTAAGGTGTAGCGGAACGGTAGATTTATTGGTTGGTAAATGTACGTACAGGAGAAGTGGGATTATGCGGGATTTGGATTGGCAAATTTCACCGCTTCTGGGTGGGTGGTGTTCATTTTGCTGGCATTGGAGCGGAAAGAAAAGTTTAGCCCTATTCAACGTCGCAATGGTCCTCAGATGGTTATTGTATTTGACCATTGCCTTAATCTACTCAGTTCTCTTATAACTATCTCTCTATTTACATAAGATCATGTTCCGAATAATGGTAATCAATATTAGATGCCGAGTAATAATAATTCCAGATGAAACCATCATATTCTTAGTTACATCTTTTTTTCCCTGTTTATTCAGCTTCAGATATATATAAGTTCTATTTAACTCCCACATTGGAACGTTAAGCGCACACCTCCAACATCACCTTGCCTTCTGCGTCGACATCAACATCGCCAAAACCAGCCGTGGAAGACCCGCTTCTCCTCAGCGCCACTCGTACGAGGCCAGTTTCACAATGCTCAAGATACTGACAGACTGGCTGTACAAAGGCTCCTACATATTTCTAATCATTGTGTTTTTTGCATTTCTAGTCGTCAGTCCAGTTGACACCGTTCTCCAATCCCAGTCCTCGGGTCAGTTCTGGGATGTTATTATTATCGTGGTGGCCTGTGCAATTGCAGCCGTGGGAAGTCTGCTGTTCTACCTTCAGAGAATCATACATGTTAGGCGCAGTTTGATGATGATCCCAAAGCGCTATATGTTCCATGCTGAAGACATTCCTCGACATGTTGTCAGGTCGATTGACAAGGAATATGAACGTTGCATGCGCATTCTGGATGAAACCAAGCCAGACGGTGCTCTTATCTCGCACCCGGGGCTGATGAATCCCGAGCGCCTTGAGGACGAGCATCAGCAGATTTCAGACCCCTACGAGGTGATGATAGTGGCTTCTGTGGAGTACATAGAAGACAAGGCTGTTTTGATCCACACTTCTTTCGCCAAGCCGTGGGGAATGGCTCTTCGTGACTACATTCAGCTGCTGACTTCGTACCGGGTGCTTGTAGCCGACCGGGACGTAATCGATAGGTTCATCTGCCTGTACGAGAAGGTTCGGTTCTCGGGTACACCCATCGAAGAACATGATTTCACAATGTTTATGGAACTACTCTTGCATATTTTTTCTTCCATCAATGCCCCTGAAACACATGGTTCTATAGCAGCAACCTCAGCTCCCTTAAGTCATCAATCCAGCGTGCCGTCTAAGTCAAGGCTCAATGAATACGTCAACACGATGTCCGCACAACGCCGCTCATCCTCGTTTCTCACTGACAATTCGCAACTTCGCATTAGCTTGCTGGAAAGTCTCAGAGATGCATATTCTGGCAACCAGGCCACAGACATGACCAAGCTTAGGGTCCCCCAGTCATCTCCTGCTTTCCAGACCCCAGTTGGCCATTCTAGAGGCTCATCTTTATACCCCACCTATTCACATGCTACGGTATCCTATGCCCCAAGCTCGTCCCCGTTGACCATCTCTCGATTCGGTAGCAGCATCTATCCCGTCCAGTCTCTATCTCTTAGCCCAATGGGCACAAATATTAACAACATCGACGAGGACGAGAGCGATGCTCAGTCATTTGAAACAGCTTCGTCCAACTCAGACGGCTCGGTGATCATACGGAGGAAAAAGTAGACGCACTACTATTTATTCAATTTAATTTACACAAAGATCGAAACGAAACGCACTACTTAAAACTTATAAATCAACGGAGGTGTCCACCCCACTCGTAATCATACAGGCTTACAAGTCAATCAGGTTATTTCCAGGTCGCTGCTGCTGTTGCTGCTGATGGTAGCTCTGCTGGTGATAATTCTGTTGGCTCTGCGGAGCATTACCAAAGCCGTAGCCAGTGTATGCAGGTTGAATTTGGCTGGTCGCAATGCCCGTATACTGGGCGCCTACAAAGGGATTAGATGATGTACCTGTTCGATCCCGAGTCAGATCGATACCAGATGAATTCACAAAGCCACCCGTTCTTGTATGCTGAGCAGGGATTCGCAGATCACCCACGTTACCAAATGTATCGACACCTTCACCGTTGGCAAGAAGAGTGTTCAACTCGTTCATGTGATTCTGGTCAACGCCAGACGGTCGTCGCTGGAGTGGTGGATTTGGCTGCTGCTGCTGCTGCTGCTGCTGTAGGTGGCTGATAGAGGGACCTGAGCTTGTACTTCCAGTATAGGTGCTTGGAGCTGGCACAGACGGCTGGTTGAGCTTTGCAAACGGGTTATTTGATCCTGTTTTGAGGGGCTGCAGCGGTTCTGGCTGCTGCTGCTGCTGCTGCTGAAATGAGTCGTAGCCTGTCTGCTGGGATTGCAACTGATCATAGCCCGTATTCTGATAGTACTGCTGCTGCTGAGGCTGTTGTTGGCCTGAAAACTGGGGGAATCCACCAGTGTTTGCATAGGCGTTTTGAAGGGCCCCTGTAGAGATGGGCTGCTGGTATATGGGATTACCAAACATATCGTACTGAGCCTGCTGCTGCTGCTGATGCTGCTGGACTCCTGAAAAGAGCTGTTGGGGTTGCTGATAGCCCGTATAAAGCGGCTGCTGGGCCTGAGTGGCTCCGAAGTCTGTATCAATAAGTGACCCCTGACGCTGACTTTGGTTACCGAAAAGGTCCTGGGCGCCATTTTGGCCACGATTTCGCTCCTCCTCCTCAGAGAGCAGGATTGCCTTGCGCAGGTCCTCGTCGGTGACTTCCTGCTGCTTTCTACGTCGTTCATCGTCCTCTGCGGTCTGCCGGGATTCCTCCAAGGCCCTCTCAAAATCACTGTCGCTCTCACCAGGCCCACGGCGAGGGCGGCTTCCCACGCTGTTATTAGACCTATTAGTTCGGGAATCCAGCGGCGGTGAATCTCGGGGCGCATCTCGGCGCCGTCTTCGGCGAGACGACCGGTTCAAACGCTCTTCTCGCAACCGATCATCATCCTGAACCAATTCGGTCAAATCCTTAGCTTTAGCCCGGATCGAGGCGCCCTGGTCCCGTCCCGTGTCATCAATGTACTGAAATTCCCGCAGAGTTTTGATGACATAGAGATTATCTTTGGCCCACAGCACCACGTTTTCACTGCCAGCATGCACAATATAGTCCAGGACCGTCAGCGCCTTGAGCACATGTCGCCAATTTTTGCCCTTATCATTCATCCGCTTATCCAGCATGTCCATCACCTCGAAAAGCTCGTGGCTTTCGTAGGTAAGCTTCGCAATGTCCTGCATATCCTGGGTTGAGGGCCCCCACGAGTCATTGGAGGTGGCATTGCGCACCTTCACCTGAGCACTGGTATATCCGTTGGTCACGTTCTTGATCGAACGCACAATCTTGCTCATTGCTCACACGCCAATCAATTCCAGTTCCGCTGCAGGATTTCCGCTTGTGTCGAGCAACATGGTATAATTCATGTTGGAACTGGCCGCTGCGCCTAAACCAGTTACCCGCCCGACAGCTTTATCGGGAGGGGAGCCGACCGGAACTCAGAGTGTATTGGGTGGGCGGTGCGGCTTTCCTCCATCCCAAACCAAACCTGAACTGGACATGAAAGACTCGGATCGCTCGGTTTTGCATCTGAGCAGCGCCACGACGGCAATTCTAGCTCAGGAATGGGCCAAGGAGAAGCTGGAAATGGATGATATTAGAGTTCCTCCCGAGTTGCTGCCAAAATCAGGCGATGACGATGACGACGGAGGATTTGTTCCTGATCCGCATGCTGCTTTCGGACTTGTTAGAAACAGCCAGCAGCGCAGACAGCCGGTTTGGAAGGATTTAAATGCTGCTGAACTGCTCAAACAGGGTCCTGGAGTCGGAGATCATACGGTGGTGGACCGTCCAAAGTGGAAACTGGATGGAAATGTGCGAAATGTCAGATGAGACAAGATCAGATTTGGCAAAAAGACTCTCAAAAATCCGTATTACGGTTTTATCAATCGAGTTTCAGGCTTTGTATTTTTGGATCTATGGCGGGTTATAAGTGCTGATATGTGAAGATTTTGGATCACTCCCTGCCGATAGTGGATCACGATTAGGGAAGCTGAACTCACCACTCATGCAGTTTGGTGCTTGTCTTACTGTGGTACCGAGGAGGAATAATCCGATTGGATCTGGTAATATGGCATGATAATGGATGGATACTTTGCATTACCCTATAATAATACATAGACTTTCTTCACCCTATGTTGTTATAATACGGACACCTCCTTTCTGCAGCTTTACTCTTCTTTCTAGCTTTTGCTGTATAGTCTCATTCTGGCATCAAGATGCTGAATATTGCTTCTAATGACATACAATAATGATACTTGATTGTATTTCATTTACTGTATATTATTTACTGTATTTTATTTATTATACTTCATTCTACATACTTCCTGCTTATTGCTCCAAAGCATATGGATACATTCAAGCCAGTTTCCTTATAGCTTTACATAGATCTTTTTGACACAATTCATTTCACCAGCAAATGGAGCTTCTAAGATTGTATATGTTTTTGCCTTCTCACTTGTATGAGCCATTCACGAGTGTAACTAGTTCTACTTGTTCTCAGTCAGGAAGTCGTAAAGCAAATCTAGTCCGATCTTCAGCTCGTCAGCATCATTGCCAAACCCCAGCCTAACGTGACCAGGAGCCCCGAAAGTCTCTCCAGGAACCAACATAACACTCTTCTGCACTGCCAAGTCGTGACAAAACTTCCTGGTATCTGTTACTCCCTCAATTTTGACGAGCATTGTGCTGCCAGACGTGGGTTCTACATAACTGATCTTTCCCTGAAGCCTGGTACGGTACTGTGCAATAAGTTTCAGATTTTTAATACACAATTGGTAGTTTCTATCGAGCAACGCCGATCGGTTTTTGAGCAGCCATCCAGTAATCATGTCATCTAGCCGGCCAACACTGATAATATTGTAATCTCGTCTCTTCATGCACTCAACCAGCACACTTTTGTCGGAAGAAACAACCCAACCGACTCTGAGGCCGGCCATGGAGAAGGCCTTGGAAGTGCTGCCCGTGATAATGGCCTTGTGGTAGAGCGTAGCCACCGACTTGGGATCTTCGTCCGTAGAGTGAAACAAAGGACGGTACACCTCGTCAGCTAACAAATATGAATCATTCAGCTTGGCTAGCTCCACGATCTTCAACAGATCGGCTTCAGTAGTGTATGTGCCGGTGGGATTATGGGGACTGTTGATATTGATGATCTTGGGCTTGAGCTCCTTGACCATTTTCTCCAATTCCTCCAAGTCAATCTGGTAGCCGGTCTCAGGACGCAGCTTGAACTTGTGCACATTTGATCCAAACATGGCCGGTACCGACTGCAGCTGGGCATAGGCAGGATCTACCACAATGATATTGTCTCCAGGCTCGCAAAGAGCATAGTACACAAGGAAATTGGCACCGATCGCACCGTTTGTAAGGAGAACATGGTCCTTTCCCACCTTTATTGGGCCACCAGACGGGGAATTGACTACGTCGGCTACCAGGGAGCGAGTTTCATCAGAGCCGGGAATCGGTCCGTAGGTCAAAGGCAAATTCTTGAGGTCTTGGATAGGGAAGTCTTCTCCGCAGAATCTCTCCATATCAGCGATACTGACCGAGGCACAGCATGATTCAGCAATATTGTATTTGACTTTGGTCTCGTATTCGTCCATCCATCGTTCGACTTCGAAATCCTCTTGTTGAACCATTTTGTCTGATGTATGTAGTAAGTGTGGGGTGAGGAAATCGAGATGTTATCGGGAATCAATTCAATTTTCCAGATCGGTCCAAATTAAGCGGCACTTAGCGTCAGTCAACAATAATAGTGAGGAACCAATTCAAACTCAATTTACCAAGCCCAATTCAACGACACCAGCAATATGTTGAATTCAAACTCAATTGCAAGGCGACTCATCCTTTTATATATCGCTCAGCCCCAACATACTGTTGACTCACTTGAGTGATAGGATACCCCATATGCGGGGAATTGCAAGTTGCAGAATCAATAGAGGGCAAGCCGCAGAGATGCAATTGCCCAATTCCGACAATTTTCGAAGGTTCGAGATGTTATTTGTGAAAATCCCCACGGAATTCGGAGTCGGGTTTTACTGATAAGCCATCTCAAATAGTTCCACGCCTTGCAAAGCCCCCCCCCACTTCAGGAAAGCCACAGCGAGAAGGATATTTTAACAAGGTTTTCATGTATTCACATCAAATTAAGGGAGATATGTAGATTTTTACGAGTATCAAGGGCTAGATATAGTTTTGTTGGAGCTGAGCCTTTGCAGCTTCAGCTATCCTTTCAAAAATAACTCGTAGGCCACATTACTGGTGTCTTCGACAAAGGGATAATTAATCTGAGCCAAAAATTCATCAAACTGGGCATTATCGGCAGGTGGTACGGCGATTCCGGCCAGCACTTTGCCAATATCGGAGCCGTTGTTTCGGTAGTGGAACAATGTGATATTCCATTTGGTTTGAATACCGTCGAGAAATTTGATGAGAGCTCCGGGACGTTCAGGGAACTCAAAGGAAATGATCCGCTCATGGAGCACCTTTACCTTTCCTCCAACCATGTATCGTGCATGGGACTTTGCTAGCTCGTTTTCAGATATGTCAATAAAATCAAGCTTCTTCTCTTTTAGTTCTTTTTGGATGGTTTGCAATTCGCGTTCTCGGTCATTGACTGAAAACGACATATACACATGTGCCTTGCCAGAGTCCCAGACCTCTTCAGAGATTCGATACGAAAACTCAGTGATGGCCCGAGGAGTCATTGTCTGGATCAAATCGTAGAAAGACCCAGGTCTTTCAGGAATGGTTACTATGCTGAAGACTTCGGTTCCTTCACCAAGCTGGGCGCGCTCTGTCACAAACCCCAGGCGATTGAAGTTCATGTTCGCACCTGACAATATTGAAATGTATATATCTTCATCAGAACCCTGCTTGGCATGACTCGCCATATACTTTTTGATTCCAGCCACAGTCAGGGCTCCAGAAGGCTCGACAATAGCTCGAGTCTCCTCGAAGACGTCCTTGATGGCAGCAGCAATTTCGTCAGTGTTTACAAGGATAACCTCATCGACAACTTCTTGAGCAATTCGAAACGTTTCTTTGCCAGGAACCTTCACAGCAGCACCGTCGGCAAACAGACCAACCTCTTTCAATGTTATGCGCTCGCCTGCTTCTAGAGATTGTGCCATAGCATTGGCATCGAAAGTCTCGACACCAATGATCTTAACGTGTGGTGCAATACGTTTTATGTAAGAACCAATACCGGAAATTAGGCCCCCACCTCCTATGGTGCAAAATATGGCTTTGACGTTTTGAACATTCACTTGTCTCAGAATCTCCAGGCCAATAGTGCCTTGGCCCGCAATGACGTAGGGATCATCAAAAGGAGGAATATCCACCAGACCATCTTCCTGACAGAGCCTTGCGCATTCAGCCTTGGCCTCGTCAAAATCATTGCCATAGAGCACCACCTGGGCACCCATTCGACCCACGCTTTTGAACTTGATGGATGGAGTAGCTGTAGGCATGATAATTGTAGCGGGAATGCCCAAATGCCGAGCAGAATAGGCAACGCCCTGAGCATGGTTTCCGGCCGAGCATGCAATTACACCTCTGGATCGCTCTTCACGACTCAAATGGGCCATTTTATTATAAGCTCCTCGGAGTTTGAAAGAGAAGACCGGTTGTAGATCCTCCCGTTTGAGAAGGATTTTCCGGCCGAATCTTTGTGAAAGTCCCACAGCGTCATCAAGAGGTGTCTCCTTGCATACATCGTATACTCTGCTTGTGAGGATCATTTTGACATAGTCTGGAACTCCCTCTTCGGTCAACAATGAAGCATCGATCCCGGGATATGCATTGTCAGATTTGTACCTCAAGCCATACTGAGCAGCATTTCGCACTAAATTCCGCGAGTCTCTGCTTAATACTGACAAAAACGAAGCCCTCAAAGCCGCTTCACGTAAAGTCATGGTCAATGTAAGATAAAAAGCAGCCCCGAAGCTGAAATTTCAAAGAGTCAGCGCAGCTTAGTAAGCAGCACAGCCGTGCGCGAAGTTGCACAGTTGAATAAAAACAGCTGGACCATAACTTATAGCAATGGAGGAGCCGATTTGGAATGAAAATTTAGACGATTTAAGAGGGCTTCAATTATATATTTCGTAAGAGAAGCTAGGGGATGATAACATTCCGTACAGAGGCAGCCGGCTCTGGCCGTAACTGCTGTCTGCTTTTTGCTAGAGCCTATTGAACTTACCACCGAAAAATTTAGGTTTAACACCACAACATCTGTTTGACATTGCATCATATGTTTGGACTAGCCAACACGTAATGCCGTAACGCCTCTTCCAATGAATAGCATAATTTGATAATTAGCATCGTGAACGGGCTATCATTTATGCTGACAACCATTTAATGTAAACAGACTTGTAATTCACTGTATGGCTTAGTACTCACTACTCCGCACGGTATGTCGCCTAATATCTTCTCTCCGTAATATGGCTGGCTTTCTCAGCTCAGAACTTCTAGCAAAACATTCCGAATGTATCCCACCTATTTCTTTCCCCGCTTTGGCTTCTTTCCGTGATCTGCGGCTGAATGTTCTTTTTCTCGCCCGGCTCTGGAGATGTTGTAATGGGTCATGGAGCTCTGTCTGAACCTAGGTGGGCATAATTGCAATCTCACTTCCCATAATACATCCTCCAGGGCGTTTCCAGCTTCCAACTCCCGTTTTAGACACCGATTCTTCCTTGTCACCCGAGTCATTCAGAATTGGCTTAATTCATGGCCGGCTCAAACTATGCCTACAGCGTGGAAAGGGTAATGCAACATGCTGCAGAAGGTTCGAACCATGGGCAGGGGTAATATTAGTCAGCAAATCTCAGTATTGAATTCCTGCTGCCGATAAGCATATTCTCATCAGGCAGGCAGAACATCTTTTTAACGCCATAATGTACAGCACTGGTGCTCTGGAGAAAAAGAAGCGCACCAAGAGCAGAGATGGATGTATTACTTGCAAAAAGCGAAGGTATAAATGTGATGAAACCAAGCCAGCTTGTGTTCAGTGTACTAAGCGGGGCTTGGAGTGTGGAGGTTACGCAAAGAGGTTCAAATGGAGGAACTTTGGAGAAGAAAACATAACAAGTCGTGGTTCAGGCAAGTCTAAGGACTCAGATATGGGTAGAGGCGTGCTGAAGCTGGAGCCCACAGGGGTGATAAGTGAGGATACACAAGCTAACGTTCAAAGGTTCCCTGATCAGGATAATGAGCATGCATGGATGGACAATAATACTAGGCTAGACCGGTCGTTACCGACACGGGATGTGTTTCGAAACGTGCTGGCAAGTACTGGTGCAGGTGTAGGGGCCATTTCTTACGTGGATGTCTCCTTGATCAAACAAGAAAGCGAGTTCCATGAATATCGCGCTCCGAACACCGACTTTGACATCCAACCCCCAAATAACTCTTTGGGAGCTAATCGGCCGTCTTCAGATATGCTTGATGACACCACCAGCATAGTACGCAGAAGCATCTCGTCAGCATTATCCGGGCCTAATGGATTGCACCTCAATGATTCCAACACTTCCACCATCGAACCCGATCAAAGAAGTCAGGAGGTAGTGCCCATGAGTGCCACGGAAAGTGAAATGGCCGTTGTGGGTCATTTCGAGATTGACTGTTTCGAAAACATGATTAACGAAGCCGCGACTGACATTAACGACAACCTGAATAACGAGAATAACGATCCAAATAATATCAATACGGTGGTTGAAAATGTTGTTAGAGAAAACATTAGGCCGCAAATGGATATACTGAGTGAAAGAGGCACCTTCTTATACTCAAAATCTCTAGTGGATGAAAGAGATAAAGTGTTCAAGCTGTACAATCGATTCACATGTGGGATTGTGAGCATGAAAGATGGACCGACAGAAAACCCGTGGAGAACTCTGCTATGGCCGCTGACGGAAAGCTATGGGTCGCTTTATCACGCAATAGGAGCGATGACAAAGTTTCACACTGCGAGGTTCGACCCAGCTCTCAGAATAGAGGCTGTCGACCACATGAAGAAGAGCTTTAGACTGCTTGCTCAAGGATTGAGCGACAGATCTCTTCCGCTGGAAGTCGCCATGGCATGTACACTTGGGCTCGCTTGGGCGGAAGCGTGGGATCGGTCGACAACGACCGGAATAGCTCACCTTAGAGGGGCTACCACGATGCTCAAGGAGCTAATTCCGCTCCAAAAGAGAAGTAACGGTACAGTATCACCACTGCTACAGTTTTTGTTCAACAACTGGCTATATCTTGATGTTTGCACCAAGTTGACCAGCGAAACCGGCGATGAACGAGCAATGGAAGAGATGGGCGTGGACGATGAAGACCATGAAACAACTAGTCAAGTGGCCAGACCTCCGTTGTTTTCAGCTGTCAACAGTATTGATCCGTTAATTGGTTGTGCTCAGACGCTATTCCCACTGGTGGGCAAAGTAGCTACTTTATCCAACAGAATAAGGAACATGAGGGATAACCACATTATGGTGTTAGCTGAAGGTGCCATGTTAAAGCAGAAACTGGAGCTGTGGCAACCTCAGATCACGGCGTATGTCGAGTTGGAAGATCCTGACTGCGACATTCAAAGTTGCCTGTCAACGGCAGAGGCATACCGTTATGCGGCCTTGCTTTATTTACACCAAACGGTGCCCGAACTGCCATCGCTTGGAAGCCACGAGTTGGCTAAAAAGGTAATTAAGTTGCTGGCTTCAATTCCGGCAAAAAGCCGTACATGTGTGGTTCACATATTTCCCTTGCTAATTGCGGGATGTGAAGCGACAACACCAACCGAGCGCACATGGGCAACGGACCGGTGGGCCATTCTGTCGCAATTCATGTGGGTAGGCAATATTGATCGAACGATAGACGTAGTTAAGGAGGTTTGGAGGAGAAGGGACCAGCAGAAGGAAACCCGAGACAGTGCTGTACTGGACTGGGATCATTGGAGCTCCGTCATGAAGAGCTGGGGCTGGGAAGTGTTCCTGGGTTGATACTTGGAGAGTATATTTATATATATAGTGCGTCGAGGGTCTTTTTCTGAACTTTACTGGCCAAATAACCAATATAAGCTATAAATGAATATGAAGGGAGGATTTTGTTTGTCAGGTGCCGATGGTAATGCGACTTTTCAATGGAGCATGTGAAGTGAACCCAACCAGTTACACCGAATAGGGAAAAAGCAGATATGGCATGCAGAAGGGCGCTGCTAGGCGCCAAGTATGTTACTTTTGACGCTTTTGGGACACTTTATATTCCTAAAGGAAGTGTTGAAGAACAATATGCTCTGGTTGCTCGTAGATTTGGTGTTGACATAGATGAAGATACCGTAGGGAAGCAGTTCAAAAACGGTGGGTATAGCGGGGATAGGGGCGATTTCCTGGTTGATCATGCGGCTAATGTTTCTATGTAGCATTTAGACAAGTAATTACAGAGCATCCCAATTATGGTAAAAGTACGGGGCTCAGCGTTGAAACTTGGTGGAAGAAGATTATTAGCAAGACGTTTGCTCCGGCATTGCTGGATGATTCAGCACTTCAAGCAATCAACGATCACTTTCATACAAAAGAAGCGTATGAAAAGTTTAGTGATGCAGAAAAGCTGATTGATAGTTTGGAAGGCTTGGGCATACAAACAGGAGTAGTTACCAATACCGATTCTACGGTTCGGCTAGTATTAAGAGATCTCGGATGGGGAGAATTGGCTGAGAGGTGTAGCATCAGTTACGATACCGGTTATGAAAAACCAGAAAAGGGAGCTTTTCTTTTCCTCCTTAAAGGGATTAACCCGGTTTTGTGCTGGCATATTGGTGATGATGCCAAGAAAGACTTTGATGGCGCCCGAGATGCCGGTTTGAATTCCGTGCTAATTGACCGAGACGGTACAAATAGGCATGTGCGATATGAGCTTGAAAGTAGCCAGGATGGAAATATCGAACATTCTAGTGAGAAAATCATTGTACTAAGGACGAATCGAGGACCTTACCATGTGTATACGACAGATCTGGATTTACTATTGTGAAATAACAGGGAGCTGCCAATTTTTTACAGCACACGTTATTAGTAAACTTTGTCAAGCTCATTGGTAATTCCCATTCATCTTATTCCATTCCCAGGAACCATGCCTGGTCTACTCTGACTAAAAAACCTACGCAACCTTCTGGAACCCCGTGCTGAATAGGCCGATATGGGCGAGCATCGGCTGTCGCTGAACCTGTATAGAACCAGATCAGCCATTGTGGGTTCTATTTTAACGTCTAAGATTTCTACTGCCCCGATACCCTCAAAAAAGCTGTGTTGTCGCGGCTGGAATCCGGTTTGCCAGACCATCGACCAGCGATGAGCTTTCTAACATCGCCAGGTACAGACACACTCATGACTAGATATATAAGAAATCATTTATAAATCCAAGAAAAAATATAAACATGTCATTCCACCACTTTAGAAGCAAAAATACCGATTTCGAAATATATATGTTACGTACTCACCTTGTGAAAAAACGCACTTCCCATAGCCAAGCCTCCCATCTCTCCAGGATTTATTTACTGTTAGGTGTTTATAAATAGTTGTATCAGACCTTCGTCACTGCCCGGAAAATCAGATCAACAAGGGCACAGAGCTCCATACTGCAAAAACAAGTGCAGAATTAGGCCATTTGAGCAGGAATTGTATAACATAGTCTGCTGACTATATCCGCCCGTGGTAGAAACTACATTGGACGATCTCAAGGCCGATTGTATCCTATTTATTCCCCCCCGAGCGTTAAGGCTCAATATTTATTTCTTGGGTACTTTTTTTTATTATCATCTTCATAACGCACTATAAACTCACTTACAGTTTGCAATAGGAAATATGAATTTCTTCTATTTGGCGC
The DNA here is from genome assembly GCA_030565365.1 of Zygoascus flipseniorum. Classification (NCBI taxonomy): domain Eukaryota; kingdom Fungi; phylum Ascomycota; class Dipodascomycetes; order Dipodascales; family Trichomonascaceae; genus Zygoascus; species Zygoascus flipseniorum. The sequence goes on from JAJMBR010000003.1 coordinate 354,720, forward strand.
TGTCCCTTTTGGGGTTCTGTACTTGTCATGCTATCACGCTTGATTTGACCAGCAATTCCTCGGTACAGAGCGCCTTGGCTCTCATTTCCGACGGTCTCATGGACTACTACAGTGGTGATGACTACGGTGGAACTCCTGGTCTTATGGTGTCGCCATACTATTGGTGGGAGGCCGGTGCTGCCTGGAGTGCGATGATTGACTACTGGTATTATACAGGAAATACCACTTACAACACCATTGTCAAGGAGGCCTTGCTGTTTCAGGTCGGTACTGATAAAGACTACATGCCTGCTAATCAGACTACATCGGAAGGTAACGATGACCAAGGTTTCTGGGGCCTAGCTGTGATGAATGCAGCCGAGAAGAACTTCTCCAATCCCAGCTCGGATGATCCGCAGTGGCTCTATCTTGCCCAATCTGTGTGGCAGACTATGGAAGAGAGATGGGATACTGCAAACTGCGATGGCGGATTACGATGGCAGATTTACTCGTTCAATGCCGGCTATGACTATAAAAATACCGTCAGTAACGGCTGCTTCTTTGCTCTTGGCGCAAGACTGGCAAGATACACTGCAAACAGCACCTATGTTGATTGGTGCGAAACAGTGTGGGACTGGATAACTGATATTGGCTTTGTTGACAATAGTACTTACGCGGTAGTCGATGGAGCTTCGATCAGCACTTCTTGTGAGACATACTCTACCCAGCAATGGACATATAACTACGGTCTGATGCTTGCTGGCTGTGCATATCTGTATAGCTACACCAATGATACAAAATGGGAAACGAGAGCTACCGGATTATTCACTCAGGCTTCTACTGAGTTCTTCCAAAATGGAATCATGTACGAGCAAGCTTGCCAATCCACTGGAAAATGCAACACCGATGAAAGATGCTTTAGGGGTATTTTCAGTCGTTTCCTGGGAAGTACGGCTCAGCTGGTACCATCACTTGCTAAAGATATTCTTGCTCTACTCGAGACCTCGGCAGTCGCTGCTGCGGCCTCTTGTAGCGGCGGTACTGACGGCCATACTTGCGGCCTCAACTGGTTCAATGGTACCTATGACGGATCATATGGCCTTGGAGAACAAATCTGTGCATTAGAAGTGATTCAGAATAATTTTGCAACCGAAAAGGCTACGCCATACACAAACACTTCCGGTGGATCCTCTTCGTTGGCAGAAGGCACTTCAACCACAGATTCCGGAAGCACGGTCAACAACCTGACTATCAAGACTAAGGATAAGGCTGGTGCAGCAGTAATTACTGTAGTTTCCCTGGTTGTGATTCTGGGTACTGGATTCTGGATGTTGAGGTAGAATTGAAAGTCGTGAGCTGGTGAGCTGGTCTGGCTACTATGTACTAGAGAACAAGGGTACCAAAATATAAGCCGGACAAAAAAGCTGGAAATGGGTACCAAATAGTAAGCAGTTGATGAATATGTATTTGCGAAGTAGTGTATTTTGTACATTGGCTGTTAAGGTAGTTAGTTTGCAGTTCGACGAGATCGAGTTGACATCGCTAATCAGGATACTCCACAAGGGGGATTGACCGCCGAGAAGCATCTTACTAGCAAGATAGCAAGACTTTGAATGAAGAATGTACGGCAGATGAGGTAACACTAACTTTATGGCTGCTTATTAAGAACTGTGCTAATACTGCGTGGTCGCGGGGGTAAATCTACGTAGGAGTATAATGTTCGATCCTGCTTTAAAAGAACGAGATAAAATTCGGCTAAACTCTGGAATATGCATGTGCCGATTCACAGTGGAACTATAGCATAACAGCTAACTGCATTCAGCAATAGAGGGAGTCGAAATGTTTGTAATAAAAAAACAAAAATTTGGCAGTCGGAGTTATAATCATCAATCGCTATAATTAGTTGTCCCTAAGCGGTGAATTTTAACGCACACTAATTTTGCTCGAAAATAAGATTAAAGTAAAAAAATTACAGTTGAGGACAATAAGAGAACCAGCCTAATAGTCGACTACAGCCATTCAGCCGGCTCAATTGCAACGGTAGTAAAATGTCTGCATACACGTTAGATATCTGATAAATGTTTGATCCTGTAATAAATGATACAATTGAAATCGATCTAAATCGCTCCATGAAATTTTCTTCTCCACACTAGGGGCCCCCCTTCTCTCGACACGGCTGGACGCGAGGGTTACCGGGTAACTGAACTAAGTGGCCCTGAAAAAGCCGATTAACAGCTAAAGCATGCTCGAAAAAAGCCAAACTGCTATTTGAATATATTTGTAAAAGGCTGTCAAGTCGGCATATTTTTAGGCGGGGTTGTGCTAAATTATCTTGAGCTTTGTCCGGAGTTTCCTCGGCTGTGCAGCTTAAACCGTCCCAAGCAGACGAAAACACCTTCACCGTCTCACCTCCTCCTTCTGAATCATGCGCTTTCAGATACTTTCATTTTTGCTGGTTGCACTAAGCGCAATGCGCGGTGCAGCTTTGAATTTCACCACGACGGATGCAGACTCGATTTATGCCGCCCAGGCTCTGGTTGCTACCGGTCTCATGGACTATTACAATGGAAACGACACTGGCGAGACGCCGGGCATGTTCGTTTACGGCTACTATTGGTGGGAAGCTGGTGTTGCATGGGGAACTCTACTAGATTACACCTATTACACTGGAAACGACACCTTTGCTGATCTTATCAAGACAAGCATGCTGTATCAAATCGGCCCCGGGTGGGATTATATGCCTTCTAACCAGACCACGACCGAAGGAAACGACGATCAGGGATTCTGGGGTGTTGCTGCTATTCAAGCTGCCGAGAAGAACTTTTCTGCGCCCGAGGGAGGCTATCCTGGCTGGCTTTATCTTGCTCAGGCAACGTTCAACACCATGGCTTGGCGATGGGACACTGCTTATTGCGGAGGGGGCTTGCGATGGCAGATTTATACCTGGAATACAGGTTATGACTACAAAAATTCGGTTTCCAATGGATGTTTGTTCCACCTTGCTGCTAGACTTGCTCGTTTCACAGGAAACGACTCATATGTTGATTGGGCAGAAAAGGCATGGGATTGGCTGGTCGACGTGGACTTTATCTATACTCCAACGGGGGATAACTACTCGTTTGTTTATGATGGTGCTTATATTGAAGAAAATTGCAGTACTGTGCTAAAAGCAGAATGGACATATTGCTATGGTCTATTCTTGTCCGGTGCTGCGTACCTTTACAATTACACCGAAGACAGCGTCTGGATGGAGCGAATTGACTTCCTATGGGCTCGAGCCACAGTTATGTTCGATGATGGTGTCATGTACGAAGCGGCCTGCCAACCGTATAACAAATGTGACACTGACCAGAGATGTTTCAAGGGAATTTTCTCGCGGTTCCTGGGTCTTACGATGCTCATGGCACCTACCACCATAACAATGATTGAACCTTACATACTCACCACTGCAGCTGCGGTAGCCACATCTTGCACTGGTGGTACTGATGGCCATACTTGTGGCCTTGACTGGACAAAGGGATCTTGGGATGATGTATGGGGTCTTGGAGAACAGATCTGCGCTCTAGATTTGCTAAACATTTTACTTATTCACACCAAACCCGCTCCGTTGACGGCTGCCACGGGCGGTACTTCCAAGGGTGACGGTGCTGCAGGCGGTAACAGTACGGGCACGGGCGGAACTTCGGGTGATTACGATACGACCTTGAACCTGACCACCAAAGACAGGGCTGGTGCTGGTGTCATTACGGCCGTCGTATTGATTATGATGCTGGGTTCCAGTTGGTGGATGCTCATCTAACAAGACCCTGCCTAGACTTGTTCACAGCATTTCACAAACACTTTGTATATTGGGGCATTGCCCATTGCAGCTATGGTTATTTATGTAGGAAAACAGGAGCTTTTTACCAACCACAATAGTTGCTCAGTGTCGTCTCCTTATAGACACAAACCTATGCAAGCCTACTACTACTTCTTGACTCGGGCAATCTCTTCACTGTCAGTAGTGATAATACCCACCCCACCATCGGTGTATTTCTGTAGGATATCAGTGTCGATTTTGGAAGGGTCGACGGCCCTGGCAGCATCGCTTATCACATAGGTGGGCCATCCTTCTCTGGCAGAATCCAAAGAAGTCTGCATAACGCAGTAATCGTAGGCAATTCCACAAACGTAGACGTGTGTGATTTGGTTCTGTTTGAGAACATCTGCCAACTCGGTCTTGTGAAGATTCCAGGTATCGGCAAAAGCCGAGTAGTACTCTCGATCAGACAGGTAGCCCTTTTTTACCAACGCATCGAGCTTGCCATCATGAACAAACTCCGGGGGGAATTCCGAGCCATGAGTATTTTGCACGCAGTGATCTGGCCAAACCACCTGCAGCTTGGTTTGCGAGGGGTCTTCGGGATTGTGAAAAAGTACCGAATCGTACGGTTTGGACCCTGGATTATTCGAAGCAAAGGAACAATGATCTTGAGGATGCCAGTCTTTGCTGGCAATGACAATTGACCAATTGTACCGGGATTTGTCCACCAATTGGTTGATTATGGGGATGATATCTCTACCACCGGCTACTGCCAGAGATCCGTTCGGAGGCAGAAAGTCCTCTTGCAAATCAATTACAAGTAGAGCCGGTTTAAATGAGCTCATTTTTGGTTGGTGTCAATGTAAGCTGGGTCAGCGTTGTGGGGTTGGCTTGGTATATATAGTTTTCTGATGACCAGATTGCCCCGATTAGGTCCGATGGCTCTGTGGTTTGTTCCCGCTATCTTTTTTTTAGCTGAGATTTAGCGGGATTACGACAAGTGCTCACTAACACACATTGTGGGGAAATTTGATATTGAAATATATCTGAATTACTCGACATTTTCATTCCCGCTCAAATTTAGTTTTAGTTAGGTTGTTGGTTGACTGGTTCATAGTATGGTTCTACGTATCCCGGAACCAAGGGCCAATGGCCAGGCAAGTCAGGAGATTATTGACACGTTGGGCCTAGTTGGGCACAAAGAAGGAGGGTACTTTAAAGAGACTGATCGATCTCCGTTTGAGATCAAATCACCGTACGAGAGCTCAACCCGTCCAGTACGCAACTTCTCCACCCTAATTTTCTACTATTTGGCACCCGATATCCCTGTTGGGGTTTTCCACCGAAACAAATCTCGAATTATTCACATTCTACAGAAAGGATCTGGCACGTATGTAGTAATTCATCCGGAAACGGGCGAGGTGGAATCATTCGAGGTCGGTTTTGGTCCTGGACAGAGACTTCAATGGGTGGTTGAAGGTGGAACCTACAAATCGAGCTTTACCAACAATGAAGTGGGACTGCTCATTAGCGAAGTTGTTGTTCCTGGATTTGAATATGAGGACCATGACTTTCTGGAGATATCAGAGCTCAAACTTATAGTTGGAGAAGAACGAGCCGGTGAACTTGGCAAGCTATGCCATCCCGAGAAATAAAAGGCAGAAGCAAAGCACAAACCTCAAATTCAAACATTTCTTGTTAAAATTTAATAGGGTCTAAATAAGCTTTTTGTAATTGGAAAAAATATGAGTGGATTTCTCAATAACTGTGAAGGTCTGAATCAATTGAGAATAAAGCGGCATGAATGAAACTCCGTGTCGGGGGCTGGCTGCGAAACCAGTAAAATTCTCAGAATATGGAGTGAAAATATGTCATTACACACAGAATAAATGGGCTAGTATGAGATTCCTGATACTAGGATATTGTTGGCGAGTCCGGGAAACCCCGAACGCGGATCATATCCAATAACGTGCGCTATAGCTGGTCAATGGGACAGGCAGTCCACATTTCAAAACAAATATAAATAAATAAGTATTTCTAATCTATAATACTGAAATAAGAAACACAGTAAATATGCAAATTCAAGGCCAGGAGTGACTAGACCGTCAGCTTTCCTTTATTCTTGCCCTGTTGAGGCTCCAAATGGTTATCTCCATCGGTATCTCCATCAGTAGAGGTGCTCCCGCCGGAAGTAGTGAGACCAGGAATGAAATCTTGGGATGGATCCGATATAGAAGAATAGTTGTGGAAGTTCGCAGCAGAATCTTCGCCAAGCAATGGCTCCTTATGATGGTATTCCGATGCTTGAATAATGGTATCGATAAGATAATACTGTACCGAGTTCATGACTAGAGGGAAAACCATCATCACAAAGAAAACCTGCACTCGCGGGTCAAAGGAAGTCCAGGAAATGAGAAGCTCGCCCAGATCATCAATCACATTGCCCGTAGCCCAAATGAACGCACTCAAGGCTATTTTCATCTGGACCATGGCAGTCATATAGATAGAAGCCTGCTTGAAAAAGGCTATCCACCGAGGAGGATTGCCATACTGCCCAGATACCGTATCGGAGATTCCCAAACGCATAGCCCAGGTATGATCCACAAACAGAAAGAACCACAAAATGGGAACCCCGACGGTAGTGTCAAGTAGAATGCTAATAAAATACCAGTTACATGGGTTGTCATCCATACCGGGGATCTGGTCCTGGCTCGAGATGAATATTGAAATTACCAGGTTGATCATGTGCAAGCCTGCTGATCCGAGAACCTGTTTGCTGACATCGAACACCCAAACCCACCAGGGCCTCTGAGGGTATTCTTTCTGCCGTTTAACCACCAGTGATAAAATGGCCATGAAACCCATTAAAAGTTGGATCACCAGAGCAAATGGCCCAAGTAGCTGGCATTGCGGTTCATCGAGATCATCCCGAGGAAATGGACTGCCAAGCCTAAGCATATTCAGATTATTCCGGCGGATCCGACAGTAAAATGGAACAGATGGAATATTCAGCGACTAACTCAATAAATTATTGTGGTTCTGGCTCGTTTCGATTCTATCGCTGGACATCTGCTGAGTAGGAAAGCACGTTTTGGGCGGCGTTCCAAACCGTTTTTGAACAGAGAGTAAACAAGGAAGGCGCAGCTGCAAAACCAACAACATATACGATAAGCCACACAAGCAAGATGGATAATAATAGCATACTATACTAAGTGAAGCTAATAGTGTATGAAACATATTGAGTGTTAGGACCAACTGCCAAAAAACCCTCCGAGTGATGTGGCGGTCACGTGAAATCCATTATGAATTTTCCATCGCCGGCCGGGATTTTTGGACTTCTGATACACACCATAGAAACCGCTCGATTAGTAAACCATGGCTGAACGTACGTAAAACGCACGCTGTAAGGTAGACAGACAAATACATAGTATAAATTCTGTCTGCTTGTTTGACCGGCTCATTTCAATTTTATACTGAATACTAACATTCTAGCCGCTGAAAGTATGTTTCATGAGACCTGGTAACCCCCGAGCAAGATGGTCCGAGCATTATCGGCTCATTCTGTCGGAACAACTTCAAACTAACCAACGATCAGAACCCAAACCTTGCTGTGTGTGCAAACCGCAAAAGTCCTCTCGAGACGAATGTATTCTTATTAATGGCCAGGATTCTGGCAAATGCGATTCCATCATTGATCAGTACAAGAGCTGCATGAAAGGCTACGGATTTGCAGTTTAAAACGCAACGCAACTGGCTGGGCTGACCAACCGTAGAAAAAGCACGGATGCCCGAAACCCAGAAGCGATTTGCACAGACAGTGCACATGTATAAGATTATAGCTGTAAATAGATTATCTAACTCTCCTCTACTTATTATTTATTGTGTTTTAAATGTTGTCCAACCACACTAGAGAATGAGCAGTTCCCGGTCCATCTTACGTGATTTTGAGTGCATTTTTCAGTTTGGATCCATCCCAACTTTCATCAGCACCGAAACCAACATGGAGTCCCTAGAAACAATGGCGGATCTGGTGCTAAACAATCTGAACCACCAGCAGCTGTGGACTGGATTGGCCAAAATAGACGTCGTAGTTCCTTTAGACTCAAATAGTATTACACTCGTAAAGGGTACGCCGTTCGAAAAACTGCATCCCGATGATTCGGAAGAATTGCAAAGCGAGTGGGTTCTGCCTGCGGCCACCGAAGACACCTATAGCGTGAAAAAACTGTCAGGTATTTTTGATGGCATTCGGTCGATAGATGATGGGGTGCGCAGAGTGGTCATGGCCATGGTGACCAGTGACAGTACCGTTGTATATTATTTGGTCAATGATGGGCTTGTTAAACCTCGGAAAAACTAATGCTAAATGATTCCTGTGTATCTTATCATGCATTAATTACAGTACATAGCTGTCTCTATTCTGTTCCCCATCGAGTTTGTGGAGGATGATGGTTGTCTGCGACGCTAATCTAAGCCCACCCAGTTGCAAACCCCGAATGATATTTGGCAAAATTCAGCAGCGAGTAGCTGTCTTCAGATGCCATGGGACTGATTTTGACGTCGCCCACGTGTTTGTCGATATATTCAGTTGCGTTGATACGAAAGGCGTCTAGATCGGGAAACTGGTTTTGAATCAAAGTTCGAATGATCTGAACAGGAAGACTGTCTAAGCATGATATTTTCAGATTGGCCAGCAGTAGCAAGTCGGCAGACGTCGGTTCATCTCCCCCGAAAAGGAAAATCCCTTTAGAACTGGTTCCTTGCAGGACTTCGAACACATCTCTGGAGACGTTCAACGCTCTCAGATTCTGTTTAGCATCCTTAAGCCCTGATTTTTGGCCCTGCTGTTTCCCTTCCAGCTGCTGCTGCAATTTACTCAGTGTAGGATTATTTTTGGCCTTGTCGCTGAGACTCCATTCTACCTGAGCTGTGTCGACCAGACCCGCTTCAGCACATACTGTTTTGGCCCAGTCCCGTTGAGCAATTGTCAGATTATATTGCATGGGGAATGGAACCAATTTAGCCAGTAACGGACTGGTCACCTTTGCAAAATTGGTGCTATTGACGAATAGTGTGTAAAGAGTCAGTGGAACTACACGACTAACTATATACGAACACAATGCAGCCGAATTCCCGTGATCCCCGTCCAGATTGTATCCGCACTTCTTCAGATACCAAACTACGCTCTGGAAACCCCCAGCAACAGTTTCCCCCCGGTGTTTCAGAGCTGGAAGCTTCCTATTGCCCGCAATGTTAGTGTTGGACGACTGAATCACCGCCAAGTTGGCTGATCCCACAGTCAACTGCAGGTACCAAACAGCGGCAAGGCATTCAGGGAGAAATGATGTAGCGTCATCTAAAGGACCCCAGATATGCAGCTCATAACTGGGTTTCTCGTTTGTAGACTTGGGCATTTTTTCTTGCGCTCAAACCCCCGATGTGCCTTTGACTGAAGATTGTTTGTTTGATGATGTAAAAATCCCCCCCTCCGTTGATCCCCAATCGTAGCTTCTTAACATCGACATGGCAGACCACCCAATTGAACGGGAAGGTGAACCACCAATTGTCAGTGAGGTCGACATACAGGCCAGTGCTACTGCTATGTCTGATGAAGCCGATTCTCCAGATGAATATATTCCTGCTGAACCTGTCAACTCGGTTGAACCGGTGAGTTCGGTTGAGCCTGAGGCTATGGCTGTATCGGGAAACAAGCGAAAACGTCTTACTCGAGACAAAATCGGCAGACTGGAAGATAAGTTGGAATCCAGTCCACTGGATATCGAACTTTGGTTGGAATTGGTCCAGGAGCTCAAAGCTAAAGATCGTCTGGCCGAGGCTCGCGAGACTTACGAGAAGATGCTCAAGCATTTCCCTGTTTCTGCTGAAATTTGGATTGATTACATCAATGTAGAGCTGGAACACAGCGAGTTTCAGCATGCAGAACAGCTTTTTGCTCGATGCCTGGCCAAGGTCCTCAAGGTGGATCTGTGGGAATGCTATCTGAGCTATATTCGTCGAGTTAATGACGAAAAGGCCGACGGCGACGTTAGATTGATCATTCAACGCGCATATGAATTTGCTCTGGAGCGAGTAGGCAGCGATCGCGAATCTGGCAAAATCTGGTTGGACTACCTGAGCTTCATTCGATCCACTCCAAAAGGCTCGAATCTGGATCACCAACAATCCATGGATCTTACAAGGAAAACATACAGGAGGGCTCTGTGTATCCCTCTCAAAAACATTGAAGCTATCTGGCAGGGGTACAATAATTTTGAAAACAGTCTCAACAAATCCACCGCTAGAAAGTTCATTGCTGACCGTTCAGCTACTTATATGAATTCTCGATCTTGTTCCCGCGAATTACACAATATCATCCAGGGTATCGATACCTCTACTCTTCCTCATCAGCGCAAGTGGAACTCCAGAGAAAAAAAGAAGAGTGAATTGTGGCAGAAATGGATCAACTGGGAACTCAAAAACCCTTTGGAAGCCTCCGAAGAAGTCTTTCAACAACGGGTTCTTTATACCTACAAGCAGGCTCTCATGTCTTTGTTTTACTATCCTGATTGGTGGTTTGCTGCTGCTAACTACTGTCTCGGTAAATTGAGCAAAGTAGATGAGGCTACAGAGATACTCATCGACGGAATGCAAGCTAACCCAGCCTCTTTCCTGCTTGCTCTAAAAGCAGCTGAGCTCTATGGTTCTCAGAATCAGCCTGCCGAGCTAAAGGGGGTTTTTCAAAATCTCATTAAAGTGTTGGAAGATCAAAGAGCACACATTCCTGGAGGCGAAGAGCAGCCCGCTATCCAGGAATCGACGCCCGTTCCGGAGACCCCAGCTCCAACCAATCCAGCATCCCCCGCATTAGCTCAAAATGCTCGTGATATCACGTTTGCTTACACAGCGTACATGAAGGCTGTTAAGAGACTGGAAGGTATCAAAGGTGCTAGGAAAATATTCAGCGAGGGTAGAAAGCTTTCTTATTGCACCCATCATATATATATTGCGTCTGCTCTAATGGAGTATCACAATAGCAGAGAGTCTGGAATCGCGAGCAAAATTTTTGAAATTGGCATAAAGCGCTACTCCATTGTTGCAGATTATGTCAAGGCATATTTTGACTTTTTGATTCTGGTTGACGATGAGCCTAATGCTCGTGCCCTATTTGAAAAAAGTGTTGCAAAAATGGATACAGTGCAGCAAAAGGCTCTGTTCCGACATTATGTGAAATATGAAAATGATTATGGTGACTTGACAGGTATTGCAAAGCTTGAAGAGAGATATGCTGAATTGTTTCCTGATGAACCGTCAATCAATTTATTTGTGGATAGATACAGCCCTGGTTCAGATTACAGTCCACTAACCGAATTAGATCTCGGCGACCGGTTTGCCAATAGTCGACAGGAACACAGAGTCGACGATGGTGAAGAGCTGAAGAGGAAGAAGCAAAAAAATGGTGGCATGGTTGATCTTCCTGATAGTATTTTCTCTGTCTTGGACGAGCTTCCTCCGCCCGATGTGTATGAAACTGTGACTTTTAACCCTCTCAAACTCACAAAACTGATACAAGGTGTGATTTTACCAGAAACTGTATAGGGCTTTTATATTCTGTGTGTAAAATAGACGAGACGATTAATGAATTCAGTAATATTATATATGACAGGAAACGGGCTACTCGCTTGAATCTGATAACAGCATCTGTTAAGCTATTACGAAAAATAATAATAAATACGTTGATAAACTTGCTAATTAATGCAGCAACCTATATCTATAATAGGAGTCAACGAAATCTTACGCTTGGTGATCCAATCCACTATGCAAGGGATGCTAATGAGATTGCTCTTACCCGCAGTTTCAGTCAAAGCACCGATACTGGTTAATGAGTCCACTATATCATTCTGCTGTATTGAAGTAAGAGAAGCCATTTCATCTATCGAAATAGTCTGTCGCTTCCAACCAGCCAGAGCTTGAGCAATGGCAATGAGCCAATAACAGCGATATGATGCCCTACCATGAGATGATAGAGGTTTTTCGGGCCCCCCAAGCTTTTGCTCCTTGCCTGAAATATAGTATGAATATGCAATCAAAAGTCTTCCCAGTCCACGCTTCTGAAATGGGGGAAATATCAGGATACATGCAAGATTGTTGTCGTCCCACGACACCTTCTCTTTAGAGAAAAACCCCAGAGTACGAGGGTTTTTTTTGTTTTCAGTTAAGATATAGAACTCAAACCCATCAACAGCAAAATATATGCTTTTTGAGTCGAGATATAGCTTCGCAAACAGGCATAAGCATTGGCAGTACAGTTTCTCGACAGCCCCGTCCACCTTGTAAATACAGTAGTCTTCTCTTTGATATACCAAATCTCCGGGGCAATGCTTACGATAGCCGCAAATTGTCTCATGAGATATTAGATCATCTGCAAAAACCGTATATTTGAAGCAAAATTGGCAAATATGCAGCAGTTCAATACAGGTTTTGGCATCTACCACTTTTCCATTGGTTTTCGGTGCAGCAGGCTGGCCATTAGAAGCTATGCCGGCGCTCAGCGATGTACCACCTTCACCACCCGATGTATAAGACAGAATACTACAGAGATCACCCAAACTTGACGGAGTCCCCGAGGCTCCTTTGATGAGCCGAGTTGCGTCAAAATAACCGAGACAACCATACCAAGTTTTGAAAATATACCGGCAAAAAACAACCTGATCAATATTGCGGGCTTCTAGCACCATCGTTCATCATTTATTTGGCCAGAAGAGTTGACGGACGTCTGTTTTGATGCTGGCGGGGGGGGTGCCGTCTTTGTGATGTTTTGTTCAGAATCACTGAGGTTTGGTGATGTTTGCCGAGAATTTTAGACGGAAAGGCTGATTTTTTGCACCAAAAAATATATAAAAAATATAAATTTCAATCAACATCTCGCTCGACATTTTGAACCAAAATCATCTAAATGGCCAGATATAAAGAGCGGTTCAACGCCAAAGCTCGGGCCGGCATGGTTTCGAAGCAACAGGCACTGAAAAGAGCAAGAAATAAAAGTCTTTATGCGCAAGATAACCGAAACGAAGAGGAGTCGTTGACGAACAGGGCTGATCCAGTAGCTGCGACAGACGTCAACTCGGAAATCTTGCTGCCGATGACCAGTGAAGAAAAACTGGAGCGCAAGAGAAAATTGCATGAGAGCTTGAAACCGATAAGCGGCGACACAAAAATGTCTTCATCGAAAAGAAAAAGGATCGATAAATATATTGTAAGTGCTGGATCGATCTAGATGAAAGAAAATCGCTAATATTTAGGATAAACAGGTGAAAAAGCAGGAAAAGGTAGAGCTCCTCACCAAATTGAGTCAATCTACCTTCGATACTGGGACTCTTGAATCGCTTAAAACTCTGGGTCATGGAAATAAAACCAAAAGAGAGAAAGTTATCGAGGCACTTCAGCTAGAACGGACTGGAAGAGCAGATGAAACCACAAAAGAAATACTATATGAAGAAAGACAAGTTAAAGATTGGAAGGATGACGATGACTTCAAAAAGCTGCTGCAAAAGAACAAAGAGTTGCAAAACGACGCAGAGCATGAGGAGGACGAGCCTACTTCAACATTTATTGATCACAGACCACAAGGAGGAGCAGGCATGGGCTTTGGGTTTCAAAATGTCAAGAAAATTGCCAAGGCTGCGCCGAAAAGGAAGTATAATTGGAGGGCAACGCTGGACCGGCAAAAGGCAAAGAAAAATGGCATTGTATTAAGCGATTCTGAAGAGAGTGATTCTGAATCGGAACAAAGTGAAAGTGAAAATGCAAGTGAAAGTGAGAATGAGAATAAAGATGAGACTAAAACTAAAAGCGACAATGATGGCGAGAGTGAAGCTGAATGGACTGGGTTTGGCAATGAAATGGCCGATGTTTCTGATGTGGAAAATGTAAACGACTCCGAAGCTCAGGACGACGAGGATGAAGACGACGAAAGTGATGATAATAGCGAAGAATACAGTGAAAGCGAAAGCGAAAGCGAGGTTAACAGAAATGATGAGCATGACGAAAATAAACCGAAAGCATCTGCGATTTTCAAAGAATGGGCCAATTCCTTCACGGCCCCAATCAAAGAGGGAGTAGAGTATCCTGAATACCAAGGTAAATATATCCCTCTAAATCGGCCAGAAGACCGTGAAGATATTCCAGTGGATATTGCGCATGAGGCCAATCCTTTCAGAAAGGCTTCCCATGTTGACGTGATCCGTTCTGCTGAGATTCAAGAGCAGCGGCTGCAACTGCCCGTGGTTGCTGAAGAGCAACGCATTATGGAAGCTATTCACAACAACGACTGTGTAGTTATATGTGGTGAGACTGGAAGTGGTAAGACTACGCAGGTTCCTCAGTTTTTGTTCGAATCAGGCTATGGGAATCCTCAAAGTAGTTCAACTTCTGGAATGATAGGTATAACCCAGCCTAGAAGGGTTGCTGCTGTCAGCATGGCAAAGCGAGTTTCTGAAGAATTAGGTAACTATAATGACCGAGTTGGCTATCAAGTTCGATTCGATACCAAAGTTGCCGCCAAAACTGCGCTGAAGTTCATGACCGACGGTGTTTTGCTACGGGAACTTACCAATGACCTTACACTGTCTAGATACTCTGCTATCATTATTGACGAAGCCCACGAAAGAAATGTAAATACTGACATTCTTATTGGCGTACTCTCCAGAGTTTTGAAGCTAAGAAGAGATCTCAGCCAAGAGGAAGGGTCCAATGTCCAGCCATTGAAATTGATCATAATGTCTGCTACATTGCGAGTTGGAGACTTTACTGAGAACAAGGCTTTATTCAAGCAAGCTCCTCCCGTTCTAAACGTTCAAGCTCGGCAGTTTCCTGTTTCTGTGCATTTCAACCGAAAAACCAAATTCGATTACATTGATGAAGCTTATCAGAAGGCTACTAAAATCCATCAGCGACTTCCACCGGGCGGTATCTTGATATTTATGACGGGTCAGAATGAAATAATGCAGCTTGTTAAGAAGCTGAAAAAAGCCTTTCCAGCCAAAATGTCGAAAAAGACGGTCGTTGAGTCGACAGAAACCGAAGTGGCCGTTAGAATCGACGCTAAGGACAGTACCACAGAAGCTGAAGAAATTAATCTTGGAGACGAAGAAATGGACTATCATGATATTGAGCAGCTGGAAGCGGCAGATGACTATGACTCTGAAGATGAAGAAGGGTTTGAAGAGACCCTTGAAGAAGGACAGGATGCCAATGCTCCGCTACATGTTTTACCTCTCTATTCTCTGTTACCCACTAAAGAGCAGATGAAAGTATTTGAAAACCCTCCCGAGGGTTCTCGAGTGTGCATAATCGCCACGAATGTCGCAGAAACATCCCTTACCATACCGGGAATCCGCTATGTTGTCGATTGTGGACGAGTTAAGGAGAGACATTTTGAGGAAGAAACCAAAGTACAGAGCTTCAGAGTGGGATGGACGAGTAAAGCCAGTGCAGATCAAAGAGCGGGTAGAGCGGGTCGTACCGGTCCTGGACACTGCTATAGATTGTTCTCGTCTGCAGTTTATGAAGCAGATTTTGAGCAATTCACCAAGCCCGAGATAATGCGAATGCCTATTGAAGGTCTTGTGTTGCAAATGAAATCCATGGGAATTGATAATATCATAAATTTCCCATTCCCTACTCCTCCTCCGAAAGAAAGCTTGGACCGTGGCCTAAAGTTACTCAAATATCTTAGTGCTCTAGATCAAGACACTGGCCAACTAACTAGTCTCGGTAAATCTATGAGCTTGTTCCCTCTTAGTCCCCGATTTGCGAAAATGGTAATCATTGGCAACCAGCTTGAATGCCTGCCATATGTTATTGCCATCGTTTCTGCTCTTTCTGTGGGTGATCCATTCGTCACGGAGCAGGAATTGGGCATCGCGGAGGTCATCAGAAAGCCGAACCAAGAAGATGAAGAAGATGCTGATGAGTATGACTATGAGACTGTTGAAGAGAAGGAAAAGAAGAGAAAGCTCAGATCCAAGTACTATGAGGCTCAATCACGGATGTCGGCATTGGACCCGAAGGCTGACTGCTTGAAGCAGCTAAGCTCTGTATGTGCATTCGATTATGCTTCGTCTGAACCAGAAAAATTCTGCGACGATAACTTCCTGAGATATAAAACCATGGATGAGGTGAAGAAATTAAGACAACAGATCTCCTATCTTGTCGCAGTCAATTCATTCCCGAAGAATGTTGACGGGGCTCTGGCCAAGCTGGGGAAAAAACTGAGACCTCCTTCTGCTCAACAGAGGCAAGCTCTAAAGCAAATAGTTGCTGCAGGTTTTACTGACCAAGTAGCGGTTCGGGCCGACTTGATTGATGCTGATATCCCCACCAGAGCTAAGAGGAACATTTCTACATACCCTTACAAGACTCTGTTCCCCACACTGGATAAGAGTAGCGTCAGTGAGGAAGGAAACGCAGACCCTTACGTTTACATTCATTTTTCTAGCATTCTTAACTCGTCTGGGTCTGTTCCTCCTGAGTATCTCATCTATCATACTGTTCAACAGGGCCAAAGCCATAAAGAGGGCCATGTCGCAAAGATCAGGATGAAGCCATTGACAGATATTTCCGCGTCAATGCTGTCCAATATCGGTAAATCTACGGCACTTATTACCTACTCCAAGCCTTTGGGTCCCCCTTACGGTCCTAAGAATATTACTAATGCCAAAAGAGAAGCCTGGGTTGTTCCACGTTTTGGCGCAGCGATCGGCTCTGGCGGTACTGGATGGGACCTTCCTGCAAAGAAGGTAATTCAGGAACGAATTAATGGTTCATGGGTAGTGAAGTAATGTGAATAGTAATGTGAATATAATACATAATCTACTGGACTCCTCCGACTTTTATCTTAAGTCTAGGTAGAGACTGGTCTTTTCCGGTCGGACCAGACTCACCGCCATTTCTTAAGGCTAAAGTAACTCTGTGTTCTTTCGTAGGTTTGGGTTTCCTTGCACCAGATTCACAGCCTGGGCAGGCATGCAGGGTTTCGTGGCAGAATACATCGCAGTCAATGCAAAACAGATTTTGGCACTTTGGACATACAAAGCGGTGACTGAGGATGGAGCTAGACGGTGGAAAATCTGACTGGCACCCAAAGCACTGGGTGACATTGTAAGCTCGGGGATCTTGGGTACTAACTTCGCGAAATGCTTGAAGGGGAAACAAGTGATGATAAGACCTGGCCAAATGCGTAGATAAAATAAGCGTCAAGCTGCAGCAGGGGCAGACTGACGGGAGATTGCAGATCTTTGCCTTGCATCTAGGACAAAGGTAGCCGCCTTGCGTGAGAGTAGAGTGATCAGCGCAGATGGTCGGCTGAGTCTCGGAGATTCTACAGGGGAATCCCATTTCTACCAAGGTTGCTTTTTGCGACAATCCCATTTTAGACACTGCGAGAGGGGTGGTAGCTGATAACAGCAGTTCTTTGAAATGGTTTTCGTTAAGAATGACCCCGTATGCAGATGCGTCATTGTAGTTTGTTTTGAGAGCCAGCTCTTTGCAGATCGCAACCTGGGCAGCAAGCCCAATGACTTTTACTCTGATTCGCTCTTCCACGAGTGAATCTATGGTTTTGTGAATGTCTCCGGGGTCGGAAGAGAGAAGTGCACCGAATACAACAACAACTTCCTTAGTACAGTGAGCGGGAACATGGAATAGCAGTCCCTTGCAAGCTTCCAACGCATTCTGAAGCGATGGATCACCTTTGGGCTCTTTTTTCTTGAGCTCCTGTAGAGCCGCAATATGATCATGGGGATTTGAATCCACTTCTGATATCAGTAGTGCGAGCCCGTCTCTCATGCCAACGATTCCAAGCTGAGAAATGGGATTTTGATCAAAAAATTCCGTAACAAAGTCCATAGCATATGTCAGCATCATCTGGTAACGGCTGGGCCGAAGATCTTTCTCCATCATAGCGGTGCTGAGATCTAAAACCAGGATTAGATTCCTGATAATGCCTCTTTGCACCGGCTTGGAATCAAAAACCACCCGTCTTTTCTTGGTATCCTCCACAATTCCCGCCACCACCCCTGCCAGTGAGCCCTCTGCATCCTCCTTGACGATATCCCACGACCTCTGATACTCATCTTCCCAAGTCTTGAGCGCAGTATCGGACGTTTTGGCCCTGCTCCCGGCAGCAGCCCGGGTACCACGGTTCCGAGTTCGTCGTGAAATACCCTCATCTTCCCCGTACAAAGGATCATCAGGCGAAATATTGTCCACGTATTCGTCGTCAGAATCGTCCATTTGGGATGGGTTTGACGCTGAGCAGATCAGATCAAGTTGGGTGCAGGGCTTTGCTGACCAATGGGAAGATTGAGATCCGGGTAACACCCTGCGTACAATTTTCGGTTTTCCCAAAGTACCTTTCGATGCTTCACAACACAACACGCGCGACGAAATGCGAGGTGGGTCAATGAATACTGCAGTAGAGAATGGGCATTGCCGGCAGAACCCGTCCAATCCAACATCGGCGGGTCGGGGGGCCATGCTGATTGACTGTTAATTTCTCGCTATTATTGTTGTTCTTGCTAACCTGGTAGGCTCACGATCAGAAAAGACTCAAGTCCTTGAACTGGTTGCTGACATTGTGAGTGCTGTCAAGAGGTGAGTTAATTTGATATTTAGGTTATTTTTCTATGCCACGTAAAATACCACAAGTGTAGCGCTAACGGTGAAATAGTCAAACTGTTGGCTCTAGTCTGGTGCAGAGCCCGGTTCCGTTGAGCTCCAATGTGCCGGTCGACGAATTTCTAGACCAGTACGACGAAATCAAGACATCAACAGTAGACAAGAAGAGTGCGGATGGAGTGTATAACTCTGATATTTATGGCCTATACTACGATCTGAAGCTGGCTACTGTTCACGAACTAGTGCAGCACCCTATAGGAAGCGCACCATACCGGGAGATATACTCGTTTTTTCGATTCATAGCCGATCTCGTTGTGCGGGAAGGTGAAAGATTGGGCTTGCTCAAGCCAGCTGAGGCCGAAAAACCTGCCGACAGCGGGTTCGAATCGGAGGTTTTCTCGGGATATCGCAGAATCATTACTGATATCAAGGAATTCTATGGCGAGGCTTATTTCATTGTTTCCCAAAACAGTGGGCCTCTGTTCACCTCGATAAACGCAAAAGCTGCGATAGACCCCCGAGACACTGAAACCCATGGCCAGTTTAACACCACCAAAGTTCTTCCTCTCACTCAATCTTACATCACTCCTTACCAGTTGGGCTTTGTTTCGCCGGCAACTGCCTCAGTTCCACATCCGTCTATGCCTCCAACAGAGCTATTGAGAAGCTTCGTCCACCCTACACAATCGGCTCTTCCGTCTACCAAGTGGCTCAGGTATGATGACTACTCCAGCTTTGCACCGATCAAGGACAATGGTTCTGCAGTTATCAGCGATAATCTGGCCAGCTCGGCGTGGTTGGGGAAGAAATCCATCTCCCCATCGCAAAATGAAGAAGCTCCATCTGCTGAAGTAGATGATGATGATGACGTTTCCATGGCTGAAGCCGATGCCCAGGCTGATACGACCACCGTTAAGGAAGAGGAAGCGGAAGATATTCCTAACGATGCTGAAATAGATCTTCTCAGTATTTTCGAATGGTCTCCTGACAACGAGATTGATGACGAAGAATTGGACTCCTATTCTGCAGGCGGTGTCAGTGCCTATCTTAGTAAACTGCTACTCCAGCTCCAATTTCTTCAGAGAGTCCGTCTCTCTTCTAATGACGGATCCGAATTCAAAGTCGGAGAAAAAGAGCGAAGTATTGCAAATAAAGCCCAAAACCTACTGGGTCGACTAGCTGCAGATTATACCCCCAAAGAGTTGGGCCTCGAACCTTCTGCTAATATCCCAATTCTCATGGTCAACTACCAGGGAACACTGCCGGGCACTGATCGCTCGATCCAGCCTCAGGCCCGTCTGCCGAGCATCAACAATAGGCCGCCTACACGCACCACGCGGTCATCAAGAAGGTAGTTTCCTAGACGATGTCTATTACCAGTATATGTATTATGTATCGAGTATTTTATGAGCTGATATGATGCCACGTAATTCTAAAGATGTACATCTGCACCCATAGCCATGGAGATGATCAAAAATCCGTTAAGCACCGATACCAATGCAAATATGAATATAGCAATCATGTTGGTGACTCTGCTGTTGCTGAGATCCTTGTATGCAACTTGTGTAACATCGGTGCGCAAGCCAAGTGCCTGATCGGAATCCAGACGAGAGTAAGGTCCAGCATCGTCGCCAGCTGATCGTAAATTTGTTTGAGAATGAGCGGCTTCTTCATTGACTACCGCAACTTGCATGGGAACACTCATTATGGTCTTGCTGGCTGTGAAGTACAGCAAGGGAGCGGCAACAAACGGAAGCAGGAGGGAGAGCACCACCTGACTAGCATTCAGAACATCGCCTAACCCTTTCCTGCCAACAATTATAGAAACAAAGAAACAGGGTGCAATGGCAATGGCCCGCGTAATGAGTCGTCGAATCCAAGGCTGAAAAGACCATCTCAGGAAACCTTCTGACACCATTTGGCCAGCAAGTGTGCAGACAATACCAGCAGATTGGCCGGAGAACAATAACGCTAGAGCGAAAACCAGTGCGGCAAACTGGCCCAAAAATACCTTGAGCATTTCGTAAATACTAAACAGATCTGCATCAACAGCATCGGGTCTGTTGGCAAGCGTCGCTCCGGCCACAATAAGGATGGCAGAGTTGACAAAAATAGCTACTGTGAAGAGCGAAATAACCAACTCCGCTATAGAATAGTTCATAGAGTCTTTGATGGCATGCAGGGAAGGTCTATAAAAGTCCTCTTCATCGTCATTCTCCTCCTCAGGTGGCTGGTAGAAACCATGCTTTTGATCGTAATCTCTCAGTCGAGGCTGTACAAGACCGGATCCAAGATACAATGAGTGAGGCATAACTGTTGCCCCAAGGATACCGCAAGATAGGTAGAGACCCTGTTCATCCAGAAGGTCAGATGAAGGAAGAAATCCCCGGAAAATGGCACCAGTATCAGAAGGTCCAATTGCAGAAAGTTCGATTGCAAAACACACAACCACCACAAATACAAGGAAAGAGACCATATATTCAAAGTACCGTATAATTCGAAGAGGTCCGTTCGGTCGATAAGCCATGAGGACCAAGAGTACGTCGATAACAGTCAGACCAACGCCCACAGGTAGTGGAATTCCAAGCAAAATATTGAGTGATATGGCTGTTCCGACTACTTCGGCAAGGTCCGTAGCAATAATGGCAATTTCTGCGAGAACGTAAATGAGAATGCAGAGCCATCTAGGCAGATGACGACGGCAGTTTTGCGCGAGATCCAATCCAGTAACACTACCCAGTTTCGTGCAAAGAATCTGTAGAAATACTGCAAATAGATTAGACACAAGGATAACAAAAAGATGCTTGTATTGATAAAGGGCGCCAGCCGAGACAGCGGTAGAATAGTTACCAGGGTCCATATATGCAACGGAGACCATGATACCAGGGCCAATGAATTTGGAATATTTCGTGACAATTCGCTTGGAAGACTGGAGGAAGTGGTCAAATTTCTCCTTGAACTGGCCGGGGAGAAATGAATCTTCGAAATTCGACAGGAATGGCTGATGATCATTGTTATTGTCAGGTGAACTATCGTAGTCCTCCAGGTCATGTTCATTAATGTCTTCCACAAAATGCATAGGCTCATCAGTATCAGCAGATCTAAGATCCTCAGTCGATTGGCTAGGAGAGGACGAACTAGAGGTACGTCGTAGAGGTATGCTTTCTAGTCTTCCACCTTTACTTTTTGACCGCGAGTAGTCTGAGCCCGAAGAATCCAAAATATTCCGGTCCCTTATTGAATTAGACGATTGCGCCTTGGATTTTGCATCTAATTTTGAGCTTCCGGCAAACTCTTTGGAGTCGGCCCTCTCGCTGTTGTGTGATTCGCTGGAAAACGATGTACTACCTCGCCCGCTAGGAACATCATGGTCCCCCTTTGAGGGAAAATTCATAGCTTATGGACTATGAGGAGAAATTAGTACTCAGCAAATCAAATCTCTAATAGGAACAGATCAAAGAAACGGCCACAGGCAGAGTGAAATGTGGAGAAAGCCGGAACAAACAACAGGACGACTTCCTAAAAGTCAAAAGAAACTAATGACTACTATATACACCTGATCTGCTATATTCGAGGAGTGCAAGGAAAAAAACGCTGGTAGGTGGTGAAGTCGTGAAGGTCAAAAATAGTAGGAGATGGTGCTTGATGGGGGGATGGTCGACAAGCTGTTCTTTTGGGCCGAGACAAATAGGAAACGAATGTACGAGGTGCGGCTGAGGCCAAACTGGCCAAACGGTATGACTTGCATATGCAACTGTCTGCCAATCAAAATTGAAAGCTTAATGTGTCTTTCCAATTAAAAGGTTTGATTTGATTTGAGAGGGACCAAGGCCAATTCGCATGGTGAACCTTCGGTTGATGGTTAGCCGGAATGAGTGCGTTTCAGCATCTCATCTAGTTTTCTCAGATTAAACTATGGAAAATAACGGATATCCAAGCCATCACGCTTAAGGCTCACAACACAACAGCGTGCCTGGATACAGTGATTGGAGGACCACGCAATATTTTTGTAGTTTAATTGGTACAAAATATCTAAGTGGTAGGCGGAACCCGCTAGCGGCTGAGCGGTCTCCCCGTAAATTCACCGTAAATAGCTGACCGAAATACAGAAAAAGAAGGTGTTAGCTTGTATCTGCGGCCCATGGAGTCGGCCAGAACATGGATATGAAGAGTATGTGCAACGCGCGTGGGTTGTCAAATGGTGGGAAAATGTAGTGCATGGCAGCATCTGCAACAAGAATATGGCATGATTAGTAGTAGTGGATCTAAAGCTTTATACGGTTTTCAAGGCGTAGTTCTATTTATATTGAGAGTGACGACAGAAACTACCATTGTGGGCTAGCTGGAAATGAACCGTACCATTACATTACCCCATCTTTGATACTGCTTTTTGTTCAATACTAACATACTACATAACAGGATATTTCCCAAACATGTCATCACATTATTCAACAGCAAATATATGTTCAGCAAATGTATGTTCTTAGCAGAGTATGTAGAACACCCAATAGCCGTTTAAATATTGCAATTTGTCCAACATCGCCGGTCGAGCTGCCAAAACTGACGATAACGCTAAACACAACGCCAGATTTCTGGCAACGTATATCTAGTGGAATTGCATATTTCCTGCTCAAAACTACGTGAAGCTGTTTGCCCCTATTATCTATTGTCCCAACCTGGTAGTATTCCTGACTGCGACCTGGGCTGGTCCGCAACAGTGTGGAGATATCCACACCTCCTCGCTAACTTGATGTTTACCCTGCGTTATTTACCTTTTTTCTGAGCATCGACAGGAAATTCATTCCAGCGCTCACGACACCTCTCTATGCGGCCGGAAATTGCGAGACGTCAGTCATCCAGTAGGCCATGGCGTAAGTCAGGTGCTGCACCTGCTGTGAGCGCCAATGTCCAGCAACCGTTGATTCCTATTGAATTTCTAGATGTTGGCACCCAACGATTAGCTGTGGTCAGCATATTCGTGTTGATCCAAAGCTACAAGTTATTTGAATTGATGTTCCCCAAAAACTCATACTCTACTGAGATGTTTGCCATCAAGTATCTATTCATAGATGGCTTGTTTTGGTGGCTTTTGCCAATTTTTCGCGTCCCTTGGATGTGCTTCTCTACATGGGTGAACATCTTCCTGACGGTTGCCTTTTCTGCATTCAATATGGTTATAAGTAGCAAGAGTGTCGCTACGGGTGCCTTCATTGCTGCGGTACTTAAATCGCTGTTCCAAAGCGAGTACACCTTGTCGGGAACTCGTGTATCCAATACTGATCTGGAAAGCCGAGATATCTTCAAGGGCCAGTATATGGTCAAAATTTTGCCGGAAAGCACTGCTATTATGAACCCTTTT
The DNA here is from genome assembly GCA_030565365.1 of Zygoascus flipseniorum. NCBI lineage: Eukaryota > Fungi > Ascomycota > Dipodascomycetes > Dipodascales > Trichomonascaceae > Zygoascus > Zygoascus flipseniorum. Next base: position 378,536 of record JAJMBR010000003.1, read on the forward strand.
AACGAGAAGTTTTGCATTGATGGCAGATTCAACAAAGCTGTGTATATTCCTTTTGTTTTTAACTCCACAGAGCCAGCTCTTATTCAGTTGTCTCATATTGACTTTGAATCCTACTCAGAGTCTACCGTGGAATATCGTGGGAAGGATATCACAAAACTAAAGTCACCTAAGGTGTCAGATCAAGATGAGCATGGCGCAAATCCTGATAATTCAGATACTCCTGAAGCTTCATATGCCGCAGTTAAGGTGACCAAGCCGGGGGTATATCGGCTCATCAGAGTCAGCGATGCGGAAAATACCGATTCTCGAGTAATTTCCTCTGATCTAATCATTCCAAGTTGCCCATCAGCCTCTTTTGCGAAAAAGGGCGATATTAATAGGTGCCTGTCTCAAATTGATACAACTGAGATGATTGTCACTGGTTTGCCCCCCCTTAAACTTAGGTATTCGCGCCTTGTTCTCGGCAAAGAATCAGTTCATACTATTGGAAGTATTCAGCCTGAGACATTTGTATCTCCGCTGCTGCATGGTGGAATGCCTAGGGATATCAGTGGTGGAGACGATCTTGGTTGGGCGATTCCACACGCCGTCTCTGTATCCATCGACTCCTCCCTGACCAACGTCGGAGAATGGATATTCAATATAGACCAGGTCGAGGATGCGCTTGGCAATACAGTGGCATTTGAGCAACTGTTCGAGAAGAGGGGGCGATTGTACCCTCCCAATGCTCCGAAAGAAATCAGCAGCAGCTTCGTTGTGCATCCCCGTCCGCAAATCAGGTACTCTGGGTGCAATTCCCATACACCCCTGGTATTACCCCTTGGAAAATCTTTAGCACTGCCGGTGGATCTAATCGGCGACTCTCATAATGGGCCGTACCTGGCTACGTTTGAGTTTAAAGATCTAGAGAATACTGAGGACCCTGGCCATACTGAGAAGATCACTCATACTTTCAAAGACGGTTTGGATAGGATGATTATTAATAGGCCAGGAGCTTACTCCTTAGTATCCGTGGACGGGAAATTTTGCGCTGGTGATGTGATTGAACCGTCAAACTGTCTGGTTTACGTTCCTCCGGAACCGGAAGTTAATGTTGACTTTCTACCAATTGAAGACAAATGTGCTGGTCCGATTGGTGTGCAGGCAGACCTCACATTTGTTGGAACCCCGCCTTTTAGTATTTCTTACCGAATTGTCAAAGATGGCAATCAGGTGGACGTCAGGACAGTTTCGATTCGAGAAGCCCGGCATCAGCTTGAATTCAGGCCTGATTCTGCTGGACTTTACTCCTACGAATTCTTTAGTCTCAAAGACGGTATTTATAACAATAAGGACTACTGTAGCCAGGGCTTCTCTACTCAATTGGAAATCCGTGCTCTTGCTTCTGCCACTTTCAGAGGAACCAGAACAAGGAAATGTTGTGCGGGTGACTCTGTTTCTTTTGATTTGGAGCTCAGCGGGTTACCTCCCTTTAAGCTTGCCTATGAAATTATTGGAAGTACTAGGAGATCTCCTGAAGTTGTTGAGAATATCCAGGACTATTCTTACCGAATTGATGTTCCGGCGTTGTCCAAAGGCGGAAAGTATGCAGTTCCCTTGGTATCCATTGAAGATAGCAGAGGCTGCAGAACCATGTTGAAGGAGGAAGCTATAATTGAAGTTCGTCGACAACGGCCCTCTGTTGGTTTCCTTTCGGTCGACGGTGGTCTCTCTCTGAAAACTTTGGAAAACTCCAAGGTCAATATTCCGCTAAGGTTATCTGGAGAAGGTCCCTGGAGCGTACAATTTGATCACACGAACGCCGAAGGCGAGACCACTAGAAAGGCGATCGATCTGAATACTGCCAATGATGCGATTCCGATAGACGACACTGGTGTCTATACTCTTATCAGCGTCCAAGATGCGTATTGCCCTGGTGAGATATCGGAGTCATCAAGCAAATTTCTAGTATCTTGGTATGATAAGCCTAAGATGTCGATGGTACCTTCAGTTTCTCTTGAACAACGGGGCTCGGTTTTTGTACGCTCGCCTATTTGTGCTGCGATTGAAGACAACTTCAGAATCGAGCTGCAAGGGTGCGCGCCATTCAATCTTGCTTACGATGTTGCTGGTCCCACTAAACTTTCTAATCAAAAGATTGATGTTGCTACTAAGTTTGCTAATATCAAAGCAGTCACTTCGAAGGCTGGACTTTATACCTATAAGTTCAAGTCACTGGGTGATGCATTCTACTTGCTTGGCGAACAAGACCTACAACAAATAACCATCGAACAGGAAGTCAGGCCGTTACCATCTGTGTCTTTTGAAAGGAAGGGAGAAATCTTCAAGGCATGTTCCAGTCTGCGAGAAGAAGATGCTATTGATGACGGTATACCTATTCGACTGAACGGCAAAGCACCCTTTTCAATCACTTTAAATATCTATCATGATGGAACTGGCCGTATAACGAAAAAAACTATCAATAATATAGAAGAAGCCACCTTTTCTATAACAAGCATATTCAAGGATCTAACTCTGGGTCGGCATACTATATCGTTTGATTCGCTGAGTGACTCGTACGGGTGTATGCGACAAAGCTTCCCTGAAGACGAGAAGGTAGAAATTGTTGCATCTGAGCTTTCAAAGGCTATTGTATCTGACCTTCGAACGGACTACTGTGTAGGTGAACGAATTGTTGTTCCTCTTACAGGCGTTGCCCCGTTTGAAATTACTTATGAATTCAATGGAAAATTGCAGAGAGCAAAAGCTGACTCTCCGTTTTCTAGAATAGCTTCATTACCTGGTACATTGGTACTGAAATCTTTATCTGACAGCGCTTCGACTTGTGTGCTGAGCTTGGAGGAGCATGTTCCCCCCGTCACTGTCCATCAGAAGCCTACCGTCGAAATTGACGATAGTCTATCTCGACAGGTCATTCGCGAAGGTGATGAGGCCAAACTGGTTTTTGCATTCACAGGCACGCCGCCATTTTCATTCACTTACACTAGAAGTGAAATGGTTGGCCGAGCTGGTAGGAAAAAGGTGGTAGAGACCCATAGTGCTTCAAACATCCAGGGTCATCATTACACCATTAAGACTCATACTCAAGGATTTTACGAAGCAATTGCTGTTGAAGACGCATTTTGCTCAGCTAGAGCGTCGCGATGAATTGTAGATAGTTATTTGTAGTTTTTATATTAATTTTATGAATGCTACTGTGAACTGTAAGTAGCTGGTGTACATGTATCGTGGATGAGGTAAAACTATTTTACTGGAAAATCTATTACACTGCCAAAATATTTGAAATGAGCAATAAGCTCACGGAACAAGACTACAAAACATTTCAAAATATACTAGACTTGTTTACATCAGCATTTCAAGATACATTGAAGGACAAGAATGTCACAGAAACTATTCAGAAAGTGAAAAGTTCACTCTATGATCGAAACTACATGGAGGCTTTTGGAAACCAGGAATACCTCGATGCATATGTAGTTAGATGGACCCCATCAAGGGCAGTTGCATACTATTCATTTCTACGTTCTATCGACCCTGTTAGGGATCTTTTTCTTCGAGATGGACTGAAGCGGAATGTAATGAGCATTGGCGGAGGTGCGGGAGCGGAGGCTGTAGCCCTCGCATCATTAGCTCACTTCGGCGAAGGAAATGATTTGCCCAGACCAATTCACATGACAGCAGTAGACATTGCCGATTGGAATATCTGCTTGGGTAAAATAACTTCGGAGATAACTAAGAAATGGAGTAAACCGCAGAGCACGCATCCTTTTTCGTTGAAGTTCATACATAAAAGTGTTTTTGATCTCGATCAGGCCGATGTTGATCTTGGTAGTTTCTCTCTAATAACCTCCTTTTTCACCATTAACGAGCTTTTTGCAGCATCCAAGACTGACACTGTAGAACTGCTGAACTCTTTTTCTGCATGCGAAAAAGGGACCATATTTATATTTGTTGAAAGTGCAGGATCCTACTCTGAGATCAAGGTGGGCTCCAAAGTTTTTCCCGTTCACTTTCTTATTCATCAGGCACTGACTAGTGAAAAGCACTGGAAACTACTTGAGAAGAATGACTCCAAATGGTTTAGGTTACCCAAAGGTCTCGAATACGGTATGAGACTGGAGAACATGCGGTTTTTCTATAGGATCTATGAGAAAGTATAGAATACCTCTCGTCGCTCGTCGTCGACGAACCAGGCGAGCACGTAAAAATTCTACTTTACGGGTCCAATAAACAATAATTAAATCAGTAATCAGGAAGAGTAAAGCTCATTAACCATGTATTTTTTTTTATCTAACTTGTAGAGGAATCCTTTATTCCTCATCCTCGTTATCGGACAGGACCAAGTTGAAGAATCGGAACTGGTAAACGTTTCGGGAGGAGGCGACAATTCGAATCCATTCTCTTAGTCGCTGCTTCTTCAAGAACTTCTTGGTCAAGTACTTGACGTACTTTCCAGAGAACTTGGTAGAGGAAACAATGTAAATCTTAGAGTCCTCAGAGGTGACAGTGACATCGGCACCGAGGTTACCGGTTCGGCCGTCAACCTTGATGTGCTCAACCAAGAACTTCTCGAGGTTGGCAAGGTCGATCATGTCACCAGCATTGCCGGAGGCATCGATGACAAACTTCTTGAACTGCTTGGGGGTCTTGGACTTCTGGATTGTATTAGCACATGCCTACCGCTCAGGTAGAGTTAAAATCGGAAACAATAGGAATATATTGTTTCAGTTTAACGAACAGCAAAGCCGTGCTATTACGATTTTAACTCTTAAGGAGTTATACATACAGTGGGGGCCATTTTGGAATTAAGTGTGTTGAGTGTGAGAAGAAGGAAGTGTGACGATTTTTCAGGTGTATTGAGTGGGTGGAGTTGAGTGGTGAGGAACTTTACTTACATGACCACAAATACGCGCGCATCATCAGCCGCTCCCATACTCTCTTTAGCCTCATGATATGCGGCTTTTGATTTCTGGATCCATAAAAGTCTCTAAAAATCAGATAAAAGAATGTATGAATAGGTATACAGGTTGTCAATTGGCTGATATACAGCTGAAATTGAGCAACAGTGATAAATTTCAACGTTCAGATGGTTTATAGGGCTGAGAAGCTGCATCTGAAAACCATCTCCAAATCGAATCTGTCAGCTACGGCCATATCCAGATGAAAATAAGACTTCCCGTCCGATCAGTCCTATTCAAGCATCTGAGAGCCTTACACAGTACTATAGTGGGTGACCATATGGGAACAGAAGGTGCTGTAGTTATTTTTTTGCCATATATATTGCTGGTGTGCGCAATCTAAATGGTGGTGTACCAGGATGGCATCTCAGCTGCGCCGACCACTTCGAGAAAAGATACGGCAGTTATCGCACATGGCCCCATTATTTCTCGCAGATTTTCACATCTGTTCACTCGCTCCATTGATATTTATAAGACTGAAAAGGTTTCAGGATATTCCATGCAGTTATCAAATATATTCTTATGCGTTATATGCGGTAATTCTATAATGTAGATATGTAGGGATCCAAGTCCATAGCAGCGTCCTCCGTCTCCTCCGCAGCTAGTGGAGGTTACACATCATACCCCCTGTAATTTCGGGTTCCGCCTGCACTAACTCTGTCCCATTCCCTGTACTGTTCAGTGGCTTGTCGTTCCATCTTTGCTATATGCAGGACTTGACTCCACACCTTCGAGTTGACATCAAACGAAGTGCCTTTGCCTGGGGCATTCGGTATTGGAACGAACCAGAGAAGCGAAGAATCACCCATGATGGAGCAAAAGTTGCGTCTTGTACCGATATCAAAAAGATTTCCAATTACCTGGCTGCTGGGTGCTTCATTGTAACGATACTGTCTAGCAGGTATCGCGGTTTTGTATCTCACATGCTCCATAGCCTCGAGAGTTGTCTGGTTATGCAATAAATTATACAAGCAGTATGTGGTGAACACGATTAGCACAATTGAGAAGATTCCTGCAACAATAGTCAATAATACAATGTTAATGCTGAGCATCTCGTCTCCAAATAGCCTGGAGTCGTCTACCAGAAACCAGTATATTGAGCAGAATGAGTGTGCAAAGCACAGTAGGCAGAAAACTACCGTATAAGCCAAAAACAAGAAGAAGCTTTTATGGTTCTTGAATCCTACGCACGCGCCGAACCAGGGACAATGATGATCCATTCGCAGCACGCACTTTCGGCAGGTGCTGCAATGGTGCGTTCTATCGGGTTTCCAGCATAGACATTTCGAACAATATCGCATTTGGCCATTGTCCTTGGCTGTGACATTATTGACCACATCTGGAGGAGCACTAATATCATCAAGCTCGACTCCATCTGGGCCAACATGCGCGAATCCCGGAAGATCCGCAGGTGATCCCGGCCCTAAATACAATATCTGCATGTAGGTAAACATACACAAGCCGTAGAAAATGGTGGCAAGCAGTATCATGACATTTCGGAACGTGCCAGGCGGGTAGTCCACCAAGCATATGTTCCACACCACAGAGCAGTACGCCCAGGTCAGCAACGAACTGACGAGCAGCACCGGGAAAATCCGGGATACTCGCCAGGTGAGTGCCATGCAGAACCGTTCGGCTGAAAACAGAAGGCTCATGTTGGGATACCGCAAGGGGAGGTTTGTTTGTTTTTTAACTGTTGATGTTTGATGTTTAATGTTAATGTCGATGTTGATGTTGACGTTCAAATACAAATCAACCATAAGCGAGGCGAAGTCTCACCGCAGGCACAACATCTAACTGCATGTATAAAGCTACTCAGCTACAAAATAAAGTCACCATAGAATGGCAGAACCAATAATTTCCTATTCCGAGTACTTGGCGATCAAGGAATTGGCAAGTTCAATATATCTACACTGTTAGAATGCTTGTCCAAAGCCATGCAATGCTTTTCTCTCTACTCACTCTTTCTCAGCCTCTTCTTGAGAACTTCCCTCAAGGTCCTTCCAGGACTGCCACTTGTACTTGCCCTTGAGGTCAAAGATACCAGGTTTGGTAGTGGTGTTGTCTCCAACAGTGGCCTGCTTGTACAGTCCATACAGCTACTGAGTTAGTACAGATAGTGACACCTCACACCGGTCACATGGCGCTGTTCCACCAAGGCACATCCAACCACCTCGCCCCAATAAATGTGTCCAATGCGCGATTCCCCAATATCTGGCAATCCCCACATTGAAAGGAGGTGGTCCTGCCCCCAACCAACACCCACCTTGAGCAGCTCATCGTCAGAAGGCCGCTTGGTCAATTTCTGCACGGTATCGGCCTGACAAATGGTTAATTTCTACTGGTTGATTCAATTGATTCTATTTCAGTGAATTCCACTCACGGCTTCCAAAAATTCGGCGGAGGGCATCTTGTTCTAGTCTGTTGATTGAATCTGTATGTTATAAAGCTAAGGTAGCCTGGTTTTCCCCCCCCAATACTGCTATTGTTGCCCCCCCCCCCCTCTCTCTCCCAGAAGGCGCCGCAATAAAGCTCCGATCAAGCTGCTTAGTCAGCAACATCATCCACCAACCAAAACCCACCAATTTGACATTTTTCCAACTTCACAAACCAACACCCATGAAATTCACACCAGTGCTCCGTGCTATTGCCAGCTCCGGAAGAAAGATTCCTGTTCCCAAGGATCTGGTTCTGAAAGTGCCTACAGCCGATGGCGTCGAGGAAATTGTCATCCAGGCTGCTGGAGGAAGTATGTAGATTATAACCACCCCACCCGCTGTGCTGGTGTATGACAACTAACTAGATTATCAGATCCCACTGGCATTACCACTCTTTTCGAGCATCCTAACCCCCGACCTGCATTGATCAAAGTCTACGACCATACTCTCAGTCTGCTTGCGTCCAAGTACCCGGCTTCCAGCTTATACCGACAGTCTGTGGAGAACCTCACCAACGCCCGTAAGAAGATTGTTGAAAATAATGAAGTTCGTGAAGCCATCGAGACTCAGGTCGGATGTGGCCTCATTGAGGAGATTCTAGTCCAGGCTGCTGACGAATACATACTGGCAGGCAAGCTGGCAGATCTCCGACCCTGGGAGGACCTGGAGGAGAAAGTCCCACCTGGACAGTGGGTAAAATAGGCATATAAATAGAGACTGGGGTGAATTACCAGATAATCCCGGGCTATTGTTGAAGTAGTAATGAAGACCAGTTACGTTAGATCTGGCTTTACATGTGTTTAGCACATCTTACCTGCGGCCCAAGCAGTACTCAAACAGCATCTGATCTACTTGGCCCAGGTGAAATGACCCCATTCATCTGTATTAATCTATCCGGTTTATTCAAGAATATCTTTGTGTAGTTTTTTACGGTTTATCAATATTTTATCGACATTTATTGGACTGTAGTTGACATACTTAGGTCGCTGGTTATCTGCTGCAGATCTTTGGACATCCTTACACTTAACCCATGCATTCAACTATATCTTTATATATTAAAACTAGCAGCATTTACCGCCACTAGTAGAAGTAGCACCATCGATCCGCACGTTGTTTCCGGCAGACTTTTCCTCAGAGGTGCCCATCTGTTCCTTGACTCGCCGAGCCAGATTGAAAAAGGTATCTTCGACATTGTTGTTGGTCTTAGCCGACGCCTCGATGAAAGGAATGCCAATTTCGTCGGCAAGAGCCTGGCCCTCCTCGGTAGAAACCACTCGTTTGTCGTCCATATCAGACTTGTTTCCAACCAGGATCAGAACAACGTTGTCGTTAGCATGCTGCTGGACATTGGAGTACCAGGATCGGATGTCTATTTGAAAAAATAGGTTAGTTTTCTGCAACATTCATCATCTCAGATGAGTACTTTTGCTCTTGGTTTTTTAGCTACTCACTTTCAAAACTTTTCTGGTCGCAAACATCGTACACAAGCAATATACCCATGGCTCCTCTATAGTAGGCAGTAGTGATTGTCTTGAATCGCTCCTGACCTGCAGTATCCCACACCTGTAATTTGACCCGCTTTCCGTCCAGGTCAATGGTACGGATCTTGAAGTCAATTCCAATTGTAGTGATGAAAGAAGGAGTAAACTGGTCCTCGCAGAATCGCAGCAGGAGACATGACTTTCCCACCCCTATGTCAGTTAGTAAGTGATGGCTACTCCATAATACCCAATTCCGGATAAGGCAGCAGGGAAAACCAAACCACGGCTGGTGCATGGCACACCATAAAACTCCCAACCCAACTGGTATTCGGCGCTGGTCACTCAACTTGGCGACCCAATTCCCGGAGGTTGGGTCCAAAGTTTGAGCAGATGCCGTCTATGCAAAGCATATCGACCATTCAACCATAATCGTAGCAGCAAAAAGACCCAGCACCCACTCAACCATATCCCCCTCCGTTCAGCCTTGGTTCTCCCTTACTACAGGCCTGCGCCTCACGGCCACCCTCGGGTATCCTGAGTATCCGACCCAGCCTGGCTGCAGCTCAAAAATCACCCACCTGAGTCTCCAATCAGCAGCAGCTTGATCAGCAAATCGTAAGTTCGAGTAGAAGCCATTTCAAAGTATTATTATTCTCCAAAGCTGATGAACTTCTAGTGTTAATTATCCTCGTCAGTTTCGCCGATGTGCTGTCGCAAACAACCCTACACTCGTCCCAGCTACCAGCCCGTGGGCCGGTGGTTACCCGGGCTAACGGCCCTGACTCAATATTTTCAAATCGACTCTTTCGCTGTCTAAAGTTCATCATCAACCCCCCTCTATTACTCCGCCAACAATGCCTACTGTAGCTGTAGATAAGCAAGAGCTTTTCCGTAGACTGGGTCGAACGTATACGACTGACGAGTTTGACGAGCTATGTTTCGAGTTCGGCATTGAACTGGACGAGGACACCGAGGACTCGGTCCTGCCCGGAGAGCGTCCTGAGCTCAAGATCGAAATCGGGGCCAATAGATACGATATGCTGTGCATTGAAGGTATTTCAAGGGCACTCAATACTTTCTTGGGACGTTCTGAAGTCCCTAACTACCGGTTGGTTGAGGCTGCTGAGCCTTACACCATCCACGTCGACCCTAAGACGGAAAAGGTGCGCCCGTTCGTGGCCGGAGCCATTTTGCGGAATATTTCTTTTGATCAGAGTCGTTACGACTCTTTCATTGCTCTGCAGGACAAACTGCACTCAAACCTGTGCCGAAATCGGTCTTTAGTAGCCATTGGAACCCACGATCTGGACAAGATGCAAGGAGGAAAGGATATTTACTATAAGGGAGTCATCCCTAAGGACATCAAGTTTACTCCTTTGAATCAGACCAAGGATATAGATGGCGAAAAGCTTATGGAATTCTACGAAAAGGACAAGAATATCGGTCGATTTTTGCATTTGATCCGAGATTCCCCTGTGTACCCCGTTTACTACGATGGTGCAGGGAATGTCATGTCGTTACCGCCCATCATCAATTCAGAAAAGACTAAGATTGATCTGGGCACCAAAAATGTGTTTATCGACCTTTCTGGTACCGATAAGACCAAAATCGAGGTTGTGGTGAATCAGATTGTGGCTATGTTCTCTGAATACTGCGCTGAACCTTTCACAGTCGAACCGGTAAAGATTGTTTCTGAGCACAATAACCTTTCTAGACAGTGCCCTAAAATCACCCCTCGATCTACCGTCGCTGAAGTTGATTACATCAACTCTTGCCTGGGATTGGAGCTTTCTCCTGAAGAAATCTCCAAACTTCTTAATAAAATGTCTCTTCTTGCTGAACCATCTAAAACGGACAAGAACATTTTGAACATCAAGGTTCCCACTACTCGAAGTGATATTCTCCACCAATGCGATGTGATGGAAGATGCAGGTATTGGTTATGGATTCAACAACTTGACCAAGACCTTCCCAGCCGATTCTTTCACTATTGGTGCTCCCTTCGCCGTCAATCGAATTGGTGATATTTTCCGACAGGAAGTTGCCATGTCCGGTTGGTCCGAAGTAATGCCTTTGACTTTGTGCTCTCATGATGAAAACTTCAAGTTTCTGCGATTGAAGGACGACGGCAAGACTGCAGTCGTGCTGGCAAACCCTAAAACCACTGAGTACCAGGTTGTACGAACTTCACTCATTCCAGGCGTTCTGAAGACGATCAAGGAAAATTTGCAGCACTCCCTCCCTCTAAAGGTTTTCGAGGTAGGCGACGTTGTCTTCAAGGATTTATCTCTCGAGCGACGTGCGCGTAACGAACGGCGATTCTGTTCAATCTATGCAGGTAAAACATCTGGTTTTGAAACTGTGCATGGCTTGCTTGATCGAATCATGAAGATGCTCAATATTCCCTGGCTGGGTGGAGGGAGTAAGGGTGATAGAGGCTATTGGATAGAAGAGGATTCGGCGAATCCTACTTTTTTCCCTGGTCGTGGTGCCAAGGTGTTCTTCAAGGAAGAAAGCAGTAAAGAACCTATAGTTATTGGCTGGCTGGGTGTGTTTCACCCAGAGGTTTTGGTCAACTATGAGATACCATATGCTGCATCAGCGTTGGAGCTGTTGGTCGAGCCCTTTGTAATTGAGCGGTGAAGAGGTGCATAGATAATGTAGAAAAATGAAAAGATAACTGATAATTATTACTTGGGTTACCGATGGTCTTTTCTGGTGAATTATTTTGTTGCTATTAAATAGTCTAAAATGAATTAGACGGTAAAACTCCATCCAATCCCCTACATTTTGGAATGATACATATCTCTGACTTGGCTCCAAGCCTTCCAGTTGGGCGTTAGATGATGGTGTTCGCTAGTCTTTCTTCATCTTCGATTGTCTATATTTAATGAAGCTTTCAGCACCTATTCCTCCAAATACAGCAAACACGCCTGCCCATTGGCCAACAGTAAGCTTGTGATTAAACCATATGACACTGAGGAGCATGGAGAACATTTTTCTCGTAACAGTCACAGTTACAAGAACAAGAGAGCCATAATTCTCCAAGGCGTAGTATATGAAGACTTGTCCGACAGCTCCGCAAATACCGAACAAAAGAATATCTCTGAGCACCTGGGGATGAAGCGTGATAAAAGCTAAAGCATCGCTCAGCTGAGTTGTGAAAGGAGTGAGTAGAAAACCAGCAGTAAGCAAAGTGCTAACGGCATTCAACCCTGCCATCATATGGGGCCCGGTGATAGACTTGTTAGTGTCAAACATGTTATCCTGAGTGGTATTATAAAAACCGTCGAGGAATAGGTTAATGCCAAGAAAAGCAAATCCATACAGAGAGGCCTCAGATCCAGAGTCTTTTTTGGGCTTGTTATGGAACACGGTGAAGAGACAGACTCCGCAAGTAATGGCCAGCACCACCACATACTTGTAGGTGGGGAAGCTTCTTCGGTATAAAGTAAGATGAAGAGCCATTACCGGTAGAAGTTTGCAGCTCTTAGCCAGAAGAAGCGTGAGGTAGTCCACATATTGCAAACTAGCGTAGGCAAAAGGAGATGATAGACTTTGAGCTACGGATACAAGCAGAAATCCTTGGATAACCTGACCACTTGAAAAAACCGGAGTTTGAGAACGTTCATGGCCATTTTTTCGCTTGAATGCCAAATATAAGTAGCCAACCAGAGACGCAAAAGCAGATTGAACTGTATTTATAAATAAAGACGCCCGGAATATCTGGTTATCCGGTCCATAGGGAGTAGTGCTGATCCGCTCCTGAAGAACAGCCCACGTGAGGAAAGATGCGTAAATACCGCCTGCACAGACAAGTAGGCGTATTATCTGATGGAGACTGCCCTTATCGGTGACTCCTGAACCGCCGGAATATGCATTTACAGTAGCTTTAGACTGCTTTTCCATGGTTTTGGTTCCACTCATGATGTGCTGTAAGTAGGTTGGAAAGCCGCACAGGAGTTGGTTGGTAAATTGCCCTGACGATGTCGCACGGCTCCAACGAGATGAAAAACCCAGGCTTCTGTCCCGCTCCAACTCTATGCAGATATACAGCTAAAGGGCAAAACCGGATCGGTCTCATAAGAATCTGAATCTGCCTGTAAGGGCTCCATTCACTTGCATCACTTTATTTTTCGAAATGCTTTGCACATGATAGTATTTGAGTTTCGTGTGTATTCGCCCTATTGAAATCAGCTGGTAGCCATATCATATTTCCTCCATTAGGCGAGCCCAAGCAGCAGCACCAACTCCTTCCAATTTCCTGCCGCAGCCCCACTAATATTGTGGCTGGAAAAAATATAATCAAAACGTTTACCAAACTTCATACTACCGTTTATATCCGTAATAGCTTGCATGGTTATCTCGTTTTCGAGCCTTGCCCTTCCATACCATTGTTACCCTCCCCCCCAAATCTCGGTACTATGAGCTGAACCCTCCTCCTCTCCACCTCCATCCCACCCACTCACCTCTCTCATGCCTGTTCCACCCCCGTTGGATCCGTTTGAGCTTAAGCCGAGCGACAAGAAGCGTGTCGCGTACTTCTACGACAGTGATGTCGGAAACTATGCCTACGGCTCGGGTCACCCTATGAAACCCCATCGAATAAGGATGGCTCACTCGCTGATTATGAATTACGGGCTCTACAAAAACATGGAGATTTATCGAGCAAAGCCTGCTACCAAGCAGGAAATGTGCCAGTTCCATACTGATGAGTACATTGATTTTTTGTCCAGAGTGACTCCAGACAATAAAGAGCTTTTTTCCAAGGAACAAGTCAAATTCAATGTCGGGGATGATTGTCCGATTTTCGACGGGCTGTTTGAGTTTTGCGGAATTTCTGGCGGTGGTTCCATGGAAGGTGCCGCCCGGCTAAACCGTGAAAAGTGCGATATTGCCATTAATTATGCGGGAGGTCTCCATCACGCCAAGAAGAGCGAAGCTTCTGGTTTCTGCTATCTGAACGATATTGTTCTGGGCATAATTGAGCTGCTGCGGTACCATCAGCGGGTCCTGTATATTGACATTGATATTCATCATGGCGATGGTGTAGAAGAAGCCTTTTATGCTACAGACCGTGTCATGACTGCCTCGTTCCACAAGTATGGTGAATTTTTCCCGGGAACTGGCCAGGTCCGAGATGTTGGAGTTGGTAAAGGTAAGCATTATGCCGTCAATTATCCACTTCGAGACGGAATCGATGATGAGACCTACAAGAGCATTTTCGAGCCTGTCATTTCCAAAATCATGGAGTGGTATCAGCCGGGTGCTGTAGTGCTGCAATGTGGAGGAGATTCTCTATCAGGTGATAGTCTGGGCTGCTTCAATTTGTCCATGCAGGGCCACGCCAATTGCGTGCGTTTCGTCAAGAGTTTCGGGCTTCCTACCCTTGTTGTAGGTGGCGGTGGATACACCATGCGAAATGTGGCTCGAACTTGGTGTTACGAAACTGGTCTGCTGGTTGGAAAACAAGTCGGCCCTGATATTCCCTACAATGATTACTACGAGTACTATGGACCAGACTATCTGCTCGAAGTGCGACCTGGTAACATGCACAATGCGAACACACCAGAATACCTCAAGAAAATTTCTGAGCAGGTGATTCAAAATCTTAGTAGAACTCAGTTTGCTCCCTCAGTACAAATGCAGGATGTTCCTAGAGACGCTGAAGATCTTGGGGACGAAGAGGAGGACAAGGAGGAGGCCAAAGATAGTAGAGGCGGTACTCAGCAGGCAAAAGATGAGCGAATAGAGGCTGATAATGAGTATTATGACGATGAAGATAAGACTGGCGGAAAGACGGTGGGATCGACCAATTTCAGCGAGATGGATGTGGATGGCTAAATCCCAGTATGATGTTTTATCTGTCACAGTTCGTTGTAACATACGGCTGCTATTATATTTATAGTGTAATACATGTATCTCAAAAACGTCGGCCTACCGAATGTTCAATGCCTTGACCGAACCCCACCAAAGGCCGAATTAAACCCTAACAGGCCATTGATATTTTGAACCCAGTCTTCTTGGGTTCTAGCAATGCACCAAATACCTTTGTTATCGCCTTTTTCGCTCTCTACTAACAGCGAATCACCGGCATGCATAGTACCATAGTCGATTCCATCTATAGACAGCTCCGAGTTGCGACCCCGTGATTTAGGCGACATACATATTTTTATGCTTGAAGATGCAGGGAACACCAAGGGCCTGAAAGACAAAGATCGGGGACAGATGGGGGTTATGAGAATACAAGGAACCGAAGGATGTACAATTGAACCCCCCGCCGATAAGCTATAGGCAGTCGACCCTGTAGGTGTGGATACAATGACACCATCTGCGATTACCTGAGTGATATGCTGACCATCAACTTCTATTTCAAGAAGAGTAAGATGTGGATCCTGAGCACGGTGAATGCTAATATCGTTCATGGCATGAGTTCTGACCTTGTTTCCGGCAAAGGTCTCGCAAGTGAGACGGAAACGATTTAGTACCTTACTTTGCGAATTATAAACGTCAGAAAAGGCTTTAAATGAATCCTTGATATCGAACGGCATCAGGAAGCCCAATGTTCCCATAGAGAAGCTCAAAACCGGGGGGACTTCACCATCGGCAAACAGAGAAGTAGCATTGAGAATAGTTCCATCACCACCCAGAGTGACCAGCAGATCTGCAGTTTGATACAGCTCTTTGCCCACTCCTTCATATAGATTTATATCGATTTGTTCACCAATCTCCTCAGCTACGTCTGGCTCGACAATTATATTTGTGTCGGGAAAATCTGCCTTGATCGAGCGAATCAGATCCAGCAATGCATTTCTAACAGAGCTGTCCCACGGCTTCTTGACAAAAAAAATATTCTGGGGCGGACTTTTCCACGTTAAACTTTTCAACGACGACGTTGTAGATGGCGCTATATCTCGTTAGATCGCCAATTGCCTTTGGAGATCGAGTCGATCCAGTACTACTACTACCCACCATATATTGGAATTGTTCTCCGTGGTAATTCCGCTAAGCTCTTTATGCTTGCAGCACACAGACTGCCGGTATGGAAGTGACGTATTCTGCTCACTCCAAGTCTACGGATATTCACGTTCATTCTATATCTCTATCTTATTCCCGTTAATGTGGGGCGGGTCGGGGGTTGGTCGGTAAAGTCATCACCAAGCTCACCGGTTTTTATAAGCCGCGCGTTATCGGAGAAAGTTGCCAACCTTGAGATCTGTGTTAAGAAAAACCAAACAAACCTTCTCGCTCTTCACATCACTCCTTCAGCAATGCCTCTTTCGGCAGAAGAATTGGCTTTTTTCGAAGGACTTGCTCCCTCGGCCAACTCTTCAAAAGCTACTGTCAGCTCCAAAAACAGCGAGATCCTATCAGCATTTGGCGGTCTGAATCTATCTTCTCCTCCTGTTTCAGTATCGCCTGTTCCAAGCACTTCCTCCTCTATGTTTCCTAGTCAATCGGTGGTGGAAGAAGAAGATGAAGACTTTGGTGATTTTGAAACCGCAGACGAACCACAGTTTGTAGCTGGTGTAGCTGGTGTGCCGGTTCTCAGGGGTGATCTGATCCCAGATGTCGTTTCTGCAAACGTTTCGCCTGCTATTATTTCTCCTACTCAGTTTGGGTCTTCCAGTATACCTCCTCCTGCACCTAGTGGCACTACTTCTCCGGGGCTTCGTTCTCCGTCTTTGCCGTCCTCTCCTCCTGTCGCGACTCCTAGCATCCAAAGTCAGATCAATGATCTAGCAACTTATTCCACGGGGATAAAATTCGGTCAGCATATGGTCACCTCTAAAAATCCTTATACTGGAGAATTGCTTCAGAAGCCTAGTTCTACATCTCCTGCTCAGTGGACAAAGGTTCTAGGGGCAAAGCATGGAGAATCATCCACATCTATTCCTAGACCATCGCGTATCTTTGCTCCTCAGCAAATTCCTCTTGCTACTTCCAAATCGCCTGTTCAGGTAAATAATGACTTGATTGGAGATGTTGAAAGCGATTCTTGGGCTTTCGACGGCCCCCAAATAGAAGAGCAAGACGATTTCGATGCATTTGAGTCAGGCCCCGCTCTAAATATTCCTCAGCCTGATATTCTATTGATAAGCATTGCAACCACTGTGACTCCACTTCTTGAACTTCTGTTTAAAGACCTGGTTCCACTAGCGTATCCTCTCAAACGTCGAGTAATGACAAGACCTGAAACCATGAACTTTCTATCTGGTTTTCTGGAAATCATGGTCGTTGCTGCTAGAATAATGGCCGGTCGTGCTCGAAAATGCCTCACTGCCGCAGATAAATCTACTGCAGATCGTGCTGCTCGTCAGTTGGAAAATAGTTGGAACGCTCTCTCTACGAGACTATCAGCTCTGCTACCGCCCAAAAATAACTACATCAATCCTGTGTTGAATTCTAATATTGCATTTTCTTCTGGCACTGCTTCTGAAACTTGTATTATTTGCGGATTGACTAAGACTGAGCTGATTAAAGGTGAAAGGTCCCATCCAGTATGGGAAGGAGTTTCAGGCGGCCACAGAACGTGCATCAAATGGTGGGAAAATAGACACCGTTTTACTGTCTATTCCTAGGGTTATGGCCAAGAATATCAATATCACGGGCCACCACAAAAATCGGTTAACTTTGAATTACCAAACCGTCGTCTCGAAACAATCAACGTCTTAGTATAACAGTCAAGTCAGACTACATCCACACGTAGAAAATCATATTATTAATTACCAATGAAATGCAACGCTTATATCGGGCTATGATATTACTCGAAGAACGACATTGTGACGTTCTCTTCTCGGCCAAAGTCACCATCATCGCCGAAACCCGAGTTTACGGGCCAAAGTTGCACAGGTACTTTAGCTTTAGGATCAGTAGTACTTTTGTCTTCCGCACTATCATTATTGGGTTCAGTTACACCCTTCACATCTATCACGTCCTTCTCAGGTTGTTTTACCGCGACGCTGGAAGAGGGAGAAATTCCCTCCCGGGCCAGGTTGGTGCTCGCTGCACCCCTCTCCTTATAGTCATCGTCAAACTCGTCATCGTGAAATGTAGTCGCCGTAGAATCAGCTGCAGTTGAAGCAACCGAGGAAATGGATCTTTGTCTACCATCAGTACCAGGTAAAGTTGCCGGTAGTGGAGCTTTCTTGTCTATTTTCTCCTGTTCAAGATTATAAACTTCCCTTTCAATTGCATCCAAGTCAAATACCATTTCTGATTCGTCATTATCTGTGGAGTGTCCACTTGTACCAGTCTGCGCTTCATCAGAAGGACTTGATCCAACGGGTGTGTCCGTCGCTTCAGCCATCTCCCACCATTCCTTCTTCTTCGGTCTGATCCAGGAAAATAGCGACTTCTTCTTCTTTTTCGCGGCCTCATCTTCCATTTGTTTTTTGGCTTCGTCAAATTCTTGAATGAGTTTACGCTGTCGCTCACGATGCTGCTCAGGATCTGGATCTTCAATCTCGGTGAACTCTTCGCTGAGTACCTCCCAGCCAGCTTGAGCAAGTAGTTTGGGAAGGGCATTTCGATAGCCCATATGGCCTTCAATCAAGTCACCGCAGTCGAGATTCTCAACCATGCTCTCATTAAACCCTTCTATTTTGGCTAAACCTGCAATTCGGCCAAGTCCTCCGCTTGTAGCTCTGAACAAATAACCCAATATCCAGTCTTTCTTAGAGTAACCGTTAACGAATCGTCCACTAACAATAGACCTGCAGAGAGCGAACTGGTCCTTTTTGATAACGAGCGGACCGCCAAATATGTAAACATCTTGAATAAGACCAAAAGCACCCCTTCTAGCCAGCTCGACCAAACAGGAGTAAATCACACGTGCACCCAACGAAAAGCCTACCAAGGTTACCGGTCGAACACCAAGGTTACGTTGCATAAGGGAATCCGCCAAAATCAATCCTGCAGACCACGCTCTATCCAGAGATACGTTCCAAGGATTGTCCAATAAGTACCCAAGCTTCGCTAGGGCCATCGGCAACTGAATAGAAGCCATCAGAGCCACCAACAACGTTTGGCCAAGGACTTGCTGTACTGTTTGTGTCAAAGCCTCAGTGGCCAGAATATTTATCGTTTGCCCCATACTTTGAAGCATCTCAGGCTCCCAGAGAACTGAAAACAAATCGCCCATGATTGGGTCTACCGTACTAAAGGGCAATCTAACATCATCCTCTTTACCACTCATCCATCCGGAAACAGTAACAATAGCGTTGACCCTCTTATTATTATGCAATGGTCGGAACTCGAAGGTCTTAACATGCCCCATTCGCCTGGTCATACCATTTTGACCGATTCGAGCACCAATGGCAGCACCAGTCGAAGTGACAACTGCTGCCCCTCCTGCACCAGCCAGGAAGCCACTGGTTCCAGTAATACCGATAGTAGTGAAACCAGCAGCGAGACCTGCACCAATAACGGGAGCCAGCAGACCAGCAGAAAGTCCGATAACAAGTCCACCACCAAGAGTTGCCAGTCCCACGTACATGTATTTCTTCCTCAGTGCTCTCTTTCTTCGCTTCTCCATGATATCACTCTCATCCCATTGCTGGTCGCTAGATTCTTCTATTTCTAGTGCATCAGTGACCTTCTTCTCAAACTGAGCTATTTCCAATGTGGTGATATGCAGAGCCTGTCCAACACGCTCCAGCATTGTTCTAGAGCGAGAATCATAAACACTATCCGATATCAAAACTAAGAACAGGTCGCACAACAGTGTCCAACGGATGTCTATTTCTAATATATCTTGATTTTCAATTGTCTCTGGACTGTGAACGTCAGGAACTCCTTCAATTGGAGCGCTTTCCGATGCCAAAGTTCGTTCATCATCACAGTCCTCGCTTTCCTTTTTGTCGAGAGATTCTTCAGAATGCTTCTCTTGAAACGGATTTTTAACTGTTGCCACTTTAATCAAGGATGGTGATAAATCACTTGGTAATACTCCGTGAGCTGGTAGTTGCTCAATCATTATCTGCTCTTCGGAGCTCAGATCCATATGGCTATACAATCGCATCATCATTTTCTGAGTCCACATAGCCATGCTACCCTGCGCATTGCTCAAGCGTTTGCTTGTACTGCGTGATACTCGGATATGAGCTAATTCTGTAGCTTGGTCCATCATGATCAGTCGACAGAGACCGACATATGCAATTCGCTGAGCATCGGTCAGCATGTCTTTTGTGGCTTGAAGCTGGCTCAAAGGGTTTCGTGACAGTTCGTCCTCATCAAATAGATAACCAGTCTCCTCATCCATCGATGTAACAGACTTGGCATCTTCATCTCGGGTGACTCTGGTGTAGCCTTTTACAGCTTGAATGTGGGCAATATCTTCTTTTGTTTCTGTCTCCGACTCTTGCTTGTGGACGACCACGTTATTCTTATCGTCGTAAATATCATATGCACCGACAGTTTTCATTTCCTGCCAACCCTCTTCATCATCATCATTGTCATGGTCACTTTCTTCTCCAGCTTTTCCAAGGGTGGGGAAGGAGCCTAGAGGATTGTGCTGCTGAAGTTCTAGATGGCTAAATTCCGAAGGGTGAGGAACAACAGGAATGACGGGAGATTTCGGCGCTTCTGTGACAATATGCTTCTCATCGGGGGATTGCGCAGAGCTAGTAGTAGTATCTGAGATACTTAACTTGGAGAGTGCGCTCGTTTGTCTTGGATTCAGGGGTGGAGAAACAACCGATCCCGCCGATTTTATGCTATTTTTGCTGGATCCCACGCTTGCGCTAGCAATAGATGGAGGGGCTCCGTATGTAGGAGAGACTATGCTTGGCGGTTTGGTAAGAGAAATCGGGCTGGAGAGATCAAGATTTAAATTAGAGTCCGCAGCTCCATTGCGGCCGTATCGAAGCATCTGTGGAAGACCTACATCTTCTGAGTGGCGCATAATGCCGTCATATTCGGTTTTAAGCCGAAATTCTAGGAAATCTTCTTCGTTGTCATCTTCTTGAAGAATATGCTCAGTTAGACTCTTGTTCTCAAAGCGGGGGTCAGCGGGAACGGGATCGACGGCAGGTTGTTCCTCCAGGCTTTCAGCACTCAAAGAACTGTGTTCATAGATTCTATTAGAAATGTTGATATCTAAAGAGCTGCGGCCTAGTCGGCGCTTGCCGCTGCCACTTCTGCTAGTGGGAGGCGGAGCGGGAATGCGAGTATCCATCGATGCTAAGAAAGAGCAACACGGGTGCTTAGACGCAAGTCAGGTGCAAAGTAGATATACTCTAATAAATAGCAGGTCCAATCAGACGCAAATGGCAGGTATATATGAATGGAAATCGATACCTTTGGTCCAATCTACCAGTTTATAACCCGCACACAGCACCGCCGAGAAGGCTGATCCAGCCAGATCCACACGTATACAACAGGGCAGAATGAGCTGATAGTAAACCACACTTTTGAATACAGCCAATACTCAAATTTCACAAGGCTGTATTGATCCGCACGACTATCTGGCCACAGCTGTGTTCCAACGTGAAGGTTTAGCACTTAGGCAATGTGATGAAGCGTCGTCAAGTTGGGAGTCCCAGCTAACATGCAGGGCAAAGGTATCCGAGCTCGCAATTTAGACGGAGCAGACATCAGTTGTGATACGGTTTACATTTGGTTCGTTTGAGGGGAGCAGGAAAATGCTGTAAAGTAGATCTCTCTAGATCTCGGCTAGCTACTTATAGCGAAATTTTCTGGATGGCGGGGAGGTTCCACCAAAATTGGGTTGATTGGGTTAATTTGGAGAGAGAAACTCTGTACAATGAATAGTATGGAATGGATATATTCAATGGAGAAATTAAGAAAACCAGCTTCAAAAAAATGTCTTGCCTAATCTGACCCTTTCTGGCCAACTCTGAGTCTTCTATGTGAATTACGATATATGCTACTTCCAGTCATTGAAGAGTCATTGGTGCCGTACCGTTTTTACAATAGTATATAAGTAGTGGGTTGGAAATCAAATGCCTGATAAACCGATATCTGGATAAAAACAGAGCCAGCATCGAAATTCTTCACATCATGGCGCCGAAAGCACAAAAATACGCGCTATTTGGCGACTATAGTCTATCACCGATATTAGAGGCAGATGCTCCTGAGGTCATCCGGAATTGTAATGATATTAACGTCACTAAGAATTGTAGAATTCCCATGGGACCCACCTACGACAAAGAAGATGCTCTGTTTTTCATCAACAAGATCGCTAGGGTTGAGGTGGAAAACGCTAAAGGAGAAGAAATATACATCAGTTTAGCTATTCGCGATGGATCCAAGCTTATCGGAAACATTGGCTTCACGCTGGACTCGTCGCTCCCACCCCCAGACTCAGACATGTCCATTCCGGATACTGATTTGGAGCCACCATTTGCGGTTCTTGGCTACTTACTGAACCCAGAATACCATCGTCGTGGAATCATGTCCAAAGCTCTACAAGTATTTATAGAGGAAGTGGGAAAAAAGGAGCTCGGACTGACGAGATTTCTGGGCCACGCATTTGTAGGCAACGACGGTAGCAGGAAAGTCATGGAGAATGCTGGGTTCATCTATAAACGAGAGATAAAAGATGGTGCAATTAAGCAATATCCAAGAGAAAAGAAAGACGTCTGGGAGTTTATACGGGTGGATGATGAATGAACTCCAGCTTTTCGCTTGTCGAACTCTTTAGCGTAGATATGCCTAAAAAGGCTAATCGGGCCGGTTTGGGCTCGGATGATGAAATTTACATGTCTCCGAATTTACATTAGAAAACTCCAGAACATCTCCGCGCCTTCACCGCTTTCCAGTTCAAGGGCTGTGCGTATTTAAATTATAGGGGGGGACATCTTGCCCGTAGGTATATTTTGCCGGATTGCTTTTCCTATTCGGTGCGTACTCCCCAGAGTGACTCAGATCAACAGAGCCGCAGGTGGGCTGTTCTATCTCTCCTGTTCGACAAACTTCCTGCTTTTTCGACCGAATTCCAGAGACTTGGGCTTATCTGCGAGTGGAATGACTCAGAGCCCTTATTTCGACTATAAGAGACAGTAATATTCTCTGGTTTAATCTAACAGCATAACACAAGATGTCGCATACCCTTCCTTTAGAAATTCCTCTTTTCTCTACCTACAAGTTGTCTCCAATTACAGTTGGCGATGTTCCTGAGATTCTGAAAAATTTGAGCGATAGACGGGTGACAGATTCCCTCGGTCAGGTTCCCGTAGGGCCTACTTATGAGAAAAAGGATGCCATTGCATATGCCAATAAGATGGGCGACCTAAAAGTGCCAAGCACCAATGGAGTGATGGTGCATGTTCAATATGCCATTCGAGATGGAGAAAAATTGATTGGCTCAATTGGAGTCCTTCCATCTGAGCTACGGTATGCTACGCGTCCTAGTAGTGATTTCGTTGAGCCGTTCCCAGATCTGGATGTGCCATACGGGTTCGTGGGTTATTGGCTGGATCCCGACTATCAAAGAAAGGGAATCACCAGTAAGGCACTGCAAACAATCATACAAGAATTGGGCGATAAACAGCTTGGACTTACAGCTCTTGTTGCCCACACCTACGTTGAAAACACCGCCTCGCGCCGGACTCTCGAGAAGGTAGGCTTCAATATGTCTCGTGAAGTTCCTAAAGGGATCAGCAAAATGTACCCACGGGAGCTAAAGGATGTATGGGAATTTGTCTGGCGCAAGCCTTTGGCTATAGATAGAGTTTGACCCACCATCACTACCTCCATGACTTTGAGACTTGAAAAGTATGTTTATCCTCGACTTTGAACCTTAGAATACTGCTGGTTGTCTTCGACCAGTACCTCTACATAATCATAATATTAACTTCGCTGCAGCATACCACGTGTTAGCTTTTCAGCTACTGCGTCTACAATAGCGCGCTAGATGCCAGATATTCTTACTTTCATAATTTTCCTTATTTCAGCTACATCTCACCGACTAGACAACCGCACACTCGGTCCAGAAACCGAAACGGGGGACAATGCATATATCTATGTTAAACCAAGCGATAGAAATTCCAAACGGAAACCTGGCAGATCTACTACTGCCAACCAGATTGACAGCCTCAGACCAGGTTGTGGCCATCTAGACAAATAATGTTATTTTCACCAGCCCGCATGTTCTGGGTTTTGCGCCGCACGCGGATAAGCCCTGTTGATAAGCAGTTTGGAGGTGCTAACCAATCAGCTGCAGTGCATTTTTCAGGTGGGTAACCGACGTCTATCAAAACTGCCTATCTGGACAGGATCTAGCTATAAACGGCAGCAGAGATGATATATCGGTTGCTAATGAGAGAGTAGGTCTATTTCAGGGAAGAAAACCAGGATTGTATTCAAAAAAATATTGTAAAAAACGCTAGATGTTGGAAGGCAACGGAGTATTTTTGACGGGCTGATTTTTCATCTTCGTCGATTCTTACCTGTGCCACTGTTCGTACCTGAACAGGATTCCATACTCTCCAGCTCCACAAATGGTATGGCCGGCGATATTTGTAGGGCTGGGCCTGGGAGCGATATTCACTACGGTAGGTGTTTAATACGAGTACTGTTAGATTACTCTAATGTGATGTGCCTAGAACAACCAATAGAATCTGACATTTACTAAGGCCCGTGCTGGATCCCGGGCTTACAGACGATTTAAAATGCTGCCGCCCGAGCTTTTTGAGCATAGTAAGACTAAGAAGGAGGCATTTAGTCCTGACGAGTCTGAATTCTATCACGGTGGATTTGAAGCAGATATGACACTACAAGAAGCAAAGCTGATACTCGGAGTAGATGCTTTTCAAAAGTTGAACAAGGAAGAACTTCATAAATTGCATAGGACAGCCATGTTACTGAATCATCCAGACAAAGGCGGATCGGCTTATTTGGCAATGAAGATCAATCAGGCGAGGGAAAAAATCGAGAAGCAAAAGGGATTTTAGAGACCATAGAAGAAGCACCCGCCGAGCATCTTTAGCGAACGACTTGTTCGTGTTGTGCAATTGTAAATAATAATATATCCATTATAATGCTAGCATAAGTTGTAGTTTGAAAGTTGTTAACGTGACAAGGCGGTGCTGGAAAAGTCGCTAAACTTCAAGTTCTAATGTTGATGTCGGCCATCTTACATCTCCCCCTCCATCCCACCATGCCATTGTTGAAGAACCGACCTTTGTTGCAGCGAAAGAAAGACTTATTTTACGTGATCTACTTGTAGGTACAGCTGGTAGTACAAACTCAACCGAACCCAACTGACTAGGGTGAATTCAGCTTAGCCCACATCTTTATTTCCCTGGTGATAGATTCCACAGTTATAGTGCCGCAGAGATACCAGTTCGAGTTCCAGCGAAGCACTGCGAGATACCACCAGGAAACAAATAATGACATCTTATTGAAACAGCCTCCGGTATGGCTGAAGTCGTTTGTTTTAATTGAATTGGTTCTCCAAGTTCCATTTTTCGCTGTAGCGGCGGTCGGACTGGCCATCGGTATGTACAGTCAACATGAATATCTAGCTATCTTGCCCGGTTCTAACTAGATTAACATTTAGATTCGGTAAAAGTATATACCGCCTGTCTAATTTACGGTATTGAAGCTGCTATTACCACCTATGCCTGTTTGGCAGAGATTCTATTTCACTCTGGAATCAGCGACCATGTTCGATTGAATTTGTTTCTCATATACCTGCCGACTTTCATTATTCCTTGCCTGATTGCACTGGACTTTTACCATAGGCTCCAGGCATTTATCCCTAAAAAGCAGAAGCTTACATAGAATTTAGTTTGAGTGGAAAAACCATATACCTCTTTATGGAAAAGTGTGAAATTGCACTATTCCACTATGTTTCGGCTCAATTATCACCAGCACCCACCCCACATTTTAGCATCTTCCTCTCCCCCCACCATATCCACAATGCCGATTGCAATTCCGAGCAGGAATAAAAGGCACACCACACGGGCTACGCTTCTTAGTGTCATAAATAATCCGGCTAGTGATTTGGCAGAGTCACTGTTTCTATCGGTAGATCTATACAAAAGCCTCGGCTTGTCTGCTCATAGTTTCGGGGCCATTCGATCTGGCCCAGGTCATCTGCCCCACTTTGGCTGGACTGTCTTCAAAACATTTGTGGATAGCTCTTTGCCTCCTGATTCGTGTATTGTTAAATCTAACCGCCTTTTCTTTTCCGGTTCTCATCATGTCGAGGTGGTTAGGACTAGTCCCGTTCAGCTGGATCGAGTTATTGTCAGTTTCCCGGCTGATCTCTACGAAAAAAGCACATCAGAGGGCCAAAAACAAGCACTAAAAGATGCTCTTTATGCTGACAATGGCTTGATCAGGCAGGGTGAGTTTTTCAGTGATCTCGGTTGCAGAGTTCGTCTGTGTGAACCGGTGGACCAGGGCCTGATATCAGAAAATTCTACAAAAATATCGGTTGTCAAGGACCAGCCCACCGTTGGACAACCGGAATCATTATATTCAGCTAATGGCCGTTATAAATTGTCGTCTAGCGATGAGGCTGAAGATCTGGACGACCTTGATCTAGAAATTGCAAACTACTTGGAGTCCATTCCTACTTCTCAAGCAACATCTGCCGATAATGAAGCTGCTTTCATCGATGAAATAAGCAGAATATCTAATAACCCGTCTCGACCATATACGATCAAGGCTCTTCCTTTGGTATCGCCCCTTAATCCCGGATCGATCACCCCAGCTCCTCAGGACTACGAAGATATGGAGAGTATCGGATTTCTTAAAATCGAAAGACTGGCTAGAATGGGCCTCTTCTCAGGTGATATTGTAAGCATAGAAACTGCAACGGCAAAGCGTCCTATTCAAGTCTTTTCTTATCCCGAGCCCAATACTATCTCATCGGATGTCATTTACCTCTCTCCTCTGCTCCTTCATAATATTGCAGAGCCTGATGAGAAAATCATTTTATCTAAGATAGACTTGCCTTCTGGTGGCCGTTTATCCAAGGTTGTTCCGATCTGCGGCGAAATTACGATAGGGAGAATTGCCTCTCCCGTAACATCTGAACGGGCATACCAATCTGCATTTCTCTCGGGTCTGCGAAGCTACTTCGAGTCTTCGTATAGAGTAGTCCGTCTCAATGACGTTATTGCTATTCCAATAGATACTATGCTGGCTCAAACCCTGTCAGCTGATCCAGCCAAGCCACAAGGTATTCTCCCTTCGGGCAAACCAGACAGTGTTGCTTGGTTCAAAGTTACATCCCTGGTCACGAAGGAAGGTGAAGATGTAGATTCTGCTTGTCTGGTAGATCCCAGGGCGACCAGAATGGTCCAGAGCGGTCTGGTTTCTTCACCGATCTTGTCAACGGATCTTCCATGGAGAAATTACCTGAATCTGCCCAAAAGCTTTACCTATGATGACTCTACTGATTTTGACTACTATCATAAGGTAGAACACCTTTTTGAGGCTAGTATCCAATCCAAGGGCAGAAATTTACAAACTACGATTCTTCTCGACTCCAGCAAGCGCGGAACTGGTAAGACTACTTGTGTTCGAGCAGTTGCCGCCAAGCTCGGAATTCATCTATTCGAAATTGACTGCTATCAGCTGGTTGGCGAAGGAGATAACAAGACTATCGGTTTATTCAAAGCCCGGCTTGAACGTGCTGCTACGCTTTCTCCTTGTGTTGTGCTGTTGCAGCACATCGAGGCCATCGCTCGGAAGTCCGATGAAGACGGATCCGATGGGGGCCTTGTGGCCAATGTTGCCGAAGTTCTAGATGAACATATTAACGGAAAAAGTTTTATTTTGTCTGCCACTGCTACAGAAAGTGACAAAATCTCAGAAGCTATCCGGTCAAAGTTCATGTTTGAAGTCAACGTAGGTGTGCCTAGTGAGTCGGAACGAGGCAAAATCTTCCAGTTCTATGCATCTAGGGGCATTTTGCCGAGTAAAGCACTTCTTAGTCAGTACGATATGCGCTCAGCTATCTTCTCAGGCTATAAGTTCCGTGATGATGTTTTGATAGATAACCTGGCTCTCCAATCTGCAGGATTAACGCCTCCTGACTTAATATCCATCATCGAGAGTGCCAAAAGTAAGGCTGAGCGAAGATTAAAAAAGCTGTATTCTGAAGGTCAAAATGAGATTGATTTTCTCATTGGTGGAAGAGGTGTCATTTCTATAACTCCGGAAGATTTTGACGAAGCTATTACCGAGGCCCGGGCGAAGTATTCGGACTCTATCGGTGCCCCCCGAATTCCTAATGTCAAGTGGAATGATGTCGGCGGGTTGGATGGAGTTAAGAAGGAGATTCTGGACAGTATTGAAATGCCGCTGAAGTATCCACACTTGTTTAGTGATGGTGTCAAGAAACGGTCAGGTATTCTGTTCTATGGCCCTCCCGGCACTGGTAAAACTCTGCTAGCCAAGGCTATTGCTAGCAACTTTTCTCTCAATTTTTTCTCGGTCAAGGGCCCTGAGCTGCTGAACATGTATATTGGAGAATCTGAAGCTAATGTACGAAAGGTGTTCCAGAAAGCAAGGGATGCTCGACCGTGCGTTATTTTCTTTGATGAACTGGACTCGGTTGCACCCAAAAGAGGTAACCAAGGTGATTCAGGGGGTGTGATGGATAGAATTGTTTCGCAGCTGCTGGCTGAACTGGACGGCATGAGTGGATCTGGAGGCGAGGGGGTGTTTGTAGTTGGAGCTACAAATCGACCTGATCTGCTCGACGAAGCGCTACTACGACCAGGTAGATTTGATAAAATGCTATATCTTGGTATCTCAGATACTCACGAGAAGCAGAGGACTATCTTAGAGGCATTAACCCGAAAATTCAACCTAAATGAATCTGTCGACCTCCAACGGGTGGCCGAAAACTGTTCATTTACATATACAGGAGCGGATTTCTATGCTCTATGCAGCGACGCTTTGCTTAATGCAATGACGCGGACAGCGGGGCAGGTGGATCGAAAGATTGAGATATTGAACAAACAACGAGCTCAGCAGGGGAAGTCGGAGGTCTCGACTCGATGGTGGTTTCAAAACGAAGCTACAGAAGATGACTGTAAGGTACTGGTGAGCGAGGAAGATTTTTCCAAGAGTCAGCAGGCTCTGGTTCCATCAGTGAGCGCCGATGAGCTGCAGCATTATCTACAAATCCGAGCCAACTTTGAAGGCATTCGAGAAGAAGCCTCGGAGCAGTCTGCCCGCAATATGGATGGCAAAGGAAAGGGAAAGGGCAAGGCCCGAGCTATATAGTTGTTTGCAGTGAAATATAGTTGTACGTACGTCAAACTCATACTGTGAAAATGATTGATTGATTGATTGATTGGTTGATATTACCTTTTTAATTTCTATGTATGAATTAAATCTATTAATATATGGGGTCTTTCTGTCATTTAGTGAAATTTCGGTGCTGGAGCAACCCTACTTAACCGTTTGATTCAAGGTCAGGTAGAATATTTTGCACTTCCGGTCTCATATCGTGGTGGATGGAATACGAGACTGCACATCGCCAACAAGATCGCCGCTATCCCTGCACGGTGACTGTCGGTCACAGCTTTGGGGCCGTTCAACATTGTCGTCCCAAAAGCATTATCGAGTTGACCCTGCCGTCGTAAAAGTGCTGTCGACATTCATAAACGGTGGTGGTCCGCCCGGATCGGAACACATGCGGACCCCCATCGGACTTGTTGCTCAGCCATCGAAGCTTAAATCCGAGATTTGGTTGTTTGCAACGCAGCTGACATAACAGAAATTCCCGAACATCTCGGCAACGAAACTTACAGTCTCACCATCAACCGACACGGGGGCTATTAACGACCTTTTCTGAGCTCGTTTATTTCCTTCCTGGACACCTTTTTTTTTTCTACTGCCTGAGCTCTCTGTTCCCCAACTCCCCTGCTAACCTACGCCATCAGCTCGACAACCCAACAGTGCTTGTGTCGTGACAGTTATCTGAGCCAGCTGGCTATATAATTAATAACCTGAAACGACGCTCATCAGCTTGGGCGTCATGAGACCAGCTTCGTTTAAAGACTTTTTGGGTCCGTACGAGATGGAAGAGTCGGATTTGGCTCTGTCCGTTGGTGCGGACAAAGACTTCTCACCTTCCGAAACGTCGCCACCTGACGGACAGCAACGCCAGAAACGTCGCAGAGTTCCTGTTAACTGCCAGTACTGTCGAAACCGGAAGCTGAAGTGTGATAGGAATCAGCCTTGTTCCAACTGCATTAAGAAGAACGAGGGAAACTGCCAATATGCTCGCGGGGAAGAGAAGCAACCGTCAAAAAAATCCGGATCGTCCTCCAGGGCTATTTTCAAGAGCCCTTCGGCCCAATCTATCAGGTCTTCGTCTAATGATATCATGTCTTCGCCAGTTGTATCCAATGGGCTCATTCTGCCTAATATTGGCAGACCTATTTATCAGGCTGGTGAGAAACCCAGCCAAAAGCAGCCTAACAACTCAATTGGAGCTATGCTTTCTGCTGAGGAATTTGCTGTGAATAGAAAAGCAGCACAACACGCTGCTTCTGAGGGTGGAGCTGGAAATATTCAACAGAGGCTGGATATGATGGAACAGTTGATAATGACCATGCTGAGTAACAAAGATGGAAAGGAAAGCAATTCACAATCCCCGGAAGAAGACGAAGATATTTCAGATGCAGATGGAAACCAGCCTGAGCCTGATAATGTGGAGAAGTTAGGTGAATCGCTAGGTATGCTGAAGCTCGATAAAAAGGGTAATTCCATCTACCACGGCGACACCCACTGGGTCTATTTATTTCACGAGATGAACGAAGTCCAAGATTTTTTTAAGAGTATCAGGGCCATGAATGAAGATGTTGGTGTGTGCAATATGGTCGAAGGAATCAAGCCTGGATCTCCCGCTATGGTTACAACTGGTTTTCAATATACGGGCAGGGACGTCTTGGCTTCCATTCCAGATAAAGAAACCTGCGAACTTTTAGTCGAAAGATATTTCGAGGTCTTTGCTCCTGTAATGGACGTTGTCAACCGACCATGGTTCGACCAGTCTTTCCACGATTTCTGGATGGCTCCATCAGAAACCGAAATCCTATGGGTTGCTCTACTTCTTTGTATGTTAATTCTGGCTTTAAAGAGCTATTCTCCTGGAAAAGCACCAGAAGTTGTGGATGGACTTTTCCAGGAAAAGTTGGATATCTGGACCCAAGGTATAGAGCTCTGCTGTAAGATCGGTAAAATCACCTTCAAGCCTGGTCTTATCAATGTGCGAGTATTGATCCTGTGGATGTTTGCCCAGGCTCCATATTGTGATTGGCTAGATAATGGATGGTGCAATATGTCCCAAATCATCAGAGTCGCTCAGAGTATGGGACTTCACCGGGATCCAAAATACTTTATTCTCTCTCCGTTTGATGCCGAGGAAAGGCGAAGAATTTGGGCAGTGATCATGTTCTTGGACGCTTACTGTGCTATAAGCGAAGGTCTTCCAATGGGTATCAACCCTATTGAGGAAGATGTTAACGAACCGGCCAACATTGATTCTGGGGATATGCTGGCTGCATTCGGCCGTTTCCCAGTTTCCAAAGATCTTTACACTGTCCCGACCTCGTCTTCGTATATGATTTTGCAGAACCGTCTTGTCCGTTTCCGTGCCCGTTCGTTTACCGCCAATTTGGGAATCAGGCAGAGTCATATATCATACAAGGAGTTGTGGCAGCTGGATGCTGAAATACGCAAGTTCTACAACAAATTACCCAAATTCATAAGACTAAGGGCCACCGATGGATTTCAAAAAGCACAGCAATATGGCACATCGATCGATCCTTTAGAGCTCCTGTATCAGCGCTTTATGATGGAGATTGATTACCTTAAAACTTTGGTTGTCTTACATCGCGTATACACACAGCGAGCAACTACAAATCCGCAATACAATGCTAGTAAAAAGGTTACGGTGGAGTGTTCCATGCGTATACTTGAGTTGCATCAATGGCTATTTGAGAGTTCCGATGGACAACAACTACTCGAGAGATTCAACTACCCCATCTCGGCCTTCGTCTTGCCCTATTTCATACATTCTAGTGTGGTGGCAGTCATGCGTCTGCTCAATGACAAAAGTCTGGATGTAGGAGAGAAGGAGACTCTAATGAAGACTATGGATTCTTGTGAGTTTATTCTGAATGAGGTTACCAAAAAATCCCAGTATAATAGCATTCTTTGCAGGTTTGCTAAGGCCATGTTTGGTCATGTTCAACGAGTGAGTACTATGACGGCGCAGGATCGAGTAGACCTGCGTACGGTACGCAACAGTGAGTTGGACGGGTTGGATGGTTGGAAGCGAATGCCCACAACGGAAAGCAAGACTTTTGAGTTCGGATCATACGCAAATGGTTTCAAACGGCCCGAGAAGGCTTTCATACTTGGGCTGGATACTGACGACGTGAATCTTCAAATGGACACGCTTTGTTCGCCTGAAAAGCATGGATCCTCCACATCAGGTTCAGCATCAATCGGTGCCAATACGATCGATGACAATTCGCCCGATTCATTACACACAGTGGGTAGCTCTCATAAAAGCGGGCCCGAGATTTCACCTGATGTGCAACTCCGGGAAATAGATGAACAAAATTACCCAGTGCCTCTGGACAATGATTTGGGGTTTTTCCAGATGAAGTCACCGGCTGGACCTAGTAATCCCGTTGTTGACAGCTTTTTCGGAGAGGATATTCTTCGAATGCAGGAAGTAGTCGGCAACGAAGTGTGGGACAGCTTCATGAAGAATATTGATTCAGGGGATCAAATGTGATTTGCACGGCAGACACATAAATACATATATATCCAACAGTAACAAGTACATAATCATAGTAACATAGGTAATCTAACAGTCCACTCAGCTTTCAGTTTCCGATATGGCACCCCAAATTGCACATGTAGCCCAAGGCAGTGAAGAAGCTTGATTCCAATCGCGCGACTTGATAGTGATTTCAAAAGCACTCCATCTAAGCCAAATATCAATCGGCTGAGATTTGGTTCCTCCGCCTTTTTCCAGAGGTTCTCCAAAGAATTCCACCAGCGATTTGCCAGTGGATTCGGCTGTCAGAGGATCGGGGATCATATTGTGATTGACTTTCGAGTAGGTTTTATCATCCTGATAAATTTCCAATGAATCTACCCTGCCGTTCTTAGTTGAAATAGCAACTCCTTTATTGTAGAAGCAATAATATGTGGTTCCGTCCTTGTAGGATTTAGTTTGTGCAGCAGAAATGGACAGATCCAGCTGTTGCAAAATAACCGACGTCTGTTCCGCTGCAATATCGAGATTTAAAAGGCATGTAATAGGTACCATACAGAGACGAACAAGGAATAAGGGGGTTCTTATGTCGAAAAGTTGCTGGTTTAACCAGTCGTTCAGTGAAATGGAATATGCCCACATAGAGGTCGACCCGATCCGGCAGTATTAGGTAAGGACGGAGTTGGGCCGAATTAGCAGGGAAGAATCCAGCGCGTTTTGTTCGATAACTGCGATATTTCGCTGGATATCAAGTATATAAGAGTGCCCAGTATGTAGGGGCCAAGTCAGAAACTGTTTAATTGTGGTGGTGCTGAGCTGTTATGAAGTGAAATTTGGCTGTGCAGGTCCAAGCGACGATTTTTCAGCCAGAAACATAGTGTCGATAGTTTTCAGTTTCTACCAACATGAGCAAATTGAGCACGCTGGAAAACCCGCTTGAACAACTACTGGAAGCCAGAGCAGTGGCCGTAGTGTCAGGGGCTCCGACGGAGTACCAGAGTTACCGGAAAAGCTTGTCTAATCAAATTGCCAAGCTGCGTAAAGACCTGAAGATTCAGCACAAGACGGTTAAGGGGACGAAGATTCTGAAAGGAACTGGGGAAATCGGATATGAGCAGCTTTCGAGTGATGTGCGATATGCCTACTTGGTTATTCTGCTTATGGAAAAGGCCTGGGCTCAAGCAATGGAGACCAAATCGACCTTGGAGGTGAGCGGATCGGCCAGCAAGCGCCGTCATGTTATCAGCCGACTAGCGCGAGCGCTGAGTTTCTATGACAAGGCTGATCTGGGTAGTATTACTAAGAGAGACACTGATGGACCGTTTTCGGCCTATTGGAAGCTACAGGTTGTGGCTTTGAAACAGCTGATCGGAGCTTCGCTGGCATTTGAGCAGCATCGATGGAATCAAACCGTCACTCTATACAGTCAAGCCCGAGTTTGTTTAGCTGCACTTTCAGGTAAAGCCACTAGTGACAGTGCTAAGCAATTGATTGGAGAAGTTTTGAGCAGCAGTGTTGATCCTTCTTTAGGGTTTGCTGTTTATCAAACGAAGCAGCGTCGAGACAAGGATATTCCTACTTTGGCTAAAATTGTTGCGGTTGAAGGGGACAAAGAGCTAGTTGCGCTGGTGAAGAGTGTTGATCAGGCGGCTGTTGAACTGACTGATTCCAGCCCAAGTGCTGAGCTAGGGGAAATTGTGTGGAGCGAACACTCTACGCGAGTCGAAGATCCAGACGTAGCAGCCCGCATTTTACGAGCTCGAGCTGCAGATAAAGATTTGACAGAGAATGTTTCGGTTGATGATTTTGATATTGTTCTGCAGGCCTGGCAGGAGGCATTAGATAAGCTACACGAGGTGATTGAGAAGGCCGAGAGTAGTGGAGATTCAGACCAGTCTCTGTACATCATTTCTACATATATAAGTTACAGCCTGATTACCACGCGAATTCACAGAGACTTGGTTCTCATTGGACAGCTGGAGGAGAAACAGGCTGGCAAGGTAAAGCTTATCCCTAAATTTCAGATCACCAGAGATATTCTGCGAGTTTATGATGGCATTTTGCAGTCATGTGGTCAGTTGTTGGAGCTGCCGGGTGTTTTCAATGACGAAAGGCTTCTAAATTCTCTTACTACCTGCAAAAAATACTTCTATGCTCAAAAGGGTTTGGCTGTGGGATATTCGTACCGACTTTGGGGAGATCGAAACAAGAGTTTGGCGATCTTCCGTACTGTAAGCGAAAAGCTCACTGGGGCAGACAAGATTACAGCGGATCTGCACAGTAGTTTGCTTACTCAAAAAAACGTTGATGAGCTTGTGGAGAAGATCGACTTTGAGTTGAAAAAGGCACATGCTCTGGCTTCGCTTGAAGCTACATATACTGAGCAGCATCAGAACCCTCTCAACGAACCGATTTCAAACAGAATCAATGTTTATCCTACAGGAACGTCGGAAGAGATTCTGTCAAACGTTGTCCAGCTGAAAGGCAAATTGCTTCCTGTGCCTGTTAAACCGGTATTTTTCGATATTGCTTTCAATTATATCAACTACAAAGAAGGAGAGGCCCCCGCCAAGCAGTCTAGAAATGTGGAGAAGGCGGCTGCTCAGGACGAACCTGCTAAGAAAAAAGGCTTTTTGGGTGGAATTTGGAGTAGATAGGTGTAAAAATATATAATAGATGTCATAAGTACGCTGTAGATATTGCAAGTGATGATGTATATTAGTAGATTTTGGCCGACTTTGAATTATCCCATGTTGATCCCACGACCACATCGACATAGTATAACCAGGACTATCCAACGGTATTATTCCGGCCGCCAAATCAGTTTTAGAGACATAGCGAAAAGCAAGCTCAATACTTTCAGGAGACAGAGAATGAGTGGTCCGCTGGTTTGGATCGATTGCGAGATGACGGGCTTGGACCCAACTAAAGATTGTATTATAGAGATATGCTGTTTGATCACCGACGGACAGTTAAACTTGCTAGATGAGGTTAGTAGTGGTAAGACATGCATAAGATAGTTTATTTTTCCGTATGAGTATGATGGTATTCTTTGCCGGGTCGGTGCTAACAATGGAAAAGGCTGGATTTGAAGCGGTTATCAACCAGCCGGCACAAGTTATGGACAGCATGAACGAATGGTGTATTAGTACCCATGGAAAGGTGGGTGTAAAAGAGCATTTAGTGATAGTTAGTATGGCTAACTGATTACAGAGCGGGCTGACTCAAAGAGTTCTTGATTCCAAGAATAAGTTAGCCGACGTTGCATCTGATCTCACGGCTTACGTCAAGAAGTACGTACCTGAGCCAAGGACGGGGCTGCTGGCGGGAAATTCTGTGCACCAGGACCGAGCGTTTCTGGCCAATGAGTTCCCCAGTCTCGTAGAATACCTCCATTATCGAATTTTGGATGTTTCCACCGTCAAGGAGATTGGCTACCGGCATAATCCGAATCTCATGAAGATGCTGCCTAAAAAGAAGTTCTCACATACTGCTCGGGCTGATATTCTCGAGAGTATTCAAGAATTGAAGTGGTACTATGATCACTATCTTGTGAAACCTGATAACTCCAACGTTCTAGAGGGCCAGTAGTATACATACCCTGAATGTCCAAAAACATTTGCAAATGGTATTTCTAAAGATAGCGATGATAATTGTATATGTCAAATTTATAAATATAGCAGTGTGAAACTTAGAATGAATAGAGGCGGTGGTCCTAAACAGTCTTGGTTTTCATGCCGAACATGTCGGTAATCTTCCTACTGGTCTTGTCCGGAATAACTGCCTTCCTCTGAAGTGATTTTCTCTTAAGCTGTGGTTTCTGTTTTGAAGGAGCGGACGGTACGTCTCGTTCCGATAGTGCTCGCTGGGCTTCTACAGTTCGCTCTCTATATGCACTGAGTTTCTTCACATAATCGTCAAAATCATCAAAGTTTCGCGACTTGATAAATAAGTGCGTCAGTTCTGCACTGAGATAACTACTGATCAACGTCATGGCCAATTTGTCAAGAGCGGCCTGGCGCATATCGGCTGGAGCTTCTTGATTGATATCGACCGGAGCAATAAGCTCTTCCACATGCTTTTTAATCAGAAATTTGGGGATTTTGGGAATAGTCCTTTCCCGTACTCCATTTAAATAGGCAACTAATTTTTCAGGAAGCAGTTTGTAAGCCCTGGAGCCGGTTGAAACCACTTTTGAATCGCAAACCAGATCAAGCTTGTCGGCAAACAAACTGCAAGGAATAGTTTCAATTCCATTCTGAGTGTCGTTAGAATTTAATTCTGCTTCGAGGTAGTCTTCGATATTCTCGATAGTAATGTAGCGATCCGATGCGTGCTTGCGAAGAACTTGAAGAACAAAATACAATGGATTCACCACAGAAGCCACCAAAATAGACGCGTCTGATTTCACATATCCATGACTGAAAAGTATTCCCCTGGCTTCATTTACGGCTTTTGGCATTCCACGAGCATCCGAGTGCGGTAAATTCCCATCAATAGCGGTAATCTCGAGAATCTCCGACGCAGATTTGATAAATTTACACTTCTGTCTGGTTCGAGGATGCAACAAATCAACTATAACTATGTTCTCTACCTGCAGATGCTTCGGAAGTACTATAACTACGTTGGACATGGCCGTGTCTGTTTTTAAACACGGTTTGGCGACGGGATCATTGATTTCCTCCCCGCGCCAATTAACACTTGAACAAAAGGTTACCCACGAAATTTCTTGATCACTCAAAACAAAAATTTCAAAGTGGAAAACCATTCTTTTCTCCTCCATCTCTGATGTCTATCGCGCTTACTCGCCTACTTAAGAGCTCTGCTCACCAAAGCGAGTGGGAAATTCGGTGAATCACTTCTCTCTGAAATACTCCATCCTCCTGAGAGGTGCTACGTGGAAGCGTGGAGCAAAGCCATCAGAAATTCAGGGCTTTGGCCCATGGGAACGGTTTTGCGAGAGATTGGGCGGCTCTTTGCCGTCGCTTTAGTGCAATGCGCGATTCAGATATCTGAAACTCGATACCGATCATGATATCAGAGGTCATCTCACGTATTTTGGGTTCGCTAGAACCTGGCATGCGAGAGATTGCTAGAAGATTGGATCCATTCTTGACAACTGAACATAATATCTGTATATTTCATTTGGGCTTGACCGCTGGCCCTATTTGATCTATGCCGCAATATATGTTTTGTTGTGTTGGATCTGATCTCCGGCTGATATTGTACGATATAGAATCATAGTTAAGGAGAGCCAAATCAAAGGCATTGGCCAGCTCCTTGCGATAGTTACCATTTCCAGTTATAAAAAATGCAAAAATCGATCTGTTTCTAAGAGCAGTTACCGTTTTGCCGTAACTACTCCATGTAACTATCAACGTCATGTCTTTTCATATTCTCTATGGTTATTGTTTCTATGGAGTAAGTCGGCACTATCTGCTACAAAGGATGTTCGACTGTAAAGTTCTCCGCTCGCTCAAAAAAAGTCCCTTGTATTAGCGCTCCATTGTGAAGTCGCATTTCTTCAAACAGAAGTCTTTCAATTTCGCGGATCGTCTTGGTTCTTTCTGCAGCTTCAACCTTCCGCACAATCACTTGCTGACTCAGAACATCGAGCCGAGAAAGCTTTTTTCCACTTCTTCCCTCCAGTCGGTTTCTTTCTACATCATGAGAAGCCTGGTGAAGAAACCACGAGGCATAGTTGCCTCTAGCTCGGGAATTGTTGATATTTTGCCAAGACTGGCACTTATCGCAGAATCCAATGAGGAATCCGGAGCCCGCTCGCTTGTCGGGCCTTTCTGCAATAATGTGTGGTAAAACATATCGCTGCTTAGTTCGAGAACGAATGCCATGTACCGACTTCATATGATGGAGCCAATTACACTGGTCCCGCTTATGCCAGGTCTTACAACATCCACAAAAGCACTCTCGATAAGACGTCTCGGTACTATATCTTAGATAGAATGCATCGTACTGATTTCGCAGGATGTCAAATGAGCTGTCGTTCTGTCTCTCAACAGAGATTGGACCATCATTTAGAGGTGCCGACTGAAACTCTTTCAGATCAAAGCAATACTGTTGACTCGGCTTCAGATCAGCCATGTGAAGCCATATTCGGGGGTTGATATAACCAATAGGATAGTGGACCTCTACTGGATCCCAAGGCTTAAGAGATGGGTTCTTCTTCTTACCTTTACCGTGCCCTTTCTGGCATCGCTTTCCGGTAAGTTCCCCACGAATAAGATGGTCTGAATCTTCCAGGCTAACGTTAACTCCGGGGCGTAGCGAAGCAATATAGAGACTGTGATCTAGAGCTTCAGTAAGGTGTTCTTCCGAATAGGATGATCCGACCCAACAATGCAAATCAACGTTATCAAACTGTCTTACCCCGTTGATGATTCTGTTTCTTTCTAGTATATGCTGAATACTAGGATATGCCATGTTTCTCTCGTTTCCATGAGGCAAACTCCTAAGAGCAAAATACTTTCCTCTAGAGGGAGAGTACCTCAGCCCCAAAATATCTAACATCTCTTTGGCATAGCCGATCTTCACGGGATAGGCGGAAGCCTCTGGAGGAGGCGTGAGAATTGCTCTAAGTGGATAGACATTACTTTGGAGCAGCTCTTCTATCTCCTCATCACAGTAATGTTTTGCAGATTCAGAGCCTGTGTTTTCGTGGACTGGTGAAAAATTATAGCCTGCCGATATTACCGAAGCAGAGTCGGACGACACTGCCGGAGACGGTTTGTGCTCATGTGGTGTTGAAGCTTCCGAGCTGGATTCGGGTGTGAAGGTTTCGCTTTCCAAAGTTGTTTCTCCAAAATCGATATATGAACCAAGCGGAGTCTCAACTTCTCTTTTGATATACTCAACATCACGCATGGACACATCCATATCAATACCCATCCCGAAGACATTACCATCGTATTCATTCTTAATTTTTGGCTGGAAAACAGTTGATGGCGGAGAACTGTTATCCTCGCCCACCAGCGCGAAAACACAATACTCTGGAGTTTGGGCAAACTCTTCATCGCCGTTATTAGGCTGTACCAGAAAAGCATCCAGCATTTCTTGCTCTGCCGACGTATCGAACTGATAATGCTCACCTTCAAAGGGAAAGGTCGGCCTCAGCGGGTTGGCTGAAAAGTATCCCTCCATATGATATTGTGGTTCTGCAACTAAGGATTGTGATTCTAGGGAAGACGGATAACGGGCAGTCGTGGATATATAAGCAAGTGCCCCAGGTTTAGGTTACTTTCATATCCACCAATGTGATTGTGGTCTTCCCAATGTGGAGTTATCGTTCCATAATCTTTACAGTAGGCGGCTATCGCCCTTATAGCCTAGGCAGTCTTTTCCAGAAACGCCCAAAACTGGCAGATTTTTGAATCACATAAATATCTAGAGAAAACATGCTAAACTGGTTTTTACGCTTAAATAAAGCTGGCTGCTTATTCCTTCAAGGGTCGATACTCAGGCTCTGTTTTGGAAATTCGAGGGTAAGGGAGGGGGGGGGGGGGCATAGTTACTTTTAGAGCGTCATTGGGTATTCCTTTTGGCAGAACAATGCAGTAAGCGTTTAAGCGTAGCCGAATTGGGAATATCGCGATGACCATCTTTTAATTTGGGAAGACTACCTAACCGCCCCATCGCGATTTTTTGCACTAGCAGGCGATTATCATAACTCGCCTTCTTTATGCTACAAGGCTGTAGAATGAATTTGAATATCAAATCCATATAATGCCACGGTTCTGGGAATGAGACTATCTGACGAGCAATCTACTGCCTAAATAATCTGTTTATTGATTTATATCCCGATTCGTATAACTGCCTGATATTCTGTTGCAGTCTGTAGCAAGAATTCCCTTAAAAAACTAGATAGGGAACTAGATATTTCTTAGCTTTAAGCATAAGTAACCCCCGGGATTGGGCCAGTGATGACCTCAATATTAGAGGCGGTTGTGTCCCAGGAGGACTGAGCAAGGGCGACTTGAAGATTATCCAAGTCGTACACAACGTAAGCAGATCGTAAAAACGTGTCACCAAACAAGTTATAACCGTCAGATTGGTTGTTAGGATTGACCCACAGAACATAAGGCAGCGCACTGTCGCCAGTGTCTTGTTCAACAAAAAGCTCCCCT
The DNA here is from genome assembly GCA_030565365.1 of Zygoascus flipseniorum. Taxonomy (NCBI): domain Eukaryota; kingdom Fungi; phylum Ascomycota; class Dipodascomycetes; order Dipodascales; family Trichomonascaceae; genus Zygoascus; species Zygoascus flipseniorum. The sequence goes on from JAJMBR010000003.1 coordinate 419,281, forward strand.
GGAGAAACCTTAATCTCAACGCCCCCAAAATCGAAGACCAAGTCATCTGTGAGAGTCTTCGCAGAAATGAACTGCTCAAGATTGTCGTTCCATACAGCACCGACTTCTTCTGCAATTTGGTCAAATAGTGCATCAGGAATATACAACTGAGACGTTCCAGAGTCGAGGATACCAGGGAATGAGGTTTCAACACCAGAGGTCTTTCCCCACGAAACACCATCAACGGTGACCTGGAAGGCACTAGTATCAGTGATATTTTTAAGTAAGAGAGGACCAGTATATTTGTCGGAGTCGACGGCTCCGAAGAGAAGGGTTCCAGTTGAAGCATTGACGTCGTTGAGATACAACGAGTAGACTTCCCGGTGGATGAAGCCTTGATCCACCAGCTGCTTAGGAACATTATCATAGGTTAGCCCGTCAGCTTCATCACTAATCAATCCGATACCGAAAACTCCGGTGTCTTCGCCATATGGCACAACCGCAAATTGAACCTCGTCCAAAGTTGCACCGCCAATTTCAATATTGTCAGTAACCCATTCGCCATTGTTGGATCCGCTAACGTATTGGATTGAGAAAGTTTCATTCAGATCGGTATAAGTGCTTGAAGCGCTTGTATTAAATACACCTCCCGTTGAATTGGCTCCTACTCCATAAACCCATAAGTCTGATGACCCAGTGTCAATGACTACTTCCTGTTTTTGTCCGGGAGTACCAATGTCAAGTTCAATTAAGTATTGCCAAACCTGATTGTTTAGATTTCCAACAACATCATGGTCTCGCTTGCCAATTGCGGTGTTAAGCCCTACTGCTTTGTGGGTAAAAGGAACAGAAAGGAAACCGGTTCGGTCATTCTGTGCTGGTGCAGCCAGAGATAATCCAGTCAGAGCAATTGAAGAGAGTATAAGAGAGTTTTTCATAGTGGCAGATATATGAGAGATCCTGGCATTTTATCATCATGAGCGAGGTACTCTTTATATATTCTTTCAGAGCTCATTTTCGCTCAAACACAAGGGTTGCATGTTATTATCAGATATCAACCAAAATTGCAACATGATTATGCCATATGCCGGCTATCGATTGAAATACAAGGCGCTAGTTCTTGTTCGAACATACAGGCTACTCCCTATATTCAGATATCATACAAAATTGCAACATGATAATGCCATATGTCGGCTATCGACTGAAAATACAAGGCACTAGTGCCGTCCAAAGCTTAGTGATCCGATGGCCTAAAGTTAAAAGTTTAAAACGTGATAAGCGATTGCCGAGCAAGCCAAGGCGTAAATGACTTGTATAGAATCCTTTGAAGAAAATAATATCAATCTTTCCCTCATGTTTTGCTTACCTTAACCTTGAATTGCGAATGCAAATTGTGATTACCGGAAACTAAAGGGCATAGCGCAAATGGAATGTTCTCAATTTAAAGACTTATATTTTAGTCCCCCTTAGTCTCGAGGGGATGCATTAGCCGCATTACCACATGGTGTAAATTATTTTGAGTTTAGCTTCATTGAGGGTCTAGTGAGACGGTCAGCAAAGGCTAAGGTTAATGTATCTATATTACTGCATGCAGGAATAACGAAGGCATTTCCCGCATTGCATCATAATGGTCCTCAATATATCACTATCAAGGTACTCATTACGTCTCTTCGCGCTGTAATGTTGCGCCATATTTGAGGTACGCATCAGCTTTGCTATATCGGGACCTCATACGGCCAAACGAGGAATACATCGCGGGTTGGGTATCTCTGTACTGACTTCAAATACAGGATCGGCGCCAAGAAAAAGCCAAGTAATTGCTTAACTGTTTTAAAAACGATGAGGTGATCGTCTATGGAGCGTCTGAACTTAAAATTAGACTATTTCTGCTCTCGGAGATTTTTCTACAGGAGCGACAATCGACTGCCTTCTAAATTATTCTACCGCATATCGCATCATCCTAACCGTAATTCGGCTGCTATATTTTTCCAAGAACGATTCTGGTAGTTTTGTACGTAGCAGACAGGTTAAGGCAAAATGTGTACACACCCATTAGTTAGGATTGCCAAACGACCAGCAACTGAAAAGACACTACTGACTAGAGCATAATATTTTTGACAGAAGCGTTTCCCCGCTCTAATTACAATTCAGCTGTTTCATCTTATTCTTTCGATCTGCGCTTTTTTGCTACAAAAAGCGTATTATGCAATAAACTCCGCGCGGCCCTGGGCGTCGCAGCCAATCGGGAGTTATATATCGACTCCTCGGAGAGTTTTTATATGGATAATATATTGAATATCTGCAGGCAGTGGGTTTTTGCTTCTGAGGCTCGTTTAATATCAGCTCTTCGCCGGAGCTGGGTAGCCCCAAATCGTCTGAAGTTCTATTTCAAATAAGTTTTCTTGTTTCAGATGATCCCTCAATAGGTAAACCATAGCGAGGGATACCCAATCCTGCAGAAAATCGGGATTACTCCTTAATTCGCGTTGGCCTAAATTGGTGTCAGGATCTGCGATACTATTATACCTCCAGCACAGCAGAAAGTAGTGGTTGACGAATTTTTGCTCAAATTCTTCAAGATAGTGGATATTGTGGAATTTTTTAAATCCAAAATTGGCGTTTGTACTCTTGATAAAATCATAAAACTGCCTAATGCGCTTTGTAGCAGATGATCGATTGACAACGCTAAAGCAATGCTCTATTTTAGGCCCGATACTAATGCTGTATTTGTAGCAGCTGGGATTCTCAGTATCTAACTTATTGCCATCTATATGGAAGACATAGGGAGTGTGCTGTGGCATATATTTCAGTAGATAGTGTTTCCGTTCGATCATATTGAGCTTGAGCAAGAAGCGTAACTAATGACAATTCGGGACTTTGACTGGCCATAATATATTATGTTAGCTTTGTAGAGCGCAAGTATTTGTTTTCGTCGCCATATGTAGTGTGACCGGTAAATGGGCCGGTTCACATGATCAGTCATGCTTGGCTGATATGTAAACAGCAGCACCAAATAGAGCAAGACGGTATCTGGCCCGTATTTATTGCCTTATTTCATGGGACAAGATTGTTGTTTTCTCACTTTCATCTTGACCGACAGGCGGAAGTGAACCGGCCTGTTTACCTACGCTAAATCATATACTATCACGTACTATATTAGTAAATTTCATGTTGTCAAATTTCATACTAAAATATATTAAACTCTTTGCATTACCAGTCGGCCTTGAGCTTTTTGGCAGTTTTTCGGGCAGCGATTTTCTGACCACCCTGTTGCTCCAAGAAACTGAACTTGGTGGTTCGAATGTTCTCGTACTTCTTGATGAATGACTCCTTTTGAAGAGTGAGTCCGATATCATCAAGACCATTGACCAAGCAATGCTTTCTGAACTGGTCTACTTCAAAATGCTCCACAAGCAAGTTACCCTTGGAGTCATAGATCTTCTGCTCGGGCAGATCAATCTTGAGCTCTTCACCTTGGTCAGCAACGGGGGCAAGCTTGGCTTTGATCAGATCCTGTGGAAGTCGAATGAGCAATAGACCGTTTTTGAAAGAGTTGTTGAAGAAAATGTCACCGAATGAAGGAGCAATGACACATCTGAAGCCAAAATCTCCAAGAGCCCATGGAGCATGTTCTCGAGAAGATCCACAGCCAAAATTGTCACCAGAAACAACCAAAACCTTTGCATGGTCCCAAGGTTCTCGGTTGAGAATAAAGTCGGTCTTCTCTAGCTCTCCTGAGGCATTCTTTCGCAGTTTCCACTCAAAGAAAAGACCCACACTGAGGCCAGTTCTCTTGATAGTTTTAAGGAACTGCTTTGGAATAATGGCATCGGTATCAACATTGGCTCTAGCTATATGAGCGGCAATGCCCTGTTCTGTCGTGAACACGGGAATGCCAGTAGAACCCGAAGGAGCTTTAACAGGCTCGTTGTCTTCAGCAGAAGGTTCTGCTGCTGCAGCACTCTCAGCAGGGGCATCCTCAAGAACATCAAGGGAGTCTGGAATAGGGGCTTCAGGGCCAGTTTCAAAAGAAACAGACACAGAGCTTTCATCGGCATCTTCAATGTACTTTCGTGCATCAGTCAAATGCCCGTCAATTGCAGCCGAGGCAGCCATAACAGGGGAACACAAATGGGTTCTAGACAAGGCACCTTGTCTGCCCTCAAAGTTTCGATTTGAGGTGGAAGCACATCTTTCGTGTGGCTCAAGAATATCAGGATTCATGCCAAGACACATAGAGCACCCAGGTTCTCTCCACTCAAAGCCAGCAGCCTCAAAAATTTTGTCAAGACCTTCTTTCTCGGCCTGCTTCTTAACAAGACCGGAACCGGGAACAACCATTGCTCGGATGACATTATCGGCCTTTTTCTTGCCCTTGACAATAGCAGCAGCTCGTCGCAGGTCTTCAATTCGCGAGTTTGTGCATGAACCAATAAATACCTTGTCGACCTTAATATCGACAAGAGGCACATTGGGCTCCAAGCCCATGTACTCGAGAGCTCGCTCTATGGCTGCCCTTCGGGTGGGGTCTGAAAAATCCTTCGGATCAGGAACCTTTCCGGTAATAGGAAGAGCGTCTTGAGGCGAGGTTCCCCAGGTAATTGTAGGAATAACGTCTTTGGCATCGATAATAACCTCGCTATCGAATTTGGCACCTTTATCGCTCACCAGAGTCTTCCAGTACGCAACAGCCTTGTCCCATTCTGCTCCAGAGGGAGCCAGAGGTCTACCCTTGAGGTAGGCAAATGTCTTTTCGTCAGGTGCAACCATACCAGCTCGAGCACCGCCCTCAATTGCCATGTTACACATGGACATTCGGGCTTCGACAGAAAGATCTCGAATGGCCTCGCCTGCAAACTCGATTACACTGCCAGTTCCTCCGGCAGTGCCGATCTGACCGATAACGTGGAGAACAAGATCCTTGGAAGTGATTCCGTTAGCCAGCTTGCCGTTTACCTGAACCAGCATATTTTTGCTCTTGCTCTGCATGAGAGTCTGAGTAGCCAGAACGTGCTCGACTTCCGAAGTACCAATGCCAAAAGCCAAAGCACCAAACGCACCATGCGTAGACGTATGACTATCTCCACATACAACAGTAGTTCCAGGAAGGGTGAATCCTTGCTCGGGGCCCACAACATGCACAATGCCTTGACGGTCGTCATCGAGACCAAAGTATCGTACTCCGAACGCCTTGACGTTCTCCTCGAGAGTGGTGCATTGCAGCCTGCTATCATCCTCCTTGATGAAGGTGGCTATGTTTTTGAAAGAGTTTCTAGAAGTAGTAGGGATATTGTGATCAACAGTGGCCAAAGTGCAGTCAGTTCGACGAACCTTTCGGCCAGCATTGCCCAGGCCTTCAAAAGCCTGGGGCGATGTCACCTCGTGAACCAAATGCCTATCAATATAGATCAGGTAGTTTTCTCCATCCTTGTGGACTACGTGATCAGCAAAGACCTTATCGTAGAGGGTCTGGGGAGTGCTTGGTGTAGAGGGCATTGTAGGGTTGCTGATATGAACTGCTGGTCTGACTGATGATATATATATGGGTGCGCCCGGTGACAAATTTCAGGGCCGATGCCGGGGCGCAACCGGTCCGCGGGGCACGGCCAATCAGCACTGCGTCAAAAGTCAGCGCCGGTGCGGAGCTCCAGCCGCACCAGCGCATATCGGTCAGTGGGTTTCTGCGGATTATCTGGATCGGATATTCCAACGAGCAATCACAAATAATGCAGAGCAAAAGAATTACTATCGAAGAGAGAGGATCTTTAACGAGAAGCGAAAAGCGGAACTTTTGTTTGGGATTTTTTTTGGCTAGCCCGTATTCGGCAATATTACTCAGCGTGTGGTGGGTTCACGTGACCACCTTCTTTAAACTTCTTTTTTCCCACTCCACCTACCGTCCATTCACCCGTTAGTTTCACGATGACATGGGGTGTTCAGATGACAAGACTGGGTAGGCTGGGCTTGGTTCCGGCCACAACCATTCAAATAGGACGGATCGCTTCGATTCGAGCATCTAGGCATGTGTTTGCCGGTGCTAGGGCTGCATATATGGGGAGATATCGAGGATTTGGCTCGGTGAGCGGTACCGGTTCGACCGCTTCTTCGGGTCTGTCGGGGCTTTCTGCCAAGGAGCAGGCAGCTAATCGAGCTCTTTCAAATCCCTCCATTCAGTCCGACTTTTACCGCGCACTTTTGACGGCAAACTACCCTCATTTGGTCGTTTCTCGTTACGAATCGACTGGAGTGGCTGGCAATCAGGAATGCGAACAGCTGTATCTGCAGGCTCTCCGTCTGATTGGTCATCTAGACAAAGCTGAGGCTGTTGAAAGGGCTATTCAACAAAGGGCTACCTCTGAAATTCATCTTGCTCGGGCACCCTCGGGAGCTGTCGCTGGAGGAGGGTCCTTAGGATCCGCTACCGGTGGAGTTGGCCGAGGTACCAGAGTTGATCCTGTCCACGTGATAATCACTGAAACTGCATTGTCGTCACTACTAAAATGGCTCAAGTGGCTTATTCCCATGGGCTTGGCCGCCTGGGGCCTTGTTGTTGGTCTGACCTTTTTCACCGAGAGCGCTTCTATTTTGAAAGGTGGCGCCGGGGACCTTAGTGCTAGCAAACTTGATGGTTCTAATGGGCAGACAAGCAATGTTAAGTTCACTGATGTCCAGGGTGTTGATGAAGCTCGTGCCGAACTCGAAGAAGTGGTGGATTTTCTCAAGGATCCCTCCAAATTCACGGGGTTGGGTGGCCGTCTTCCCAAAGGCATTCTGCTAACAGGCCCTCCTGGTACGGGTAAGACTCTACTGGCTCGAGCGGTTGCTGGTGAAGCTGGAGTGCCGTTTTTCTTCATGTCTGGTTCCGAGTTTGATGAGTTATATGTTGGTGTTGGTGCAAAGCGAGTCCGGGAGCTTTTTGCGAATGCTCGGGCAAAGGCACCGGCAATCGTTTTCATTGATGAACTGGATGCAATCGGAAGCAAGCGTAATCCCAAAGATCACTCTTATTCTAAGCAAACTCTGAACCAGTTGCTTGTTGATCTCGATGGATTTTCCCAGAGTACTGGTGTCATCTTCATTGCAGCTACAAATTTCCCCGAGATGCTTGACAAGGCTCTTACTCGACCCGGACGGTTCGACAAGATTGTGCATGTTGAGCTTCCGGATGTTCGTGGCAGAGTTTCTATTCTGAAGCATCATATGAAGAAGGTTGAAGTTGCTCCGGATGTGGATGCTACTATTATCGCTCGTGGAATTTCTGGCTTTTCCGGTGCCGATATTATGAATCTGGTTAATCAGGCTGCTATTCACGCATCTCAGCAGAAGGCTGTTTCTGTCAACATGACCCACTTGGAGTGGGCGAAAGATAAGATTCTTATGGGTGCTGCACGAAAGACAATGGTTTTGACCGAAGAGTCTCGACGAAATACTGCATTCCACGAAGCTGGCCATGCTATTATGGCTCTCTATACTCCGGGTGCTACCTCATTGTACAAGGCTACAATTCTTCCCCGAGGTTCGGCGTTAGGTATCACTTTTCAGCTTCCCGACATGGATAAGTACGACCAGACTAAGGCAGAACTTTTGGCCCGTCTCGATGTCTGTATGGGAGGAAAAATTGCTGAAGAAGTTATCAATGGAGCTGAAAATGTAACCTCTGGTTGCTCGTCAGATCTAAAAAATGCCACCCAAGTTGCGCGTGCCATGGTGACGTCGTTTGGTATGTGCGATGCCATCGGACCAATGGACCTTGCAGAGAATTGGAATGATTGGTCCGCATCTACCAGACACCTTGCTGAAGAGGAAATACGAAGCCTTCTGGTGGCATCGGAAAGTCGCACTCGAAAGATGCTTAACGACAAAAGCCTGGAGCTACACAGACTTGCTCAGGGGTTACTTGAATATGAGACATTGGATAAGGAAGAGATCGAGAAGGTTGTCTGTGGACAAAAAATCGAGCGAGTGAAGACTGTGTCTAATACCGTGGTACGATCTAGTGATATCAAAGACCAGCGAGGAGGGAAGGTCGGACTGGCGCCAGAACGAGCCTAGACAATCCTTAGGCGTGTTTATATGTATGTATGAGATATAGAAAATGTGATATAAATATGCATTATTGAGGTCTGTGTAATATGCTCCGCGCAATGTTGGGATTATCAAAAACATAGAAGAGATGATAATGCGAATAGAGTACATGAAGTGTCCCAGCAGCTAAGTTATAATTATATGCTACCCAATAACGACCGGCTTCTTGGCTTTCTTCTTCTTCTTCTTCTTCTTCTTTTCACCATCAACAGTACTGCTTTCACCACTTACCTTCTTCTTCTTTACTTCGCCATTAGTCTTCTTCTTTGTAATCTTCTTATGAACAACTTCAACATCGGATGTAGTCGCGGTAGCCGCTGCTAGTGACCGGCGTATCCGATCGACTTCATTTTGAGCAGCTGCCGATTCTTTGCCGGAGTCGCCTTCGGAGAGGTCCAAGTCTCTAAGTCTAGATTGCACGTGGAGAAGAGACTTCTTTTTGCTCTTTTTGGCTTCTAATTTGGCACTCTGTTCGTTGTCATCGTCGTCTAGAAGAATTTCCACTTTGGCTCGACGGGGTCGAGAATATGCAGTTGTGGAAAGATAGTTGGTCGGAGTAGATGATCCTTGGCTACCCAGACCATTCGAAGGGGTATGGTTGGAGATGCTTGGAGAACCAGATCTCGTAGAAGGTGTACTGGCTGGCGTGCTACCAAGATAAAATGGATCGTTCTGTACACGTTTTTCGCGCTCCTGTCTTTGCTTCTCAAGATCAACGTCGACGATAACTGTTTCTTGAACGACCTGCTCCTGTGTGAAATGATTGGGTCCTAAATTCTGAACATCCCGGAAGGTATCATAGTCGAAATCATCGTAATCATCATCCGAAGTTTCGTCTGTGAGCGATCCTGGGAAAATCTCAGCATCAAGGTCTAATCCTTCGGGGATAGGAACCCGAGCTTGAGCACCCTTAGCTACTGGAGTTATCTCAGATGCATTGAAAAGGGATGGAAGAGCAACGGTGAGCAAAAGTGGCGGATCTTCCCGTTCCTCCTCATCATGTTCGCTTATACCTTGTTGGACCACTTTGAGAAGTTCCAAAAACCCTACTGCTCGCTCCTGAACCTCAAAATGTGCAGATGTTGCATTTCTTGCAAGATATTTCTCAATTTTGCCGGACATATCCTTCACAATATAGCTCCGGTCGCGAGACCACGGGATATGGGTATTACCGCCATACGATGTATAGATTTTCACAATCGCCTGGATAAAAATAGCTTGAAGTGGAGGTAACGATTCCGCATATGATGGTTGATTAGCCAGTTGGGTCGAGATACTCAGCAAAACGCTGACCGTTTCCACTGGGTCAGCTAGTTCGCCAGCATATTCACCTAGAGTCCATACAGTTCCAAAGAGGATCGAAGGAAAATGAAGAGGAATCAAAGCAGTATTATCACGCAGTAATGTATCAGTAGCAGTGACGATATCTTGCCGGATGGACTTGACCCTGACTGCGATGTTTCTGAATTGCTCACCAATTAGTGCACCAATAGACGATTCCGGATCAGCAGATAAGGTGGGCTCCTCTGGAGCCAAAGATACTAATTCGACTAGAATATTGATATACCAATCAAAATCGGGAATTAGCTGATATGTTTTCGTAGAACAGAGTTGGATGATTTTTCGGACTGCCTGAACCCGATAGGGGGGATAGCTATTAAGGGTGCTGGAATCGGATTTTGAGGTAGATCCTGTAATATTCTCAAGCGTCTCAGCTGCATCTGGCCGATCTGTTTTGGATGATCCATCTCTGAGTTGCTCCAGCAGCTTGTTAACGATGTAGTAAAGATTATCTTCGTCAGCAGTTCCTGAAAGGAGAGCGAGCACCTGTTCGCGAATGGTCAGATCTCTATCATCAATGCAGCTCAAAATGACCGCCTGCTGACCTGAAAGAAATTGGGGATGCACAGAAACAACCTTGGTGAGAGCAAGCAGCCCCACATACTTCAGGTTCTGGTCTGTCTCTTCTAAAAATACCGATAGCTTTCCCACACATTTGGCAGCAAGATCATAGTCATCTTCGTCAAGCATTCCTCCGCTAACAATGCAGTTAATACACTCGTACAGCAGCGACATGGCTGAAGTAGAATCCATCAGCTGAAGGATCGGAGGCAGTAGCTTGGGTTTTAAACGAGGTTCTCGAGGAGCCAGGCTCGAGAACAGCTTCAGAATCTTGATAAGCATCCAGTTGTTTTTGGAGGTAGTCAGGAGTTCATAAAGCTGAGGAGCCAGAGAAAGGAATGTCTTGGTAGACGTTTGTTTGGCCAGCTCACATATGACATTGACAGTCGCCGACACCACTGAAGGATCTGAGTCGTTCAACCGGTCTTTGAGCCGTGGAAACGCAACTTTAAGAGCCTCGGGGTATTGTAGAAACACTTTGTACATGGCTAGGACTGCCTTTTTGCGAATATATGGTCGAGAATGGGTGAGCATTTTTATGATATCATCAGAAAGATCCTGCGCTAAAGAAGGAGTGACCATCGCAGCAATGCCAGACAGAGACACACTAACATCTAGATATTTTGCTGAGCCCAAGTCCTTTTTGAACAAATTGGTAGTCAGCATTAGAACGTCGGTATCGGTACGAAAGCTCTGCATGGCTGCCAGATAACCCACTCGTTTCTGCTGAAATTTCGGGCTACTCATCACCTCTAACACATGAAAACTTGCCCATCCCATGTCATAACCATACATCTCCAGGTATGCCAGTTTGAGCACTGCCATAGTCTTTGTATCGAAGTCAGGCGAGCGGACTTCGGTGTGACAGTCAGCAAGAGCCTGTCGGAGATAGGTTTCGCGGGCCTGGGGATCCTTTGCAGCTCGAATTCCCCGAATCAAATCATTCAGCGATTTCTCAAACACTATTCCAAACGGTCGGAGCCGCGAGAGCGTCTCGTCACGATGAGACATGCTGATGCAGATAGAGGGGGGTGATGAGGTTGGTGGGAGAAGGTGAGATGAAAGTTACCACCAGTAGCTGCCAAGAACACTAATAATCCTAGATTGGACTTTTGCAAGTCCAGTCCTACTATATAATTGACAATTTGTCGTCTCAAAGCGATTCTACAAATCAATTGAGGTTTATTGAACGGGAAGCCGAACAATATTACTGTGTTTTTGTTTCTGTCAACGGTGGTCTGGACTCAGTGGAAGTTCAACGGCTAGCCTTTTAGGGAGCCTTTTAAGGAGCCAAATACCTTCGTTATCTGAATATTGCCCAAGTGCAATACAAAACACTACAAAGGCCAGGTGATATCAGACACCAGAGGTGTCATTAACTAGATATAGTTCATTTTTTTACTGTTTTTTGTGGTGCAGAGACCCGGTTTGCCTATTTGGAACTGGCCGCTTTGCCTATTTAGAACAGACGAAGATCAAACTTAGCCAGACTCAGATTCGGTTACCGTTAGACACGAGGAATGCCCCATATAAGAGGACCGTCCGTGGACGCATCGACCTTTGCTATTCCTGATGACGGGTCGGATTCGGGATCGGTGTCGTCATCAGACTCGTCGTATGCGGGATCTGCGCGTGCACTGGAGACGGAATTCTCGGCCGTCGATTTTCTACACGCCCAATTCTCCAGTGTATTTGATCCCAGTAGACTCGACCGAGCCATAGTTGCTCAGGCACAGACCAGTGGCATTCTGAATGCTAAAAGCATGGAGCTCAAAGTTCTGTTGGACGAAGCCAACAGTAGATTAACAGGGCTCAAAGGCATCTTTTCCGAAGGGATTGCTACAGCCAGACAAACCGAACGAGATCTGGAATGGGCATCTCGACGAGCTCGGGTTCTTGAGAAAAAAGCGAGGGACAAATTTCCTATCGAGTACGAAGTGGCGCGCAATAAGTGATATGTCACTCCATATCGGGGTTAGTCTAGGGACGCATGCAAGATCTGACATGTTTGTTCGACACTAGCGCCTTTTAGGCACGGAGATTTTGCTCAATTCGGCATGGAAGGTCTCGTCAAGGGGCACTATATGAGAGATCTGAAGTATCAATGCAGATTTTAGCTCCCTTACCTAAAAAAGCATCAGAGCAATACATGGCTGGATACACCTGGAATAGCGGTGAGAATAATAAGTTTTTAACTACTATTAGAAATAAATAAATCGTTATAGAAGGCTTAATCCACGTACATGTCACGTCCGGAGGGCCCCCCAATGCATTCAGCCCACTCTCCAGACCTCTAGGCCTACAATGTTGAACTTGCTATGTCCCGCTAGCACTTCATTTCCAAACGTCAGGCTTCTATTGCTAACACCGTGAATGAGATCATCGTCTATCCATAGTCCGTAGTGGCCATCTCCGCCCCCCAGGCTAAGGAACTTGTGGGTACAATACACAACAAAGTCGTTTAAGCCCGTGTATGGGAACGCCTCGAATCGAATCTCCGAGTCTGCAAGTGTCCTCACGCGCCAAAGAAAACATTCGCCATTGCCATAGAAGCGCCGGCTGTCAGTAGGATGGAAGTGTTCGTTAACGTAGGCGCCGAATACATGGCCGTCATCGTCCTTGACCGCCAAAACGTAGCCCGGTCGCCAATTCTTGCTCTTAGGCGCATTATTGCTATATAAAGTTTGTAGCGAAGCACCATGCTGTTCCAACGAATACAATAGTTCCCAGCTATCAAACAGTTGAAGTCGTTGTGGAAGAAGAGATCGAATCTCTTCTACTGCCGGCGGATTCAAGAGTCTCCCTTTGGTGGAGCTGTTGTAGCCTTGCAGCTCGACTGCGGTAAGCGGTGGAAGCGAAAAAGATCTCGTTGCGCTCGTTTCTTGTTTCTCTCCGTCTGGACTTTCGTCGTTGTGGCTCCATCTCGCACGGATCCGCTCCGATAAGCTCAAATGGTGCTGCTCTTCCTTCTCGTTCATGTTGTTGGCGGACATTGGGATCATCATCGGTGAAACAAGTGGGAAAATTGCCCCACCTTCCGGAGACTTTGGTCATGAAGTTCGCGGTGAACTAGGAAGCTGGCATTGATACGCCCACTTCTTGAACAATTTAGCCAAATTCATTTCAGGTTGGAAATTATCTCAAAAATGCCAGTGCAGGGCGTAAATGCGAATATCTGCTCGTTGGCCTTGAGCCGTTTGTTGCTGGGGAGATCAGGTTCGTTTCATTTAAGCCGCGCCATAACGCTTTTACCTGCCGAAACTAGAAAGATAACTGAAGGATGATTGCGTCCCCAGACTGCTTTTCTGGCCTGCTGCTCATTCCAAATCGAATCACTGAAAAATGCTGTCTTTTCACAAACGCATTGCAACTGTCAACAGGTTGAAACTAGGACTTGACTGTAATTTTGCGATCGGTCTAAAATTAAACGAGTGTGCCTCAAACCGTTGAAAATGCGGGATATCAGATAGTCAACAAAGAAGAAATAATTCTTTGGTAATAGCATATTAGTACTGAATGCCATGTTCCATAATGAATCTAGAGATGCATTTTAGTCGTTGGGTAATGGTTCATATAAAATTAAATCATAGCTTTATCCAACCTTTTGTGGGGTAATTTTGATTTCGCCTGCATGACTAAAATGTACTAAGCATAAAGTTAGACATCACTGTAAAAATTCATGTCGAATAAACCGACTAGGAAAAGAAAGCAGTCGCTTCATTTTGGGCATCGGCAGCGGCAAACGCTTAACCTTTGACCACCTGTCCAATAGACAGGCGGTGAGATCTCCGATAGAATTCCTGCCACAACGGTACAAGCTTCGACTGGATTCATGATACTAGCTGTCGAATAGCACGATATTTTCTAAATTTAAAATAATGTGAATACCCCCCATCAATCTTCTTCAGCAGTTGATGGTCGCATTTTCAGATGCCCGATCTGACAAGCACTCCAACGAACAATAACTTCCAGGCTGCAATATCAAAGCATGTGAATATGAAATCCTCATACAATGGATGGACTGTCTTCTCGACAGTTACACGATAATGCCTATTATCTATCGCTTGTGCCTGCTGATTCTGCCAAGATATTTTAATTAGTGTCACGTGGTCCACATAGTTTTCAGTGGACAGAAAGTGCTCTGCCAAGCGCCCAGCCTCCAAGCACCAAAATATTTGTGATTACTCGGTGAATTTAGAAGCAGCTTCGATATGTGTGAAATAAGGCATATTTGGATGTAGAATCGGACGGGAGTAGCCCAGCTCGTAAGCAGCTGTAGGCATATCAGGGTCGGTTTTAAGCTGGAAAAGAGCCATTTATTTATAGGAGCGCCGCAGATTCAGCGGCACGCTAAGCCCCGGAGAACCTGCAGCCAGCTTTGTGCAGCTCTGCGACACTGCGGGCTTATTTCGATGGAAAAGCCTTGCGCCTCCCGGTGCGACTTGGCGTCGTATAGTTTGCAACGGTGTAGAACATATTTATAAAGATCTATAAGTGGGCGATCAGCAGCATATGCAAAGAAGCATTAGCTGCGGCAACCGTACCAACTACACATCTTTGGGTCAGATAAAATATATTGACAATTATCTGCTCAATTTAGACTCCAACTAGAATTCTTCATACTTTGGATATCCGCGAGGTACTTTTTTTAGTCTTTTTACCATTTTTATCTTTGTGGCGTTAGGCAAGAAACAGCGAGGTTGGTTCAGGGGCATTAAAGCAGGGCTTTACCTACTGAAAATCATTCCCTATCGACAGCCAACTTTGATTTTCTATCAGATACACAGTGGCAAGCCATCCGACGGAGTCTCCCTGATTAAGTTCAGCCACGACTATTGGCAGGTAACTTGCTGAAACCAGACCGTACAGCCTCATCTCCTGTTGCTTTTTCGCCGCACTCAAGAAGAAGTTCCTCCGCCCATCCATCTAGACTTGATTACACCTTTCATATCCGCAGCTTTTGACAACGGGATTTCCAGACAGGGATAGATCTTATTTATTTGTTTGGCTTCATTGGCTATTCAACTGGCGCCCTCTCAAGCTTCAAGTTTACTGGTACTACTTTTTGACCAACAATGCCTTTGTATAGAATGGCCAGAGCCGGTTGCTCACGGTCAAGCTGTACCGACTATATATTTTTGCTTGTTACGTTGTTAACTTGCCTTATTCATTCTGCGCATTCAGCATCCTTTGGTCGCTCCCGGCCGCTTTCTCATCTTTCTGCGGTATCCCAGGTATCTATGGGAGATACAGATGGCCATATCAATCCGCACAAAAAGCTCATTGTGAGCATTTCGGTGCCGGTCTCACGACGATATCATAATATTCAAAGACGATGGTGGGCAGTATCTGACCCAAATAACTCAGGGTTCCTTGATGGACTTCGTCTCCGCAGGGATCTAGATGCTGTGTCCTGGGATCCTTCAATCGACACTTATGGCTTGCCCTCGGAAAAACTTTATTCATTTCTAACAAGAAATTCCTCTGAGGTAGAATATCCTTCTGATAAAATGGAATTCAAGCTTGTTTTGGACCCCAATGAGCTTCTGTTTGATGTCCCTGTTTACATTCTCGGTGAGGATGGCTCTTCGTCGCAACAAACCACTCTCTCAAGAAGGCACGATGCCGACAACGGCGCTGGTTTCCTTCCCATGGCCTTCAAGGGTGAAGCTTTCAGGAAAATTATACAATATGACACTCAAAGTGGTGAGCTGCAGCAAAAATGGGTTCCTGTTGGATGGGCTCGGCTCACTGTGGAGAAGGACGGGGAAGACCCTGTGGTTCAAGGTTCATGGAAAGTTGACGATGAAGAGCACCTGGGTGTTCCTTCGTCTATATACCATATCAACACCTTTAGCTCCATGAAGAATGTGGTTGGAAATGAGTTTCCAATCGAAGCAAGACTACTTGATCAGGTGGCTGGATCGAAGCACATAGTTTGGCGAGATGCCGATCTAAGAACCATTCAGTACAATAGTTTTGATATTGAGGATAATGACTACAGTATTTTCCTGGACTCTCCAAAATTGGAAAAGCGAGCTGTGGAAATAGTTGACGACGAGGATGCTTCTTTCTCCGGCACTATCTTAGAGGAGCATGGTCCACAATTTGGTCTATTTAAACGATCTGGAAATACTAACGATACTGGAGATTCTGGATTTTCATCCGGCAGCAATCTTGCTAGCACAGTAGGAGATACTAATGGGTGCCCTCGCCCAAGGAAAATTGCGTTGATTGGTATAGCTGGGGATTGTAACTTTCTGCAGCAATTCAACTCGACCTCAGACGCGAATTCCCATATCATTTCTACTGTCAATAGTGCATCTCAGGCATTTGAGAAGGGTTTTAATATCACACTGGGCCTTTCACAGATCGTCTTGGTCAACTCTTCCAGCTGTCCGTCTGATGAAGCTGCCGCTCCTGATAGTCAGAGCTGGAACTACGCCTGTGGTTCATCCAATGATATTGGTGTCCGCCTGTCATTATTTTCTTCCTGGCGTGGAAACCGGTCCGATGATGGCCTGGCGACATGGTCGCTCATGACCAGCTGCCCACAGGGAGGCGTTGTGGGTCTGTCATGGCTAGGTATGGCCTGTTTGTCCGGTAGTACTAAAAATGGCAATAGTAGTATCGTTTCTGGCACAAATGTGATATCCCATACGAGTTTAGACTGGCGAGTTCTTGCTCATGAACTTGGCCACTCGTATGGTGCAGTTCATGACTGTACGAGCGATACCTGCGCACAGGGCCTGGAAAATTCTTCTGGTTGTTGCCCATTGACATCAGCGACTTGCAATGCGAACGCACAGTATATAATGAACCCCTCCTCTGCAGATTCACAGGATACATTCTCGGCTTGTACTCAAGGCAACGTTTGTGCAGCTATTGGTAAAAACTCTGTCAACTCTACGTGTCTCACATCTAATACTGGAGTGAGACTCGTTACAGAAAATGAATGCGGAAACGGAATTGTCGAAGAAGGAGAAGAATGTGATTGCGGAGGAGATACAGGCTGCGAGAATAACTCTTGCTGTGATCCCTCCACTTGCAAGTTTACATCAGGTTCAGTGTGTGATGATTCCAATGATTCCTGCTGCTCTGGATGCAAGTTTGCTTCTAGCAGTACTATTTGCCGAGAAAGTCAAAGTTCTTGTGATCCTGCAGAATACTGTCCAGGTAACTCGACGCAATGTCCTTCAGATACTGTCAAGCCCAATGGTGACAGCTGTAGGCAAGCAAATTCATCGTTGACCAACTTGAAATGTGCATCCGGCCAATGTACATCTAGAGATTTGCAGTGTTTAACTTTGCTTTCAAATTCTACCTATACGGTTGATGGCAGAGCGCTTAACGTTACCAAGGCGTGCGATGACGACAGTGTTTGTGTACTCTCCTGTGTTGATCCCAGATTTGGCTCAACATGCTTTACAACCTCTCAGAATTTTCTGGACGGAACTCCTTGTGGAGGTACAGGTACCTGTAAGGCAGGCAAATGCTCTGGCGGCTCGTCATATTCTCCTGGTGGCAATCGAACCGAATTTGATGGTGCCTGGTTTGACAGACACAAAAATATCGTTATCGGAGTTATATGTGCTGTTGCTGGTGTCGTTCTTCTGCTTATTCTGTGGGGATTTATCAGAAGAGAGCTCGTTAGAAAGAGAATGATCAAAAACTATAAGCAGCAGCAAGCCATGAACAGTGGAAGACGCCCACCACCTCCACCGCCACCAACACATTTTGGATCATATCCTGTTCCTCCTAGTTCCATACCTACAACTTATCCTTCAGATCAGTACAACGCTGGTAATGCTTTGTATGGTCCACCTCAGGGCCCTCCGCCACACATGCAACAAAGATACAATGTTCCCCCGCCTTACACGAATTTGTCAGGAAACCAGGATTTTGAAGTGAGAAACCTTGTGAACTCTGCTCCGCCGGTTCCCACTAGGAGATATGGATAGATTATCACGTTTCTTGGATACAGACCGACTGCATTCGAGCGTCAACGGTAACATTAGACACTCAATATATATTACAGCTTTTGTTAGCTAGATAAACATCAGGTAGCATTGTAAATATTACCTATAATCGGATACAACCTCAACGCTATATTTTCCACGCATAACCCATGCAGTCCGTTGGGAAAAGCCATGTGCTTTTGGATTTATGGTGATCAATGGGAAAAGAAAAGTGATCTCTACCCCACCATATCAGTGAAGGTGAGGCATTGCGAGGGGAGAAAACTACTTGAAAATCTGTCTATAATATTGGGAAAATTCTTAAAATTCTTGTGATGAATATTTCTTTTGGCGGTGATTGTCATCTTCACTTCTTGCTCAAAGTTCTCGGTGAGGGGTGGTGAAAGACCTGGAGGACCGACATTCGGTACCCTAAACATCAGGGCAAAATACAACTATGGCATAGTGGTATTATCACATCAAAACCAGCAGCATTGTTGTACTATGGTACTATCCTGGCTTCTCCTACTCCTAAGCTCCTCTGCGTGTCTTACTAGGGCTCTACTGTGCCGATGCTACGCTGAGTATTGAAAGTGGCAATTTGATATGTTCAGGCGCTGTTTGCTTCAGGATAGCCAGAAACTTTTCCAACCAGCTCAATTAGTGCCATCCTGGGAGATCAGAGAAGATCGTATATCTCCTTTCGACTATAACCATGAGTCCTTCTATCCACCCTGCCGAATGGGTACGGTCAAAGGCTCCGCGATGCCTATCGAGAGTACGTCAGAGCGTGCGCTGGGCTCTGCTTTTTTCTCATCATCTTCTAGGAAACCCCTGAAAAGGGTGTTCAAATCCGCTAAACAAAGTTTAAAGGTGATATTTCATATACATGGCCGTCAACCCCCAAGCTATTTCGATGAATCAGGTGCTAAAGATGACTTAATTTTCGAGGCGATAGCGGTAGCTGATGAAATGAATGCATCGTCTGGTAAACCTCCGATCCAAACAAATATCCGAGATGATCACTCAGCAGTCTATGAACATGGTACATGTCCTCTCTATGTTTCTTCCTTCGAGAACAAGATAAAAGATGTGACGGAAACAGTTGCAGCCGCTAAGCTAGTGAACAACACTGCCGAAGATGAACCTGCTCTTAACCAAGCTGGAAGGAAAAAATGGTGCTCAGACATAACCAGCTTCTTGGCTAATTGCATGGATAAGTTTGATAGCGTACCTTTGGTTTACAACGTACAGGGAGAACAAAATCGATTGTTTTCGGGTCAGCTTGACCAGCCCATTGTGTGTCCTTCTTCTTTGGCATGTCTTTTTGTTGATCCAGATCTTTTTGAGGAGTTCCCAACCGAAACTATGCAATCATTGTCTATTTCCTTGATTAAAGCTGATTCTGAAATGCCTGCGATGCCAATCACAGTGGCTCCTCCTTATGAATATCCCTCTAACTCAGACTTTCCTTCTCGTCCAAATTCAGCATTTCATCACCATCCGGGTTACTCTGTCAATATACCGTCGGAAAATTCTAGCTATCTTTCTAATCTTGATTTTCTTCCAGATTTAGAGTCTGATAACTCGGGTTATCCTCCTAACATCGACTCTCTTTCTCGTTTAGATTCTGAAGATTCCGGATATCCCTCTGATCCCGAATTTCCTTCTGATCTAGAGTCCGGTCTTCTTTCTGACCCGAACGATTTTAGTATGGGCCGGTCTATGATCCTGCCTATCGGCTCCGTGTCTTGTGACGAAAACACGACTTTGGAGAGCAGTTCTGGAGTAGATCCCATGGAGCGTCATAGGCTGATCACTGACATGTATAACCTTCACAAAGGCTACTGTGACCAGCTGGAAACTACATTCGGACTATTTAGTGATATGTTGCTCGATATGGATCCACAAATTATGCAAAAGCTTATCAGTTCGACGAAGGAGCTAATCAACTTGCACAGGAAGTATTTCCTGTACCCTCTAGCAGAAGGACGGGACCTTATTGGACCATTTAACTGCGATTTTGAAAATATCGTTCAAAAATGGTTGGAGAAAGCAGGAGTCGCCTATGAAAAGTATGCTTTGGCTTATCGTGATTCGGCTCCCGTCTTTGCCCTATACATTCAGCAAGACAAGTACAAAATCTGGTTTGGGATTCTAAATCGGTGTGGCTATAGAAACGATACTGTATCTTTCATGAGCCTTGCTTTAAATCAACTTCATTGTTCTGGTCTTATTTTTGACCAGAAGATGAGAAAGATAGCATCAGAAGAAGGAAATGAATTCAACTTCCTATCAGATATTGTCACCTCTTTACTCGCTCTATCCGCTAGATGCTGTGCAATAACGAATTATCGGCCCGTTGGAGATCCTCACTATAAGGCAAGAAAGAAAAGATATTCACTTTCAAAAAGTAGAAAGCCTGTGAAGTATTTGAAAATGTCTTTTTATGCGCACCGAAATCCACTGACTCTAATTAAGAAGAGATTTTGTGTTTCCCGGTGAACTCAAAAGCATAAATCGTAGGGGTAAATAATACAATGGTGCGTGAATATTACAAAACATTGAGACCGTATATTCGATGAAAAAATATAGGTTTAATGACACTTGACTTGGTGAGATTACTGAGGTTTCGCTTTTGGGCCCCAGTTTTCTGGATGAACGGGGAATCTAACGACTTTACTCTGCCTAAAAGCTTTGAGCTTCAATGCTTCGGTATGCTCTTCCAGACTTATATCGTGAGATGTTTCCAGGCTTTGTACTATTCTAGCCGCGGGATTATTCTGTTTGATGTTTGTTGGAGGTTGGCCGTCTCCTTGTTGTGCAACCCATGCTCTAATAACATCCCATATAACCGCAAAAGGAGCGTCTGTTTTGACACAGCCAGGTTTGCAGTGAGTATTACTAACCTGATATCCAGCATTGAGTAAAGCACTCTCAAATGTGAGTTGGGGCATGGACGTGGTTCTGACTTTGGAAACCAGAGTATTAGGGTTTACGTAGAACGGGACTTTTTCCAGCTCAGAATGCGCCTGTGAGAGCATTCCCTCCGTCCATTTCAGGGTCTTGTAGATTTCTGGGTCCATAGTCTTGTGGATCTGCAGCATTTTGGCAATGAAAGACCTGTCATGGATCTTGTCCCCCCACATTGGGCCAACTATATGATGGGTAGAACCACAATGAGAACATTTCTCACCAGCAGTGGGCCCCGCAGCCAGTCCGAATTTGTATGCATATTTTTCAGCCGGGGTAGCTTTTCCCAGCGGCTGGGTGGTCACTGCTGAGCAGCCTGTGCAATGATACACAATCATTGTTTTTGACATATTCAGCTTGACCTGGGCAGGGCTCTTCTTAACACGAATAAATAGACGCACATAGAAATTTATACTGAGAGAAAGCAGCGGCTCAATTGCCTTGCCATATTTCGCAGCAGTAGCGGCTACCATGCTGAGCACCAGCCGTAGCGCAGATTCATGGCACGCATCACCATGCAATGTAGATCCTCCATAGTAAGAAAAGCACTTTTCAGGATAAGAATTGCCGGCGAGGACACCAAGATCTGTACAAGTAACCAACAGCAGACCGTCATCAGCAATGGCTTGGACTGCAGCGTCCACAAATGGTGTGGCAGATCCGTAAGGATCAAGATCAACCACATGAGCGGGATTTCTCTTCCTGGTATGCATGTATGCGTTTGCATCGGCTTCGTTGGGAATTACAATATGTTGTACATTGTTGATGTTAGCATTAGATCGGATGCTCTCCACTGCCGAGGGCAGCATATCATTGGCCACCACCGTTTTTACGTCAGGAATCTCCTTGGCATATCTGATAGCTCGGAGCCCCGTAGCACTCAGGGCCTCAAGTATATTAACAAACGGAGCAGTGGCACTCTCTGAAGTTTGGACAGAATCTTCTCTCTTTCGCTTATTTCGTTTGAGCTCCTTCGAAAGCGAATTCTCTTTGTAAATTTCGCTCCAGGCCCGAATACCGAGGATACTGAGATCACGATTGGTACGCTGAACCTCGTTGTAAAACACTTTTCCACGGGGCACCTGCAGAGATGCCAGGCCCTCGGAAATGGTGTCAAACTGGGGCTCTTCTTGGCTAGACATTTTATGTATATTACAGATGCTGTACCTGATCGGACTTCGCAAAGCGGGAAAATGAGACGGCCAGATCAGCCGAGTACGGTGAATTGTGAAGGTTGGTAGAATCAATCTTTATTTTTTTCGCATGTTGAGCCGCGCGGGATCCGGCTCCCCAGGCTAGCCACTTATGTCAGCTGCTGTTTTACCGCATAGGCGGGACTGAATTGGCAGCCGGCTCATTAAAATAAGATCTAAGCAGAAGAGCTTCTCACAAAATGAAAATGTACATCATAAAAATGTATTGCATGTTGTTGATGGAGGTGGTCGGGTCCAAAACCCCAGCCGCTTGGTTGTAGACGAACGAGGCTGAACCGGCTTGGACATGGCCATCCATCCAACATTGCACAAATGGACTTGTTGGAAACTGGCAATTTGCCACACAACGAACAAGCGAGTGTTGCTGAGCTGGTAGATGAATTACTCGGGGAAGCAGCAGTGGAGCTGAATGAAAATGAAGGCAGTGAATATGGATCGGAGACGGAAAGTTACACCGAAGATGACTCCGAGGCGTATTATGCGCGGAAAGACCAGGCCCAGGAAGAATGGGACGAAAGTATGAGGCAGCTGGAAGGAATGGTAAAATTTCTGATAGTTCCGATAGTGGGCAAATTTCTGGGTAGACGATTTAGCTATTACGGTAAGTTGCGTAAACGTATTAGAGTGGATCAGCCGAGTTGCTAAAAGAGGACAAAAAGGTATATCGAATTTGGCTAACACGCAGTTTGGAGAAAGTATATCGATTGGTCGATATCTCCGGGGATGGTAGAGGGTGGATCGGAGCAGAAACCCGGCATTTCGTTGCATATATAGCAGTAGTAGAAAAGGATGGATCGGAGGTTACTGTAGCATGAACTTATAATAAGGTGAATTACACACGATTATAAGAATTAAAACTGAATATAAGATGATATTAGGTTGTACAATTTTGATCGGGCAGGCTGCTGCCAATGGTATAATTTCTAGAGTTTGCTTTGTGGGGTCACCAAATGTATGGCAAGGCATACGGTATCGTTGGATCATTGGATCGGTGGATCAGATGTCAACGTAGCATGGGCACATGCAGCTGTAGATTACAAACAGGGCTGATGGTGAGTTTCACGATACCTGCGAAGTCGTTCTACGTGTATCTATGTTGACAATTTTGTTTCGGCACTACAATGGTCGACTTTGCCGAATAGAACTATTGAAAAATCACAGCTGGAATCAGATGACTCGGTCGGAATCAAAACTACGATACAGACAACTCCATTAGAGTCAAAGCTATAATGCAGATCACCTCATTAAACTGAAAGCTACGATATAGATAACCTCATTGCCTATATATAAATAACAGTAAAACTACAAGAAGAGCCGTAAAAAACTAAAAAACTAAAATGAAAAATGCATATAACTGGGGGCTAGGCCCGAATTAACATGCGATTCAACTTGCTGGTATCCTCATATGCCAGTCCCTTGCTCAGGCTGTCAATATCTTTGATGCTCGGAGCTACAATATTCTTGTTTACTCTATTATCAAACTTGAGCAGGGCCTCATAGATGTCACTTTTGGTGCTCGGACCGCCATCTTCCTCAATGAGAACCAGTATCAGCCGATAGCAATTGAGCAAGCTCTCGCACAGCGACACAAACGTCTGATATACATCTGGCATATATGGTAAATGATATACCACCAGGTAGGTCAAATCTACCTCAGGATTGCCTCCGATCTTCTCGGCGGTGCCAATGGTACTCCAAGTCCCACCCGAGCGTCGGCGATCGGCTCCTCCACCAGCGCGATCTGATCCAGCACTTTCTTTGCGCTGGCGGAACAGCCGTTTTCCTACCATTGCCATCTTCCTGGTGGCGGTGGGGTCTGTGGTGCTTTTCTTCAGATTCTCGTAATCCTTGAACACCCCGGTCAGGGCCTTGAGCAGCTCGGGCAGAGCGGTATATCGAGCAGTCAACATCGAAACACTGCATCCCAGGAAAAAATTATAATACGCATCACTGGGCTGCAGTTTCGAGCTCTCTGTATAGATGCTGGCGAACTCACTACGTTGTATCTTGGTGGTATTAGTCCATGGCAGCAATCCGGTGTGCCTGGAAACCACAATCAGTCAGCTTTGTTTGTAAAAAGTCAAACTTATTATCATCATACATACACTCGCACAATATAGTCCAGCGTGGCTATGCGCTTTTCAATCAGCTCAACGCTGTTTACGCTCATTGCAAGAGATTGATATTAAGAGTTTGGCTGAAGTGAGCTTCTCCTGAGATGAGCAACTCCATACAAAACCTTAAAGGGGGGCTGCAGTGAATGGCAAAACCGCAATGCAAAATCACTAAGATAAGGCCAAGTCGCAGGCGCTGAATAGGTGCTAAGTACCAAGATAGCTCTGCCTTCTCTGCACACCCCTGCTGATCGGCGGAATAGCTAATGTCCGATCTGGTAAAACTCCTAGCCAGCTACTCCCCATTTCGACAAATTGTAGGTCACTCACGTGACGCAGTCTAGATTTGGTCATGTGACTTCACGTGAGCTAATCTCTGGTTTTTGGGGGGGGGGTGGGGAATTCCACTTTCCCGATTCGGCTGGCCAACATGAACGCCATTGCACTATGGCTTGGGTTCTCATTGGTATTTTCATTAGTCCTATTGGTATGTTTATTTGGTAGCTTGCCACAGTTTAGGGACTCACAGCTTGGCCGTTTACGACGGACGCTACTGAGCCTTGTGTTGCGAGTACAGGCGGTGGACCGGGTGTACCTAGATAGTGCTGTAGAACGCACTGTTGTAGGGTTGTATCGAGATCACGGACATAAATTCGGGTATCTGGTTCCCATAGGATATATCGTGCTGATTTCGGTATTTTATGGCTTATTTTACCGAGACTGCATGGACAAGATCGGCCATGAGCAGTGGTTGACGATCTGGATCAACATGGCCCTGCCGTATATTATCATGGGGGTATGCGTTTTTTCTGATCCCGGACGCATAGATAGCAGAGATAAGTTGAACTTTGCTCTATCCAAGTTTCGGTTTGATCGGATTCTGTATTTCCCGGGCAAAACATGCCGAACATGCCGCTTTGAACGACCAGCAAGGTCCAAGCACTGCTCATCGTGCGATTCATGCGTAATGCTGCGAGATCACCACTGTATCTGGATGAACAATTGCGTGGGGTATAGAAACTACCGTTGGTTTTTGCTATTTTTGGTGGTGAATCTGAACATGCTTGTCCGGGGAGCTTTGTATAGCTCTCCACTGGTGGCCCGGCTTCATCGTGACAAGTACGCGGGCCTACCATTCTGGAACTCTTGGGTCAAAACTGTTTATCATGACAAAGCTACCAACACGGCCAGTGCCATTGTTTTCATGTGCGTTTTGTGCTCTGCGGTGGTGGGGGGATTCCTTATTGTGCATCTACGGCAGATCTACCAGGGCACCACCACCGGTGAAACAGCCATGTGGAGTGAAATTGAGGAAGTGATTGCCGACGGAGATCTGTACATATTTGACTACGCTACTGTTCAAGAGCGAGATATTGCCCGGAATGATGGAGTGCTCGACGTTGTTCTGCAGAAAGATCAAGAGGGCACTTGGCATCGTCAGCTGACATTGGAGGAGTTTGATCTGGTAAGAACCAGACGATTGCGAGCGAAAAATATCAAGGGATTCGAAGACTTGCATAATATATACGATTACGGGTTCTGGAAGAACCTGTGGTTCTTCATAAAGGCGGAGCAGCCTTGACGGTTGTGTGGAGCTCAGTTGAAGGAATGAAAAGAGCAAGATAAAAGATGTGTAGATAGGTGCGACCATATGTAATTATTATAGATTTTCCATTGATGCGAATAGATTTCTTATCGCAAAGCTGTAAACTGCTCTGATAACGACAGATCATTACAACATATGTCGATATTTTGAACCCCTGCGGCGTAAATAGCTAGCATAGAATGAGATTGCCAATGAATCAGCAGGAAATGCGTTACTCTCAACACACAGCACATTACATATATACAGACAATGAGAATAAGCTTGCTATTGGAAATAAAGAGATGTCGCTATATATGCTAAACTATGCTAAACTGGTTGATTTCAAGTATTCGAATCTGGCCAATATTGTACATGCCGGCGCAGTTGCCAAAACAGGCAACTCCGTAGAACCAGAGAATTTCAGAAGCCCATGGATGAGCTGAGTGGAACGAAGCAAGATAGAATTGAAAAAATACGAGAGTTCAACGATGAAAAGTATCGGATAAGTCTTTGGTGTCTTAGCATGGCCCGGTTGACTAGGAGTGGCTCAAACCGGTTCCTGGATCGAAATGGAACCAATTAAAGCAGAACAAACCACACTAGAACCAAAGCCGAAACCTAATGCATATTCAGATCAAATGAGCCCGGGATTACATCCGAGGTGTTGCAAGACGATAACCTCCCTGAATGTTCCAGGCACTTTTGCTTATCGATATTCTCAAAGACTGCCAGTTTATATTTTCATTGTCTACTAGCCTCACAACCTAAACCAACCTTCTTCCACCTTCCTACCACCACCTTCACCACCCCACATTAACGAATCCATCATGGTACGTATTACGCAACTGAAATGTTTTCACAAGATTTTTATTATACTAACGTCAGACTGATACTGAAACAGGGCTTTTGAAAGGCTGGGAAGTACGTTTATCTAAGTCGCGCAATCTTCCGTATTATTTCCACACTGGTTCGGGCGAGTCGTCATGGGAGCCCCCACGGGGATCTGAGGCTGACAAGCTGAGTCAGTACATTGCCAAGAAATACGCCGACATACCGGCACTTACCTATAACTCGCTGAGCGGCGAGGATGGCAAGGAGGAGAAAATCCGAGCCAGCCATTTGCTGGTGAAGCATAAGGACGTGCGTCGACCATCGTCTTGGAAAGAGGCTACCATCACTCGTACTAGAGATGAGGCCATGGCCATCATTTTAGCACATGAGGCGCGAATCAGGTCTGGCGCCAGTACTTTAAGCGAGTTGGCCACTACCGAGAGCGATTGCAACAGCGCTCGTCGGGGTGGTGATCTGGGTTATTTTGGCCGGGGCGACATGCAAAAGGAGTTTGAACAAGCAGCGTTTGATCTGAAAGCGGGACAAATGAGCAGGGTAGTCGAGACCCAGAGCGGTTTGCATTTGATTGAACGAACCGGATGAACTGAATACGGCCGGCCGCCTATTATTACTCTGAGCATTCCTATATAAAAGTATGTAAAAGCACCAAGCAAATGCCCGTGGCTTCTTGTGACTCCATGAGCGAATGCAGATGTAATGTAACTATTATAACCCCGTTATCTGCCAATTGTAGACCACCAGCCAGTAGCGTTTGGTGCAACACCTCGGGTGATCCATGCTGCAAGCTGACCACGATATCCCGTTACATATTGCGCTGTGCTCAATAAGTAAATAAATCAGTCAATAAATAACTTGCCACCATGCGATTTTATATGAGCTTTTTTCTTTTATAGCCCGCAAGCAGTGCCCCGCATTGGTGGGGTCCAAAATGTGATATGTCACTTTATCTGGCGGCCGGGCTTTGGTGACGTGAGATGATGGCCCTTCTCCCATCTTCATTCCCCACCACCAATGCCAGCTGACGACGACGATGTTGCGTCCAGCCATTCGAGCGATGACCAGCTGCGCCGGGAAAACGATGATCTTCGTACGGCCACCAGTCAGAATAGCTCCATGGTGCTGGACCTTGGTCTCGATGACTGCGTGCGTTATCTCAGCAAAAACTGGGAGGACCTGGTAGGGTAGGTGCGCTAACCACTGATACGGGCGAAATTCTGTTGCTATGGATAGGAATTTACCGTGGCTGGAAAGAGCGAAGTCGCATGAGAAATCTCATGTACTGTACCATGTGTTTCTGTTCAGTATGACATGTGTTGTGCTGCACGACATGCTTTCGACTCTGTCCGTCCCCCGCGGTCAACCCAAAGGCCCACCTTGTAATATTGTCATTATATCTAACTTCATCTATAGCACGCCAGTGAAGAAAATCATGAATAAACCGGTGAGGGATATCATTTTGGGCTCGGATGACGATAAAAATGTGTTCCAGCAGGCCACTGATGTCATGTTGCGCGAAGATACCTCGTTCCGGGTACAGTTCACTACTAGAGTCGGCTCGCTGCGCCAATTCGAACAGGGTCCAAACTCTTCTGGTGACAGCGACGACTCTGCCGACTGCTATTGTACTCCGAAACTTCTCCCCGGCAGCCCCTCCGAGAACCCTCAGTCGCCGGAATCGGACTCTTCGGTGACATATCACCCTGATTTATGCATAGAACTTGAAGGTCAGGGTCTCCTGATCAAAGAGGATAAGCGTCTGTCTCATACCATGTGGATTTTACGGCCGTATGTCGCTCCACGGCCGTTGAGCATTGCTCTACCCGACGATTTGAGGAACAGCCTCGGTGACGGCACGCATTTCCTGGTTTCTTTCCTACAGGAGCTGAGTGACTCCATTTTAATGCAAAAGGATACGATCCCTGCGCCCCCATTGGAGCTGTGTCGTATCTGCGAGCGTCATGTGCCCAAATGGTGGTTTGAGCGCCATTGCGAGCTCTGCGTCGTAGAAAACCGCGCTGAATCGCAAATACAAGAGACTCAGGACGCCCTCGTAGATCATCGAAACACCATTGCATCTCTCATCTCTGCATTTGATACTCAATTGGCCGGCGGCGATCCTCAGAGCCCCGCCAGCTCCCCTGCCTCATCGCCCTCTCCTACCTCCCTAACCTCCTTTTCCGACACCCCGGCTTCGTCGTCGCATTCTGGCGATTCCGGATTCCCCCGCATGGAATACCGTGGATTCGAAATCTTATCTCCGCAGCTGAGCAATTCGCCGGATATGTCCGGGGCTATGAAGAGCCCACCCAGGTCGCCAAGACTCAGCTCGACGCTTTCGCGCCGTGTCTTGCAACGAAGCATTGGAACAGCTTCTCCACCACATAGTAAACGATCACCGCTCAAAATCATGGAGCTACTGGTGGAGTTGTGCGACATGGCATGGGAAATCAAGGTGCCTGAGGTCAAATACGAGAAAATTGACGTCGACCACACCAACGGGGATGGGGCGGACGAAATACGCATTAAAACTTTTTCTCCAGTTAGTGAGATTCGTATTCATCAAGTGATGGACTGGACGTATGGCCAGAGCAATGATCCTGGCCTGAGGCTATTGTGCGAAGACACTTCGCGCATCGCGAAGCAGAAAGTTGATGCGGTGGTGCGACTGGGGTCTATACTAGTCTTTTCCGAAAAGGTACGTCTAGAAGTTGAATCCCAGGTACAGAATGCTATTAATGAGATTGTGAGTAAGACAGTGGACAGAGCAGAGGGTGACGAATCGTTTGATGACAGTAGCGGACTGGACGAGGTAGAAAATACCTACTCATCTACTCCTCCTCACAACCACCAGATACTTCTCACAGATGACCAGCATATTTCAACAGACATGGACTCGGATATAGGCGATAATACCGTCATTATCCATGACAGGGCGGGAATGCGTGTGGAAGATATCGAAGAAGCGGTGAGAAGAGACTCTGATCAGATTAATAGCACAGACGACGAATCTCTCTTCTCAGATGCGTATTTGCATACCGATAATGTTCCTACAAGCGTGCAGATGGGAAGAAAGCTCTCATCATCGGCGTTGTCACCGATGGCTCTGCCTTCCTTCAAAGCTCCGCCTCCACCTCCACCTCCCGAGTTTCTAACGGTGAAAAGCCTCCACATGGACCAAAGAAATGTTGAGCCTAGATCTGAGAAACTTCCAAGACTTAAGACAGAGCTGGTAACTCCCACTTCACTATTAGAAATGGGCTCCCATTCAAACTCCTCAACGCCTGCCAGCAGCATCACGCGAAGCCCTATTCTACAGAGGCGTACTTCTATTTCTACTAATATTTCGATATCATCCTTGAATGAGCTGCATAAAAAAGCTCCGATGAACACGACCGATGGTTCTTCCTATTCTTCTTCCACAGACAACGACTATTTTGGCCTTAGTGAGGGCTTGGCCGATCTTGACCTAAATGCATCGGGACCGAGTTCTTTTGTCAGTGGAGGAACACCCGGTGTTGCTATTCATCGAATTAGATCTCGCCGAAGTTTCGGTTCTGCAAATGTTTCTCCGAGAGCTTATTCTTCATCACCTTTGAGTTCGATGCACAGGAGGGTTCTGCCAGCCACTTCTTCGGGAAGTTATGGCGAGAGTCTTGCTTTTTCCCCTACTTCTCAGTACGCAGGTTCCCCATTAATTCACCCGCATGACCCAGATAGACATAACCACAAGCGGCAGTCTTCTATGGCGATAGACTTCTCTCGGGCTCCAGTATCACCTCTGCTCACAGCATCAGCTCCCCCTAGCAAGCCAGCACCTCCTAGCATTCGTGACTATGAAATTATTTGTCCAATTAGTAAGGGTGCATTTGGAAGTGTATATCTATCCCGAAAGAAGCTGACCGGAGAATATTTTGCCATTAAGGTTCTAAAAAAGGCTGACATGATTGCAAAGAATCAGGTTATGAATGTCAAGAGCGAAAGAGCGATCATGATGGCTCAGGCGGACTCCCCGTTTGTGGCCAAGCTGTTTTTCACTTTCCAAAGTAGAGATTACCTCTTTTTAGTGATGGAATACCTCAATGGTGGTGACTGTGCGGCATTGATCAAGGCTCTGGGTGGATTGCCTGAAAGCTGGACTCAGAAATATATTGCCGAAGTCGTGGTAGCTGTTGATGAGCTTCATAAACGCGGAATTGTTCATCGAGATTTAAAGCCCGAGAATCTTTTGATTGATTCCAAGGGCCACTTGAAGTTAATAGATTTCGGTCTGTCGCGAATAGGTGCAGTTGGAAGACATATTAGAGGTGAGCGGTCGCGAGCCGACTCCTCGTCGTCTTCCGGGACACCGCCTGGGTCTGTGTCGTTTTCTCGAACTGCCACTGTCAGCAGTACTCTAGAAGATGCAGCTGGAATCGGTGGTGCTCAGTCAGGCGGGAGTAGTCGTAGTGGAAGCAATACTGGGACCGTTGCCGCTTTGCACGATCCTTCTATCAGTCTTGTTCCTGGCTATTTTTCGCTGGCGGGAAATGGAGAGCGACGCGGAGATAAGCGAGTTACCTCGCTTGCAAATCGCCATGAATCCTCGGGAAGCGAAGCCACCGATGATAATACTTCACACCCTTCTTCACGGGCATCGAGTGAACGTATCTCACCGAGCCCCAGGGATTCCGGCAGTCCTACCAGCCATACTAGCCATGTGGTATTGTTTGACCCGGCTGGAGACAACCAGACGGCAAAGAGATTTGTAGGCACTCCAGATTACCTTGCTCCTGAAACCATACGGGGATTTGGTCAGGATGAAATGAGCGATTGGTGGTCCCTGGGATGTATTCTATTTGAGTTTCTCTATGGCTATCCTCCATTCCACGCAGCTACTCCCGATAGTGTGTTTGAGAATATATTGGATAGAAATATTCAATGGCCGGAAGAAAAATATGCAGTTGATGAAGATGGAGAACCAATTGCCAGTCCGCTGGCTAAGGACCTTATAAATAGACTTTTGTGCTCGGATCCTACCCTCAGAATTGGTGTCAATGGCATTGAGCAGATCAAAGAACATCCCTTCTTCAACGGTGTGAACAATTGGGATACTCTTTGGGAGGATGAAGCATCATTTATACCCGAAATCGAAAATCCCGAGAATACTGACTACTTTGACAGCCGTGGCGCGGTTATGGAGGAGTTTGAAGGCGACGGTGATGTTGGATCCGAAGAGAGGCAAAATGTCCACCAAGCCCTATTGCAAGTAACTGGACAGGCGGAAAGTAGTGACGAAAGTTCTCCGAGTGGCTCAAATTTCAAAGGTAGCGGCAGCGATTCGCGACATAGTTCTGGGGATCATAATAGTCCCTCTAAGCGAGACAGACCACAACGAGTTCTTCCGTTGCATATCCCACCCCATGTTAGAGAGGGCAGAACCCGGCGGCTCAGTGAGCCGGTTGCGGTAAATGATTTTGGTAACTTTGCTTTCAAGAATCTTCCTGTGCTTGAGAGGGCCAACAAAGATCTGATAAATAAGATGAAACAGGAGAGTCTTGAACATCAGAGAGAGGTCTCCAGAGGATCGAAGACTTCACTTAAGAGCGTTGTCGGTTCACCTCTGCAGAGCATCTCTACCGCTTCTTCTCCTTCGCCTAACAGCAGCAGACATTCATCTCCCACGCGTCAGATATCGTCAGCGATATCGTCATCCGCTCAACGCTTAATGCCGGTAGGCACAGGCTCCTCATCTAGTGCCAGCACCATTGACTCGCCGCAGAAGATGTTGGCGATACCTGTCCTGAAACCTTCTGGTACAGTGGATGATGCGTCGTATTTCTCATCTTCTTGGGGAGACAAGAAAGCGAGCGATGGTAGTTCGCCCAGCGAATCGTCACCTAGACGTGGTTTGAGCAACAGGGGCTCTAATCCTGAGCTTGGGGACCAATTCAAACAGAGGAAGTCTAGCAATGTATTTGACATGAGTCCGAGTGGATCAGACAGTGAGGATCCACGGTCATCCACAAACCCTTCTCGGCTCTCTCCTCCCCCAACCAGCAATGCTGCCGCATTGATTCGAGTTCAGAAGCGTCGGGCAATGTCAAGGAAGATGTCTAGATCATCGATCAGCAGCTTTAGAACTAGTAGTGGTGATTCAACAGGCGTCGAACTGCCAATTCTGGACATTCTGGTATGCGATGTCAATCCAGTTTGGCGATATTCTATGGAAAGAATGCTGGTAAACGTTGGATGCCGGGTAGTTAGCGTTGGAACGGGCCAAGAAGCTATCAGGCGAGCCACAGGAGATGTCAAGTTCGATGTCATTATCGTCGAGTATAAGCTTGGGAATATGGTAGGCACCGATGTGGCTCGGCTCATCCACAATACCATGAATGCCAATGTCGAGACACCGATAGTCAGCCTTACTTCCCTGAGCGATTTCCCTGAAGAATTGAAGGCAATATTTAGTGGACATGTAACTCGTCCGCCTACTGAGGATAAGCTGATTAAAGTGCTGAAGAGTCTTTATCCAGGATGGAAAGTCAGAGAGAGGAGAGCCAGGAACTGACGAAGAAACTGCATGAAATGTAATTTACATTATTAGGATAAGGAATGTAGATTACTACGAATATTATTTATACTCCTATTTTGGTGTCTGCTGGTACTCCGAGAACGGTACTTTCTATTATATACACACGCGTACAGTAGCGGTTTAGTTGATCCCTCTATTATGAAGAGCATTTTTGACCGCACCGTAAACTTCTTCTGGAGACTTGTCGCACTGGACTTTGACGACCTTATTAGACTTCTCGTAATAATCCACCACGGGCATAGAGGTGTCGACGAACACCCTGAATCTTTTTTTGATAGACTCAATATTATCGTCACTTCTGCCCGAAGACTCGCCTCGTTTGAGTAATCGCTGAAGCATGACTTCTTCGGGGCATTCAAAAAAGAGCGTGAAATCAGAAACTGCCACTTGCTCCTCAAAGGTGAGCGCTTGATCCATTTTTCGGGGGAATCCGTCGATAAGGAAACGGCTCTTTCCCTCTTTTTGAGCATCGGCAATTGCATTTTTCAAAAGGCCAATGGTGACTTCCTGAGGAACGATCTTGCCCGCTTTGATATAATCAGCAATGAGCTGGCCATACTGCGATCCTTTGCGACTCTGCTCAGCTCGGAGTAAATCGCCCGCAGAAAGGTGAATAAAGCCATAATCATTTACGAGATTCGCGCACTGGGTGCCCTTACCGGCGCCCGGACCACCCAGGACAAAAATAACAGAAATGCTCGAGCTATCCAGAGGCTGCTTGGACTCCACATCCTGTTGCTTCTCCTGGTTTGAGACTATGGAGTCGAGGGACTCTTCGGGCAATTTACCTTCACCAGACAAGAAATACAAACCTCCAAGCAGCACAGCAGCAGCAGCAGCCCATACGCCAACAGATGGTCCACCAGAAGACGGCTTGGGCTTGGGCTGTTCCGTTTGTGGCTGGCCAGTAGCAGGAGGGCGAACTTGATTCAATCGCAAAGCTGATGAGCTAAATGCTCGACGGGCAATTATTAGTCGAGAGGCTGCTCGGCTGGCTCGAAAGGGTGCTTGCATAGATCGGGAGAGCATGGAAGTGTGATGGTGAGAAGGAGAGTTTACAGTTGGCGATTGCGATAACGTTGCGGCTCAGAGACTATCGGGCGGGATTCAGCAGATCCAACAGAGACAAGGTGGAGCATTGTGGACTACAGAGAGAGTATCAATTGATGGAATGGAATATCCAGTAAAATAAGAGAATTTTGAATTAGACTAAAAAGGGTTTTGCAGCAAAAATCGGTAAAAGAGAACAAGTGAGTTGGATGATGGTAAGATCGAAACGGTGACAAATAACTTAAAATAACCACATTTTTCATGAAAATAAGCCATGGTTATGGAAAGCAAGAGAGAGTGTGCGCGTATAAATGTTTTTAGATAATAATAATTCTCTTTATATTTAGATATGTGTACATACTGAAAGAAAGTTCGAAAAGCCTCCGAAGCTAGGCAGGGCCAGTGCGATCCCTAACAACATTTCAAACCAGCGTGATACTGCCGATTTAAGCATAATCCGCCAGTTTAGCATCATTATATCGCAGATACTTGCCATTGATATCCCCCTTGCCTGCAATTGCAAGATTGGCAATGACAGTACCAGGTACGTCAGGCGACAGTAAAGCACCGGTTCGGTGTAGCTCAACGAACTTGTCGTGATCCTTCTGCATGGCTGAGGCATGTTGTTCCCGGATATTTCCCTGCATGCTAGTGTCGACAACACCAGGAGCGACAGACACAGCAAATATGGACGGCTCTTCTACGGCAAGTGTCTGAACTACATGATTCAGGGCTGCTTTGGAAGCCCCATAAGCACCCCAGGCAGTCTAAAACGTCACGTCAGTAATTGGGATCCAATGCCCTTTTCAACCGAAAAACTTACGTAGGAGGAGGTGCTTGCACCAGACGACACGGCAACGACTCTACCGCCATCTCGTAGCAATGGGATGGCCTTGCCGATAAGTCCCACAATACTAAACAGATTGACATCGAAAAGTCGCTTCCAGTCAGAGATATCCGTATCTTCGAGCCTGGCAACTGGCTCAAGAACTCCTGCATTGAGCACTAGACCTCGCAATTTTCCAAGGCTCTTGGCATGCTCAAGCACGGCGGAAATGGTACTAGTTTCAGCAAGATCTCCCGTGACGTAGCTGGTGGTTAGCAGAGCGCGACCGTAGTCGTATAATTTCACTTACCTGAATCGCTCGTGCTGCAATGGTGGTTCGCTGCGTGAAACACCGACAACATAGACATCATGTCGAAGCAGAGCACGCACGATTGCTAGGCCGATACCTCAAGTTAGTGGACGATAGAAAGCAAATACAGATATGTAGTACACACCTCTACTTGTGCCTGTTACTACAACTACGCTCATTTTATTCTATTTTGCTACGTTTTGTAATCTGGGTCTTGTAATCACCGGTCTGGAGAGATCAAACAGTACTTCAGGGAGCTTGGGCAATCTAAAAAAGCGCCGCCGCATTGTCTGTGGCTCATAATCATATAGCGGCCGCTTATATAACATTAATAGTCAAACGAAGCTGCTGAGACGTAATGGAATTGGGGCATGAGCTGAAATCTTTAATACGGGAAAAGAGAGCTACTCTATTGAGACAGTGTGAGCGGAAATCAGGAGCTGATCGGGTTTTATCTCAGCAGCTGGAACCAACAGCGGTGATTACGAACAATCACAAGTGATCGTTTACGTACTGCTTAGGAACTGGTCTGGGTAACATTTCTTTCTCTTGTCTCTCAAGATTTCAATCACAGTGACTACGCTAGTCATAGACGGCTTTTTTTTTGTCCCTGTGCTTTCTGTTGCTGAAGAATCGCTTTACATGTGATTGACTAACATAATGAACCGACTCTTCCAAATGCACAAACCAAACCAGGCTGAAAATAGGTTATCCCACGTATCAAATACATGTTCCATAATCATGTGCTACATAATTTATGTGTCATATCCATTTTACTATAAAATGAAGTTGCAACAATCTTTCACCGTGCCAGGTGGGTTGAATCAGTAGTTTTAGACCTTCCTCCCGGGCCTCTCCAACAATCAACATCTAACTTCCCAGTGCGTCGGCATGAGCAGCAACAAGTGTACGTGAACTAACCCGGCATTACAACCATTACTAACATCAAATAGCGAGCCAGACGCCGTGCAGGAATATCCTTATTCACGGGTACTGCAAATACGCCGACAAAGGCTGCATTTTCAAGCACGAGGCATGTACTTTCCGATCTAACCACCCAGACAATCCGCTAATATCCAGCAGGACCAAGCTGCAACAGCTCCTCCTACGGCCGAATCCGGCTCTCCAGGTAGTACTGTGAACTCCTCTTTACCGTATGTAGTAAACTAAGTCCGTTCTCATACGAAAACGGGCCGAATCTGGTGTTATTTGGATGCTTGGAATCGCAGAACTAACCTGTAAGAAACCTCAAGAAGAAACTTAATGCGGATTCTCCCTCATTCACCCCGTCTTTCACCACTCCTTTGACTCCGTCCAAGGTGTCGTCTGCTGGGTCTACTGGATCGCCAAATGTCGGGGCTGCGGCATTTGTTCCCCGGTCTAGTGGGTCCAACGGATCCAGTGGCCCGTCTACTGTGACAAAACAGTTCAATCCACAGAAGATATTTGCACCTCAGTCGGTGTCGACGCCGGCATCCGCTCCCGAATATGCTGCTCCGCATTATGAGCCGGTGGCTGAAGCAGCACCTGCAGACTCTCAATTATATGGCAACGATTCTGTTGACTTTCAAAATCTGTCGTTGAACAACATGGATGAAGAATTGCCATATGCACCACCTCAGACTGTCTCGATTTACCAGCATCACTCGGCATACCCACTTAACTATCATCTGTATGCCCCTACTCCCCTTGGAATTGCGAAAAACCTGCTCAATCCACACCAGCGGACTGTGCAAGACTTTTTCGTGTCCAATGATCTGCGAGAAGAACTTCAACGTAAAAATGAGGCTACTTTACAGGCCATTCCGGGTCTACAGCTCCCAGAGTTGGTGCATGTTTATCATTCATTGGTGCCCCTCGACACCAGCCTCGAGAGAAATGCAAAGATGTTTGGCTTCCCATCATGGGTGTATAAAGTGGAAAGTAATCTGGATGGTCGGATGTACTGCATGAGACGGATCGAAGGATTCCGACTCACCAACGAGAAGACCATGCGCCTTCTCAAGCTGTGGAGTAGGGTCAATAGCCCTTCAGTGGTAGCACTTCACGAAGCTTTTACTAGCCGTGCGTTTGGCGACAACTCGCTAATATTTATATACGATTACTATCCTTTATCGGTGACCGTGTTCGATGCGTACCTAGGCCCACAGTCAGTTTACCAGCACGGAACAGGTCTGAATGTACCTGAAGAACTTTTGTGGGGATATACAATGCAGCTTTTGAACGCTCTCAAAACAATTCATGGCTGTGGTCTTGCGGCAAGGGTCATCGAGCCCTCGCGGGTGCTGACCGTGAAGAAAGGACGTATACGCCTCAACTGCGTAGGAGTGCTTGATTTCTTGCACTTTGAAGATGATAAGAGCACGTCAGAACTACAAACGGATGACTTGCTTAGTGCCGGAAAGCTGCTGTTGTCGCTGGCTTCGCTGACCGAATCCCCTACTCCACAGATTCTACAGCTTGTGCGTACAAAATACTCTAAGGACTTAAGCGATCTGATTGACGATCTGCTACATGGAGCACCGGTGAAGGACATAATTACTAAATATGCGTATCATTTCACTGATGTCTTTGACAGTGGACTGTTCGAAACCGACATACTGGAGTCAG
Source organism: Zygoascus flipseniorum (assembly GCA_030565365.1). NCBI lineage: Eukaryota > Fungi > Ascomycota > Dipodascomycetes > Dipodascales > Trichomonascaceae > Zygoascus > Zygoascus flipseniorum. The sequence goes on from JAJMBR010000003.1 coordinate 457,310, forward strand.
AGCTCTCAAAGGAGCTGGAGAACGGTCGACTCGTACGACTTCTTGCCAAGTTTGGATTTATTAATGAGAGACCCGAATATGAGCACGATTCCCACTGGAGCGAGACGGGAGATAGGTATCTGATAAAACTGTTCCGAGACTATGTGTTTCACCAGGTGGACGACCAGGGCCGACCGGTGGTGGATCTCAATCATGTTCTGACCAATTTGAACAAGCTAGACGCAGGAATTGATGAGATGGTTCTGTTGGTCAGCCGAGATGAGCAGAACAGTGTTATTGCTAGCTACAAGGAGCTCAAGGTTTGCATAGAAGGGGCATTCAGAGAGCTTTCAAAGAGATGAAATAGTGTAGAAGTAGCAGGAAATTAATATTGTAGCAAAATATATTGTTGTTACTATTTACATAGAGGAGCGACAAGCTCAAAGTCTAGGAATTAGTTTTTGCGCGTTAGAGGATTGCTGATTTAAAAAGATACGTACTGAGGAGCTAAGTTGTCCATCAACGGGGACTTGATGAAAACAATTCCGGCAACGAAAATTGCGATGTTAAGTAGCACGGGACGAGCGGAGCCCTGGAAAGCCTGGTTGAGGGCGGCAGTAACGTTTGATTCTTCAGACATGATAATGGTGACAAGAAAGAAGTCGATGTTGGTTTGTGAAAAATTGCTGGGATAGAAGCAATATGTAGAGTCAAAAATGATATCAACGAGCAGCCCACAGCAACCGGCGGAGCAGAAGGAGAAGATCGAGAACTAAGTAGATTATAATGGGAGTAAGACAAATGAAAGATAGACAAAGCTGCGAGTTAGCATGCTGAAGAAACGAGATAGCAGCCTTGAAACGTGCGATTTGCTGCCCGCGTCACGGGACTCTGGGGTAAGCCATAATGGACGAAGGCGTAGGCAGAACAGGCAAACTTACAGCTGCTTTCACTAGGAGCGATTGATCAAAGTACTCCATAGATATACAGACGGATAGGCCCTGAAACAAGCCGGGTTCAGTTGTTGGCGTGATCTGAGGAACTGACTGTAATATGGTTTGTTTTGTACTGATGTGGGGAGTTAGAATCTTGTATTTGTGAACAGGTCCAAACGATAAATGGGGGACGCCTGGGATGACGACTGGGTTACGGTAAGTGTGTTTAGCTTTAAGATGAAATAAATCATTATCTGTAGATTAACATATTGTAGAATACAAGTAGCAGCCAATCTGTACAATACGATGTCGATGATCAGACCGGCATTGGATACAAGCCTCAGCTCAAGGTACTAAAGCGACAGGAAGAGGAAAAAACGCAGAGCAAGGCGGTGAGCAAATCCCCCGAGCAGATCGAGGCGGAGAAGAGGGCCAGGGCCGAGGAATATCGCCTGGCAAAGAAAAGACTCGGTCTGAAATGAACGAGTTTTGCGTTATAATGAGTGTATAGAAAGAAAAAGGTAAATCAAAGGCGATTAGAGAGTGGCGAAACAAACATTCTGCGAAACACACTGCTGCAGACGTACTTTATCATCTCCTCATCTTTAATGTGATTTGTATTTCTCGTTTTACTGAGGATTGTCTGAACATGGCTAAAAGAAACGATGCTCGTTCTCTTCGAGCATTTATCTCTGCATCACGTACCACTAATAATATATTTACCACCATCAAACCGTATAAAATCCCACCTACATCAGATCTCTTCCTATTACTCGTTTTTTCTTTCATTCCTTCTCCATACATGCCTAGGTCGCAGCGGCCACGATAACCTGATTTTGCTTTCCCTCCGCCGCGCATCGACATCACCACCTTCCCCCACTACTATCACCAAAGGCCCCCTCCCGCCAGCCCCCAACTGCTCCTATCGAGAACTCCGCCAAAATTTCCTCCTTTGAAAGCTTGACTAACTGGGCGCTTGGCCAGCTGGAATTGGTCCAAGAACGTGTTCCCGAAACCCTCTCTAAATCTCTGCAGGATCCCAAAGCCACGCTTGCCATTGGTGCTGCTGCTGTTTCGTCTATCATCATGTTCAAGAAGCTGTTTGGTGGGAATTCGTCCAAAACTCCTCCCTCGTCCGTAGTGGTGCAGGTTGGGAAGAGTTCGGCATACAAGATTGAATTCTCCGAGCAAGACGCTACAGACCCAAAACTCGGAGTCACAGTTGGCTTTCTCCGGCAAAAAGTAGTTGATCTGCTTAAATCCAAGGACAAACAGGTCGATACCGTCAGCCTCATTCATTCGGGAAAGCGTCTCACCAATGACAAAGCTACTCTGTTGGACTACGGTGTAACCACCGGATCGAAAGTGCTGGTGACGATTCGCCGACCCCAGGCGGCTCCTCCTGTTCCGACCGTTGTTACTCCGCCTAAGACACCGAAACAGAAAATCCAGGACGCTCTTGACTATGTCAAAAACGAACTCGAAACCCCTATTCAAAAATTCATTGCCTCTCCGCCGCAAAACCCCGACGAACGAGCCGACCGCCATCGACGACTGTCGGAAATGGTGCTCCAGCGAATGTTTGCTTTAGACGATGTCGAGGTTGGCGATGATCAGGACCTCCGGTCATTTCGAAAGCAAGCTATTAATAAGTTTCACCAGCATCATGCCGATCTTGACAAGGCCAAGAAAGAAGCGGATGAAAATGCCCTTCAGCCAGCCAAGAGCAGTGCTTCAAAGTCGTCCAAATCTTCAAAAGCAAGCAGAAAAAAGTCGAAAAAATGAGTATTTAGATCGTATATATAATGAGCTCGAAGAAACGGAGCTGCAGAGCTGTGACGCAGAAGAAAAATCTTGGGATACTCCGTTCCGGAGCGTACCAGTAGCACTTAGATCTACTCCTGAACAGCTGTAATATATACAGTAATATTAGTTTCTTTCATTAGTTCGGAAATAACTGTACTTCTTTTTGAATACATATATATATAAATAAATGCGGCAAATGATCTACCAGATTCTTAATTGAGATCCTTACTGGTCAAACCGGGATAGTACACCAGCCTGTTGGACAATGTTGTCTCACCCCAGCTCCAAAGTTTGATCAAGTTATGAATCTGATGAGAAGTACCACCTATACCCTGCAATTCTAGGAGAGCTCCGTTAACATCTGCCGCCACTTTCCGTCTCAGCTTGACGTTCATCAAATCGTTGAGCGGTCCAACCAAATGATCTTTGGGAAAACACAGCAGGGCCATTGTCCACTCCAAATCTTGCAGAAATTGACTATTTGCAGGCGCTCGGGGTGCCAGGTGGGTTGAGGCAAAGTCCAAAGCCCGAGTTGTGGCATCCATATCACCAGCTTGAGGGATTTGGCGGATCAGCTCAATCAACTGAAGACGAAGAAGCTCAAAATGAAGCCCTGGGTTAGTGTCCAGCAGCTCGGGCTCACAATCATTTATCAGCTCCACCGCATGCTCAATTTTTCCAGCATGGATTAGAGCCTTGATTTTCATTCTATCTCGAATGCTACTGAGATCAACCGATGAGTCCACGCCGGCTTCTTTAGCAAACTTGATAGCTGAGCTCTGGTATCCCTCGTTAATAAGGTAGTTCATAATCAGGTTATTAAGTACAGGTCTGGGGATCTGTATTTCCTGTAGCCGGGCTTGCCATTGCTCCTTGGTATACTCTTTACGGGCCTCCATTTTCGGTTCAGGAGCAGCAGACGGAGGAGGTAGTACCTTATTGTTTGGTCGGCCTGAATTAGCTAATGCAAAGGGGTTCTGTGGCCTACCGGAAGAGGTCTCGGCTGGTCCCTCACTGTCTTCCTGGAGCAGAAACTGCTGCAGCTCTTGGAAAGGCGAGTCTCGACGATTTCTGAATCGCTGGATGATGCGATCAGTGACTACTCGGTCACGAGCAAAGAGCGCCGTGACCTGGGCCTCGTCGCTAGTATCACTCGGCGGTGCTGGCACGGTGGCTTCGGACGCTTCCCAGTGTTCGCCTTGACGAACTGTATCTGAAGAAAAACGCTGCAACCTTCGCACAACCAGCCAATTAGTGATGCGGAAACACAAGACCCACGAGACAACTGCCGCTAACACTAAACTACAGCAGCAAAAGTAGAAGAAGGAAATGATTTTTTAATAAAACGATTTACTCGACAAGGTTCACAGCGATTGATTTGCACGAGGCTTAGTGCAGTCAGTGCAGTGCAGTTTTAGCAAGGGCACTCGTTCAAAGATGGCGCTGTTGCAACTTGTTGGTTGATGAGAAGGTGAAGGTGAAGGTTGGGTTGAAGGGTGTCATATTGTCGGCAAGGCAGATGTATTTGATAATACTGCCTACTTTCAGAGCATTGTGAGCTGAAATCTAAAGGGGGGAGCATTAGTAATGTTGCCATCCTGAGGTGTTGGAACATCTGAAGAAGTCGCATGACTAATACTGCCATATTGAGATCAAGTAATCTTCTATACTTCGTCATAAGAAGAAATATATTAAACCAACATATTTGCGACGTGAAGGTTGGCAAATGTACAGAGGTTAGGCAAGGAACACTATATAGGTTGTAGGGCCTTGCCTTTTGGAACTAAGCATAGGACAGAACTAGTTGACGTCATCAGGCTGACACAGTGAGCAGCACTTCCTGGTTTTCAGGTGCGAACACCGGATTGGGACAAGGGATTCGACAGATGCGCTTCCGGCTTTATCTGAATCCGGCATCTCATTTGCTGTCTAGAACCTTGAATGTAGCTCGTTGTAATGGTAGTCTAGTTTCAACAGTGTCTGTATAAAACCACTCAGGGCCCAACTTAGAAGTTTTACGCAACATCCCCCATTCGTTTCGACAAGGAGCTTCTCCTGGTTATCCGCTTCTTGGCTATGTTTTGCGGTCAAGTTAGCCACGAGGTTTGATATGGTGATATGACTAATGCTTCCTCATTGGATATTTCACAGATTGGCATTAGCGATCACGATGCTGCGAACGAGGGCAAAATCAGCTAGATCGGCGTAATCCATTATGGTTACACCATGAGGATCAATTAGCGTAGAACAGAGGCGCTTTGCTAGCTGTTTGGGCCAATAAGATGGCCTGAGGATCGAGGTTCCGGACACGAAGTTAAGGAACAGCAACGATTCGCGCGAAGATGAAGCTCTGTTCGAGTGTTGCTGGATCAGCACTTGTTTTCTTGCAATTTTGTTAGAGCTGGTCAGTTCACAGTAGTCTTGAATAGCTAGCAGCTTGGTACGCTGATAACCAACATTATACTGCCAACAATTTGCATCGATTCCGAGACCAGGCAAAGCACAAGATGGGTATCGTCGCAAAAGAATGCATTTACCACGTATTTTTCCCACTCGAGGCAGCTCAGATATGTCTCCTTGGTACCAGTAGCTGGCATATCTGTCGCTTGTGATATGATCATGTACCATAGTTGCAAACTGATCTGGGGCCCAGGAGCGCCAACCCTCGGGTTTTAAGCTCACGACAACGAATTCGAAAGGAAACAGATCAAGGAAATGATATATCTCTTGTAGAACAGCAAGTAGTGTCGTTTTGGTGAACAATCTGACAGGAAGTGAGCCGTGCACAATGTACGCCGAGTCCATTCCCGAGCTTGCAGATCCACGACCCACTCTTAGATCAATGAAACGAACTCCATGGACAAGTTGTTCTGTGACACTGGAACCTTGGCATCGCACACCAGGGATGATGGTGAAGTAGCATGCTGCTGAATTGTGGGTTCCTGGCAACTGTAATTGGTCGATCGTGGCGGCATCAGGGACGGAGTCTAACCAGACATGGAGTTGCTGCTGCTCGGGAGCTGTTTGTGCTTTTGATCTACGTTGATACATTTTACGGCTAATTTATCATTGATGCTGGCCGAGCGCGGTGCCGGAACGGCTTGGTATGTCTATATCGGAGTTTAAGTATACAGTGCGGCGTAGGAGGCTCGGACTCTATTCTTCATCCAAACTACACAAAATGGTGAATATCGGACTACTTGGAACGGGGATTTTTGCTAAAGACTCGCATTATCCTGCTATTAGTGCTATAGATGGTTTAAATCTGGTAGCTGTGGCCAATCGTACCAAAAGCAAGGCCGAATCGTTCGCTGCGGAGACAAACGTCGATACGGTCTACGGTTCGCTGGTGGAGTTGCTCGAGGATGACAAGGTCAATGCTATTGATGCGCTGTTGCCTGTTCAATTTAACTTGGGGACTGTTGAGAAATCTGTCCAGGCTGGAAAGCCTATTTGTTTTGAAAAGCCCATTGCTGCTAATCTTGGCGATGCTCGAAAGATTGTGCAACTGGCGGAGGCAACAAATGTCCCTGTCATGGTGCTTGAGAATTTCGTTTATATCAATCCTGTAGCCGAATTGAAGAGGCTCCTGCCGGAAATCGGCGATGTTGTGACTTTCACGTACAGCACCGCTGCTCCCTATGTTCCTAGTCCCTACCATGAGACTGCATGGAGAAAGAAACCGGAACACATTGGCGGATATATTTCTGATGGTGGAGTTCACCAGATTGCTGTTTTGACCGAGGTCTTGGGAGAAGTCCAGGCTGTATCTGCTCGAACTGTCCAATTGCAGGAGGTTTCTGGAGATGTCGATACTCTCAATTCGTTCTTCCACTTGAAATCCGGGGCGTTTGGCTCGTTTCTGTATGGAACTTATTTTGGAGCTACTGTTCCCAAGCTCAATTTTACCATTTTTGGTACTAAAGGTAGCCTTGTGTATGAGGAAATCTTTACTTCTGCGTCAGTTGTTCGCTCTATCACTCACGTTCATGGAGATGCTGGCCCGAATATGAAGGTGGACAAACTTCAAATTGCTGAAAGTGCTGTTAATGGTGTACAGGCTGAGTTTGAGAATTTCAAGCAGGCCGTGGATGCTAAGGATAAGAGCCTGATCAAGTCCACTCCTCGGAAAGCTTTCCACCACATGGCGGTGATTGTGGCCAGTGTCAAAAGTGCCGATAAAGGCGGTGAGAAGCTTTTAGTTGAGACAGTATAGCGACTTTGGTGCTGTTTTTATTCTGTCTGTAGCCACTATGTCAAGAAGAGGTGCTCAGGTTCTTTCTATGTGTATCGTTACGATATCACCAACGATAACCAATGCCCTTGTCAATAAATATCCAAACATACGCAGATCGTGTAGTCGTATAGCTTTCATTACACTGTTCTATAGGAGGAACTATAAATCATCATATATTTGGGATCTCCACTCGAGAGTCACCCTTCGTGATATCTAACATTGTCTCATCTGGCAAACTATTCTTCTCTTTTACCACTTGATTCATCCACGGATACCGCGCTACTAGTAGATCCCACCTGAAACTCATCCAATGCATCTTGTCTATCTTTTACATGCTTGAAGTCGCCAAGATACCATCGGAGCAGGATGGAGGAACCAGCCGACAGGATACTTAAGAACAAAATAGCAACCATGACCATATTAGAGTACTTGAAACCTCGTGCTTCATCGGCGGGCCAACCTGTATAAAGAGCATAAGTCGTCATGACAGAACCAAGATTTCCTAGGCCGGATACCAGAGCTAAAGAAGCGCCGATTCCCACATCGCCATGCCTAGGTCCGAATATTTCAGAAGCCATTGTCATTGTGATTGGAACAGTGGATCCCAGGCCATAGCCACAAAGAAGAAGACCGCCCCATCGCGACCATAGAGGTTCTGCGTAGGTGGTTACAAACAGACCGGTGATAATGATCAGCACGGAGCCAGAGAAAATGAGCGGCCGATACTTAGTGAATTTATCAGCAAAAGGAGTGATTGTTACAATACCTCCGAAATCAAAAAGCCAAATAGGAGCAACCAGAAGCGACAGATCAATTGAGCTGAATTCGGGATTGATATTGTTTATAATGATAGATGCAAAGTTCTCAAGGCCAATACCAGTGCCGACCACTCCAAAGTACATCAGAATCAGCGGCCAGATTCGCACATCCATTAATACCTTGACAAGGTCAGACAGCTTCCAAGGAGGAGACTGATACCGTGATGCCATATCTGCTAGGTGAAGCCGTCTTTCCTCTTCATTGAGTGGAGAGCTGCCCACCGGTGCCAGGAACTTGCCGATTTTGCCGACAAAACTACTAGGCTCCGTAGCAGACACCTCAGAGTAAGTCATGGGCCGATCTGGGAGCAGCCAATTAACGGCAATACCATACGCCATGGCAAAACAACCGTATGTCAAAAACATCCATTGGTATCCCGTGAACCCCCTGTTGCCGTCTAAATGCTGGAAGCCTGCAGAAACAAGTCCCGATACAGCAGCAGCGATCTGCGCAGCTGTGAAATAGAAACCAATACGCTTAGCAGTTCGTTCATGAGGATACCATAGAGAAACGTAATAAGCCATTCCTGGCCAGATTCCCGCACCAGCAATACCACCAATCAGACGAAGGGCAATGAGACCGCCAGCATTATCTAGTGCACAATAGCATGTAAATATGAGACCCACGCTGACAAGAATTCGGCTTAGCCAGCGCTGGGCAGCCACTCTAGTCATAATCAGGTTCATCGGAACATCGAAAACAATGTAACCGACTGAGTTCATGGCATTGGCCACACTTAAGTGATGACTAGTCAAGCCCAGACGCTGAATAAGTGAGTGTTCTGTGGCTGTGTTCATTGTCAGGGATACGCCGTATGCTCCTCCTCCAAACATGTTCAAGAAATACAGGAACCATAAGACGGGAATAATCCGGAGATCAAGCTTGCGGTAAATTTTGTCTAGTCGCTTCTGGATCTCGGGATCGGTGGGATCAAACCCAGGGTAGATTTCCTGCGCATCGATACCAGCACTCAGCTTGGTATTGTCTACTTCCGAGCTCATGGTTATGATTGATGATGACTCTAGATGAGCGGGATGAAGTGCTTTAAATATTGTGGAGGGAAAATTTGTTGGGTGACTCCTAGTCACCCCAGAGAGTCAATCGGGGTGGGAGGGTGACTCTGAGTCACAAAAAGCAACAACCTGCCGTCAGCCATCGGCTGCCATTGTACGAAAACCCTCAAAAAAAAGCACAGAGAACTATAGGAAATAGGCATGACTTCACAATCGTATGGCCCCAACAACATCAGTTGTCACAAGCATGGCGGGGTCCCTTGTTCCTGAAAAGAAATGTACGGTCTGTTTCACGTAAAAGGCTTATTATTATAGGTCTTAGCGTATTGTAACTGGGCCAGATTTCTATCTACTTATTACGCTAAAGGAGACAGACAGTTTCCACATGCATAAATAGAAATCTGCATAGCTGCATTACTTCGTGATATCAATTTTTCATAATTCGAATTGACGAGATCGATAGGGTTTCTTCTCCCAAATGGTATTATCAAGCAGAACCTGGAAAGACTACTCCGGTATTTGTCATTGCCTTGGTCCAGTCAAAGTATTGGTTGCTGTAGAGTCAGCGGTAGTATTGCTATATACGTGATACTCTTTACTACCCATGCAAGCAGCTGGTGTCTGAGCTTCGGCTTTCTCATTGGCTCGTAATTACCCGATAAAAACTACAGCAGTTTCGTTAGATAAACTAGTAATTTCCGGCCATACTTCCGCTTGAAATTTCTCGAACTTTTCTTTTGTTGATTCACAAAGATGTCCAGCCTGTCTGACTTACGACCAGAGTACCTTTCTTGAAGCTGCGTAAAGCTAGCCGGTCAATTGCATCAACATGATTTCCATAAAAGAGCATTCAGTAGGAGCGCTTGCCGTATAAGAATAATCGATAGGAATATTTCTTGAGATTAAAATAAAGGAACACTGAGAATAGGGCTCAACGAAAAGAATGATACTCCGCATAGTTGACTTGCGTGCTATACGGAGCGGCGATGAAAACCAGCTACTAGAGAGTCAAACGATTATCTAATTGATTTCCAGCTTGTCTGTGCGCTAAAATGGGAGTAAATGAATACCAACATCCAATATACAGTCTATCCGTGTGGGTCAACCTTTACTATAGAACGGTAGTTGATTGTCACTACAAAATAAGATGCATACTACATAACTGCGTACTCATCAGCACCAACTATAAAGAATCGTTCCTTTCCAGGTAGCTGTACCTATTCTTCCTCAAAGGATCTGTTTTCTTCAGTTTTTCCAATTCCTTATGAGCCTCATCCCTGCTAGCATCTCCAGCAAGGTTCTTAAGAAACAGTAATGATAGAGCGCACCATTTACTGTTAGGCTCGACTTCATAAAGCTCCTCAATCCCAGTAATTTCACCGCTGACGATGTCACTCTTTTCCTCGGGAGTCAATTTCACTATAGTATCATCTGATAGTAGCCATCGGTGGTATATCCACGACGACTGGTCGTCCGGATCAGTGTAGATTGCCTGCCGAATATACTCTAGCTCTTTTTTGAGTAGATTTTTCCCGTCATTTCTATCCATTTTTCGCTCCTTCATTAGTATTGGAAGTAGTTTGGCTCGGTTGTGCCATGCAGAGAAGTTGGAGAAGTTCGCATTGATCTTCTTAGTGGTGTATTCGAACTCTTGTTCAGTCAAGCTTAGTCCGGAGCTTCTTTCCAGATTCGCCACGACGAACCGTCTGTAGTGCCAGCCATGAAAGTTTCTGTTGTCAAGTTCCAACATCATTGAATCCAATTTCAGCTCCCTTTGCCAGTCAGGCTTGGGGTTGGTGAATAGGCACCACCGCCGATGATTCCAGATCCAGTAGACCTTGGGGTGTTTCTGCAAAATTGCTTCGAGAAAACGTAGATCTTTGGTGGTCAGTGCTTCTTTTAATTGTCCCCGTTGGTCATCTGCAGCCTTTTTGAACATATCCTCAAGAATTTCCCTTCGATAGTTCCATATAGTATAATTTTCCGGATTCCACTCGAGTATGGTGGTTGTGAGTTGGAGAGCGGATCCATCTAGAGCTCCATCTTTTCTCAGCTGGAGGGATTTGTTGATGAGTTTGTTATATTCTACGATCTTTTTTGCTTCGTCTTTTTTTTTCCTTTCCTGCTGTTCGGCACTGTTTTTAACTCGTTTGACGCTATGCATTGTGGAGATGTGAAGAAGGCGAGTACTACTAAAGACGTAAATGCTATGTACGACTCAGCTAACGCGGATAGTCAACCAGCAAGAAACCACCTTTAGCAAATCGCAGACACCGCTTCTGGTTTAGCTCCATTTACTCACAGGCCAACTACAGTTGTGAGCCACTGCTCTATTAAACTTGGTGTCCTGGTTTTGATTTCTTAGGAACATAGCCGCATGCTCGATTAGGTAAATGCATCCGAGATAAGTAGGGGGTGCAGAAGGTTCAAGGGTAAAGGATAAGTGAACATGAATTACTTTGCCATTCTGTTAAAACGGTACGCAAGGGTTTCATTGATTGCATTCTGTTGACATTGTTTTGGTTTTCCGTAATGACTACCGTTCGCCCTATTGAGAAGGAAGACAAAGCTGCCTACGATAAGCTATTCAGCGAATACCTTGTGTTTTACAAGGCCGAACTGCCGCAAAAAACGCTGGACAAGACATGGGAGCGCTTTTTTGATGAATCGGAACCTGTTCATGCAGCGGTTGCAGTAGATGATACTTCCAAACAGGTGATTGGCTTCGTCACTTATGTGTTCCACCGATCTACCTGGCAGTATACCGACGTCATCTATCTGCACGATTTGTACGTCTCTCCGGATGTGAGAAACCACGGAACCGGTAAGAATCTCATTCTGTATGTCTATGCAGAAGCTGATAAGCATGAGGTCGGCAAAGTGTACTGGCATACCCAGGCATTTAATCATAGAGCCCAGCTGTTGTACACCAAGGTTGGGGTTCGAGATGAGTTTGTGAGCTATCAGCGACCCAAATAGTAGGATTTGTACATCAGAATGATATATGCCAGATAATTATTGTTATACGGATATAGGGATATATATGCTGTGAATATGGCACTTTACTACTAAGCGATTCTACGGGTTAGTCAGTACTTAGCATCGGCTGCTCATTATATTTGTCACGTGAGTGCCATGGTTTGTCTCTGTAGGTTCTATCTAGACAAGGACGAAGAGATTATCTACCAAATAAGTCCAAAGGAGGATGAATGATAGTAGTAAAGAACGGTATTAACAAGATCAGTTCCGGCTGGATCATCTTCGACTGGATCAGTTTCTTGGCTCTGTCAGTAATGCTTAGTACCATTCAGAGACTAGACCATAATTTTGGTGTGTAATTGAAAACACTGCGAAACAATATGATATAATACGATATAGTATCCTGAACCTACAGGCAATTCTGCTGAGCAGCAAAATGAAGCCATGTCTGGTTTTTCGGTAATTTCAGAGCGCACGTGACCTGATGACCTTATCTGTTTCAGTTGCCAACAGGTGAAAATAACTCACAAACCGGAAAGTACGATATATTCCAGATCAACAATTTATTACCATCATAAACAGCTAAAAATAAAATGGCTTCGCCGGAGAAGCAGCAGCTTTTTCTGTTCGCTCGCGCCGTTTAGCTCGGCCGGCCCCTGTTGGGATGTAAAATGCCACCTTGACGACTTGTTTTCAGCATCCATCCGCCTCTTCACATCATACAACATGGGCGACGAATACGATTTCTTGTTTAAAGGTAAGACAGAGCTTTGCGATAAGATAACAAGTGTGCTTGATAGGAGTATAGCTAACATGTAAAAAGTCGTGCTTATCGGTGATTCGGGCGTAGGAAAGTCGAATATTCTCGGGCGTTTCACGCGAAATGAGTTTAATCTGGAGTCTAAGAGCACCATTGGTGTTGAATTCGCAACTCGGACTGTCACGGTAGACGGCAAGACCATCAAGGCTCAGATTTGGGATACGGCAGGTCAGGAGCGATACCGGGCCATCACCTCAGCGTACTATCGAGGTGCGGTTGGTGCGTTGCTGATGTACGACATTAGCAAGCAGGAAACATATGTGAACGTGACCCGGTGGCTCAACGAGCTACGAGACAATGCTGATTCACAGATCGTCATCATGCTAGTTGGCAATAAGTGTGATTTGAAGCATTTGAGGGCAGTTCCTACCGAGGAAGCCAAGCATTTTGCTGCTGAGAATAAACTGCTTTTCATTGAAACCTCGGCGCTAGATGCTACCAATGTGGAGCTGGCATTTCAGAATATACTTACTGAGATCTATCGGTTGTATGCTGACCAGACCTTGCAGGCCGATTTTGCTCAGAGCAAGCCTTCTCAGGGCCAGACCATTTCGTTTACTCCGCAGCCTGACGAAGACAACAAGAAGGGTGGTCAGTGTTGTTAGGCGATGCGTGCCGTTGGCGAGCAATGGTGGAGGTAGTGGAATTTTGACTCCACGGCTCAATGTTTAATGTTTATAAATAAGTGCTTTACTCGTCTTCTTTAATGTCTGTGGTACATTATCTGCAGGTATTTAACCAATTGTGAAAAAAACATGTGAAAAACAAATTGGTATCATGTCGACTATTTATTTGATCATCAACTCGACTCGTATGTTTTCTGGTCGTCTGTCTGAAACCCCGCTCTTTGAGCTTGCTTATCGGTGATGTTATACCTGATATCGTACCTACTTCCATTGATTGATCTCTTTCTAATCGCCTCGTACTCTTTTGTCCAACATCCATGTGAGCTCGCCTTGATCCAATTACAAACGCCATCTATTCTACATTCCGAATAATATATACTAGGTTGGAATAGTAGTGGAATTATCCTATGGCTCATATTCCCCATCATCCTCATCCTCGTCGTCATCAAGATCGGCACCCCGCTCAGCCTCTTCTTTGCGAAGCTCTTCTTCCATTTTCTTGAAGTCAATAACCTTCTTACGAGTACGGGATCCGGGATTTTGCACGTCTTTCAAGAAGTCCAAGTCTTCCTCGGTGAACAAATCACCAGGGTCTTCATCTTCAGGTTCATCGTCGTCGTCGTCATCTTCATCTTCATCCTCGTCATCCTCTTCATCATCATCATGTTCAAATTTCCCTGAACCATATTTTCCTGCCAGACTGCCAAGACTCTTTTTGGCTTTGCCTTTTCCTTTGGCAGCGGCCGTCGCTCGCACTGGAGAAGGAGGGTCCAATGGAGCTGCAGCTGCTGCCGTCTGTTCTTCATCAACCTCGGGCGTCTCCCCGTCGGTAACTACGATTTTAGAATGGCCCTCCTCATGGTCTTCGGTGGCCTTTCGCTTGTTATTGTCGGGCAATGTATCTGTGTCTGCAGTCATATTGGTTAGCTGGTGGAACTCAATATGGGTGAGAATCGCGTCTTATCGGGCGGGAACTTGGGTGGAACTCCCACCAAACCCACCTAACGGAAATCGACTATTCGCAAATTTCAATTTCACCTTTCAACCCATCAACGACCATCATGTCCATGGTATGTTCACAAACTGAAGCTACAACGAAAATTGCGGACAGCTCAACGCTAACTACAGAATCTCAAGAAAGCCAAGATGGCTGACCTCGTCAACTACCGTCTTCGAGCTGTGACGTTGGATGGCCGTCAGTTCACAGGCACAATGCTGGCCTTCGACAAGCACATGAATCTGGTGCTTGCCGATACCGAGGAGTTCCGTACCACAAAGAAAACTAACGAAGAGATCAAGAGGACCCTTGGGCTTGTTATATTGCGAGGGGAAACTGTCGTTTCGGTGACTGTTGAGGCTCCTCCTGCTAACGAAGCTCCGCGATCCAGCACTATTTCATCTGGAGCTGGCCAAGTAAAACCTATTTCAAGAACTGCGGGATTAACGGGTCCTGTTAGAACCGGTGCTCCGCCGGGATTTGTTCCAGGCTTTGGAAAATGAAAAACTACTGGGTGTTTATTTCCGTAGGGCGTATTTATTGTATACATGTATATTAATATTAAAATAAAATCCGAGTGCAATCAACATCAATATGGTCAGCTAATCTGCGTAACCTTGGAAATGCGGGGTAATTTTGAATAGGAATATTCACTAATGATATCATCCATAGATGAGCATGCAGCAGTCGGGCAATGAAGGTATTCCTTCGAGCATTCATGGTATCACATTGTTTGTTGATAGCCAGCTTTTGAAACAAGCAGAAGCTGACAATTGTTTGTAGAACTTGATTCCATTAGGGGCATGAGATGCAGTCGAAAGAGCCTTGTCCTTGGCACCAAACCTGAAGTATTCGCTGTAGGCGGCCATCAGCAGGCTGGGCGGAGGCACAAATAGATCAGTGTTGCCATGAAGTGCAAACTGATTGTTAGTAGTGCTTGGCGCATCACCATGAGTATTTGTGCCTGATTTCATCTTAGCTGCCTCCTGTAGATCAGAGTAGAATTGAGGATAGTCAAATTGCAGAACACTGGAGCCCTTCAGCGAGCGAAAATACCCCGTTAGTGGTGCAATCAGTTTCGAGGTAAGTGTTGCAAAATGGAAACGAATGATATGATGAATATCCGACCCAGGGCTACCAGAATTCGAGATCAGGCCTTGGTTCAGCTGGGTTAGCCCAGACAGAAATCTAGTATCGGGAGCCAACAAACGGCTCTTTGTCATATGACGGTTTGTATGCTTAATGAGGGAACGTAATTTCGGCTCCAGATCATCCGTGGAATAATCCAGATTGATGACGTAGGGGAGTATTCCAAAGGCATTATTAATGAGGCCCCTGAGGACGAGGGGGTTGGTAACACCGTAGATGGCACCGCTTTTGCCATCCATAGTAGCAGCAGCATCAGAATGCATAGTCACATACTCGTAGGCATGATCTAGGGGAAACGGAAACGGCCGGATAAGATCCAGGGCCAGATCAATAAATAAGGAGACTGTATGGGGAGAGTTTGCATATACAATGACACACGTGAGAGGTCTATCGAGCACCAGTAGCTCGTATAGCATATAAAGATCGTCCGTGCGATGAACAATGGGCTTGGATTTGTCTGAAAACCGGCAGACAGGGATATACGAAGACCAGCGCTCGACAGGAGAGTTGACAAACGTGGGCTCCACCAACGGGGTCGCGGCACTCTGAGGAATAACATAATTGAGAGCATGGCCCAGTAGACCGAGCTCGAGGTTTTGATTCGGCAGAGGGTCAGGCCAGTGAGCAATATTGTTGATGGCGGAGTCGAGCACCGGAATCTTGTGATCCAACGACAGCGATGCAAAATCATTGCAATTGACAACAGTGTTGAGCACATCGTAAAACAACTGAGGATATCGATGCTCCGTGAGGATTACCAGAGCTTCCTGGGTATATCCTCTGAGTTTGGTGGAATCTCGTCTTTGGACGAACAGGATGTATCCGTGAAGAGTGAGATCTGGGGAGTCGGTGGGGTGAAACGACATCATATGGAAGTCTGAAAAGGAACCCGACAGCTGTCCCGAACTAGCAGCAGACCGCTCAGGCAAAGCGGCGAAGCAGATGGTGCGGAAATCGTCTTCAGAAAACACATCACCGTGGGGGGAGACGGAAGGGCGGATCAGCTTGAGATCAGGGCCCACATCAATATCAAATTGAACCACCAGTAACGACCACAGATAGCGAGAGAGTTTGGTGATGGTGAGCGATGATAGTGTATCATTGTCAGTGCTGGCAGACAAAAGGTGCTCGTGGATGCGATACGAAGATAGAAACGAATTTGGTAGCCCATGGGCCCTGGTGAGGGCCATTTCAGTATCAGGATTAGATCAGATCAGGGGGTTGGATTGGGGGTGAAAAAAACGGTGTTGTTTCCCCAGAGGTAACTGAGGAAACAGCACCGCAACACCGCAGCACCCAAATAGCCCCCCCCTCGATAAATCACACCAATAACAGCTGGTAGAGATGATATTTGTTTGTGTCATCACAGCATTGATAAGGGGGAACATGAGCCAGAACCGACTACTGTAAAGAGGTTGGATTGTAGTACCTTCGGAGTTAAAGCTAGCACAATTCGACCAAAAACAATGATGACGAAAATGTATGATCTACGCTAGCGCATTCGGTTATAAGTGGTAATTTGTTCCAGGAGGAATGAAGGGGATTTTTTTTCTATTTCTCAGCCGGGCCGGTATCTTAATCGGTACGGTATGGTATATTTCGCGGTGCTGTGCAGTGCAGACGGCACGAGGGTTTCGCCGCATCGTATCGCACCAGAACAGAACCGGCAGGACCTTGTTGAGCCACTTAGAGGGGGACAGCTTTTACACGAAAAAACTAAGCGAACCCAACTAGGAAGGCCGCCCCTAGGGTGGTCTAGGGGTGTGAGTGGAGACTCCCAGATCGGCGCAAGTTGAGTGCACTGTGTGAGAACACCCAACCGTCCAATGTCGAAGGTGGGTGGTGGGTACGTACCTACATGTAAGTTTATCAAGCCTGAGTTAGTTGGATGTAAGTTCAGGAGCTGCATACAAGTGGGAGGGGCTGATCCACCAGACAACTTGCCAGGGCTTTGCTTGAGAACAAGCGCTCGGTAAACATATTCAGCAGACCAGGAAGCTCAGATTGAAGGAAAAAACTGTCTTACGACGATCCTTTCCTGCTAAGGCGGTGTTTATCGTTGCCGTTTGGGGTTTCAGGGCTAGGGTCAAGGTAGGAAAAAAAAATTCCCAGGCTAGGGGAGACCGACAACAACGGAATACATAGTATATGCGAAGTCGGTTGGCAGGGGGGGGGGGGGGGGTGAACACACATTAGCCTTTACGGTTGGCACTATTGGTCAGACGGGCGGCGGAGAAAAAAGGGCAGGTGGGAATCTACCGGCTGTTGATCTGCGTTAGGTAGTAGCAGCAGCAGATGCGATCAGATCACCAGGACCACCCACCGCACAGCACCTGGGCTGCGAGATGAGATTGAGTGGGTTGTGCAGCACGGTTCCAGCCAGCAGCCAAATAGCATGCAGATTGGGTATATATTTTCACTTAAGGTACCGCGATGGCCAGAACTTATTCCATTTGCGTTTTCGGTTCTGGTTTTGGTTTTGGTTGGTCGGTTCTTCGTGCTCAAATTCTCACCTGCACCCACCGGTTCTGGTCGGCCTAGTGTGATCTCACATTTGTTTTTGGCAGATCCTAGAGTTGCAAAAGTCCGCTAGGTTTTTGCCAAAGAGAACAGGAAGAGACAAACAAATGGAATCTGACAGCACCAGAAGCCCCCCAACTAGAAATCCCGTATGCACCAGATCAAATCCTACTAGTGCTGGAGAAGGCACTATTTTTGTTGCACCGGTGTTTTGATCCAAGCTGGATGGATGGCGGGGGGGGGGGGTGTTTTTTTGGGCTCCGGTTGTTGGTTGGAACCGGCCGTTTGTCAGTTGGGTCTCCCACCGATGGATGGGTCCGCCAACCATACATGGCTCATGAAAAAACTCAAACCCATTTGAATTTTTTGCTTCATCATCAATTGCACTACTGTACAGCTGTAAAGCAGCAGGAGAGAAAAAAAACCACCCACTCCCCCCTCCACCTCTCGCTTTCTTATTTATTCTACCTCCCCTCCCCTTTCTGCACTGGAGATTTATTTATCTTTCCATTTCAAAAGGCCCCGGGATATTATTTTATATTTCAGAACCAGGGCAAATTAAAAAAAACCCAAAAAGTCCTGTCTTCCCTCCGGCTCCGAACTTGCACCGGTTTATCTGGATATTCCTTGCACCACCTTGATCTCGCCTCGAGATAAAACCAGCCTTATCTATTCCGCTGCTTTTTGTTTCTGCTGTTCTCGGCTTGGGTCTGTATATACAGAGCTTTTCACATACCTTTTGACTGAATTTTTTGTAAGCTCTTTGGGTTGTCTCCCCTGATTTCCCCCGACATTATGACCACTACGTCACCCAACCAGCTACCGGACGTCCATTGCACACCTCTGCCGGACCTATGGGGGCCCCCATCCGGCTCTCAGCAGGCGCATATGCCTAAATATTTCCCAGACAAACGTTTGTCCCTGTCTTCGGCCAGCATTCCCTCATCCCCCACCTCTGGCGGTTCCTCCTCTGGCCAGGATAGACTGTCTCACATGGCTCATCCGTTCTCCGGCTCATCTCAGTCGGGCTCTTCATCTCCTCCCACTC
Source organism: Zygoascus flipseniorum (assembly GCA_030565365.1). NCBI lineage: Eukaryota > Fungi > Ascomycota > Dipodascomycetes > Dipodascales > Trichomonascaceae > Zygoascus > Zygoascus flipseniorum. The sequence continues at coordinate 476,238 of JAJMBR010000003.1, forward strand.
CTACGGTCGCTACGTTGGCAGCTGGACCCAAAATGCTATCTAGATCGGTGACGTCGTCGGCTATCTTCCCCGCTTCGTCCAAGGAATCCATCTGGTGGCCATCGTCTTCATCTTCCAGCGTTCCTACTCCCTCTTCTTCCACCTCCACTACTCCCACCCCGTCTTCTGTGGGACAGGGTCAGTCTGCAAGCAACTCGCCTCCTGGATTTGCTGCTGGAGATGGTAGAGAATCGGCCCCGCCGCCGTACATGAACTTCTTCAATGGACCGTCCCAGGCCCAGCATGCACCAACATCGGGACCAAATTCTCGTCCCCCTTCCCATGTGGGCTACAATGGTCCTCGAGGTGTTACGTTGAGAAATTCTGCTTTGGATGACGTGCTGGTTTCTCCAACCACCTCTCCACTGGTGACTCCTATCGGCTATGGACCTGGAGGTGCTTCTGGTATTAATGGAGGAGGTGCTTTCCCTCTTTTCCAGCCTATTCCCACCTTAGCTCCTGCCAATGCGCTACATTTCAATCGGGGCCTTGGAATTGACCACGCCCATGTACTTCAACAGCAGCAGGCTGCTCAGGCTCAAGCCCAGGCACAGGCACAGGCTCAAGCTCAAGCTCAGGCTCAGGCTCAGGCTCAGGCTCAGGCTCAAGCCCAAGCGCAGGCTCATCCTATGCTACAGAGGCACCACTCGCTGCCTGCCCATCAAGTTCTTTCTCCACAATCGTCTCACTTTGTACACTACGATATACCACACATTGACGAGAACTGGAAAAGAGACCCTATGGCCAGCAGCCACAATCTGGCAATGAGCCCCTCTCCACGAGACGAGCAAACCAGCTCGTCTTCAACTATGTCGAGCCATGTGGGCATTATTGCCTCGGCTGCATCGTCCACCACCTCAGTGGTCTCTGGCGGGGCCAAGTCGGTTCCCCTTATGTCCCCCGTGAGTACTCCTACTACTCCTGCCAGCTCTGGACAGCCCATTGGCTCGTCGGGCTCGCACAACAACTCGGCGAACTCAACGCCTAAGAGGAAGAACTCAGCCAAATTGAACATCAACACGGAACTGTACAAAACGGAGCTGTGCAGCAGTTTCATGACCTCGGGCGGCAACTGCCCCTACGGTGCCAAGTGCCAGTTTGCTCATGGCGAGAGGGAACTCAAGGTGGTTGACCGGCCCGCTAAATGGAGGTCTAAGCCGTGCCAGAACTGGATCAAGAACGGCACCTGCAGCTACAACGATAGATGCTGTTTCAGGCACGATGCCTAGGTACCATATGACATTTAAATGCGGATGTTTGTGATTGCGAATGTCACACTATTGGTGTGCACGGGGGACCTTAAACTGTCAGGTTAGGGACTCGTGGCTACCACTGGCATTGTTCAGCAGCTCTGCATAATTAAGTTATTCATGTTTCTAAATTATTCTAAGTTATTTGATTTATTAGTATTGTAAGTTATTGTTAGTTATATAGCCATGTAGCAGTATGCTAAGATATTTATTCAGTAACAGATATATTTCGGTCCAAAACGAGACCAATTACATCTACATCTGATAGAGGAACTTTATCGCCTGCTTATCCAGCTCAAAGTCCGATATTCTACGGGGAAAATGAGTAATTTAATTAAATTATTGGACTACTCTTTTGTTGACAAGACATATGTCATGTACTGTCAACTGATGAGGTGTAGTCAGCTTCAATATGAATCTTGTGGAACTGCATAGCCAAAGTTTGAATATGTAATATGAGATATTATTACGCTTGATCTAGTACTACGAGTAAAAGGAACCATATAAATTGTATTTGTGGGTAGTAAGTTGTTATGTTTCAAAGTCCATTTGCATTCTATGCCGCAACAGACAAAAATTATAGTAGTAATCGAATTCAACAACAATGGTATCAGCGATCAGAGTTTCACAGACTGCACATATCAATCTAGGTATCAGCTATAAATGTACAGGCAATATCTAAAACGATAGGAAAAAAAAGTTCCCATAAGCAGGTTTCTACGTGCCACTGGAAGACGCTCCCAAATTATCTAACAGACTATCTACGCCATCAACTACCGCTCGCAGAGATTTGGCCAGTGACGCTAAACCGCCAGTGACTTCCTCCATACTCGCCTCAACCTCAGATAAAACAGTGGTTATGGGTGGTGATGGGACCACTATCCACAGCCCCCAGAACTGTGCGTTCCCGAAAGAACTCACTACTGAGAAGTAAAACCGGAATTGAGTACCTATCATCATCGATTGTAATAGTTGATAGGGAGCAAAAGTTTGCGGCGATGTTGGAATTTATATGTGTCACGGTGACTGGGGCGGGTAATTGTCAGTCTGGCCCCACCAGTGAAACTTTCAACCTTCATCGGACGCAGATCCGTAGTAGAACCGCTCAAAAACTGATACCTATAGCCATTTGCATTGTAGCTGGTGGATTTATCTCATAGTTTAATTGCACAGCATGTCTACCTGTGTATCAGACATAGTCTCTGGTCTGCACAGCTTAGACCTCAGGGAGGGTATGTTGACACTTTTGATAGGAGAGCCCCCGTTAAGCTCCAATTGTATTTCCATAATATTGGGGATAGGTTATTTCTGAGTATTCTGTTCAATTTTACTCACTGGGATCATCCTATGCTGCATGTTCCGTGTGGATCATATTTCTTTACTAACCTGCTGCAGACTACTCAGACATCCTTCCTAAGCTGTTCCAGCCTTCGCATGTCACCACTGAAAAACTGCGAAAAAGTGTAGAAAATGCCTTACTTCAGACCGTACTAGGAGAGCCTGCTAGTGTCGACACAATTGTGTTGTTGGCATCAAGCTGGGCCAAGCAAGGGAAAAATTTCCCTCTTACCGATCTCATGACACTTTTGGACTGGGTCAACGCTATTTTTGTAGCAACAGGCTCTCTGAAATTATTGAGTATATCTGGATCTATTTTAGAAAAGGTGTTGCTGTCCAATACCAACAGCAGACGGCAGGATAAGCGACATCACCGAGTGGGCGGAGCTGCTCTGCGGAACACACAGTATGCATTTGTACAAGCGTTCAGAAATCATAAGAATGTATCTGCCGTTTTATCGGCTATTCTCGAGACTAGTAGCATCGCTTCTCTGATTCTGGTTGGGGTGTCTTCGGGAGCTGCTCAGGAGTTACTTGCGGAATACCCTACTGCTTTTGAAGAAATCGATAAAAGCAAGCATTCAGTCCTCCAAATGTATATATACGTCATTCTTGGCTCGAAGTCTGCCTTAAGTCTGAATCTTGTTAGTGCTTTTGATCCCTTCACTTGCCAGTTTATCAACGAGGTCGATTTCTGCGAAATCCTACGGCCTGCCGTTAGTCGCTCACTGCTTAGAGCACCCGAAATCATGCTCGTCAATATCGTCCCGAACCTTATTATTAACTTGAGTCCTGATTTGGACCTCAGCAAGGCGACTAAGGAGCATCTCTTAGGTTCGCTGATATCGTTCTTCTCTTCGTCCAACCACGATCTGAGGGAACGTGCGTGCGATATTGCAAGCACAACTCTTTCGAAATGCAACGACTCACAGTATCTGGATGATATCTCTAACATTATCTTTACCCAATTGAAAAAGACTACCGCATCTGATCAAAGATTCCTTTTAGGTCGAGTCCTTTGTAAGGTTACCAAATCAAATCCTTCGGTCGCGGAAGGTTTGACGACAGTTGTTTCTCGTGAGTCAAACGAACAGAGTCTGACTGAACTTGTTCGTGCCTTGAGTTTCCATGGTAGCTTATACGTTAAGGACGCGACATACTCTGCCGATGTAGTGGATGCTGTTGTCAAAGGTGTCACCGAAAAAAGACTACCGCAAAGGCGAGTTTGGATTTGTGAAATACCAGCGGCGTCATTGAGCATAGAGAAAATCGGCTCATCTGTGAAGAAAACTTACGAGGAGATCATTTCCAATCCTAACACTGCAATTCAAAATAAGTACATCGCTGCAGCCTATGCGTATCTTATAGATACCAATGGATACAACGATATTGTCGTGAATCGCAAGGTCTATTCTCGTCTCAGTGGATTTGACCTTGGTCTAGCTACTGAAGCAGCTTTGCTGCGTGCTCCTGCTTCTCCTTCGAAAGAATGGGGTGCAGCTGTCATATATTTTGCTGAAAAGAACTTTCAGAGGGCCGAGGCTCCTCTCAGAAAGCTCTATAAAGAGAACTCTACAGTCGTCGGTGAGTCGCTTCTTTTGGGAATGGATCCTGTGAGCCAGGCTGGCTTGTCGAAGATATTTAATACCTTCTTCTCACTGACAGACAACAGCAATGTTCTGGCTAAGAGCATCATCATCTGTCACCATCCGAATGCACTGCCAAAGGGGGGTTGGATCAATCTCCTCATAAGAGCAAATATTGATCCTGGTGTTTTGCTTAAGAGTCATCTCCATTTTATCTTGAAGCTGATTGAAGAGGTCATACAGGATGATGATAGTGAAGAAATAACGAGAGCAGCCGCAAATGCACTCTGCTCTCTCGCTTTTATTGACTCTTCTGCGGTGACTCCCAAAATCATTTCAATCCTTCAAGACTATCTTTCTACCCGGCGAAGTATCTCACCTGAGGAATTCATCATCTACAGAACACCGGAAGGGGAACTGGCTCAGCTGGAAACTTCGACCAAGGTTATTGCTGAGAATAAAAACTCCAAGGAGTACAAAGAAAAGCAGTGGGAAGAATCCGTAAGACGAGAGATTGCAGCCAAGAAGGGTGGTATCGCAAAACCTAAGAAGCTCACTAAGGAGGAAGAAGTGACTCTGGCCAAGGAATCTGTAATTCGAGCGGAAATCGACGGCATTCATTCTAAACTTGTTAAAGGGCTCGTAATTCTAGCCGCCCTTTCCCAGTCTGAATACTCCACTGGTATAGAATCGTGGTTCCCTGCGGCAATTGCTCTTCTAACCCCTTTGTTGAAATACGAATTGGTTAGTGTTTCGGCTGTCTCTACGTTTCTTCAACTCTCTACTAATATTTCTCTTCGGCTTGATGCTATGCGGAAGTTTGTCGGTTTGGCAATTATTAGAGTGCTGGCTGAAAATTCTTCCATTCTTACCCCTGAGCTTACTGTGGAGCCTATCAATGAGTTGATTTTACGAGTGCTATACAGAGTCAAATTTCTAGGAGATCAGCGGCCCTTAGATGTGGTCACTTTTATCTATTTGACACCGCTTTTGCTTCATATTGCTCAAAAGAGCAAAGATGAAGAGCAAGTACTACTAACTCTCGAAATACTTGCAACCCATGGAGCCCAGATTGCTCTGAGCGGATCAAATGCATTAGAAATCCTGTCTTCTTTGGTGTCACTTCTCCACGCTTCGTCTTCTGCTAATTTGGTTGCCTCTCGTGGCAAGCAAGTCAAAGACACCCTTCTGAGCGTTTCTCAAAACCTCGGTCTAAATACTATTGAAGAACTCTCGCCAATTTTGGACGGTGTTCTAAATGGTGATTCGTTTGTAAGATCTGCTTTGCTTGAGACGATTGATGCCGAGGCTGATCTCTCTAGTATTGGTTTTGCTCCGGCTGTATATATTTCTCTGTTTGATGACGATCAGGTCAGTCGAGATTTTGCTTCAGATATTTGGAAGGAGAATGATTTTTCGGTTGATTTGGATGTACCCGATCAGCTGCTGAAGTATATTGGATCCAGCTATCGAGGCACGCGTGTGGCCTGTGCCAAAGCATTGGCAGCCGCAGTTTCACAGCTCAGTCAGGACGAGCCCAGCGTTTTCCCTGAAATACTATCCAAATTGGTCAATATATATGCTGAAAAGGCGAAGCCTCCTACTCAGCTATATGATAGGTTTGGTATCCCGATAAAGGCGAACAAATTCGACGAAGATTCTGCATGGACCTGTCGACACGGTGTGGCGTTGGCCCTGCAAGAGTCAGCGCCATTGTTTAAAAATGAACAAGACGTTCTGCAGTTTTTCAAATTTGCAATTGCTGATGGCCCTGGTTTGGGTGATATTAGATTTGAAGTACGTTCCCAGATACAGTCCGCTGGGCTCGAAATTATCAAGATTCATGGTCTACAGCACATTGAAGCCCTAATTGGTATATCTGAGGCATATTTGGCTAAGCCCGATAATGAGACCCAGGATGAGATTAGAGAGTCGGTAATTATATTCTACGGATCACTAGCGGAGCACTTGGAACCTGACGATGAGAGGATTCTAAAGATTATGGGCACGTTGTTGTCAACTCTGGATACACCAAGTGAGGATATCCAATATGCTGTTGCGCAACGTATCGCCCCGTTGGTGAAAATAATTGATTCTGATCACATACAGGATTATATTAGTCAGATGATGGCAAAAATGAGCCAGGGTGAAAATATTGCTAAACGGAAAGGAGCTGCGTATGGCCTTGCTGGATTAGTTAGCGGTTCTGGTATTGCTTCACTTGCTGACTACGACATTATTCGTGATCTGTCGGAAGCTGCTGAAGACAAGAAGAACCCTGCCAGACGACAGGGTACGCAGTTTGCATTCGAAACATTATCTTTAATGCTAAACAAGTTTTTCGAGCCATATGCTATCGAAATTATACCATTGATTCTGGGAGCCTTGGGTGATACTGCCCCAGAGGTGCGAAATGCTGCTACCGATGCCGCTAAACAAATCATGAAAAATACTACTGGCTTTGGTGTTAAAAAGCTTATCCCCTTGGCATTAGAAAACATCAATCTAACTGCATGGAGAGCTAAGAAAGGAGCAGTTGAACTGCTCGGTAATATGGCTTATTTGGATCCCAGGCAACTGAGCGCCTCACTATCTACTATCATTCCTGAGATTGTTTCTGTTCTAGGAGACACTCATAAAGAAGTTCGAAATACAGGAAACTCCTCTCTGAAGAAGTTTGGCGAAGTCATTCGAAACCCGGAGATTCAAACATTAGTACCAACTATTTTGAAAGCCATTAGTGATCCTACCAAGCACACTGAAGAAGCTTTAGATGGGTTATTGAAGACACAGTTCATTCATTATATCGATGCTCCTTCGCTGGCTTTGGTCACTTATGTGTTGCATAGAGGTTTGAAAGATCGATCTGCCGCTACTAAGAAGAAAGCTTGTCAGATTGTCGGAAATATGGCTATTCTCACCGAAGCTAAAGATCTTGTACCTTATCTTCCTCAGATGGTCGGCGAGCTTGAGACTGCCATGGTTGATCCGGTACCTGGAACTAGGGCTATGGCAAGTAAAGCGCTTGGAAGTCTGGTGGAGAAACTTGGAGAAGAGCACTTCCCAGATCTCATCCCCAGGCTGCTGGCTACGCTCAAAGACGAAGCTAAGGCTGGAGATCAACTTGGATCAGCACAGGGACTTTCGGAGGTTATTTATGGTTTGGGTATTCCCAAACTGGAAGAGCTGTTGCCGAATATCCTGAAGAACTGTATTTCATCCAAGCCTGGTGTAAGAGCTGGCTTTATGCCACTGCTTCTCTATCTACCTGCTTGCTTCGGACAAAGTTTGTCACCTTACCTGAGTCAAATCGTGCCACCCATTTTGTCTGGACTTGCAGATACTATAGATAGCGTTCGAGATACGGCTTTGAAGGCCGGTAGACGTTTGGTGAGAGGCTATGCATCAAAGGCTGTCGATCTGATGCTTCCTGAATTGGAGAGAGGATTGTCGGATGTTAATCACCGAATTCGATTATCTTCCATTGAACTTACTGGAGACTTGCTCTACCAGATTACCGGTGTTTCTTCCACTAATGGCGAAGATACTATTATCTCTTCTGAAGTCAACAAAACTCTTATAGATGTTCTGGGACAGGAGAGACGAGACAGGGTTTTTGCATTGCTGTTCATGTGCCGAACTGATACCTCTGGTCAAGTTCGAAATGCAGCTATTGAAGTTTGGATGAGCTTGGTTGCAAATACTCCAAGAACTGTCAAGGAGATACTGCCTACGCTGACTCAGATTATTATCAAGCGATTGGCTAGCAATGACGAAGAACATCAAGTCATTGCAGCTAGAGCTCTTGGCGAGCTCGTGAAGAGAGTTGGAAACAATGCGTTGTCTCAATTGCTTCCCACTCTGCAAGATGGCATGGAACCTGGTGCTTCAGATGCCAATGCTCGACAGGGCATCTGCATCGCCCTTGTATCCCTTGTCAACTCTACTTCAACTGAGGTGCTCGAGGAGTTCAAGCCTGTTGTAATTTCCATCGTAAAGGAAGCCCTCGTCGACTTGGATCCTAAGGTTAGAGAAGCTGCGGGCCAAGCGTTTGATGCACTTCAGGAAGACGGAGATGGAGCTGTTGATGAGATTTTGCCCAATCTGATCAAGCTTATGCAAGAAGGTGATGGACGAGCTCTTGAGGCTGCCAAGGAAATGATGGCTAGCAAGAGCGATGCTGTCTTTCCTGTACTGATTCCAGCCTTGTTACAGCCCCCAATGACTGGCTTCAAAGCACAAGCTCTGGGAGGTTTGGCTTCCGCTGCTGGAAAGGCTCTGTATAAACGGCTTTCTTCTATTATGAATGGTCTCATAGGCGGTATCTTGGAAACAACCGGAAAGGAGCAAGAGCAGATTTCAACTGCTTTCGACTCAGTCATACTATCAGTCACGAACGATGATGGAACTCATTTGCTAATGACTCATATGCTGGCACTAGCTCATCATGAGGACATTGCCATAAGAAGGATTATGCTGATACACATGCCTGTGTTCCTTGCACAGTCACGTCTAGATATTTCACCTTACAACTCTGACTGGATTCCTCTACTGATTATGTGTCTTGATAGGGAGGATGATATGGAAATTGTACAATCGGGCCATGATGCGCTCGTTGCGTTGTTGAAGCGACTCTCTAAAGAAGAAATGGAAAAGCTTGTGAGGGTCACTCGCCATGCATTGACTCAGAATACAAGCAAAGCTCCCATTCCTGGCTTCAATCAAATTCCAAGGGGCCCAATGTGCATCCTGCCGATTTTCATTCAGGGCCTTATGTATGCATCCTCTTCCGAACGAGAAGATGCTGCTTTGGCCATTGGAGATATCCTTGACAGGTGTCATCCAGATACTCTCAAACCATTGGTCACTCAAATTGCGGGTCCTTTGATCCGAACTATCGGTGAGCGATTTCCCCCTGATGTGAAATCGGCTATTCTTTACACCCTCAATAAGCTTCTCAAAAACGTTCCTCAATTCCTCAAACCATTTTTGCCACAGCTCAAACGAACTTTTATCAAAAGTTTATCGGATCCTGCTTCTAATGAAGCTATGAGATCACGAGCTGCACGTGCTCTGGGCACCTTGGTCACTCTTACTCCTAGTGCTGATCCTTTGGTCACTGAATTGATCACTGGTATCAAGACCGCTACAGAGGACACCGTGGTTAGTGCCATGACCCAAGCCTTGAGTGAAATTGTTATTCGAGCAGGGAAGTCCCTTTCTGTCAACTCTAGATCGTCCGTGGTTAGCTTCGTGCTAACTAGTGCTTCCTCTTCAGCTTCCGCGACTACCGATATTGTTGTGAGAGCCAAAATTCTAGCTGGCATCATTTGTGCCTCAGGGGCTGAAGGAAGCAGTGAGGACAGCGAAAAATTGGTGCAGTCTGTGCTGGATGATGAGGAAAGTGGTGTCTACAATAAGTCTATTGTTCTGAACGCCTTGTTTGCATACGCAGCGACCTCATCAGCTGTCACTGCTTGCAGAAACAACATCGCGCGCTTTTTCTTGGACAATTGTGAAAGCCACGTTCAATCAATTAGTGAAAGCTGCATTGTTGGTATCGGAAAGTTCCTGCTAAGTGCCCCAGAGTCAGAATCTGGACAGGATCCCATTTATGATGATATATTTACAACGTTCGCTGAAACTACACAGAAATCGCCCAGCCGATCTGCTGATACCCGACGGTTGACCTTGGTAGTTATTCGAACGGTCGCAAGACTGAGATTCGAGCTCATCGAGCCGTACATCTCCAAACTAGTGCTACCGGTATTCTCATCTGTTCGTGATACTCTTATTCCTGTTAAGCTAGCAGCTGAAAAGGCGTACTTGACCTTGTTTGATCTGGTTGACGACGAGGAGGGCAAGCAGTTTGATGCTTGGTTTAAGAGTGAAGGGGCTAAACTGCCGGCAATGCAGCAAAGACAGATTGGTGACTATACGAAGCGGGTTGCCCTTCGCCTTGCCGGAGGTGAGCGGGATCGAATAGCTGATGGCGGTGATGAGGAACAGCTTTTTAGTGACAGAATCGAGGATGAAAAAGAGATATGGGCTGTAGGATCGTCGGAGTCTAGTAGTCAGGAGTAGTCGATTCCGCTGCTATGGCACTGCTTGGCATCTGAGAAATGTATATGGAATGAAGGAGTAAGTAGTACTGCACTGTGGGAGTTGAGTTTAATCCACGCCTAGGTCGAATGATTTGTCTCAATGCCGTACATCCTATTGATATTTTGTGTCATATATGGTGCCGCGTGTTACTTATTAGTCAGTTGCATGCAGTAATATAATATTACCAAAAATTATTACAATCTCGCATAGGAGGAGCAGCCGGCTGTATGAGAATTATGAGATCTACTCGTAGTGTGGCGGATCTACGTATGCAGGTACCCAAATGCAAGGCACGTGCATTTAAGTGCGTTTCTGGACTTGGATCGCCGTCGGTCGGCAGCCCCTACTACAGGCTTAAAACAACAACTCGTCGGGGATCTACATCGTCCAATCTAACAGGACGGACACGTCCCGCAGTATTGAGTGAAACCTCATAATATATTTAGCATAACATAGGAAGAAAGAAGCGTGTGCGTGAAGACAATGTGCGTACATAAAACAGTTTTTGCTGTTGTGACATGATTTGATCATAATCTATCGATCTAGAGATTGCTAAGAAACCCCTTTAAGATCAGAATTGCAGAGTGCATATAACTACTACTCAGATGCTGGTTGTAATTGTACAGGCGAGGAAACAGAACTCTGTCGCTGGGTTCGAGGTGTTGGGGGCTGTTGGATAGCAGGACCACCCGCATGATGCTGCTGAGGTATCATGACTTGTTCTTTCGGAGGCGTAGGAGGATCTGCAGAGGAAGGCTGATTGGTTGGTGGATGCTGATGATAGCGCTGGTCCGTGCCAGCAGACGAGAGGTGGGGCTGCTGAGAAGCACCGGCATTCGACCACATAGATGTAGAAGGAGGAGGCAAAGCTTGGTATGGTATGGGCTGCCGAATAAGGGGAGGATTCTCGCCAAACCCACCAATGGGAGCACCTCCGCTCATCGAAGATCGCGGTGATTGTTCAGCATACATGTGAGATCGAGCTACTGGAGAGCTTTCATAACTGTGGATGTTACCACTTCTTGGTACACCCAGAGGCAGTGGGGGAGGTGGCGGATAGAGAGAAGAGCCAGGACCACTATATCCCCATAGGGAATGCTGTTGAGGGTCAATCTGGCCAGGCCGCTGAACTATCTGTTGCTCTTGCTGTGCCTGGAGCTGCATCTGTTGATCCACCACCTTTTTTCGCTGAGCGGCTGCGAGAACTTGTAAAGTTCGGGTATAATTTACGGGATGATATAGAAAAGCTCTGATATCAGCTACAAAGAGAGGGTAGAGTAGCTCTACGATTTTCTCTCGCGCTGCGAATTCAAGAGCTCGTTCATAAGGTATCCAGACTCCTTTCAAAAACATTGTTCCAATTTTCACGACGTGTCTGACCTTTTCACTTTTCAGAATTCCGTCTCGTCTTCCCCGAGTAAGGCCTGCGACGTTAAGCAGTTTTGTGCCGTTGATCATGTTGTTGTCAGTTCGGCGAGCGACACATATGCCTTTTGCCTCAACCTGAAAACACAGCGTACCTTCATCTTCCCAGAGAGTCGTAGTGGCTCGTGGCTTCAGTCCTCTAGGAGGGACTTGGCCAAGTGAATCTGGTGAAACACGTATGTCATGCACCATAGAGGGAAACTGGAATGCAGCATTGGAAAGCATAGGAGGTGAACCACCAGGCAGTCGCTGTTCATGCAGCTGTCTCTCGTGCATGAAATTTGGTGCCTGGTGCTGTATTGGTGAAATCTGCTGCTGAGTCAGAGGAGATGTCTGAGCAGGAGGTGCATTCTGTTGAACAGGTGTCACTGGGTGACCACCATGGAGCTCGTATCCATATATTCCTGCCGCGGTACTGCGAGGATAGGAGCCAGTGGCGGGAGAAGAAGAAGGGGGGGAAACGGTCATACCATAACCACCGGGAGCTTGTTGAAGCGGATTGTACCTAGCATCAGACGGCATGTAGCCGGCACTTGGCTGGCCAGACGGAAACTGCGGAGGAGCTGAAATGACGTACATATGGGGATTCGAGGGATTCGAGGGATTTGAGGGAGGTTGGTTCGGATTCTGGATATGTTGATATTGAGTCTGAGAACCAAGCTGCTCATGCTGCGAGGACGACGATGAAAAGGCGGCCAACGGAGGAACGAAGCCCTGGGGGAGCGAGGACGACAACTTGTGGTACTCTTCAGTAGGAGGCCGGGGAGTGATGATGCCGATAGTATAGCCAGAGGGCGACCAGCGGCCTCTGGGTGTGCTGCTTAAATGCGACGGAGGGGGGCGAGAGATATTACCTCCAATCAACTATTCGAATTCAATCGATTCCTTTTGATCAAAGAAGCAAGTCTCTCAGTAAAGTGAACCGGCCAAAAGAGCCAATTGATCCGGCTGTAGTGATAGACGTTGATCACCGATCGCTAAATTGGCTGAATAGATGCTCAGAGCGAAATATAGCAAGAATAGATGCGAGGACAATGAGTGCTGCAGTATGCTATGCTATGCTATCACTTGCTGATAGTCTAATGTACCGATACCTTATAAAATTGTCAGTAGCTGCGATAGCGATAATATAAATACAATGTATAATATATCTTTGGAGAGAAATATACTTCTTCTTATTGCTAAGATTCAGTAATATCTTAGAGACCAAAAGCAAGGGACAAGCAACCAAATAGGCAATAAAATGTCTGTTGTTTCAGGTATGCGTTAATATGTACATAAACCTGGCAGGGAAGCAGCTGCCTATCAACCTATTCGACAGGAAGCAGTAGTATGCACAAACAGCTGCACGAAAACTAATGCACGCAGGCACACCACAAATGCAGAGAAGTGCAAAAAGTATGAAATCTGGGCAGGAAATAAACGCACGCGGGTTCTCTGCCTAGAGGTTTGTTTTTCTTGTTTTCAGTTCCTGAACTGTATGTCTTTGAGTCCAGGCACAAGAGAAGAATGCGCAAAAAGTAAAGTAGAAGAGGGAAAGACAAAACAATGAAGCCTACAACTCCTGGTGATTTCTGGGTGCACAGAGTATTCGAAAAGAGAATTGTCAGAGTGCCACTGAGATGGGATAGCCGGTCTCAGATCTAATCTCAGATCTGACTAGGGTATGGCTAAATGAGTCGGTCAGAATGCTTTCCTCCAAGCTGGCCAAAAAATGTTGGAGAATATGGACACCTGAGTGTTAATATTTTCTGTCTCCGCGCACCGAGGCGTAGTATGTTTTAGCTTACTATGGGGGGAGTTTCCGCTTTTTTACCACACAGAGAAAGGTGGAAGAAGAAGGTTTGAAAGAGTGCGCAAGCTCAGATAGAAAAAGCAAGTGTATCAGGGTACAAGCAAAGATCTAACTCGTCCTGATCAGGTAGATCGTCCAAGTAGTATAATTATACTGACAATCGTAGTTTGATAGTGTTTTATTCAGGAACAGACAAAGAAAAGCCGAAGTTACCAGCACTTGGCGAAGGAATAAACAGAGGGGTCAGAGGGTCGGCTTCTAGTTGTTCTAAAGAATAAACAAAGAGATCCCACCAGGAACAACTAAAAAAGCAAACCGATTTAATATCCCAAAAGAGTGAAAGAAGCTTAATGGCTGCCAGACCAGTTATTTGCGAGAAACAAATGACTACTTATAGTATGGTACAAGTCGTTCAGGTGGATCACAGTCTGAATTGGGTTTCTATAATATGGTGTGGTGAAGAGTTACAGCACAACAATTATACGAGAGCTAGTGCGGGATAGTCGGCAGGTTTGGTGTGCTCTCTCTGAGTTAGAGCTTAAATTTTTTTTGGGGTGTCTCTGGGTTCGTTGTGTTGCTGGTGTTACAGACAGCAGAAGACTCGGGATTCTAGGAGGCAGACGCAAGGCGCAAGGCACAAAAAGAATGCAAGGTTAACAGGTAAATTCGCTGTGAAGAGTTAGCATTGTTGTAAATTACAGAGGTTTTCAGTGGCTTCTTGTAGGGCGGAATTTCTTTGGCCGAATTGAATATCGCACTAGAGATAAACTAGGCTATAGTAGGGGCGAATCGGGCGAAAGATGAAACAAGAAAAGAAATGCCAGCGCCGCAGGGCTCCAAAAGCAACTATGCCGACAAACCAAATTGAGCAAGGGCAGTACCTGAAAGAAAAAAATGTTACCTAGCTATGACTTACCAATAACGACCAGCGTGACAAAAGCGTGCAGTTTGTATTTATCCGAGCTGAGGCGGAATAAAAGTACAGGACGCGGGTGGGTAAGTGATTTAAGCAGGTGGTTCTTCCAAGACAGATCACTGTTCAAATAAGGGAGTGTGCAAGAATCAAAACTGTCCAATCTGACGAGAGCGCTGAGTAAAGACAATAAATTGTAGATCTTGGGTCTGCGTCGTTCGTGTATAGATCGATAGGTTAGAAGTATTCCGGAAACCGTGTGATTCTCACCTATTGGAATGAGTGAAGAAACAAGCTAATGCGGAAAGATGCGGCGAGATGCGGCAGAATAAGGTGGGAAAGGACCGCTAAAGTAAGCAGAGGAATCTGTAGGAATGAAAGAAAAAGCACAACGGGGATGTTCGGCGGTGCCCGCGTAAGGACAGGCTGCTATCGCACAAATGAACTCCGGAGCTGGACGCAATAAGCTCTGCAAAAAGAGTGTGCACCTAGAAATAAACTTTGAAAGAAAGACCACTACTCTCAAAGGAGTAAGAGTTTATCGTCAGGAGAGATAGATATATGGTTCCACCGCACAGCAGGGGTAATCGATATGTTTGCTCAAAGATGAAAAGGCAAGCGGAAAGAGTGTGTTTAAGAGATATCGAGACAAAAACGAGGGACTAGGTTAAAAGTCGAGAAATAATTCCGAGAATACCACAGCAAATTGATAGTGCGACCTAGGTGCAAACAGATCCAGCTGTCTTATACAATTAAAAAGCAGTTATCGGACCCTAGCTGGGCCTTTTATGTTTATATACGAATTTACCGGTTGCAAAAACTGCCCCATACTCATGCGGACAATACGAAAGGCTCCTGATCAGTAAACTGTGTACAGATGTAGCCCGGAGATTAAAGACATGGGTCAAAGGGAAAAAGCAAGAACATTTGCCGGAGTCATCTCGCGACACCTCTACGCAGGGAACATGTCCATCGACCTGTGCAGCATGCCATCGTTCATCGATTGCATGTGTATTAAGAATACTATCAGTAGCAGCCAGCAGCAGCAGCAGCATATCTCCCCTTTTTTTTTCTTCCAGCGGCCAAATGAGTCGGTTTGGTCTGTAATTCCGCCCCCCTCAATGCTACCTCACCGTGATTTTCCTTCTTGTGGTGCAAAGTAATGTCGCAGGTACCCAACGGAGCCTACCGTCGGTTTCATGTTATCCACAGGAGGATCAGCGGGGAATGTGATGTTGGTGCATGCTTCTGACAAGCAGGGCACTGCTATCTATTCATCCGAGCAGGGCTCCACTCCAATATACTTGTTGCATGATTGTGCAGCTGCGAATTGTGTTCCTCCTGGCAATATTCCAAATGGGCAATCCGCAATGTCTGCCCACCTGGCCAAAGCGCTCGCTCTATGGCTCGCTGTTGATCTCCAGATCTGCAGAAACCCAGGGTAGCCCTCGTGTGGCTGCTGCGTGTATTGATGTTAAAACATGGCATTCCTCACTCGCCCAATCCGGCATTGCGTCCGTTGAAAAAACTCATGAGATTCCCCCCCTGAAATGCCTTACACGTGACGACCATGACAGATTTTGCGCAAGCTGCAAGCCTGTATCCCGTTCTGATGGACAGACACTGCAGTGTGCTGCATGCACTAGTGCAGAACCGAGCAGCAACCTTGCCAGATGAAGTTAACCTTATATGGTTGATGAAGCTCCGTTAGGCAGCTAGGCACAAGGCGCCAACCCATGTCAACGGTGGGCAACCCGTATCTCACATTGGTTGTAACGTAACATAACGCAGCGCAAAGCTTACCAGAACCGATCTTCATGCCTCATCTGTCATGATTCCTTACATTTGGATCTGATCAAATATGCAATTGCCGCTGTGCATTGCAATTTAAGGTTGAATTCGTCCCTCCGCGCCATTTTGCTGACAGATGCAATATATCTTGGGTGGGACCTAAAGTCGTCTAGGGGGCCGCCAAATATGAGAAAGCCGTGTTGCGTGGATTGCAACACAGTACCACCCATCTATCCAGTTTACTGTGATTTTTTAGTCTCATCTCAGTATATCCCTGACCATCATAAGATAGATCATCCCCGGATATCGCCTATTTCGAAAGTAGCTGTTTTCTTGTATTTTTCTCCCAGATCATGCTGCTTATGTTATCAACCATCACCCTGCCGTACGGCTGGTCCTCCTGCATCAAGAACCTCGACGGAAAGGTGCCCATCACGCTGCTGCGATAGGCGGTTAATAGGAAAGCATGGACATCCGCGTGGATCCTCAAAGCGTTAAGAATGGAATCAGGCCGTATCGTTACTTTCGAGAACGGGACACAAGCGAAGCGGCATTGCCCAGAAAGGCGCCTCGAAGGCTCATCATTAAGAATGCCAGACCAGTTGATCCCCAGGGAGATCAGGCTAGGCGCTATATTGCGGATATGACTGATAAACTCATGTCTGCTCTGGATTTAATTTTATTTCATGCTGAGGCAGAGGCCAGTCTGTGGGAAACTCAGTCGCATTCGGTTTTCCAGTTTTCTCTAGAAGAACTCTATCGTGGCGTGGAGAACCTTTGTCGCTACGGCATAGCGGCTGATTTGTACGAAAAGCTGCGCTATAAGATCGCCAGTCATGTACAGCTTCTTGAGCAGCGTGCTGCTGCTTTGCATTCCCAGTACGAAGTTCTGCTCCAGGGTAGCCCTACGCACGTCATGAACTATAGCCAAAAAGTTGTGTCCGAATGGGAGAGCTGGCTGAACCGGCTGCAGCTGGTTCGCAATATTTTCTTCTACTTGGATAGAACCTACGTCATTCGCAATCAGGAGCGTGATATATTCGATGAGGGAATCAAGGCATGTTACGAACCGTTGTTTGTCCAGCACTGGAGGGGCATTCTTCGGGTCGCCTTTTGTAATCTGTGCACCGACAGGTTGCTCCATCGGGATGAATTACAGTACCCCGTTTTGGCCAAGAAAATTGCCCTTTTATTTCGAAATATCACCTTTGGTAAAGATGCTGTATATTTTAATGAGTGGCGCCAGCATGCCTGCGCAGCATTCAGCATAAGTGCTGGAACCCAGCCTATTCAGTCTCTGGACGACTGTTTTGCAGCTATGCAATTGGTCAAGTCTGTGTCGGATAATGCTGTGACTGTCTGCACCGAACTGGGGTATTCCAGTTCTCGAACAGACGGTCTGGTCAACTCGCTTGTTGGCATTCTATTTACTGAGCGCTCTAGCTCTATCTACGAACATCTGTGGGAATTGACACAACCCTCAATCAAGAATTACCTACTATATCAGCAAATTGTCGAAACGGCTTCGACAAGATCTGATGATGTAGCTGGGGGAGAGTTAGTTCTTGCTTATAGCAGGAGAATGGCTGAAGAGATATCCAATATCGTGGGCGATGCGCATCTATCCACCGGTAGCATGGTGAAGCAACTCATAGAACTACAGCGGCTGGTCTGGTTATTTACTGGAGAACGTATGTGGGAGTCGAATGGAGCTGATCTCGGTGAAATTGGGGAATTTTCTGTATTTGACCTGGAGAGCTACGAGACTGAGAATGGTAACTCATTGAACAAGGAAGTAGCCTCCAAAATGCGAAAGAAATTTGGTGACACCCTTCGTGAATCTTCCCGGGAGCCCCGTTTAGCCGAAAAGCTTGCCAAATACGCTGAAGATCTCATGCGTAATAGTGTTAAGACAGTTCCGACTGGAAAGCTTGTGCATGGTCTGTTCATGGACCTTATGGGTGTGTTTAGAGAACTATCTTCTAAAGACATATTTGAAGCTTTCTATAAGAAAGATATGGCTAGACGACTACTGCAAAACAAGGTAGTATCTCTAGAAGCTGAGGAAGCCTTTATTTTGCTTCTCAAACAGCATTGTGGTGCTTCGTATACTCAACGTCTTGAGTGCATGCTGAAAGATATGGATGTTTCCAAGAACTATCAAGCTGGATTCAAAGCTTATGAAGGTTCTAGTCATGGGCCAGTGTTTACAGCTAATATGTTGACTCAAGGCAAATGGCCGACCTATCCTGATGTCAAGGTCACGATGCCCCCACAGCTTCAGAAGCAAATTCTCGAATTCGAGTCATATTATAACGTCAAGCATGAAAACAGAGTTGTCAAGTGGCAGCCTGGCCTCGGCCACTGTGTGATTAGGGCTCGTTTTGCTTCTGGTGTCAAAGAGCTGAGCTTACCACTCCTCCAGGCGGTAGTCCTGCTCCAGTTTCAAAGTGAAAACAACGACTGGGTTGTTTACAGTGATCTCAAACAGTCTACAGGACTCGATGATGTTGACTTGAAGCGATGTCTCCAATCTTTCACTCTTGGTAAAGTGAAGATTCTTATCAAGGATCATCCGGGAAAGATAATTTCTAACACTGACCTATTCAAGGTCAACAATAATCTTAATGAAAGGGCCACCCGTTTGAAGATTTCAAATATCAATGTTCGAACACAGTCATCAGGAGACGGATCCTTCTCTACTGGTGTAGGATCTTTTTCAGGAGCTGTTCCTGAAGAGGTACAGGTTCTCCGTGAGGTTGCTCGAGATCGAACCATGGAAATTCAGGCTACAATTATGCGAGTGCTCAAGGCCCGAAAAAAGATAAGCCATGCAGATCTTATTCGGCAAACCATTGAGCAAACTGAGGGTCGAGGGAAACTGACAATTGCTGACATTAAAACGCAAATAGAGAGTCTGCTGAATAGGAGCTACATGGAGAGAGAGGAAGGGTCGTCGAATATATATATATACCTATGATCACGGTGCTGGATTCCTCTTGTGGCATATATATTAAAAGCATGTAAAGGAATGGCAGGAACATTATATATCAATAATGAAACTAAATGAAAAAATGAACTATTTGCGTTTGCTATTCGTTACTCTGCGTCAAAAATTACATAGGCATTGTAAAGAATAGTTTCAATCACCTTGCCTTGTATGGCCATTTCCGAGACATTCGAGTAATCGGTAGCCATAAGAGTAGGACCCCATACTATGCCTAGATTGCCAATTGACATCCTGTTAATAGCTTCTCTCTCTTGCACCCTATAAAGGTGAAACGATAGATATCTAAGGGTCGTGTAGTTCGAATCGGGAAGGTTATTAACAGTCGCATGAATAGCGTCTCTTCTTTGAACGTCATTTTCGATTTGTGCTGCTTGGATAAAGTCTCGATGGAGTTCTCGAGTCAGTAAGGGATCAGGTAGATCCCTAAAGTAAAGCTTAAGGGCCGATGCCACCGAATGAATATCGTTGACATTGCTAGTAGGGTGTAAAAGATCAACGTTAGAAGAGTTTGCATTAAATAGTCGCCTAATCTCCTGGACCTGAGCGGAGTTGCCATTGGCTCGATAAATTCCCTCTATTTCAAGGCCAAAATTGTCAACAGCCTGAATGCACTGGTAGACTACTCTCGGCACGGTGCTCTCTTCGTATTCTAGCAGAACTTCGAGCGGCGTACCAAACACTGGTACTGATTGCCCCGTGGTGGTAGTTCCAGGAGGGTACGATATACCTGCAGCACCGATACTAGAGTTATCAGTAGCAGTCCTTTCTATACCAGCAGAGGTTGAGACGGGGCTTAGGTCCTCCTCACCAGCTGTGGTAGTTGGTAGAGGAGATGCGGATCTAGCCGGGGCAACTGCAGGAGAAGCCGTGCTATTGACTGGATGAGAAGTAAATGAAGATGTCACAGGCGGTGGTGTCAACGATGAGGCAACAGCCGCAGCAGCTGGTGGTACGAAAGAGGAGGATGTCTGGCCAAATGTGGAGGTGTTATTGGCAGGAGGGCGAGAGTTGATAAAGGTTGACGCGCCAGCCTTTGAGCCACCCTGAGTCGGATGCTTCTGGTACTTTGCCATTGTCCTATTGAGGGGCTTGTTTTTGGTGGTACCCATAACGAAGGAGTAGATATCCAGCTCATTGTCGATCTTGGATACCTTTTCTCTCATGGAAAGATTGGGATTTGCACTGGGGACATCGTCCTTGATGGGCATTAAAATGAAGCCCCTGTTCAATGCAAGTGTCTCATTAAGATTTGCATACTTTTGGAGCTGATAAGTAAGCCCAGAATCGCATTCGAGGATTAGATCCTTGAGTTGCTTTGCAGTAGCATGACGCTGTTTCTCAATGAGATCCTTCCTCGCCTTTTGCGCTTGGGTGACTTTCTGCTGGTAATCGGAATCTGCAGATTGTACTTTTCTCTGCAAGTCTTCCTCATGTTGGGGGGTTCTAGACTGCTTGAAGCCGAACTTATTTTTCGTGGGGTCGCCTGTTCTCATCCGATCATACTCCTCACACAGTGAGTCGTACTTAGACTTCGCCTTTTCAGCCAAAGCTTCGGCATCAGAAACAAACTTCTCCTGACGTAGGGACGTCTCCTTGATGGACTTTCTGACTCGCTCGGTCTGTTTGGCCAGTTCAGAAAGCTCATCATGCATGGTCATCAGGGCAGCCACATACACGTTGGATACATCGCATGTTCGCTCATTGGTTCTAATAACTTCGTCAAACTGACGGGAAAATGTTCCCTGTCGTCCTTCGGGACGCTTGATGGAGTCGCGCGTATTTCTGGCAACCTTTTTCACCGCAGCGATGTGCTCGGACTCGAGAGATGCGCTTTTCTTGAGAAAAATTGCAAATTCCTTGGTCGAAACGATACTCTGTTTAGCTCTAGTCAGCAAGGCCGACGGTCCGTAGTCGGAAACGAGCGCATCTCGCAACTTAGGATCATCTAGAAGCTGTGTGGAACGAGTTTGCAGTTGCCTGACATCCCGTGCAGCGTCAGCCGTTGCATCCACAGTCGCGGCAGACGGTACGGATGTAGCTGCAGATCCAGATGAACTAATTGAGGGAGCAGCACTAGAGGTAGATGCCGGAGGAGCGGCAACAGGAGTAGGAGAAGAAATGGAAGCCACACTGGTGGAACGTGCCTTCGAGGCTGGAGACTCCGCCTGAACCGAATTCAAGTTCAGAGCATTGAAGCTTTTTAGTGGAGGTCCTGTGAGGGCTGATCCGGTACGTTTGTGATCCATTTTGCCGCAGACGTGTACGTTGGCAGGGCGCAGTGTAACTGGGGCACTCAGTTGGGGATTACAGGAGGGTAACTGGGGTGCATTTTCGAAGGTGAGTGGTTTACTACATGAAACTCGGAAGAATGTGAATGAAATGCAGGGTCTAAGCGGAGTAGCCGAGCTAGTGGTTTGTTGTGGGAGGGGACAGGTGGAAATGTGATTGGATCGGGGATGCTCGGATTATATTTATTTCTGACGGTGGTGAATCGTAGTGGTTTTCTGATATTGGCTACCAGGGGACAACGGTTTACAGCTATAGTAGGGCTGGGCTGGGCCGGCCCAATGGAAAACTCCAGGCAAATGATCAACACCGTAATCAATCTGTTGATATTGCAGGAGATGGTGCGTCTTCTCTCTGACAAGTGCGACAATTCAAATGGACTGCCACTTTAAAGGGCTGTCATTTGGGTTGTTTATCGATTGAGAGTCGATTGAGAGTCCGATCCGATGCTAATAATGGGGTATTATCAGCTCGGCCTGGGCTACCAGGTACGGACCAGGGTGAATAGGCAAAGACTAGGCACTTTTGGACCATAAAGACTGGAGAAGGGGGGGATTTTCTACCACAATATAATGCAATGGCTAGTTAGGTACCTTTACCAGACTGGTGAGCAATTAAAGGATCGCTCTACAGACTGACTAATTTGTGCGTGCTATAATTGGCACATAACATATATGGCCCATAGCATTTCAAAAATGGCTAGACTTAGCTTAGAACTATGACGTTGACAATTAACCCCTTGGTCTTTTATCGCATGTCTCAGAAATGTGCGGGTGGTCTGACTAATTACAAAGGAAGCTCTGTACTATCAGAGAAAGGATACATTTTATAATCCAGATCAAATAACGCCGATCCGAGCTAACCTATAGCCGCATGGTCGGTAAAATCGCCGTCATAAAAAACGGTTATGCTTATAGTAGCACCAAATATAAATGAAAGCAGAGTAGTAAAGAATTGAAGTGAGATAAATTTGTGATTAAGTGTTTTGCTCTATTCGACTGCAGGATATATTTCGGCCATAGCGACAGAAGTTTAATTTAAGATAGCAAACCACCAAATCGTAATGCATTGTGCTGCTAACTCGAGCTATAGCTTGTATCAGCTAGGCTTTTTGAGAAGTTTGAGTGGCCCATTGCCAATTACTAGGTGAACCTTTTTTTGACCGAATCTAGTGTTCAATGCGGTCGAGACTCATTCAGGGGCAGAAGGGGATAAAGGGGCTAGGCTAGGAACCAGGCCACAAAACAGTACTACGAAGAAAATGGTCACATTACAATAAATCAGTATATAGCCCCAGTCCATATTATTCGAGTGCTTGGTCTATTGCTTGTATATATACGGGGGTAACCATATCTTATCGATATTGTACTCGCCAAGGTGTTCGGGTCCAAATGAGGTGATCTTGCTGAATCCCAATATGGCAGTTGTTTAATCCGTCTAATATTATCTACTTTAGAACGAGATAGCAGCAACGCTGCCAAAAACCGTACATAAAATGAAAATACTGAGCAAGTAAATGTACATATCTTCATAAATATGCTGAATTTTTAGATATTAATAAAATTTGAACCCTAGATCCCCCTCTCTTTCTATAGATTTGATTTACTGCACTTGTTGATCCCTGTCGTAATGGCCGTATCAGTACCATAGTCAGGTCCAGTACGACATGGGGGCATGTATGAACAAGAGCACCAGAAAAAGTGTATTGTGAGAATTGACGACGCCTCTCGCCCAGAGAGCATCATCTGAACCAACGTTATCGGCTAGACTCATATTAATCTACAAAACTAATCTGAGTCAATTCAGGTGGTTCCCCATCTACCGTTGGGTCCGCCTCCCCTCCCGCCGTTAAGCTACCGTGTTGTTCTGCATGGATGATTGGGTTTGACCAGATCACTGCTCGACTCCCTTTTTATTCCCTACTAGCTAAATACTTATAGATCCCGACCTCAACATAACTAACAACACCACCGCATCCATACTATGAGAAATATCAAGTGTGTGGTGACGGGCGATGGGTGCGTAATTCATAGGGTTGCAGAGGAGACGTATATATATTTGGTGGCTCAGGCACAGCTCAAGCAGCCTTTATAGAAAACGCCAGCCCCTCTGGACAGCCATAAAACAGGCTGGTCCTTATCACTACTAACCGCAGTGCCGTTGGCAAAACATGCATGCTGATTTCCTACACCACTAATGCGTTTCCCTGGGAATACATTCCTACAGTGTAAGTACTGGAGTGGTTTTGTTGCACGGTGGTATATTTTTGGGGGGTTTAAATGTGCCCTACTAACAGTCAGTTTTGATAACTATTCTGCCAATGTCCTAGTCGACAACCAGCCGGTCAACTTAGGACTGTGGGATACTGCAGGCCAAGAGGATTACGATCGTCTGAGGCCACTGTCGTATCCTCAAACCGGTGTTTTTCTAATATGTTTTTCTCTGGTATCTCCTCCTTCGTTTGAAAATGTCAAGACCAAATGGTACCCCGAAGTTTCTCACCATGCACCCAACACTCCGATCATTTTGGTGGGAACTAAGCTGGATCTGCGAGAGGACCGAGAAACTATTGAGAAGCTGCGTGAGAAGCGTCAGTCGCCGATCACCTATGCGCAGGGCGTTCAAGTGGCCAAGGATATTGGCGCAGACAAGTATCTGGAGTGTAGTGCCCTGACCCAGAAGGGACTCAAAACCGTATTCGACGAAGCCATTCGAGCTGTTCTAGTACCTCCGGAGACGAAAAAGAAGCAGAAGCGGTGTGTAATTTTGTAACTGCTCGCGCACTTAGCGGGATGCTTCTGGCGGCCTCCAACATCTGCCCAAGGATTAGATGGTCGGATAGGATTGGATGCTTTCTTGCCGTTACGATATTTGTTTCTTAGTTTGTTTGGGGAAAAATGTTCATAGGCACAGTCAGGCCTAGCGTAGCATAATACATTTTATGATTAAGCGTCGTTTAAAAGGAGAATGGCAACAGCCGGTGAAGCCAAGCCGATGAAGCAACATTGGTTGCACTAATATTGCGTACTGTTAACCGGCCATGAAATAATGGGCCATTTCTGCATATTCCGTTTGAATTGGGGTATATATCGTTTAGTACTAAAGCAAAGCACTTTCGTAGATATAGAAAGAGCAGCTGAACAGTGAGAGTGGAATCACTTCACATTCTCGAAAAGCTGTATTATTTTTCCAATTTGACTCTAACCAATTACCTAACATTTAGAGAATATACAGATACGTTATGCGAGCATCCAGCATCTATACAATACCGTTCATACATGCATGTTCTTAAGGGTCCAGAACGCATTAGCCCATCAATTTCAATCGACTAGGGTGCACAGAGGGGCCAGTTTCCTTCTTGCCTTCCTTTTTGCCTTCTTTCTTGCCTTCTTTCTTTGCCTTCTTTTCCTCTTTTTCTTTCTTCTTTCTGGCTTCTTCGTCCTCTTGTTTCCTTCTCTCGTCCCGCTCGTCGTTAAGCTTCTCATTTCTCTCCTTCAGCTTGGCATGTCGGGCCTTGCTGTTTCCACCACCGCCGGCTGTCAGCTCAACATTGATTTTCCTTCCCTCCAGCACCGTGTGATGCATTCGGAGAGCGACATTCAGACGCTTTGTAGCATCGTTGCCCGCAAACTCTGCAAACGCAAAACCTTTTCTCATCCTCAGCGTGGGCTCACAAGCCTTGAAGTGCTCCTTGATTTTTTCTTCACTCGTGTTGTAGCTGAGATTTCCAATAAATAAGATGTTTCGCTTGTTTTTCTCCTTCTTTTCCTCTATTTTCTTCTTAACTTCCTTCTTCTCCAGCTTTTCAGCGATTTTGGCTTGTTTCTCCGCTTTGATTTCTGACTCGCTCAGACCCTTCCGCTTAAGCTTCTCCTCCTTGTGTGCCTGTAGCTTTTTCTGCTTCTTAGTTTGTTTTTCGGATCCCATTTTTTAGTGCCGCTAGACGGAATATCGATTGACTGATCTTTGATCTGTCAGAATAATTTTTTATTTTGGTGGTGCTCTCAGCCGCACTATTATCGAGTTTGTTTACATCCATTTATCGCGTTGTTGTATCAACGCACCAACACCACCATGGCCGAGAACTGGGATGATGACTTCGACGTGGAAGGTGATATTTCTTTCCGTCAGTCTTACATGAGTACGACCTCACAGTCTTCTTTCGCGGAGACTGCTCCGTTTGAACGGGATCCTGGTACTGAGCTCAACAAGCCTGCCAGGCGCATCCAGCGTTCTCCGACCAAATCGTCGGTAAATCTGCATGCCTATGTCGAAGAGGACGACGAGGACTGCATGGATGGTCTGGGGGGACTTGATACCATCAGTGCTGGTACAAGGATGAACCAGCTGCGACACCAGGCGTCGATCCAGCTACTCAAAGGCACTTATCGAAAGGGCATCGAGCTCCCTGACCACATAAAACAGCAACAAGAAGAAGGAACTTGGCCTACTATGGAGGAATTGGATGAATTTGATGAATTTGATGATGATATCGGGCAGGTGCAGACTGTAACGCTAAAGAATAAGCCCGCTGGGCTCCGTCATGAAAATAGCTTAATATCTGGTAGCCTATATGAGCCTCCCAGTCCTCAGAAAATGAAAAGCTCTGCTTCTGTCTCGAGGATAAGTAGAAAGCCAGTTGTTGTCGATGACGATTTCGAGGACGGATTCGACTTTGGTTCGGATAATTCGGCCAAATTGACCTTGGACAATCTGCAAAATCTTAGGAAAATCCAGATGAATGATGGTTTCGAAGAGGAAATCGGCTTCAGAGCAGCTTCTCGTCTCTCGCAAGTCTCATCTCTCAGTACTAGTACGTCGGGGACAAGCAATAGTGGAACTACAAAGTTTGATGAGTCTGAAACCGATGCAGAAGCGTTCGATGTCGGGTTTGATGAGGTTCCAATGTCTCAGCTTGAGCTTCAAAAGAGGTTGAATGATTTCCACCGACGAGCTTCTAAGGAGGCCAGAGAGGAAGTCGATGCGATGACAAAAAAATATGGCCCTGTTGCTACTCCTAAAGCATCCATGGAAACACTGGCAAAGGATGACACGGCAAATGTAGATGAAGCAGCTGATTTCTTGGATGGCCTGGATCTTAAAGACGATATCGACTTCACTAGAGGCACCATTCATAAAAATGCCGTCGTTGGAGGGAAAAAACTCCGGACAAGTCATAGCTCGAAACCAAAACAGCCGTCTCAACCCTTTGTCCGTCAGACTTCTGGTCCCAGAAAAACACCTTCGATGATGCTCCCGAAATTGTCAGGTGCTCTTGTATCGTCTAATGCTCCTCCCTATGACCCTTCAAGGCGCCTATCTAGAGGTGAATCTAGGGTAAGATCACTGCGGCCAGTTCAATCGATGGCCAATCTTAAGCACCAGTCAATTCCGCATACAAAGAGCATGGCCACTCTTAATCAACGGCCCAGCAGTAGAAATTTGAGAGAGACTCCTGGAAGTGGGACCGTTGGTCTCAGGAGCATGAAATCTAGAATGTTTGGGGACGGTTCAGAGTTGGATCTCCTTGAAGATCTCCCCGAAACCTCTCAAGATACCACACTACGAAATATTCCATCCAAAGTGCTAGAAGCATATAAGGAGAAGCCTGTAAAATCGACCGTGAAGTCATCAAGGAGGCCCAGGCGGCACCAGCGTCTTCAAACCTCGACAATTCTTCACGATCAAAGGCCGGCTAGTCCTACGCGTCGCTCAATAGTTACCAAGCCGGCACTGATCCGACACCTGGGTGTACCGATCAACTCTAAAGGTGCGAATGGAGATATGAGGTTCAACTCAAAGAAGCAAATCTGGGAGGGCAACGATATGGAGCTGAAAAAGTTTGATTCGATAAACAAGCAGCCTGGTCTTATCGCCTTTATATCGAATAAAGGGGTCCAAATTATTGGAGATATGTGTTTTGATCCTCAGAACCTAAGATGGGTCAAAGTGAGTAACCAGAAGGAAGACGATGAAGAAGACCCCTTTGCCGGCGTCGAGGATTTGGAGGATGAGCTTAGCCAAAGTGTTATGAGCTCACACAGCAATTCTGGTCATTTCATGATGAAAACTTCCAGGTCTACTCCTAATATTGGCCAAATTGCCATGGGCAATGAGTTTTATATAAATAGGGATTTCGCAGCTAAACTGCATAGGGAGGACGAAAGATGGTCTCGGAAAGTTAGAGGATGGTTCCCTCCGGATGAGGATATTAGCAATAGAGACCATCTGGATGAAATTCGGGATATGATCATGAATTAAGCATTAGATGATCTTGCATCAGGCACGAGTACGAGCCGGCATCAAGTAATGTATACAGTATTGTATAGCATACACAGCATTAAATTATTGAATGGGATGTAATAATACCAGCAAGTCAGTAATTTGTAGCATCCACTACCATTCGAGCGATTTTCCTGAGGTGCTTGCCGTATACTATCCTTGGGATCCTCCTCGCACGCAAATTACTGCCCACGATGGTCTAGACTCTGGAAACCACTTTTTTCATTGCAGTGAGCCATTATGTACGGTTACTTCGTATGAGTCCTACGACATTTGACAATATAGCCTTTCCTTTAATTCGGCAAAAGCCTACTTTCATGGACTAGAGAATGGGGTCGCCTCAGACTGCTCGAGGCCTTTCAGACTCACAGATTTTACCACAAAAAAATCCCCAGATGAAATTAACTTGATTCACTTATCACGGTGAATCTGCGGTCTGAGTTGGAGATAGTGTCATCTACTGTGTCGTTTTGGTGATGACGGCCCCGGGCTGTGAGTGACAACCTGCAACCCTAACCCGCAGAGTTGGAAATCCTTCCACGAAGGATAGGGACGAGCGCCTATCAAAAGGTAACTCCGGTATATTTTATTACACACCACCTTGATTAGCACTACGAAATCTTCATAAATTCACCCAAAATTAGTGCAATTATATATTATTATTCGCGTTGAATATTGCCCCTCCTACCTTTTTGTCACCTCTGGACTGGTGAGTAGCGATGTTCCGGCGCTTATCCCTTCCTTGTCTTCTCTTCTTTATGGATACCTGCGCTACCACTGCTTTTAACTGATATATTCTTTAATAATAATACTTTGACCCTGCTCTTATTTCTCTGGAATGGAGCGACATTCTCCCCCTGTAGCAGTTAGAGGAAAGTCTGTGAAACGCAGGTCTAAGATCCCTCTGCAAGTTGAAAGTAACCTGAGAAATCGCCTCACTTGTACGCAACCTGCGTCATTGGATAAGAAGTTTTGTATCCCGATTCACGTTAAAAGCAACCTTAGAAATTCCACCCATCGTATTAGACAGTTCGAAAGTAGTCTCTTGACGGGCTCACCATCAGGCGCCGCAGAAACAGTTCTCCGCGATTCGTTGAGACAAGAAACAATGTGCGGCATTTCTGGAAGCGGGGAGGCTCAGTTCGTTATTTCTGCCCCAGGGGAGGAATCGGATGTTGTCTCTCCTATTTCCTCTGTGAGATTTAGCCCTATCGTGATGGTGCAGCTATTTGAAAAAGATGTCATGTTTGCTTCTTCTGTTGATTTACAGGCTGGTTTGCCTGTTACATTGATACGTGATAAACATCAGAGCCCGACCACAATAAGGGGCTCTCCGTGCAACTTTGTGCTAAGTGGGAACTCTTATGCACTTGCTGAAATCGGGAAGCACTGCTCGTCTTTGTCTTCTTCAAGAGCGACACTGGACAAGAAACCTATTGGTAAATCATATTGCTCTATTGAAAGTAACAATTTCAGTGCTAAGCGCCGGTATGTGAAAGGTATGAACCCGGTAGTTGCGGCGAGATCTTATCAGAGCTCCTACAACAATGCTCTTAGGCTGTCAGGAGATTACAACTCAGCGTTATCGGGTTGGCAATCAACACAAGAAGAACTCGTCCGTAGCCAAGCACAGTCCTCCAGCTCATCGCGGTGCAGCATTCATGATGCCAATCTGAATCCGGTCCTATTAAAGGAACGTGAAGTCCTGCTCGAGGACATAATTGACAGGCTAATCAACCTGGAGGATTCTTACATCCGGCATCACTGTATTATTCTGGACGTATTCGGTCGCGGTCTTCGCAATCTTAATCCACTCGTGATGGACAGAGCATTGTGCTATATTATGGCATTGGTTGATAATAATACAAAGCATCTGTTGTTCCCTTTACAGCTGTTAAAAGAGGAACGAAAGGAAAATCAAAAGTTTAATATTACTCAATTATCTGAGATCATCTGTAACTGGACTAATACGGCCAGAGTTCCTTACCACAACTTTGCTTCGGTGTATCTTCAAGCGAACTTGACGCTTCAAATAGAATCACTACTGTCAGAGCACAAAAACTGGTTTACTGAAGCTCTGAAAGATCCTAGAACAAACGGTGAAGATTTTAGATATCTTTTTGACAACGCTCTTCCTCACCTGAGACGGCTCTCTATGCTTCTAGAATCTGTCCAAGGTTGTACCTCGCTAGAACAGACACAAATGAAAATATGCGGTAATGCCTGCAAAGATCTCGTCACTCACTGTAATGATAGAGTTTCGGATATTAAAGCATTTATGCTTTCTCCTTGCTCTCCTGTTGCTTCAGTTGCAAGAAGACCTGTGGCTGGATTAGTACGTGAACCGGTTGAAGCAAACATGCTACCTAAAAGAAAAAGTGGTTCTCCCTTTTTCTCTTCCATTAAGGACTATATTAAGAGACCATTCAAAGGAGTTGAGCAGCCAGTGAGAAAATAGCTCACTGACCAAAAAACTTTCGCAGTTCCCCGGAGTGCTTATTCTTCATAGAAGTGATATTGATACTATCTTTCGGAGCTTCAATCACACTTACGTACTGGAGCGGTTCAATATCACATTTGTTTTTCTAACAGCTTTTCTTTCAGATCTCATGCATCTTTTAGCTCACTCGGCATGAGACTTGGGTATTCTTTATCGAAGAAGGCGTGGAAACTTTAGGTCCTTCTCGAGCAGCTATACAACACAACGAGACACGGAGGGATGGCAAAATAAAAAAAATTCGGAAATAATATGCTGAACCTAATCAGACCAGCACCCTCAGGGTAGACACATTCTCCTCTTATTTGCACATACTGTAGGTTAAAGCATTCTGTTCTGGTAGGTAGACACTGTAATCAAAAGCTTTGAATTTAGCTCCATCCCGAAGTCATCTATTAATTTCCGAGGTCCATGTGATGTTTAAGATAACCAGCCTTTGGAACAGAATTTCATGTACTGTCATTTCTAGCATGGAGCTTGAGAGTTAAACGGACTCAATTGTTATCAAATATATACCATAAGAGAGCAGGTGGATTAGCGTAAATAGAATAAAAATGGCCATTACTTTCTTCAAGGATATACCTAGATCTGTCAAGGGGATATTTCGGGCTGCATGAGCTATTTCGGTGCATCACTTGAATGGGCAGAGTTGTTGTTCAATGGCTATCAAATACTAGAAATAATTCTTATCTACTCTTTGCGTCATAGCCATGCGTGGTATCCACTTATATGTACGTACTTCGATGGGCTGGCACTCCTCACTGTTCAGCCAAATAAGCCGTTACAGTTAGCCACAGTCTTCTATCGCAATTGATATGCTGTACTACAAGTTATTCTGCAATACTGTACCCATTTTCAACTCCGATCTCAAAAGTTACGTCTTTTACATTTGCCCTATTCTCCATCTAGATGAACCTTCGGCTTTCGTTACTCCTCGGTACTGAAAGGATCAATCCCTTTCAATCGGTCCAGACTGTATTGTGTGATACTTTTAATACTATACTGCTTAGACTCCCCCTGGGGCATCCGAATGCAGAAAATGAGTGTGTTATCGTTATAATTTCGGCCAATAACTAAGTATGTGCAACTGTTGCATACCTAGCACTCTCCTATAAATTGTCTACTTTTCTTCCATTTTAGCTCCTAACAACGCATTTACAGACAGTGATGAACCCGAATAATAATGGAAGATTAGCTGACATCGTCTGAATTTTATCATGAATTGTTTCAACCCGGACTGAGTTTGTATCATGGTGCATCGTTCAGATGGTGGGGCAACTCCGCTCTGCGGAGTTGCCTATAAAAGAAAATGAGTAACTACTACTCACATCCGCATTAAGGAATATCTCATCCACAACGCATATATATATTTTAGAAATTCTTCAAATATAAAATTCTCCACTAAACATACCCTTGTCAGAGTGGTCAGTCTGCTGACACGTACAGATCTTGAGAACTTCAACACAAGGAATTTTTTGAGTTGTTCCCGTCGGTAACTAACTACACCGGCGTCTTTTCCTATATCAAACTTCGCGAAAGAATTCGAATCATGGCTTCTTCCGCTTCTATCCGAGACTTCACCGTCTACTTCTACTGCCCACAACTGTGTGCCTCTATCTATTAACTACTGTGACAATCCTGAATTTCCCGCACTTTCTTTTGACTTCCTTAGCAACATCCCTGACGTCGAGCATGATCTTCCCTCTACCACCCCTTCTACCTCAGAAGTCTTGATTTCCCCTGGTCAAGACTCTAATTCTAGTGTAAACGAAACGAAGCTGTTATGGGTTGAACCTGAGGGCATAGATGACAGAACCAGCCAGGATCGGTCAAAACTACTACATGACGATACTTCTTCAACTCACTCTTCTAGTACTTCTTCAGTTACAGATTTGTCTCTGACGACTGTGAGGAAAAGAATAGAAAAAAGAAGAAGAAGCAGAGCCTATAAACAGTTTCAACCAGACGAAGAATCTATCCCTAGAAGTAACACTCTTGCTGCAAGAAGATACCGCAAAAAGCGCCAGGAAGAAGTGGATATCTTAGATGAAAAGGTCAGACTACTCGAACAGGAACTTGCTACTGCTAAGTTGGAAGCGAAATGGTGGAAAATGGAGGCCAATAGATGGAGGGATATGGCTGACAAATAATTTAATTAGCTAGATATGTGTAGAATAAACAGTAATCTCTGCAATTCTTTTGCGACCTTTGGTGGTTTCCCATGGTATTCGCAGCTTATATCATGCGATATCATGAACTGCTTTGCGCCTATATGTCACAAACCCACCACCACCATGCCCTTAGGCCCCCAGAGTTGAAAAGAACTATGCCTTTACCATCCTGCTAACATTCTCACTAATCACTTACGAGTATTAGCTGAAACATATGAATGAACCTTCATAATGATATATCCTTTAGCAGCTTATATTTCCTGCTGCACATATATCAGTATGTCTAGCAAAATACGTTATGAGATAGGATCCCTCTGGAACTCATGCTGTGTTCAACATTGTAATCCACAATGGCATTTTGCGAATGGCCCGGAAACACTCATATTTAGTATATTCTTCATATGTTGGGACCAATTCTGCGATAAATAATTTGAGATTTGATTATTATAGATAAATGTTGCTATTTTTAGTCCCAACAGCCAAACCTAGTATAAAAACGAATAAATTATGTATCTTCCCAAATTATAATGGGGTTTTTTTCATTAGATCTTCATTTAATTCTGCTTTATTAACTGAAAGAAAAAGAAAGTAAATAGACTATGATTACAGAAATACTCTTTTTGTATGTACCTCTGCAGCCACCTTACTGGCAAGTGGAAGGAAGAGTGATCTCGTAAAACTTTTGTTGATACAAGCAAGACAAGAAAGATGTTTAATTAACTTACAATGAGTCTTTGTTCGTTCATTTATTCAGAAGCTATGTATAATCATTCATTAATTCATGTCAGCGGCTGTAGTTGCCATTTGAAACTAATCATCAGTCTTTGCTGGATGTTTCCCGTGCGTCCCGCGCTTCAAATTCCGATCAGCAAATCAGCATTCATATCAAGTCATATATAAAACCCTATTTTTATGTCACTCAAGATCCATTCTCAAAGCTTGTTGGTCCTTTATCTGTTCGTAACTGTTAACATAAGTTAAAGGATATTTATCCTCAGGTAGGTTTGTTTTCTCCTCTTCGTTAATCACTATCTTCAACCCGCGATTGAAGTTTAAACAGCAATAAACAGCATTTGCAATTGTCGCAGTCAGCAGAATGATTGTCAGTATTGCAAAAGTTGTTAGGGTCTTCCTCGTTGAGACATACTTATAGGCCTGTGATGCCTGATACATACGAACCAGCTTGAAGAAGAAATAGGCCATTGCGCAGAAGAACAGCCCGATGATGCATGACATACCAATCAGATTCTCCTTCTTAACGAAATAGAGTGCAGCCCATAGAATAACTATTGTTATTGGAATCACTGCAATTGTCAAAGCGAACTCGACATCCTTGGTATTTAGAACGATAACAACAAATTGAACAGTAAAACCAAGGAAAAAGAAAAAGTCAAACTTCAGTAGAGTGACGAAGATCTTATTCATGTGTTAGTTGAATATTATTCTACAATCCAAACGGTAAACTTACCAAATATATCAGATATCTTCGTTTAAGCTGTAAATCTGCGCCAACATGTTTATAGATTTGCCATCCGAATTCGTTATAAAGCTTGAATCCGATGCCTAGCATAAGCACCAGGCATAAAGCAGTTACACATGGAATAGCTATTATCAGACCAGACATCACTACTCGTTAGCTTTAATACCAGATATTAATCACAGCAAATTCCTTACCTGGCCATTGATCATTGTTATAATATCCTTTAAGAGTCAACAGGCTAATAACATGCTTAACCTGGGTATATTGCAAGCCAGCGTATACCAGCATAGCTAGATTGAAAATGCATAGGCCTATGATCTAGCGATATATTGTCAGCGTTCGGACATTTTCGCAATGCGTAAGCGTAAAACCTACTTCGATTGTGTTTTTGTTGATAAGAGAATCGACTGACAGAACAATTTGGTATATCTATGGTTAGCACTGACAAACAAGATATGCTGCAGCATGTGTGGGGAACTTGCCTCTGCAAATATGAACATCGCCAGGTATGTGGGAATAGTTCTAGTTTCTGGAGTTGCCGGAGCATCGCTCTTCAGGTTTGCTTCGAATTTGCCAAAGATGAATCCTAGAAATGCCAGATTTATGATGGCACAGGCAATGACTGTTCCCAGGAAAGGAGTGCTCCAGACAGATTCACGGAGTGGTCTAAGGATATTAAGCATCCTGGCTTAAGTAGGCTCAGCAGTTTTCCGCTTTGAAGATATTTCAATTGTGTGCTAGATATGAACAGCCAAAATGACCCCAAGAATTAACAAATGGGCACTGAAAGTTATAATCAAGATGTGAAGGTTGTGCAGATGGTCTGTGGGCTTGGAAAGAAGGGGTTCTGGCTGTTCACGTAATCCGCCAGGTTTCAAATATTACTGCCTGTTGCGCATGTATTTTTGGAGTCTGAGAAAAAGCAACGAAAGGGTTAAACCCTGGCTTCTTACAGTCTAAACTGCGAAAGGCGCTTTTCCTTTCAAGTTAAGCCCAGCTTTACAACGTTGTCCAGATAGTTAATCAAGTTCAAGGCTGTATTCAAATTTGTTTTGACACTAATGTTCGGTCAGAGAGTATGTTTTTGGCTGGCGCCTCTGAGTAGGGCACGGTGGATAATCATGCTTGAGCGAATAACGGTTTGTTAGAATTGCAATGCTATTTCTCTCCAAGCTGAGGTAGGCGCAATTTCAGTTATTCCACCAGACTCTTATTCCCTCATATTCATATTTTTATTTTTATGTTTCCCCAGTTGTTCAAGGAGCTGGGGAGATTTACCACTTTACATCGGAGCGCGATATACAGTTTTGGGACATGTCCAAGATCCACGCTCCTCCTTATCACCATGTCGCTAGATGCTTCGGCAGAAATTGACTTGTCGGAAGCGCCAATGAACCAATCTGAAGTCGATGAACGACTGAAATCATTGAACTCTTTGGATAAGGTACGTTTGTTTTTCAAGTATGGTGCAGGGATATCGCATTAACAACGATCAGAGAATTGCTGAACTGCTGGGCACTGCATCTTCTGCGTTTGAGGCACTGGAAAAAGGGAAAAGCTCCTCAGGAGAAGATGCTATTTCAGCACAGAAGGAATTTCAGGGGCGCACAAAAGCATACTTCTCTTTGTTGGAAGAAATCTCAGTCAATCTACGACGAGAAGTTCGGCTCTTTCACTATGCATCCAAGGAGAAGGTTCTCCCTATTTCCGTTTCAACTAAGGCAGATTGGGTTGGGCATGCGAAAGAGAAGGAAATATGGGATAATATCACCGAGTTACTCCATAGCAAAACCCAAGATGATAAAGTTGCTAACTAACTTGTGCGTTCAAGCGAGCCAGAACGCTCGATATCTATCTATTTATTTATTAACTTCTGAATTATCTGAAGAACTTCCAGATGCTGGAGATGGCCTGGTCCGATTATATGTACTATTAAAAATAATAAGAACAAATCCATGATTGAAATCTGCTTCTGGGGATGTTCCCGGTGAATATACCATGGTGGATTCCTAATGTGGCAGAAGCAGTCACGCGTACCCCAAAGTACGCACAAACACTCAGAATTTTTTGCCAAACACCCACTCAATACACCAACCCGATCACACATCTTTGTGTTTAACAACTCTGTATCTTAACAACAGCCAAGTGCTTTTTGACGACTACAGTTGAATATTATAATAATAAAATGAGCCAGAGTGAAGTTCTTGTTCTCCGAGGTACCCTCGAAGGCCACAATGGGTAAGTTAGATTAGGAAATACTGCCACAACTGGCAAATTTTGTTCTCCACGAAACCTTTGACCTCTAACGTGAAAAATAGCTGGGTCACCTCTCTCGCCACTGCTACCCACAACCCCAACATCCTTTTGTCTGGTTCCCGAGATAAGACTTTGATTGTCTGGAACCTGACTCGAGACGAGCAGGCCTACGGTGTTCCCAAGCGATCTCTCCACGGTCACTCCCACATTGTCCAGGACATCTCTATCACCCAGGATGGTGCTTTCGCCATCTCTGCTTCTTGGGATAAGACTCTCCGACTCTGGGACTTGAACACTGGTAAGACCATTGAGCGATTCGTTGGCCACACCAAGGATGTTTTGTCTGTTTCCTTCTCTGCCAACAACCGACAGATTGTCTCTGGTGGACGAGATAAGACCATCAAGGTCTGGAACACCATCGGTGAGTGCATGTTCACCTTTGACAACAAGGGACACTCCGACTGGATCTCCGCCGTTCGATTCTCTCCTTCTGAGGAGAACCCCAGCATCATCTCTGCTGGCTGGGATAAGCTTGTTAAGGTAAGTTGAAAATTTTTTTCCCTTCATGTCCACACATGATGTTAGAACTATATTTGCTACTTCAGACGGGTTCAACTCGAATGAGACATAAAAATATCACCAAGATCTCTGAGTTTGTGTTTTTTATGAGACTTTATTTTCACTTTGATCAATATCATACTAACTGTGATTATAGGTTTGGGACATCGAGAACCCTCGATTGAAGGCTGACAATGTTGGCCACACCGGTTATGTATCCGCTATCACCGTCTCTCCTGATGGATCTTTGTGTGCTTCCGGTGGTAAGGATGGTTCCATCATTCTGTGGGACTTGAACAAGAACTCTCACCTCTACACCTTGATCTCTGGTGACGAAGTTTACGCTCTTACTTTCTCTCCTAACCGATACTGGCTCTGTGCTGCTACCGCTTCTTCTATCAAGATCTACGATCTTGAGAAGCGAGAGCTCATTGAGGAGCTTAAGCCCGATGTTGCTGTCAACGGTTCCAAGACCAAGGAGCCCGAAGTTATCTCTCTTGCATGGGCTGCTGATGGTCAGAACTTGTTTGCCGGTTACACCGACAACTTGATTCGTGTCTGGCAGGTCATGCAGTCTAGCTAAATGTTTGGTCTTCATTTAGTCAAGGTTGTATAGCTACGAGCAAAAGATTGGATAAAAAGAAACCATAAAACTTACATAAGTTAAAAAATATGATAAGATGACTTAACAGAGCATTGTAGGTGTCGTATATTAGTAATTGAGCTGTTATTATTACATTGTTCATTTTTTTCTGGTATTTCCATAGGCGAAAAACGTTGCGTTTCTCAGTTTTATGTAGTGGGTATTTAGCTTACACATCGGTTTTATGTACAAATATGCTCTATAGATGCTAGCTAAACACTAATCGATTTTCCGATTTCCAACATAGCAGCCTCATCACCCTCGGCCAGCTGAGGCTCATCCAGTACACCGGCAACGCAATGCCATGGATCTCTACTACCGCCCCATGCTAATACCTCTTTTTTAAACTTTTCACCTGCTTCGCGAGAAAGGGGATCATTTCTGAATACCTGGTTCCATATTTTGTCTGCAACCGCACGATCAAACAGATAACAGTAATAAGTAGCCCCATAGCCAAACAAATGTCCAAACTGAGCATACCACCGTGATTTGCGCTCTGCGGGGAATAAACCAAGCTCCTTCTCCAGTTCATAATATATTCTATCCGGATCGAAATCGGTCTGATTAGCAAGTTTCGAATGAAGCCTTTGATCCAGCATGGAAAGCATAAATTGATGATAGGTTTCGCATTGGTCCAAAAAAGACTGCAGCTTCAAATGGCTCTGTAGAGCATCCATGGGAAGCGGTGCATCGGTTTCATGGTGTCTAGCGAACAATTTCAAGACAGAAGGAGACGAGGCAAAATGCTCCATAAGTACAGAAGGCAGCTCAACAAAGTCAGTCGCACAACGAGTGCCAGAAACATTGTGAAGCTTGGTTCTTCCGATCATAGAGTGTATGGCATGGCCCATTTCATGAAACAACGTTTCCACCTCAGAAAACGACAATAAACACTTGTCATGAGCTGACGAATTTTTGGCAAAGTCACAGACCAACACGATAATAGGAAGCTGATAAATTTTGCCATCGTTCATCTTCGCTATTGTATCAGAAAGTTCAAAATCAGGTTCAGAAGGAGATACTTCCCTAGAACACTGAACAGTGAAGTGAGCAGGATGGGGAGATTTCCCGTTCCTCTGGAATAGATCACAATACATCACACCAATTTTTCCTTCCGTATCAGAAACGATATCCAGACGCCGAACCTCTTCATCCCACACTTCTCCATTTCCATTTTCTACAGGAACGAACTTTATGCCGTACATTTTGGTGAACAGTCTCGATAATCCCTGCATAACAGTTCCAAGAGAGAAGTAAGACGACAGAAATTCGGAGTTTCGACTTTTCGTTTGCTTGGTCTGCACGTACTTTGCCGAGAAGTATTCTCTATCCCATGCTTGGAAGGACGAGTTTATGCTATTTTTCAAATCAGCATTTTTCAGCTGCCACAGGTTATTAACTTCTTTCATAGCCTGAGGACGAGTCTCATCAGCGATACCTATCAAAAACTTTTCGACGTTATACGGAGTTTTCGCCATTTTATCCTGGAGTTCGTAATCAGCAAAGCTTTCATGTCCTAGCATGGAGGCCAGGTTAGCGCGAGCCTCTAAGAAACTTTTCAACGAGTCCACTTGCTCATCAGTCGCAGATCTTTGGGCAATCCACAGCTTTTTCCTAGAATCCTCTTTATGCATGGTCCTCAATGCCAGCTCACTTACAGGCCCATAAGTTGGAACCTTATAATTCCCGGTCACCTTTTTGAGCTGATTTGCCAATCCAGGTTCGAGCCCGAAAACTTCCTGGTGCTTAAATGACACATAAGGAACAGCTGGACCAGCATTGTTTAAAAATCGTTGACCCAAAACAGAGATTCGACTAGACAGTTTGACGAACTCTTCTCTGGCATCTGGATCAAGATTCACACCAGAACGCTCAAAATCCCTAAGAAGGATCTTCCCAACAGTCTTTTCTTCGTCAGATAATGACTGATAAACCTCTTTGTCTTTAAGAGCTCTATCAAGAACTTGATAAAGCTCCGTGCTCGTATTGAGCATGTTCATAAAATCGTACATTAGCTCATGCGACCGCTGAGACTCGTGCACAAAAGCCGGATCAGGGTGGGCCATTCTGACAAATGCCACCATATCTATAACCTTGCAAATGACATCGCTCAGAATATCAAAGTTTCGGACGGCATTTTTCAAATCGGCGGGCTCATTGCTGTTGATGATCTGCGCACAAAGGTGCTGGGCGAAAACAAGCGATTTTTCACTGAATTCACGAAGACCTCTAGGAGAGTCTAGATACTTATTTCCAAAAATACCGGTTCTCTGTAAACTCCTCGATTTATGAGAAAATTGTTTCCAGACCTCTGAACTGTCAAAAACCTGACGCAGAGTTGCATCCGAGCTGCCTTTTCTCGGCGAGAAGGAATGAAACCCTCGCGATATGCTATATAATACAGTCGAACTAGAATACCGCCCAGTTTTTAATAAATAACTTCCCCGGGAAAGCATTTTCTTGCTCTGGCAGCGGTGCTCTGGAAGTGCTTGGAAGGCTGATCTAACGAACTGTGGGTGAGTGGGTGAAAAACTCTGGGGCAAAAGTGAGACCCAGATCATGTATTGACACTGGATCGACAAAACACAAACTACTGCGTAAAGCAAATAAATCAAGTACATCAAGATGCTACATCCATTACGTCTATCTGTTGAATTTCTATGCTACTCGCTCAGCGCCACTGAGTCGCACAGCTGCTCCGTATTTCTGCAGCTTGGTGAGAAGAGCATCGCCCTGCTTGACCACCTGTTGATACTGAGCATTCTTATTGTCTGGTCGGTTAGTCACAATAATACCATTAACCCTATCAATGACGCAGTTGAGCTTCTTCTGGGGAATGAACTTGGCCAGGTCAGCATCCAGGAATGCAACGCTGACGCCAAAAGCTTCGGCAATGCTCTTCAGACTCAAAGTCTTGTAAGACTCCAAAAGCTGAGCATAGGCTTTTCTTCTCATTTCCCGCACAAAATATGATGAATGAGGTGCCAGGTACCGCGAGTTTCGCAGGAAATCCTCCTCAACTTGAGCCAGAGCCGTGAACAACGTCCCATACTCGCAGGTATACAGCGAGTTAGTCAGCATGGTAATGGGCTCCAGAGAAGGCGTAGTCGGCAGCAGCGACAGTACCTCAGGCGAATCGATAACTTTTCTTTTCAAATCGACTCGATCCAGGCTGATGGTACCGGCAATCACTGCGTATTTGGCAATGTCCTCGTAGCTAGAAATCTCCGTGGATGTGAAAGTCGACAAACTATCAATCAACAGCTCAGCTGCCTCATCAAACTGCCGAATAGACAGAAGGTACAGCCCATTGTATGTCTTGAATCGGTTTCTTCGCTCCCAGTCGCCTCCCTTGTCGATCAGCAGTTTGGTAGCCTCTAATTCCCGGTGAATGAAGGGTTTATCGTCAAAAAAGAATCCCACTCGAGCCATGGTCAACGATATATCAATCTTGCTGCCTGAATTGGCAGTCAGATCGGACGCTTTTGCAAGGGTTTTCAAGGCGTTGTCTCGATCACCAATCTTGGCATAATATTCGCCCAACTGTACCCATCCCTCGGTGATGGCTAGCTCTTCTTCCTCCTCCTCCGCATCCTTGATCACTGCCTCCAGCCTTTTGATTTCTTCTTTATTTTTTGCCTTGAGCGTCTCATATAGCTCTTCATCCCATGGCATACTCGAAGTCAGCGCTTCTGTATGAAGATAGTAGTATAGCGGAGCCAGCTCGTCCTTCTTGATGGCGTCAAGCAGCTTCTCCAGCAGCTCCGCATGTCGAGTAGCCCCATTGTCCAGTTTCAACAGAAATATGTAATCTGCCAGTTTCATGTCCGGAACATGTTTCGTGCTCAAATCTTCGAGTTTCAATGACATGCTCGCTGTGTTGATGATGGGCGTTTCGTCGACTTACTAAAGTGATGGTGGTGTTGCCATGTTGGATTAGAGACCTTCGACCAACTTCGAGCGAGAGCCTCCCAAGATAGAAGCGGCAGACATGGAGCGAACCGTCATCACAACAGCCAAAGCGTGCAGTATCATGCAATCAGCATAGCGAATATAACAGCAAAGAGACAGTTAGCGGGGAATCTCAAAAGGTGTATGACTGCAGCTCAGTAGATTGAAGTTGTGCTCCTTTATAGAGCAGAATATATATGCTGGACGCACGGCTGATAGTCACGTGACACAATACGTCCGGAGATTCCGATAACTTGCCTGATTGGCCAGGTATATTCGATAGTACTTTATTAAATATGGAGCAGTGGGGTCTCATTATCAATTGGCACTGGAAATTCAATTTACACTGATTTTGAACCATTGAGTGTTACAGAAAATGCAGGTGTGCTATGTAACTATATAATCCTGATTTGGAACGGCTGGTTAGATGCTCCATCGCGACTGCGCGTACTGCACGTATTAGTAGATCAGATCAAGCCCGTGAACAACTTTATACAATGACTGATCTTATGGATGACTATGAGATAGATGCCGTCTTGGACTCCCCTAGACATGTTTCCATGGGCCCAGACAAAGTACCAGAAGATGGTCTGGGCGAATCCGACTCCGATATCCTCGGCGTGGATAGCGAAGTGGTGATTAAACCCCGTAAGCCGATTGTCAAATTGGATGCCAATCGTTTGCTGCGAACAGATGCAGGCTTAGATAGTATCAAAAAAAACGCCCGAACGCGTGTTCGTCTCAAGGGAAAGGGACATGAACTGCGGGATCTCGATAGGATTCTACACTATTACCAGTTATGGGCGCATGATCTATATCCGAAAGCGAGATTTGATGACTTTATACATCTTGCTCGCGCTAAAGGAAGTGATCCTGCTATCAGAATCTTCAGAAGACAAATGATAGAGGAGGAGAAGCTCGGACGATTTTCTGAAACGAAGAGCAAACCGATGTCTTCTGAAAATACCCAAGATCAGCAGACGCATACTCAGTCAGACGAGGCTCAATTACCACAAGATCAAAACCCACAGGAGGAAATCCCCGAAGAATGGGAATTACACGAATCAGAATCACGGTTCCAGCACGATCCCAGCATGTTCATGAGCGACAGCGAAGATGTTATGGCAGCTTCGAGTCGGGCCCCTCAATCCTCCGTGTCGCGGCCATCCAACTCTTTATTTTACGATAGCGATGAAGAGGACCTATACGTTACGAGAAGTCCAGCTAGAGACCAGGACAGCCACAGTAGACAAGAGCGCAGCCAACAGAGCAACGACAGAAGAGAAGACCTTGAGCTGGAGCAGTTTGAAGAAGAAGCAATGAGAGCCGCCCAAGAACTTGGATTTTAGAATCAGGGAACCGACTGCCTTATTTATTTGTCACAGTGAATAGTACCCAGTGCCCTAACGACTCTATGGTATATTCGTGTAGAATGCAATAAAATCTTGTTAGATGTTCCTGTAAAAGATAAACTACATTTAACTTTAGATACTCCTACTCGTCCTATACTATTTTGCATCGCTTAGGCTCATGAAAGAAATCAGGTCGTCAATGATCTCCACTGTCTCTAGGGGACTGGCTATCCACACTGTGCACGCAGCGAGCCTGGCCTTGTAATCGTTCGCAATTAGCGACGCAAACTGATCTCCAACGTGTAAAGTCCTACTGCCTGGGATATTTCCAAGAAATTTCCTTATGCTCATTACTCCAAGATGCTTGTCTCCAACGTCGATCCATACATCGCTACCACCATTGAAAGCGCAGAACTTAACCGAATGGTCCACATCATCCGATATTATCAACGTTCGCTGAGCACTCAGTACCACCTCTTCAAGCTCCTCACGGTACATGTGCTTTCCGGGCTTTGGAACTAAGCCCACCCCGTGAGCTTTCCGGATGATGTGAGCAGGCAGATTCATTGAAATCAGACATTCTTCCAGTACCCCTTGTGCTTTATCCAATAACTTTATCTTAGCACTATCTTTCCAGTCCTTTGTCTCAGGAAGTGCCCATTCTGACGGCTCAACGAATCTGAGATGTGTGGGATTGTACTCAGGATCGGTGCTCAGCTGAAACATATAGTTGGATTCTCCACCCATAATAAGTAGCTTCTTCTTCTGGCTATTAGAAAGCTTCTCTGAGTCTGCTACAGCCTGAATAAGCCCCCCAAGTCTTCTATAGTAGTGTTGACCATCTCTTTCGGGGTACCCCGCAGCAGTGACAATAGCAATGGCAACGTCGGACTCAAGCAAGCTAACCAATCTTGATATAATGGGATCGTCTGGTTCTATTGATTTACCATCATCGTAGAGTGTCACATCACCATCAAAGGTAACCAATTGCACCTTGCTATCCTTTTGACCCAAACTCATGGCCTGGGCTGTATTGAGAATCAACCGAACATCATTGAAACTAGGACTCACAAACATGCGCATGGATATACTGCGCTTCTGATCCTGCACCCCGAATGCCTTTTCTAGAGGCAAATGGGTGAAGAAAACCCCAATTGATGGAACTAGCAACTTCAGCCGGCCAATATGTTCCTGATTTTGATCCTGGAGCAAGACTAATAATGTTAACTATGAAAAAACCTTTTTGAAAGCTATGGCAGCACTCACTTTGAGCATCAATCAGCGACTCAATGTCTCTGAATATCTCCGCATATCTCCGCTGCACCTCGCCGGCACACTTTTCTCGGCCTCCTACCAGAAGCCCCCCGGTTGAGATAACAAAAGGAACCTACATATTAGTATCGAATTCAAAATAATAAACTGAGCCAACTTACGCTTAAAAGTCCCTTGATCCATTCTATAAATTCGTCTCGGCGGTGTGCCTTGAGAGCATCTGCGGTTAGCACTGTCTCCGCCCATCTATCTACAGCTGCGCATACATTCTACTCGATATCTTCTGTTAGCTCCAGTTCACATACTACTACACTCCTACTCATCGTATGGGATCAAAAATAAATTGTCATTTACTCACCTACTGGTCATATTCACAAACGAGCAAGATCG
Organism: Zygoascus flipseniorum; assembly: GCA_030565365.1. Taxonomy (NCBI): domain Eukaryota; kingdom Fungi; phylum Ascomycota; class Dipodascomycetes; order Dipodascales; family Trichomonascaceae; genus Zygoascus; species Zygoascus flipseniorum. Next base: position 520,628 of record JAJMBR010000003.1, read on the forward strand.
GTGGATAGTAGTGAGACGAGCCGCTTGCTGGGTATTGTTAGGTGCTCCTAGCGCGGGAGCTCGCCCGCGATATGGATTAAGCGGGAGGAAGCTAAATCCCAGAAAAACTGATGGCTAAGTGAATCAGAACATAAGCTGTTTGTCTCAGGAACTCGGTAGATTCACTGGTGCAAATACATTTTTTTTCTTTGACAGTATTTAACGTGGGTCCGCCTTTCAAGATTTGGACGTGCTTAAGTTTATATCTCCTAATTGGCATACATTTCCTAGTCTACCTCACATAAATGAGCTGATCTACTACTCAGCCTGGTCTGACCGCAGAGAGCTGAATTGATCAGCTGCAGTAGACGGGCTTGGGAGTGAATACTTATACGTATAAAGTATTTGATGGCGGTAATCGGCCATTTCAAGTTTTGAAAAAGCTTATTTAGAGTTGGTCAAGAATTTCCTGCATGGACTCTGCATAGGTTGTGGTTCCAGAAACTATATTATCTGTTGCCAGAGCTGCCTGCCATAACATGATTCCGCCAAAATGGGGTGATGATGCGATGCTTAATACAGTGCTATTGACAGTTTCCACAGTGTTGTAACCAGAAGTTGCAGCTAACAAGGCGCCGGGTTGGCCCAAGAAGAGCTTGAGATCGGCATTGTAAGCTTCGGTCTCCGCCATTGCAAGCCAGCTGTCCCAATTGAAACCGGTACCAATATCACAGGTATTTGCATAAAACTGAACAAATGCGAAATCCACTTGAGAAGTGGTTAGTGGCAAGAAAGTGGAAGCATCGGGATAAGGACACTGTGGAGCCATTGATATATAATACTCGTCGGTTCCAAAGTATTCTCGAAGTTTGGTAAAGTGTGCAGCATAGCCAGTACTATTACCGTTTTCAATGTCATAATCAAGCCCATCAAGAATGGCATCACCAAATGGCCTGGTGTCGGATTCTCCTCCAAGGAAGGTGTTCCATAACGTCGTAGCGACCTCTTCTGCTTGAGTATCATTGGCAAAGCCATACAGATCATGGAAAATATATCCCAAGCCTCCTCCAAGAGACAAGAAAACCTTTTTACCCAGCGCCTGGCATGTTATGATATCTGCTCCAATATCAGGGCAATCAAGAAGGGTTGAGCCCTCAAAGGTCGTTGTACATTGATCAGTAGTCATTTGGAGATCTCCACCAATTCCGAAGACGTCCAAAAAGGCTATGACAAAAATGTCACCAACACCATTTTGGCAGTACTCTCCAAGCGTAAGCTCAGTATGAGAGATCTGTAGAATATCGGTGTTGGAGCCCCAGTACATGACCAGAGCATTGTCCGGGACGGCTGCTGAGACCCACCGAAGAACTGATAAAAAGGAAAAAAACTTGACTAGGCTATTCATGTTTGCGAAGCTACGTGCCATTAGTGAGTTCAAAGAAGATTTTTATACTATACGCCCTTCTCAACACGACATCAAAGTAGCTTTTATAACCCATTGAGTCGATTTTGGAGAGGGGTATTGTCTTATCGGAAGAGGGATCATTAACGTCTAAACGTTGCTTATTCAAAAAGCTCACGAGGGCAGGTGGCAACTTTCAACTTTGAGCGTATTGGGAAATACGCCTATCTCAAATAACTCCGGCCCGTGTTACATTGGAGCGCGCATTCAACGTTACATGCATTTTTATAATACTTATTGGTAGCATATTTTTTCTGTCTCTTGTATGTTCAACTTTTCCAATTTGAATATCAAGCCTTAAATAAATGATGTTTGATGTTGAACAAGCCTTGACTAAACTTTCTTTAAAGGAGAAATGCGAGATCCTTTCTGGCAAAGACTTTTGGCATACTCTTGATTTTCCGGAATATGGAATTCCATCTATCCGGACGTCAGATGGCCCTAATGGAGTGAGGGGAACTAGATTCTTCGACGGGGTCCCCGCGGCCTGTTTTCCTTGTGGAACAGCTCTAGGGTCAACATGGGATACTGCGATGCTTAGTGCGGCGGGGGTCATAATGGGGAAAGAGTCGAAAGCCAAAGGAGCACATGTCCTGTTAGGGCCGACTGTGAATATTCAAAGATCACCATTAGGTGGACGAGGCTTTGAGTCGTTCTCTGAAGATCCGCTTCTAAGCGGTAATCTCGCTGCAGCTCTTATTAACGGCATTCAGTCTCAGGGGATTCAGGCTTGTATCAAGCATTTTGTTGGCAATGATCAGGAGCATCAGCGCCTATCAGTGAACGACATTGTCACCGAGAGGGCGCTCCGAGAAATTTACTTGATGCCTTTCCAGATAGCTGTTCGTGATTCGAACCCTGGAGCGATTATGACGGCCTACAACAAGATTAATGGTGTTCACTGCAGCCACAATCCAAAACTACTCACCGATCTATTGAGAGAAGAATGGAAATGGGATGGGCTCGTCATTTCTGATTGGTTTGGAACATATACTACAGCTGATAGCCTGGAAGCTGGACTGGATCTTGAAATGCCAGGTCCACCTATGTGGCGAGGTAAGCTTATCCACGAAAGCGTCAATAATAAAGTTATCAAGGAGAAGGTGGTTACAAATGCTGCCAGAAGGGTGTTAAATTTCATCAAGAAAGCAGCTGAGGAGAGTGGGATTGAAGACGGGAGCGAAAATTCCTGTGATACCCCTGAAACTGCGACATTTTTGAGAGAAATTGCCAGCGATTCCATCGTTGTTCTGAAAAACGAGAACAAAATACTACCATTGAGTACTTCAGGATCATTTGCCGTAATTGGGCCCAACGCCAAGGTTGCCACATATTGTGGCGGCGGATCGGCTTCCCTTAAGCCTTACTATTCAGTTACTCCGTTTGATGGTATAGCCGGAAAACTGAAGGAAAAGCCTCGTTATTCCTTGGGCTGTTCCACCTATAAGGAACTTCCGCTATTGGGAAGCCAAATGATAAATGATAAAGGAGAACCAGGCTTCACTATGAGGACTTACAATGCGCCCTTATCAAACCCGAAGCGAAGTCTTGTTGATACTCGGTACTTGCAAGATTCTAACATGTTCATGCCAGATTACTATCCACCTGACATTGAAGATGGCTACTTCTTCATTGATATCATTGGTTATTTCACACCTGAAGAGGACGGAGAATACGACTTCGGCGTCTGCGTCAATGGCACTGCCAAACTATACATTGATGGCGAAATAATTGTGGACAATGAAACCAAACAGCGAGCTGGCACATCGTTTTTTGCTTCTGGAACCGTCGAAGAAATCGGTAGAAAATCTTTGAAGGCTGGCGTAAAGTACAAAATTACCTGCTTTTATGGTTGCTGTAGAACTTCCAAGCTTCCTCAAACTCTAGGACTGTCATTTGGCGGCGGTCTTCGAATAGGTTGCGTCAAGGACATGGGGCCCGAATTAGAAATCGCTAAAGCTGTTGAAGCTGCTCAGACAGTCGACACAGTTATATTGTGTGTAGGACTAAACTCAGGATGGGAATCCGAAGGATTCGACAGAGAAAGTATGGACCTACCTAGCCCTGTTAGCGATTTGATCAATAGAGTGGTAGCGGCGAACCCTCGTACAGTGGTGGTGAACCAATCAGGCACACCAGTCACCATGCCGTGGCATGAAAAACTTCCCGCTATCTTACAAGCTTGGTATGGAGGGAATGAAGGAGGAAATGCTATCGCCGATGTTCTATTTGGGGATACTAATCCCAGTGGAAAATTGCCTTTATCCTTCCCCATCAAACTTCAAGATAACCCCAGTTATTTGAATTTTGGAGCGCAAAATGGACGGGTTCTGTACTCGGAAGATGTGTATGTGGGATATCGTTATTATGATACAATGGAACGACCCGCGCTGTTCCCCTTTGGACATGGCTTGTCTTATACTAAGTTCGAAATCTCTCCAGGCCAACTGGTGGTTGATCCCAGCGAACTAGTCTCTGGACATAAAACTGACTTCTGTTTAAGCTGCCCGGTAGAAAATAAAGGAGATAGAGATGGAAAGTGCGTTATCCAAGTGTATATTACTCATGACACGCCATCGATCAAGCGACCTAACAAGGAACTGAAGGGATTCACTAAGGTGGCCATTTCTGCTGGAGATACAGTTACGGCAGAAATCAAAGTGCCATTGAAGTATTGCGTTTCCTATTGGAATGAGTATTCAGCCTCCTGGGCCGCTGAAAAAGGCTCATATACAGTTTCTGTGGGCCAAAGCAGTGATGCAATTGAATGGACCACGTCCTTCAACATATCCGATACTGTCTACTGGGACGGAGTGTAAGTAACTAGAATACGTTAGAATGAACAGGAATAGCGTAAAAATACATTTCTTGGAATTTTACAACCATGTACGGCTGAATAATAAGGTAGAGCGACATTCCCGAGACGTTGGCGGCTTCCCTCTCACAAAGTATGGAGATTGGGCAAACCAGCTTTTCGACAGCTTCCGCTGTCAAAGCGCCAACAGCTTGCCAACGCTGTCGAATGCGGAAAACCAAATGCATTATAGATGAGTACGATAAACCAAAACCCTGCAGAGCTTGTGAAAAACTGAACCTTCCATGTATGATTGGTACTCGTAAAGGCCGAGGTCGGGGTAAGCGGCCCTATCCGCTGAGGAGTTACACGAAAAAAAAAACTCCGAAAATCAACGAAAGCTCTGCTACTAAAGATCACAGTCCTAAAGAGTACATAATCTCATCCGATGACTTATCCAGGCTGATTACTGCTCATCCTATGCAGTTGTCTACCGATCTGCTATGTCCCCGGGCGGTTTTTGATGAGATAATCAGGGTTTATCTTATGTGCATTTACCCCGTTTGTCCTATAGTTCATAGGCCATCGTTTGTCCGCGACTTGAAAGCAAATAGGGAGGCTCATGATCCTGCATGGTTTGCCATGTTGATGGGCCTATGTGGACTGGTGTTGAGCACTATACCGCGAAAGTTCTATTATTATCAGAAAATAGCACTGCAGTGCGGATCTCAATATATGCCATATAAAACCTGCGGGGAAATGTATGAAAAATGCTATGAGTATGCCTGGAAGATTGAAAGCTCGTTACTGCTAAAGCCGAGCTCCATCACCCTGACCAATTGGGCGACGTCGTTCCTGTTGGCAGTTTCTGATCATTACAAAGAGAGCCAAAAGCAGAGATCTCTAATAATGGCAGAACATACAGTGGGATATGCTAAGGCTCTCAAATTGAACAAGTATCCTGAAGGCTATTCTGACTGCAACGTTATTGAAGTGGAACTTCGTAAACGAGCACTCTGGGTGACTTTTTTCAAGGTCTATATGGATAAGTCGCTCAAATCTAGCTTCAACATTTTTGAGCCCAATTATTTTGACATAACCGATCCAACACCCTTCATGCCCTTGGAAGTGGATGACGAATATCTTACTGAAAGAGAGGTGTTGGAACAGCCTTCATTCAGCCACCAACCATCTCTACTAGTCGGTTTTGTTGCAAACATCAAAGCTCACATGTGTCTAGAAAGTTTTCCATTATCTCGAACTGAAAATTCATCGCAGATTCCCGCGGCTCTGGCCGAGGAGCTGGAACTCATAAGACTGATAAATGAAACGGAACAGGTGACTTCGAATCTTCCCCAGGGATTGACTGCTTGGACCAGAATAAGCGGCCCAGACAATGCTTCATTACAAGAATGTATTTGGGCTGACGATCTTATGGATAATCCTGAGCAATATTGGTACTTCAACTCGCCAGCTATCCTGAATATGCAGCTTGAATGTCAACGAGCGAATGTTCATGTTAGTAGTCTTTGGGCAAAAAGTGTCCTACTTGAGGGCCTGGACGAGCTTTACAAGAGAAATAATGGTGGCAAGGAAGGTAATGAGAGGATTTTAAGGATGAAAGAAGAAATCTGCTTGAACCTACTGAAAATAGTGGAGAATATCTCTCTGCAGAACCTGGAACCTAATGGTTTGTCCGTCATTGTGAAAATCCGCACAATTGCGGCCGGTATCCTGAATCAAGAATGCAGGGGGGCAATAATTTTACAGGCGGATGCATTGGTTTCTAAATTTATTAGTTTCATGGTCAAGTTGGAATTACAGCGAGGAACAGAATTAGAACAAGAAGCATGGATTAGCAGTAATAGCTTGGAACGAAATGAGTCCCACGATATGTCAGGTTCAATACTTGATACTTATTTACTCTAGCTGTCTATGAAGAATAATGACTTTTGTTTAACTCTAAGCTTGAAGGAAGATCACTGTTGTCAATATCTTGGAAATATGGCATGGAAGCAGGAATTCTTTCTGGTGTCAATTCAAAAAGGTCTCTCTTAATCACCTTAGTCAGTTGCTCGTAGAATATACGATATCCATCTCCAGTCATGTGAAGGCCATCACTGAACAGGTGCTGTGTTGGCTGGGATATTACGGTGTTAATATCTCCGTTCCATTTTACTGATTCGAGGAAGCTATTCCACAGATCAACGAAAGGACACTTTAAATTTTCAGCTACTTGCTGAGCAGCCTTGGAATAGTTGAACAGGGTTATCGCGTCTCGAGGATTTGGCTGCTCGGTTGTGTGCATTTCGTCACATATGGCTGGCCCAACGATAATGAGCTTACTTCCTGATTGGAGAACCTCTGTGCCAATAAGTTCCAAGTTTTCTTTGTATCGCGGTATCGGTACATGGTGATGAGGAGCCAGTGTTTCTGACGCGGAATCATTGGTTCCAAAGAAGACCACAACTAGTCGGACTCGACCAATTCCAGAGTTTTCGCACTTCAGCATCGCCTTGGTCATATATCGGGCATATTCTGAGTTGTATCCTACAAAACCTCGAGATACAACGTCCAGCTTGCGCTGGTAGTCATTCTGGAGCGCCGGAGCCAAACCAAATCCTGTCTGGTTGGAAGAGCCCTCAATAATAGAATCGCCAAATAAAATCAGCTTATCTTGCTCCATTGTCTATTGGTGGCAGTTTCAGTATTGAAGAGTAAATATCACATTCGCATTCGCTTAAAAACATCTTATAAACGCTGTATTTGCTTTTCTTTCGAGGATCGCAACCTTGATGATTTATCTTCGGAACAATTTCGTGCGGCTTCGGGGCTTTTTCCAATCTTGAAGTCGGAGTTATTTAGTATCGCCAGTTAGAAAGGAGATCTTCATATCCAGATAAGCCTCACGCGGGGTTCCAATATGAATATATAAAGCACATTATGGATCTAGAAGTCATCCAGACAAACAAGTTCAGATTATAGCAAACCACTATGTCTTCTCTTAGTAACAACGAAAAAGATCTCGAACTGGATGAACCAGTCATCATATCTGATGAAGTCGTCGAAGTGACACTGGATCAGATCTTAGCCGATAATAAGCCGAAATTTTTTGGTAAAGGAATGATGCACCTTTATTTGATATGCCTTCCGATATATTTGTGTGCCTCAATGAATGGGTATGATGGAAGTTTGATGAGCAGCATCTACACGATGCCTGAATTTGCTGAAAGATACAATGTTACAACTAGTAATACTGGACTCATGTTCAGTATGTATTATCTCGGATCTACCATTGGAGCTTTTTTTCTGTGGACATGTGACTTGTTTGGAAGAAAGATCACGATTCAAATTGGCTGCGTTGGCATCATCGTGTGCACTATTATTATAACTACGGCCAAAGATATGTCCGTCATAATTGGTGGTAGATTTCTGTTGGCATTCTTCGTAGTGCTAGCAAATACCGGAGCAGGAATTTACTTGGTTGAAGTCGCTCCACCTCATCTGCGTGGAAGAGTCGCCGGTGTCTACAACTCCATGTGGAGTATAGGAGCAATCATAGCATCTTTTACCGCTTATGGAACTACTATTCATCATAGCGGATCATCATTGACTTACAAGCTGCCACTATGGTTGCAGATGTTGCTACCGGGAATTGTACTGGTTTGTACCGTGTTTCACCCTGAAAGCCCGCGGTACAATGTAGCAAGAGGAAACATCGAAAAAGCCCGAAATTTTTTGGTGAAGTATCATGTTAATGGAGATGCGTCACACCCATTGGTTGATTTTGAGCTTGCTGAGATGGTTACATCAAGTGAGAACACCAATGTCACAGGTTGGAAGGAAACTTTTGACATTCGCCCACTTTTCAACAGCAAAGCCAATATTCACAGAACATTAATTCTCATCTCTTTTGCTTGGTTTGGGCAGTTTTCTGGTAACAATGTATCTAGTTATTATCTTCCAACAATGTTAGAAGCTGTCGGAATAACGACCACCAAGACCAAGATCCTTTTGAATGGTATCTACAGTGTGATCGGCTGGATATCTGCACTTATTGGAGCCTACATTCATGATTTTGTCGGACGAAGGAAGATGTTCCTTGGTTCAATTCTGGGTATGAGTATCTGTATGGCAATTGTGGCTGGCACTACAGCCTCGTACGAGCAAAACGCCGATCATGGCTCGTCTACTGCTAGTATTGTGTTTATATACATATTTGGTGTGATTTACACACTGGGATTTATTGTGCAGCCATTATATCCTGGTGAGATTAGTGCTACCGACGTGAGAGCGAAAGCCTATTTCATTTCACAGGTAGCCAGTGGTATTGCCAGTTTTGTTAACCAATACGCTGCCCCTTCAGCCATGGAGCATATCAAGTACTGGTTTTACGTGTTTTTCGTATTCTGGGATTTGTTTGAGGCAGCAGTTGTATATTTCTACTATGTAGAGACAGTCGGTCATAACTTGGAGGACATGGACGCTATATTCGCTTCTAAAAACCCTGTCAAAGCAAGCTTGGCAAAGAAGCCTCTGGTAGTATCTGAGGAAAAGGAGGTTTAGAAGGTGTTCTTATTTTGAGAGAATGCTGCAGTGTAGTAGTGGTAGACAAGGAGCGGGAAGAAGATGAGAAGTATACTTACTCCCCCGATTTTCCCCCGATCAGAGGTTTGATATGAAGAGAATATACAGGTCTTTGAAGGTCAGCTTCTATTTTGCTAGTTTAGCTAGCTAGGCTGTACTATCTATCAAGATCCTTTCATAAGGACTGAGAAAGTTTTGAAATAAGTAGCTTGAATTGAATTTTTAGTATTTTTAACTGTAGCTTCAACATACCAGGGCGGTCGTACTCATCCTGAGAGTCTTACTCTGACCAAACTCAGCCGGTCGCTTCTAAAATTTTTCTGGCAGTGACATCTCTACCCCTCTTCTTAAATTTCATATTTCACTTCAAATCTCATATATAGAGGAAAAGGAGATCAGTACCAGGCATCATAAAGCTCACGAAGCCTACAAAATGCTGCGGTACGACAAGCAAGGAATAAAATATATTTATCGTAAGTAATTACAAATAAGTTGGTTTATTCAATTATCGGCTAGTTTGTGAGAATTTTTATTTTTGCTATTCACTTTGGCCTTTCTTGTCGAAAATGATAAATGCCCCTGCCAAGCTGCATCGCTGTCCGCCGATTAGCGATAAGTTCTTTTTGTGTTCCTCGCGGGTAAGGGTTGAAGCTCACATTAGCTTGCGTTATCAGGGCTCACCACCAGAACCTCTGTGCAGATATCAATTTAGACTTGATACATCTGCGGCATCTGATCTTAGATGCCCATAATCATTGATCGAGAATGATATAATCGGCCATGTCCTAGGGAGAAAATGTGTTGACCATGGCCCACACAGCATATGAAAACGAATTGCTTTCGAGGTCTAAAAAGGTAGCTCATACCGATTATGTAGCTCATTCACGATGGTCTCTAACTGGTCGGGAATTCTCTGTTAAGATGTGAAATATCCAGAAATTTTTACACGGCGGAGCTAAGAGATGTGCCTTTATTGAAGTAGTCCTTTTTTAAGGTGGCCGCAAAGTGGTATTTTGACTGAGGATCTTAATTTAGCGTCTAGGTAACTACGGAGTTTAATTTCGGTTGAACGATACTTTAAAACACCGCCAGAAGTTGATTCTGGGGTACAATGTGAAGGCAGAATACAAAATGGTATTTGGTAACACGCTGGCTGAATGTCTAGGTACATTTATGTACTTATACGGGTGTCTGTTGATCTGAGAGTTGCGCACTACATCTGTATCAAGCTTCTGATTCTTCCGACTTAGTGGCAGGCTGGTTTGAGTCTATATATTTCAGTATCTTATAATTTAAGCTCGCTCTCATATCTTTGACCTCCTATGGTCATCACTGCCGGGCTGAGCAGCTGCAGTTTTTGCACTGAAATAGTATGCTCTACACAGCCTGGGCAGACTTGATGTCCGACGGTTATGCTCGTCCAATTTTGGTTGTTATTCACTGAAACATGATATGAAATAACCATTGTATCCGCCTTATTGTAGCTTTTTTAATGGGCAGCTTGAGAGAGCGAAACCATTGAATTATAGCTCACAAGTATGTGCGTGCGCGGAAAATCTACACTATCACACAGAATGATAACTAAATTTTCCTGCCAAATAGGCAATGAGTCGAAATGAACTGGCAAAAATGCATTCAGGGCCAGCTCCTCAAACACCATGACGATTATGTCAGAGATGCAGCACCTACGACAAGTACGATTGACAATTATTGCTATTGATTATGTCACAATGCCTATTTGAAAGGACGAATATGATCGCCCAACTCCTCGATGGTCTGGCTCAATGGCCGTCTATATAGTGTCTGAAATCGGGTCTGACGTTCGCCCTCATGGACCAAGCGCGGTAGAGGTTCACGCTCAAACCAATCTCGACCCAGGCCCTCAGGATATCCAAAGAAATCAAGACCCGCGAAGCCCAGACCGACGAAAAATGCAACGCCGAAAGCCTTGGACAATTGTTTTGCTGAGACGGTTAGCAATGAGTTTACCCACGATTCAACGTTCACATATCCCGCTGATTACTTACTAGTTGCTCCCAACACTACGCCCGAGGCAGCACCCGCAAAGAAAGTGTTAAGAGGTGAGTTCTGTTCTCGCAGATTACTAGATACTGCATTCACAAACACAAAAGGAGTCGCAACCGACGCTGAAGGAGGTTAGTTTTAGTCACAATGATCCACCAAGCCATGAGCTGTGTCTCCAAAAAGCAAACAAGACTCTACGGTCTCTTCGGTGTGTCTCCCTCATTCAAGTTTTACTACGTACGTGCCAGCCATATAAGCCTACTATTCGCTTTGATCCCGCCTAGTAGATTGTTGGTCGGAGCCAGAGCACCTTTCAATGCAGCCAGCGAGATGCCAATGAATGTGGAGAAAATCGCCGTGCCAGTCGTTTCGGCAATCGTATTGATCGGCTTATATGCAGGGTAGTCCCGCAATTGAATGGACGGGTACGTGGCGCCTGGTCGAGTGCCTTGTTCGCTCATGTCGGTCGTGGAGGAGGAAAAGCTGTTTGCAAAGAATTTTGGGAATAGGCCAATCGCAGTGCAGGTGTTTTTGTTATGCCAGCTGGGATGCTGACTCAGCTGAAGGTGCAAGCTGAGTCAGTGCGGCGTCTTTCCACATGCTGATTCGGCTGGTCGACCTGTGGCGCATATGTAAACACCTGGAGTTCGGAGTCCAGAGACTTAGCCTCAAACCACCACCACAATGCGATTCAGGGCTCTGTTACTTGGACTGCTACTTGGATTTGTTTCTGCTGAGCAGATCTTTCTCGATGCTTCTTCTGGTTCACCAGAAGACGGTGCCCTCGGGATCGCTGATCATGACGAGATAGTCAGACGGCCCCTTCCTTGGGGCGATTTGAACTTTTTACACACTACTGATACACATGGTTGGTTGCCTGGGCACCTTTTGGAGCCAGAATTCTCCGCAAACTGGGGTGATTATGTGTCTTTTATTAGCCATGTGCGAGCGCTGGCAAAGTCACAGGCCAGAGACGTCCTTGTTGTGGACACCGGCGATAGGCACGATGGAAATGGCTTGAGTGATGCGACATACCCTGATGGAGAAGTTTCACAGCGGATATTCCAGCGGGCTGACATTGATATCGTCACGGTAGGGAACCACGAGCTATACCAGGCCGTTGTGACAAAGCAGGAATACGAGTTGATGAGACCGTATTTCGGCGATAAATACCTTAGTTCCAACGTTGAATATCAGCTGGATAACGGATCATGGGTTCCCCTCGGCAATAAATACAGGGTATTCCGTACTGAGAATAACAATTACAAAGTGCTGGCATTTGGTTTCCTCTTTGACTTTGAGGGAAATGCCGCTAATTCTCATGTTATCCGTGTCGGGGATGTTGTCGAGGAAGAATGGTTTCAAGAGGCCCTGAAAACCCCTGACCTGGACATCATTCTGCTGGCATGCCACATCCCCGTCCGGTTCTTCAAGGAGTTTGATACCTTGGTTGCCGCTATACGAAAAGTCCATCCTACGATACCCATCCAAGGACTTGGTGGTCACGTTCACATCAGAGACTACCGTGTCTTTGATAAATACGCCACTGGCCTGGGTAGTGGTCGATTTTTGGAAACAATTGGATGGGCTGGCGTGAACATCTCGAGCGAAGTCCCCGAATTCGATCGTCTTTATATTGATTTCAACCCAGAGTCCTTGGCATACCATAGTGAGACCTCCCTGAAAGACGAACCTAGGTTTTTCACTGACAAGGGCCTAGCCATTGCCGAAGACATCAAACAGTGGAGAGAGAAACTCAATCTCACCGAGTTTATCGCTTGTGTTCCTCAAGATTATTACACCAATCGTGCTCCATATCCTGGCCCAGATAACTTGTTCACTTTGCTGGAGACACAAGTTCTCCAACTCCTACAGGGCGAGGTTGATAGGAATAGCTTACCCAGATTCATTCTTGCCAACACCGGTTCCATCAGATTTGATCTTTTCAAAGGACCATATACCAAAGATACTGGTTTCATTGTCTCTCCATTCATGAATGACTGGGTGTACCTGCCTGATGTCCCGCTGGGTAAGGCTAAACGATTCCTGCCGTTGCTTAATCGTCTGGATCATGTAGCTGTTAGCGAAAACCGTTATGACGAAAAGCACAACATCACACGGGATTTCAGCGAGCTTGGAACGGCATCTCATATTGGTCAACATTCAATTGAAGATATGGCCCTTAAGAATGATCAGAACGGCTTCAATGCGTATGGGCACCGGTCTCCAGGCTATCTCACGTATGATGACTTAGGAAACAATGGTGATGACACCCTGCATAAGCCGTGGTCGAGTTACTGGACGCCCAACGTGATTCAGGCTAGTCAGAGCGTGACTGAGCAGACGGAAACCGTGGACATCATCTTCTACGACTTCATGCTTCCATTTATCAGTGAGGTTCTTTCTTCTCTCCAGCTGGATGACCTGAAGGATACCGTGAAACGTTATGGTGGAGAAAGGGTGATTGAGCTTCTACCCAGGCACTTCCAGAGCATACCAAATTTGGTCTGTTGATCGATATTGAACTTTTAATTAACCAAACAAGGTGCTAAGATAGAATATGCTCAAGTTTTAATGCATCACATAGCACCACACCACGCAGCGAGAGCGCCTCAGTTTACATATTAATTAATTAGTTAGAGAATATCTGAATATGTTTTTCATTCGTGAGCTGCAAATATATGAATCCCCGGGACAGATTCCGGCGCTGTGCGGAGAACAAAATGGCAAAAAGCTACACTCGCTGGATTGGTTACTATTTTTCTCAATCTTTTTCTGTTTGTTGTCTACAGAGTAAATACATCATATTACGTCTTCCACCTAGTCATGTTCATTTTGTGAGTTTTATGAAAACGGGCTCACCATTTAAACCTGAGCTCGTCGTCGGTCTCGCTCCTCGGCAATGGAAAGCTTGATACCCTTACCCTTGGGGAGGGAGATGAAAGGCTTGTTGCCCTCACCGATAACAAAAACGTTGGCGAGACGAGTAGCGAAAGTGTTGTCGAGAGAGTCCTTAACGTGGACAATATCGAAACCTCCGAGATGTCGCTCTCGGTGGACAATGACACCGACTCGACCCATGTTTCGACCACCGGTAGCCATGACGATGTTACCGTTGTCGAACCTGATGAAAGAAGAAACCTTGCCAGTGGCCAAGTCAATCTTGACAGTGTCGTTGACCTTGATTTCGGGGTCGGGATATCGAACAGTTCGGCCGTCGTGCGTAACAAGGTAGGGGATACCCTTCTTGCCGAGCTGGACTCGTCGAACCTTGCCGAGCTTGTACTGAGCCTCCTCTTCGGTGATTCTGTGGACAGCAAATCGGCCCTTGATGTCGTAAACAAGTCGGAAGTGCTCGCCAGTCTTCTCAATGGAGATGACGTCCATGAAACCGGTGGGGAAAGTGTGGTCAGTTCGAACCTTGCCGTCAACCTTGACCAATCGCTGCATGAGGATAGCCTTGACTTCTCGGCCGTTGAGAGCGTACTTCAATCTATTTCGAATGAAAACGATCAGAGGAAGAGATTCTCTCAACTTGTGGGGACCGGCAGAAGGTCGGGGAGCGTAGGTGCCGGACAGCTTGTCCAACATCCAGTGGCTAGGAGCTGCCAATCTCTTCATATGCTTCTTAGGTCCTCTGCCCATTTTTGATATAAGTGATCTGTTCTGGTTTAAAGTGTAGAGAGAGAAGTCAGAAAAATATGAAATTTGTGTTGTGAGTTGCCAATACTTGGGGCTGACGTTTACACACTGAGCAGAAACAGTCACGGTTTGAGTGATGAGAAAGCCGCTCTCGGTATTAGGGCACAGCCCTAATTATTCCCCCTTCCAAACCCAAATCACAGGCACAACCGATAATCATTACTGTAGTTAACTGTGAATTCAAAACTAACTGTGTGACTACGAACTAACTTATTCCTAGTTTTATGGTAACAGAGTTTAGTCCAATTTACTATCTAATACCTATTTGCATTCTGTACTTATTCCCTTTCCCTCTCCATTTCCTTTCCTTTTCCCTTTGCTGTTTAATACTCTGTATAGCTGTAGTCCATCATATAATAAATATTGCGTATCTCAGTTACTCCATGTCTAATACAACTGGTCTCAATTTCACCCTTCGAGTTAGTTAGTTTTTTTCTCGATCAATTCCATGTCAGTCCAACTATATTTACCGTTTCATTAGTCTGTCTTTCCTCTGCTGGATTTTGGTGCTACAGGGCGATGGGTTGTCAGACGGGGAATGGAATGCCGTTTTACTAGGGGGTTAGCATCATCATCTGCCAGGAGCAAATACGAAAATAGCCAACATACCTGAGTCGAACTTTCCTTTCCACTATTTCTCGTTCAGCAGAAGGATAGCCATGCCGGTGCAGCGGCAGTATGTTTGTGCTTGGTGAAGATGTCATTTGTATGATAAAAATGAGATTCGATGAGAAGAACTTCGGCCTTCCCCTGACACTAAATACACTTCCCCCCATCAACCAGCCCCATAACCTGTGGATACGATATCTATTTACATTTCTATTTCCGGACTAATTCCTGTACGGGATGTAACCGAAATAATTGTCGACGAAAGTTCCCCTCCTGTTTGTCTACTGCCTATTTTGGATGGCAGGTGCGGCTTGCACCATCTCACACGAGCGGGATGTTTCTTAAACTGGAACTTTGATTGCATTAGCATTCGATTTAGAATCTGCAGCCCCAGGCAGAGCAACTCTGTAGACGTTTATAGAAGTTCACGCGTAAAGGCGCCGAGGCTTGGGCACTATTCCCAAAAGCATATGCTGTAGCTGCCCCAAAAGCGATGGCGGCCACGTTGAATGTCTGGCGAATCTCGTTATCGGTGATATTTGTAATCGCCAGCATACTAAACGCTCACGCCCTATCAGCATACAATGGAAAGTTCAGTGATGCAGAACTACATGATTTGGCGTATGTATATTTTATGTAGATGCACAACAACTTGACAACTACATGCTAACCCCCAACTCAGGAATGCTTCTTTGGATATTTTCTACCACGGATGGAACAACTACATGCAATTGGCTCTTCCTAGTGACGAGCTAAATCCCATCACATGCAAAGGACTAGATGCCGATAAGGCCGATCCTACCAATATTGGTCGTAATGATGTTCTGGGCGGATATTGCGTAACTTTGATTGATAGCCTCGACATGCTGCCGATTATTGGCGATGACGAGAATTTCAGGAAAAGCATAGATTACATCAGGGAAAATGTCACCTTTGATGTTCCATCAACTGTCCAGGTATTTGAAACTACCATCAGAGGAATGGGTGGCCTTCTCAGTGCACATCTCTATGCATCTATGCCGAGACTTGGTCATGCCATCGATGATTATGATGGACACCTTCTGAAACTTGCATACGATCTGGGCGACCGCTTATTGGAAGCTTTTATCAGTGATACCGGTATTCCTTTGCCCAGAGTCAATCTGCAAACAGGATACACTAAAATCGGGAACAAGCATATCACAGAAACTTGTGCCTCCGGAGCAGGGTCTCTCGTTTTAGAATTTGGACTGCTTTCACGGCTCACCGGCGACGGACGATTTGAAAAGGCTGCTAGAAGGGCTTTCTTTCAGCTGTGGGCGAGGAGATCATCCACAAACATGATTGGAATGTCGATCGATGCTGCCACTGGCAACTGGTTGTCGCCCATCACCGGAAATGGCGCCAGCATCGATTCCTACTATGAATATGCCCTAAAATACTATATCTTGTTTGATGATGATTCTTTTCTGAAAGTTTTTACCTCTGCATACCGTGCTCTCAATATCTACAGTTTTGACGGCTGGAAATACGATAATGTCCACATGCAGTTTGGTCGCACTCTAACAAACTGGATTGACTCTCTAGCAGCGTTCTTTCCGTCTATACAGGTACTTTTCGGAGATATTGAATCGGCTATAAGGACACACCTGACATACTTTAAGCTATGGACTACATATGCTGGCATTCCTGAGCGTTGGAATTTCCACGGAGAGAATTACCATGACTCCGTTAACCTTGAATGGTATCCTTTGAGACCCGAATTTATAGAGAGCAATTATCATCTTTACCGAGCCACAAAAGATCCCTTCTACCTACAAGTTGGAAAGCAGGTGATGGATGATCTTAATCGATATTACAAGACCGAATGTGGATTTGCTGGTATGCAGGATCTCCGCAAAGGCGAGCTATCTGAGAGAATGGAAAGCTTTTTCTTGTCTGAAACGGCTAAATATTTATTCTTACTTTTCGATGAGAAGCATCCTTTGAATACTGAGATGTCGAACTTTGTGTTTTCTACCGAGGCGCATCCGCTGTGGTATGATAAGACTGTTTTGAGGGAGGCGTCTATTCTTGGATACCCCGACGTCCGGGATTACGTTAGGAAGCGAATGGGCTTGAAAGGAGTAGATAATAGCCTGTTTAATTTGATTCTGTCCTATACGGGGCCCACAGAACCAGATGAATATGAGCGAAAGGGAGTTTACTGGATGGACTTTAACGACATTAGCTTAACTCAAGTGCTCAAGAGCATAACAAGGGCTCTGTTGAGACTTATAATCGACTTGCTGTTACCAAATTTGATGCCTTCTGTAAAAATACGGTCATACAAGAAAACAAGCTTGAAAAACGCTTATGAAGCAAATGAATCGGTGCAAGATACCATGCTATCTAAGGTCAGCTCACCACTCATATGCCCTGTTGTTGAACCTAAGAGTTCGTCTTTCTTTTCTTCCGTTGGATCGTGGTCGGAATTCTATTCTCTGAACTCTTGGTATACCTATGAAAAACCTTACTGGCTAGCGAGAGACAAATATGGGCCCGAGAGGACGAATATGGAGGTTACATCCGACTTCTACAAAACATTTGTTGACCCCAATAGCACTTGCAAAAGTCACCCGGAGCTGCGAGTATTTGACATTGCTATTCATATTCCCACAGGAGGTGAAGAAGCCGAAGTTGTGGTGAGCCGAAGTAATGATAATGTTCAGGTGATCGAATCGAACAATTTGAACGGCATCCGATTCACGGTGGAGATGGATCGGATACCAGACGATTTGCGGCGTGCGAAAGTACTGATGTTCCAGAATATCCAAGTTGACGGGATGATAGTGGTAGATGAATGGCTGTATGAAAATAGCGAGCTGCTATCGTCGGAGAACGGATCAATCTGGGTTAAGGGACTGGAGCTGACAAACATGGCTATTAGCTCGTCATGATGGGCATATACATGATGATATAGATTTCAAAATTTGCATATATTTACAAAGTCTACACCAAATTCAATTTCACAGTGTGACGGGGAGAGGCTTATTTAAAATCATCGATGCTAAGTCTTTTTCCTGGAGTAGGCAGGACTTTGTTTTCCACTTCGGTATGTGATATCAGGGCCTTAATGTGCTCTTCGCTGACAACTTTTATCCAATCAATGTCAAGAGAGAAAGGTCCGTACTGTTTGTCTGTAAGACCGAGGCCAACCGTCCTGACCTGATCTCTGTTCATAGGGAGCTGCTGCTGGATGATGCCCCAGTTGGTTAATATAAATGATGACAAAGGAACGATGATGGTTTCCCACTGCCCAGGGGTTTTTAAAAATACCCGATGCTGATACAGATCAGCCTGTAGCGCTGATTCTGCTTGCACGTTTATGAAGTATTTCCTTCGGTCGCCTCGAACTCGCAGCATCATATGCGTGCAAGCCTTCCAATCCCAACATTCGGTAAATATCCCGAGCAGCGAGGGGTACAGCTCCTTTGTGCGAAACATTGCATATCCAGATCGTATAACATCTGGTCGGTTTTGCGGCAGATCGAGGCTCAGATTGCCATGAAACCTGCCGAAAGCATGAGTATCTACTGAAGACAAGACAGAATCTGCAGTATCTGGTTTTATAACATCGATTTCAGATGTACTATATCCTCCTATTTCCTGGTCGCTACCAAGAACTATATTCTTCATCATGTCTGGTTCTCTAAAGTTCACTAATACCTGCTCGGTCGGCGAAGAATGATCTACAGTTAGCCCAAGTTTCCATTCGGGTGCAAATTAAAAATACTCACTTAGAAATCGAGCATTTCTCAGCAACCGTAGAATGCCACTCATGGATTGTGAAAGCGATTGTGGTTTGTACACTGTGCGACGGTTTGATGCTACGAAGACTTTGGAGTGTTAGATGGTATGGAGGTGTGTCAGGTGAAGTTCAACATGAAAGCTGCGGGATTGGCAGCTAATAGACAGAGCATCTGGATTGATAAGAAACGCAAAAAATATG
This sequence comes from Zygoascus flipseniorum, assembly GCA_030565365.1. Lineage (NCBI taxonomy): Eukaryota > Fungi > Ascomycota > Dipodascomycetes > Dipodascales > Trichomonascaceae > Zygoascus > Zygoascus flipseniorum. The sequence goes on from JAJMBR010000003.1 coordinate 539,756, forward strand.
ACGGGAAAAAAGGGGGGGGTCAGGAATTTAGCTTAGCAATTAATTGAGCACAGTCGGATATTTTTCTTTTTTATTAATGCGCATATTCTACTAAGTCACTGTACTACCAGTTTTTCTCTGCCGGGACTCACGATGCTGCGCTTGCCGGCGGGTCGTTTCCAAACCTGAATATGCTCCATCCTAAGCTGCCTGTATTCTTAGCATATATTTGGCGCACCGGCTCATCTAGAGCGGTGCCTACACCGACAACTAGAGGAAGGAAGTGCTCCGGGGTGGGATGCGCATTCCGGAACAACCCAATATTCAAAGGGTCGACCAGGTCGTCCAGCTTCTGCACTCGAGTATTGGAATCATCCTGATCCAATGCGTCTTTAAGTTTCTTTTCAAAAGCAGCAGCATATGGAACAGGACGATCAAGTCCATTGATCCTCATGTCTCTCAAATTGTGCACCGACATTCCAGAAACCACCAGTGCACCGTTTTCTCGGAACAGTTTGAGTGCTTCACCGAGCTTGACTGAGATTGCAAACTCATCTGATCCTGGTAGGCTGATCTGCACCAGTGGAATTGACAGCCCCGACCCGAAAGCCACTTTAAACGGCACCCAGGTACCGTGGTCTATTCCCCTAACTGTAGTCTTTGCATTGAATCCTTGAGAATTCAGATGATCGACAATTCTATCGGCAAGCGACGTAGACACTCTAGATTGGAACCTTTCTTTGTACATGTGCGACGGAAACCCATAAAAGTCGTAGATAAGGCTGTTGAGTCCATCGTCAGCATCCGGAACAGCTACTTCTACAGCATTATCCCCTCTATCGCTCTGCCAGTGGGCTGACACACACAGAATAAACTCAGGCTTCAAATCATTGACGATGTGGGCTCCAATCTCTTTGGTCTTGTTGAACGCTCCGATCTCACCGCCCATTTCGCCGGGGTACATAAATGTCGGCCCGCCATGTGAAAAGAAATATACAGGCAATCGCGGCATTTCACTGATTGAAAGTCGAATCAATCTTGGTTGAATTTCACAGTAATATATCTATTTCTTGTTTGTCTAGCAAAAAAATTGGCGAGCTCACCCAGCTCTGTTGATATTTAAACTCCGGTCTCCTCCTTGTTTAGCCAGTAGTAAAACCTGACAAATGCTGAGAAAGCAATTGGATCAAAACACACCGCATCACGAAATCATTTTGCAATTAGATAAAAGTTAGTCAGCCCTTTTTTTTTTAGCTTCGATCCTTATATCCCTATTTCTACCCATATATCTCCCATAACCGCCGTGCTGCTTTCCATACCTTCTTGCCCCGCCCTGGCTCAGATCTGAGCTGATCTCGGTATGATTTATGCCGCACACCCCATCCCCCCACCTACCCACCTACCGACCCCACAACCCCACAATTTCCGAGCCGACAGCTGAACACACCATATTTAATTATTTAATCGTACTATCCTTTGAAACCATTTTCGAGCTTGCCAACTACTCACAATGGCCAAGTATCGACCTTCTTATTCTCACTATCCTTACCATACCACCATCTCCACTCGGTGGAGTGATAATGACATTTATGGCCATCTGAACAACGTCGTGTACTATCAGCTGTACGACACCGCTGTCAATGCTTACATGGTAGAGCACTGCAATTTCGGACCTTCTACATCTCCTCAAATAGGTCTTGTTGTATCTTCCTCTACAGATTACCACGAGGTGGTTGAAGGCTTCCCGCATCCCATTATTATCGGCATGGCAGTGGTAAAACTCGGCAAATCCAGTGTGGAGTACGAGCTGGCAGTGTTTCAAAGTGACGATTCACGACAAAAAGATCCCGTAGCAAAGGCTGTGGGCCGCTTTGTGCATGTTTTTGTGGACCGAGAGACCAACAAGACCGCAAGGCATGGTATGTCCGGAGAAATTAGACAGGGATTATATGCTATATATAGGGGAAAGCCAAGACTCTAACTATTAAACCGCCGAGGCCTCGATAGTAACGGAGCACGCCAACTAATGAAAGTCATATTGACATTTTTTTTATGCTTCTCATGTTCCACTAACGCTCGGTTGCTGTTGCTGCTGCTGCTACTAAAACAAACATTCTCAGCTTTTTGCAATCTTCTTCTTGATCTTCTTGGCTATCACTTTCTCGCTCATCTTACCCCGTTTGTCCTTCGTCGCGGCCATTTTTTCGATTCCAACCCCTGCTTTACATATCCATCTACCAGGAATGAGCACAGTGTCGCCAACTACATACAAAATAACCATTATTCCCAGTAGAAGGACCTGAACAAACAATACAGAGACCGATGCCATGACACACAGAAGCTTGATTAACAAGCTATATAGACCGGCCGGCGACGGAACTGTAAAACGTAGCGAATTGATCAGCTCTTGCGGAGGTATCCAATGGCTATGGGAAAACGCCTCTCTGAGATTATCAGAATTAGAGAACATCGCCCACAAAAACTTAGCAATATCAACTACCGAGGATGAGGATCGAGTCGGAGTCAACAAACTTCTGTTTTTCGAAAACGTACCGAGTCGAAGAATGTCACTAGCCATTTGCCAACTGAGAGCTTCTCCTTCAATGTTCCCTGGCCGAGTGGGCCCCGCAACTCCGAAATTGAATTCTTGTTCAGCTTTAAACAGATTTATGGCTTCCGCAGCATTTTGCAGCTTGGCTAAATCCTCAGGGGACATGACAAACATGGCACTTCCGTTGGACAGATTGGTCTTATTATGCTTGGATCCAGTTCGCCGCATGGTACCGCCAACAGGGCTGGATCCCCGTTCGATCGAGGCTTGAGTAAGAGTAGTATTGGCAAGACCAGAACTTGTATGCGTAGTAGCGATGGATACATTGGACTGAAAGGACACGTCCCGTGTGTGAGACGGCGTGAATGACACATTTGGAGATGTAGAAGATGCGGATGAAAGTGGCCTTGATGGCGGAGACATTGGTCTGAAACTCAGATCCATGCTATAGTTTGAAGCCGTCCCAATAGGAATGCCCAGATCTTGGATAGGATCAAGTTCCTGTTGCTCTGCCTGCTGATCCATCAGACGAGCATTTTCGGTTCGAGCCAATTCGAGGAGCTGGTGACGAATTGCATCGTCCTGTTGTTGGAAAGAAGACCGCTTGCTGCCAGTTCCCGACTTGGCTATTGGGGAGCCCAAGGGATTTCTTATTTTGACAGACTGGTATTCCCAGTCTAGATCGGCCGATTGATGGTCCTGCCGCTGAGACTGAGTTCGCCTGAGATCTTTAGTGGAAGCTTGTTCCGTCTTATTGAGCGGGGAGCTGACTAGAGGTTTTTCATTCCAGTTGAAATCGAGCGAAATATTGAGAGATCTTCGCTTACGAGAGTTGCGCCTAGCTATGTCGCTGTTGTTGCTTTGAAATTCGAAGCTGGTGTCAAGATCGACTTTTGCAGCGGGCCCTAGATGAGCTACTGGTGTGCGTATCGTCAGTTCAGACATGATGAAGCTTTCTTTGTCCAATCGCCTGAACGGGAAATGTTATGAAAAATTACCGCGGCGCTGCCTATTTTGCTTTTGTACAAATCGTCCAGTTTTTTAGTGTCTGGACTGCAATTGTACGCTTGATTTGACTGAGTCCCGTTCCGCAATAGTAACGGTGGAGGTACAACAGAAAGAACAATAATATAGAGGCCCAGGAAACAATAAGGCTATGACTTTGGATTCTACCCTTACTCTGCCCTAGTTTCCCCAATGTGAGGTGTCTTGTTCTGAGAAAGAAGCGGTTTTTACGCCTGTAGTTGTCTCAGATGGTCCTCCTAACTTAAATAGGCTGGAGTCGGTTTCGTAAAGATGCAGCGAATATCCCGCGCGGGCAGACAGAAACGCTAAACACTAATAGTATAAAAGAGATTTGATTTGTGAATTATAACACAAGTCTAATCTACTGAAGATCCTTTGAGGGAAATATGTATATCCGGCTCCACCTGGGGTGATGGTTATTCTGCAAACACACATGCACTTGCATTGTAAACAAAACCAAATTTCAGGGGGTTTTATTTAGTTTTGTTTTGGTCTGGTTGTCAGGGAATCGAATTTCACTTTTTGCAGCCGCAGTGCTGAAAACCCTAATACTCCTACAAAGACACCGGCTACATTCCCACGTGTATACATATACGTATATATATTTCTAGACTTTCTATGTTGTTTCTACCCTCGGTGCCGTCTGTTACCAGGTTACATGTCACTCAATGCTTCATGTGGTAAACACCAGTAGCCCAGTGGTATCTTTCCATTCCACTTGGCAGTTTACGATCTCCCCCTGGTGCTACGTAGTGCGACCCGATTCAGTGCAGCATTGCAGCACTCTTTAAAACCACCAAATAATATGCCATAACTGCTCACCTCATACACAACTGATTCCACATAATTCGTATTGCTTATATCAATAGTTTATCATTATTTCATTTCTCACTATAATACATGGCGGCATTGACTGCCTCCCTGGCTAGTTTAGCTTCCATCCCAAATGCGGTGGCTCATCCAGGTACAATTTTTGAAATTACGGGGCGGCCCCTACAAAGATGTGGATGTGGTTGTTCTCCATCATCAGGAACCACCAGATTCTTAAATTACTCCCATCGCATTCTTAGTGATTTGGCAACCCTGTCCCTCTGGCGATAATTAGTCCCATTTAGTAACTTTCTGATAAACCCATCGCTGCAAAATCGGGCAACTGCGTACTGCAGTTAAACGTCCTGGCATATGCCTTCTCTGGCAGTATACCTGCTGCCTTGGCCTTTTTGTAGCTCCATTGAGAACTGGTATCATCTTCGACATCCCATGTCCAGTACAAGAATCCCCAGCCTCCGTTCTGCTCAAATACCTGCATTTGACCCTGGGCGTAGTCACTAAGAAATTGCGTATATGAGGTTTCATAGTACTGTGGATCCATATTAGAAGGACTACAGGTGCAGTTCGAGGGAGTAGCACAAACTGGGGTAAGAACAGCCTCGGTAACATTGTACTTGCTTGCATATTCACCCATCCACCGTGACCCATCCCCAACTGAATTGAGATATTTGGCACAGTCATTATCTGCTTGCGAAAACTCACCGATAATGGTAGGGCCATGACCAGTAATAGTGCTGGTAGATGTATTTACCAGAGCAGCCCAATTTTCGCACACAAAGCTCATTTTAGCATCATGGGGCAAGGCAATATTATCAGTATTGAAAATGGTATATTCATGCAGATCAATGATCATTTTGGGGTAGTCTGTCTCATTGAAGATGTTCGGCCAAGCTTCTGGGCCCAGGAACCCATCGCTAAATACAATGTAATTATCATAACCAGCCTTCCGCACAGTATCATATGCTACCTTGGTCCATTCAATGACAACAGAGTGATTCAAAGTCAACATCTTGGGCTCATTGACCAGGCCATACATAGCGATGATATTTTTATAGCGATCCTGGCTGAAGAATGCGGCAATCTGAGAGTGTAGCTCTACTGACTCATTTCCGTACACATAGCCTTCAGTTCCATTCAACCAAAGAGGGTATCCTTCCCTTCCAGAATGGTTCCATCCATTCTGACTACCTGGAGCAGCGTGGAAGTCTAAAACTACACGAAGCCCGTACTTTCGTGCCCATTCAATGCCTCGCAGCAGATATCTCCAGCCCACCTGAGCAAGATAAGGGTCTCCGGAATACGTCTTGATCAGCCAGTAAGGGTATGGGATACGTACATGGTCCAGGCCAGAGTCGGCTATTTCAGCAAAAGTATCTTCTGTGACAAAACTCGCATAATGAGTCTCCAGAGTCGTTTTAAGTGTAGAGTTCTGACCTCCGGAAGAATTTCGGAGATAGGTGCTCAGAGTCCACTCATCCACAATACTGAGATTTGAGCTGTAATTGAAGAAACTAGGAGTAATGAACGGCTCGAGTACCAGCCAGCCACCCAAGTTGACTCCACGCATTGGTTGTGTGGTGTAATTCCAGGTGCTGTTAAGAGCTGGCACATAGCTGCTCGCCTGAATCGAGTCGTCCCATGAGGAATTGAGACCCATTACGGTCAGTCCTCCCACAGTTTGATTTGTAAAAGTAGTGTTAAAATCAGTCTTGTCCAGCCAAGTAGAGGTATCGAGAATGGTGCCTTTAGCATAAGACGGAACTGAGCTTGAGGATCCATTTGATCCACCCGACCCGCTGGATCCGCTGCCTGAGGACGGGGAATCAGACGAGCTGCTGCTCTTGCTATTATTTTTGCCTATAACGACAATTCCTAAAGGAATGAGCACGGCAGCAAGCACAACAACCAAAGCCACCAACCCTATGAGAAGCCATTTCTTCCAACCGGACTTGTTTTTCTGGGATGGCAAAACACCATTTGCGGAGGCGTCCTTTTCATTAAGTGCTTTACTGCTTCCACCAGCAACTTCTTCGGTTAAAGGTGAATCAAGCGGCGAGTTGTTACCGTACAAAAGATTCTCAGCCCGGTCATCAAAGATATCGGCGTTTTCTCCCGTCAAGTGCGAGCCCGAAATAACACTCTCGCGTACCGAGCGCAGGTGCTGGTTCTCGCGTATCACTGGCAGCTGATCGTCTGCCATTTTGTAATACACACAGACAGTCGAGTACCACGGATGATGGAGCAAAGAATACCGACCAAAGATTTGCCAAGGTTAATATCGCACAGCTAGCAAAGGTTGAATGCGCAATTACGGCCGCGAATGCCTAAATAAATCGCGAGTCTACAGCTGGTACCGCCAAATGTTTAAGGGGGCAAGTGAAGTTCACACCGCTGAAGATCTTCGATAAGAATGAGGGCCTGAAATGGCCTACTCCACAAACCCCGACAAGCCATGTCAGTGCACAATTGTCCGCCAAAGCACCGAATTTACGGTGGGAAAATGGAGCTGGGCGCATATTTGAGACATCTGAAACCTGCTAAGATCTAATGGAGATTATGAAAATGGATGTTCCCGCTATTCATTACTGTTACCTGGCATATTCTTGTCACTGCTTGTTCTGAAACTAGCGTACTTCGGTCCAAATACGGCAACTAAAGAATGAGCCGCACGGTGGTCTAATGCTCGGGTAAAGCTCCTATAGCATGAGAATACACAGGCACTGCTGCTGTATAAACTCTTTAAAAAGCTATACCATGCGCCTGTCAGCACTTTGGTATGGGTCTTTTCTCGATGGAGTGATTATGCTCAAAACTCCAGGCCCCTGGTCGCTGTTCTACATAAGGTTTTAGTCGGTACCCAAAAAGGAAATCCCCACATATCGCACAAAGAGGTTCTCCCAAACGGGCATTGATCCGTCTTTACCTGAATTCCATATTATCTAGTGTCGAAGGACCCTTCGACGGGAGCATATTCCCCCCTTCTCTCCCTCTCGCAATAGAGATCTGCTGGCGAGGAACACCTAAACTGGTTATGGTAGTACATCTCAAGAAAAACCAGAGATCAGCTGTGGGCTAGTAAAACTTATATTCGATACTTCTATTTAGATCATATTGCTTCTTTTCGCAACAGTGCACTGCTTGTCTCAGCCTGCGGTTCTGAGCTGCCTCGTTGGTGCGTAGAAAATGTGCATTTAACAAGATGGCAATTAGTTAATGGTACCTTGAGACGGAAAAATGTGTGTCGCAAATTGTGTGAGAACCACTAGAGTACCGCTTCTTAAGTCGGTATGTAGTTTCCGTAAGTGCAGCTTTGTGTACAATAATTGGAAGAGATATCCAGTATATTTTGCATCAACTACTAGAATATGATGGGACTGAGTCGACTGGCTGGTACTGTTTTAGTGCCATAATCGGAGTGGCCCTGGATTTTTGAAGGGCCGTCTCTTTCACGAGGCGCGAGCCTTTACCAGCACTCCTTCTAGCAAGAATTCCTTGTGGGAGGCTACCGTCTTCATCTTCTGCAATTATAGATGTAGCTGTCGACGCGCTGGACCTTTTACTAACTGTACTCGGCCCACTCCTAAAGGATTCCCCGGAACTTTCCAAATCGGCATCACTGGTTCCATCGAATTCAAAGCCTGCCAACATTCCAGAAAGAGATTCTAACGTTGCTGTGCTCTTTGCGTTCACACTGGCCCTACCAGACAGTAGCGGTTGCTGAAGTTCAGCGGAGACATCCAGCTTGCTTGGTATAACTGCTGCTAGCTCATCGCTCTTTGGGTTAAGCCTCTTTAGTTTCTGATTTATCAGCTCGCCATAAATCTTCAGCTTATCTCTGTAACTTCTCCTTGTTCCTCTGTGAGACTTCAAGGATTTGCCATAGCTGAGTGCTGAAGTACTAGACCTCGACTTCCCCTTTCTCCATTCCCTTGCCTCAACCTCCAAAAAAAGCTTGATATCTTCCTTATTCTCCGCCAAACACTCAGGCTTTGGAAATTTCCACAATGCCAGCTCGGGATTCACAAAATGACAATCATTTTCCCATTCTTCCAGGGACTTGGTGCCAAACCACGCATTGCTGAAAACTTCCTTGGCATCCCTCACTCTCTGACCTGGTACATGTCTTAAAAAGGACTGAATGGATGAATTACATGCACTGCTGACAGGAGGCTCTGTTTGTGGCAGCGCGGGGCCAGAAGCAGCTGCTTTTATCATCCCTAAAGCACTTCTGGCTCGAAACGGCACCCGTCCATAAATACATTCATAAAAGATGCATCCTAGTGCCCACCAGTCTGCCTGCCCCGTGAAAGGCAATTTTTCATGAATTTCGGGGGCCTGGTACAAGAATGTGCCCGAAACTCCACGAGCAGCTGGTTCTTCGGGCGTCAGCCTTGTAGAAATATTGAAATCGCAAAGATGACTGTGACCATATTCGTCGATGAGGATATTCTCGGGTTTGACATCCCGATGGACATATCCCTGGCTGTGGATGTAATCTAGAGCGCAGGTGATCTCCGCAACAATACACCGGATTGCCGCCTCGGTAAAGGTATATCTCTGCAGGTAGTGACGGAGATCTCCGCCGTCCATGTAATCTAGCACTAGGAATAAAAACAGATCGTCATGGAAGGCATAATTTAAGTTGCAGATAAGAGGATGACGAAGGTTACTGAGTGCGACCCTTTCTTTGATGAACGACTTTATTTTGTGCGAAGATTCGCGTTTCGGCATGTACTTGAGAGCATACCAGTTATTATTTTTACGGCAACGGACCAATCTTACTTTTCCATAGGTACCCTCCCCAAGTGTATCGTATAGCGCGTATTCTGTTATCGATAAAGGATGGCCCGATCCGCCGCCTTTATCATCGCCTGCGATCCTCCGGATACTACTGCGTATGCTCATTGTGTCACTATCTCAAGCCACAAAACTAATAATCTGATATTTGTATGCCTGATGGGCATAACCCATCAAAACGTTTGGTTCGGAACGGGGTTCCTTTATATTAAATATCTTGCTTGCCAGCTAATCGCTCATTACTGTTGAACGGCGAGCCCTCATTTCCCAACAACGGTTCTAAAAGAGCTCTTTGAGATGATAATTTAGACCAAGCAATGCATATATATTTCAGTCATTGTAGCATTCTCCATCATCAATCATTCCTTCTTTTACAAGGTTTCGACAATCGCTGTTGTATCTGTCTACTCATGTTATCTGGTCACATCGCGGGGTTTAAAATTGCCGCAAGCAAGCGCCTCACAATAAACCTTAAAATAAAATATAGTAAATTGCACACCTTTCAATATTATACACTTACATCTTGGAGGAAATCTCGTAATTCCTCGAGGTCTGCAACGACTTCACCAACTAACAGCATACCAGTCTTATCTTTCACATACTTCTGCTGCTCATCAATGGTGATCACTACCAACTTTGAAGCAAGATACTTCTGGTGGTCCAAAAGATAGTCTATTGATGATGAAAGATCTTGAGTGTTCCAGACAACTTCGTTCGATATTTTGCTCAGTAGAACATAATTTTCGTCTGTCCGACACATCATTTTCACCAAGTATAGAATCAGCAATAACTGGCTCGTCTCCTCAATGACACTGAATGAGATATACTGTACATCGCTCCACCTGTCTAATGCCCTTGTAATCTGCTTCGAGAAGTAGTTTATCCACACAATGGTCTCCGGAAGTACTGATAGCTGTAGTTGCCGTACCAACTGTAATACTATTCCAATGATGCCCTTAGTCCAGATATGATACAGTCGCAGATTACTATTTACATCGACTGCGCCTCTCTGTACCTGTCTGCTGATTGGACTTTCATACAATAGGCGTAGCAGGCCTTCATTGACAAAATGTTCGGCGACGGGCACGATCTTAAGCCACTCCTGCAAGTATAGCAACGTCAATTCTCCATAAATGGCATCTCCATCTTTTACTGTGAGATTGAGAGAGTTTGAAAATAGACTCATGACGGTACGGCAGCATTCAGTCTCCTTCATCGATAATACCCAAGCACCTGCAAGTGATTCCACCCCAGGAATCTGAAGGCACTTTCTCAGTATTAGCGTAGCCACAACCACATCTTCCACACATCCCCCACTAGGATCACTTTGGGCTGCTGTGCAGATCGCTCTCAAGCCCCGTATTGCAACTACGTCAATCAGCCCTTGAACCAAAGGCAGCAATTGGCTGAGTGCAACCATATCTTTACCAGAGTTGTGCTTCGTCTTCTTGTACGCACCAATAAATGCTTCCAACTCCAAATTGAGAATCTTCAGTACCACCCTATACAGCTTGTTCTGAGACGATAGGTCTCCTAGGGATGATAAAAACTCCAAACTTGGATCTACTAGCATGTTAAAGGTGCTCTGAATCAGGTCTAAGTTACAAGTGAAAAGTTCACTCTTTGACAGGAAAACCATCACATGATAGGCTGCATCAAGACGCTGCTTGTTCGTTTGTTCAAACAGTGGTAGAGACAGCTCATTCGATGTGACATGCTGAATCGCCATTTCACCAACGGGCTGTAGCAGCTTCAATAGCTCTCTATCATCAACTCGTGCAGCATAGGAACCCAGTACATTCAGCAAGCAGCACCAGCCTCGAATCAGAACAAACTGAGAATCAATATAGGAGAGGTTGACATTGGCTTCAACTACTTCTTTGCGATAACCAACCCATACAGGGTCTCTGCCAAGGATAATGTCCATAAGCTGAATGTCAAATAGATAGCGCATATCATACCGCTTCCTGCCAAAAAAGGAGCTTCTCGAGAAGGCATCTAGCGTCACCTTCCCCCATTTGGCTTCAAAGTTTCGGTGGAGATTGCCATGGAGTGATAGCCTCATGCCATGCACTGAAAATCCTCTTTTACTGATTTCAAGCATGTTTGAACCAGTCTTGAGATATTTCAAAAAGTTGTCTGACCATTTGCCTCCCGGAGATTTGTACAGCTGGATAGCAAGAATCTGCATTGCTCGCGCGGCCATGAGATTGCAGTTGCTCCTCCTAAGAACTTTTGCGTGATGTTTTATATCATCGTCTGGCGTAATAGGGACCAACTCGTTCATCAGGTCTACAAGCGAGTCGCAGAGTTCTGTGAGGTTTTCTCCAGCACTTATAGTCCACGCGCTGTGAGCAAGACAGATAACATCCAGCATAGGTGCCATGATTTCTGGCGCAAAGTCATTTGAATTTCGATAAATAATATTATCTTCCAGTACACGCAAAAGAGGGATATCTCCACTCAGGCTCCTTTTATTGTCCTTCTGCCTGCCGCTCAAGAGAAGAATGGACAGGCCCTCTTGTTTGCTGCTGATGATAGAAGAAATACAATAGCAAGCCTGATAAATGGCGCCAGACTCGAGCTCATTACTGATTAATGAAGCTAGTCTAGTAAGAAATATATGCGAATTCTCAGGTCCTAAAAAGGCAAGTAGAGATGGGGGCGACGGCTTATCCCAGTCGGCTGAGACGAGTGCGTCAAATACTTGGAGAATGTATGGTCTCAGGGCTGAATACCTATCCAGAGCCACAGCAAGATGGGGAGACTGCTCAAAGAGTCGTTCCTCAAGCAGTGATGGAGGAAGCCTTGAGATCATTCTAACTCGAATAAGAAGAGTACATAGGCGAAAAACGCTATCTGCATATCTGAGTTCATCTTCCATGAGAGGTTCATTCAGATCCAGACCATCGCTGGTAGCTGAAGATTCAATTGCCTTGAGAAGAGGCTGCAAGATCCTAACAGACCTTTCTGAATGCGCCAGCATGGTCTTTACAATCGTATTACAGACATCTGATAATATCCTCGTAGCCTTTTGCTCGAGTGGCTTGTCGTCATTGATGCTGTAGCAGGCTGCTAAGATAGATCGGAATATTGAAATGGAATTGATAGCCACCAATAATCGCTGTCGCGGCTTCGCATACCTCCAAGAAGCAAAGCTTTCGAATATTAATAGAAGATGGAGAACCAAGCTGTTTAAGACGCTTTTCTTCACGGATTCGGAAATATTAGAGGACAGCGCATCAAGAAGTGCATTTTGCACCAGTGACTCGGTGAGCTTGATAACAGCTAAAGTCAAACTGAAATCAAAGTTCACCAGCTCAACGGAGCCTAGTATAGCTTCAAGCATTCCACCTTGTCCATTCCTCTCCAATAAACGACTTCGGGATAAATAGGGCCACACTCTTTGAGGCATACTTGGTAAAAGAGCAGTCATGAATTTAATACCAGTTATGCTGGCTTCGATATTCTTGGATTCAATGGCATAGTCCAAGCGTCTCGTAATCATTTCGATAACATCGCCGTACCCTAGTATCTCGGATGATATTGCAATAAGCTCGTGTATTCTGGACTCATCAAGCTCAGCGACCGTGTTCGTTAGCACCTTGACCATTTCATCAAACGAGATATCACTATTAGGATCATCCCACGACTTATGCTCATCGACAATTTCCATCATTCTGAAAAGTAGCGTCCACCCATTGTAGGTTTGACTGAATAAAACTATCACCACATTATTTTCTGAGTCAGATGAGAGAACCTTGCCGCTGGTTCCACTAGGGATCACGATGGACCCCTCTCGGTCTGTTCTCCGTGGGGGTATGATAGTGCAGTCAGAAGATAAGACAACCTCCCCCTTTTCGTATTCATAGTCTCTGAAAGTTTCTGGTAGTGTTATAAGAAAGCTGTTCATATCATGGACTAACTCAAACGCCTCATCAGAAGGAAAGCACTGAACCAAATAGATAAAGGGAGTAATAGCAATTGGAACACGTCCTTTGGCCAGTAGAAGAGCACGTACCACGAACTCATCCTGGAAAAATGGCTCAGCCAAATGAGGATATGGACCGACAGTGGTCCGCACTATATCCGCTACTTCATCAGTGATGTTGATATAGGGCATGCTAGATCGCAGAACCCCGCGACAGATATCGGCATACAGCGGATCATCAGGAAGACGCTTTAGGAGAAGAGTAATGCGCTCTAGGGCACCAAGCCTGATAGCAGTGGCGGCAAGTTCACCGGCATAGTTTGAGAGCTCTTGGCAGGAGAGTATAAATGAAATCACTGGGTCTGTGGATACTGTTTTGGAGACAGGGGTTCGAAACGGGTCTGAATTTGGGGCTTCAAGGTGTTTCTTCGCAACTGGCTTTCCAAGAACATTGAGAACAAAGGATGCATATTGGTGGTCGCGTTCTTCCTGGAACACTATCGAGAGCCTATCGAGTATAAGACTCCATGCAAGGGCCACTAAAGCCGAGCGCTTGCTGTCTTTGAAAATAATATGCAATAGGGTTTGGATTTTGAGCAGAGCATCATTAGATTCTGTGTACCCCTGCGGATTGTCGAAAAACAGCCCTTCAGAATCTAGCAGAGCCAGGAGAGCCATCACACCCAAAGCATGCACTGAGGCAATGAAGCTGGTATTGGGGGTCCGAGTATCTTCTATTATGAACGTAAAAAGCTCGGTCTCGGCAGCGAGTTTCAAAAAGGAGACTGTGAGGTCTGCAGACATTGAATAGCTGGCAGACCCGACAATCAGCAGCTGGAACAACTCCAAACACCTGGCAGATCCTTCGCTGAGCAACAGCGGGGAAGGCTCGTCAGATTCATCCAAGTTATCATGACCCCGTATACCCTGAGTGATAATTTTAGCGATTGATGAGACGATATCCAACCAAAAGGAAGGATTGATCTGATTTATCTGATCGGCGTAACTTGCACAGAGGGTATTCAGACGCGACTGGGGAGCATTGTTCGATCCTCGACTAAATAACATTCGTAGCAGTCGAATGGCAGCCCTTTTCTCTGATAGATATGCCCTGGCATATGCATCTATTCTATTCTTTTGCTTGTCAAGGACTGAGGCACCCTCACCGAATTGAACAATGAATTCGCAGGCATCCACGTAGCTTATGGCGAGGAATCCAGCCAAAATACTCGAATCATCTAAGATACTCTGGTCGACCGTGGCCAACTCCAGACAGCCGTTGAGAATGTTGGTGGGTTTATCGGAAAGCTGCGAGCCAGAAGCATCATTCGGCTTGCTGATATTGGCAAGAGCTGTGACGTTATGGTCTAAAAATACAGACAATACTGTGATATCATGTTCATCTAGAAGAGCCTGTTTCAGAAGCGTATTTGCTGCATCGAACGACCTGGAACGAAAGCTAGGTTAGACAGGGATTCTGTTTATTGAGTATTAATATGGACTGATCTTACCATTTGCTCACCCTAGGGACTTTTTTCGGGAGGATCATACTGCCAAACCGAATAGATGATGATCGTGGATCTGTTCGCGATTCTTTTTCGTGTCAATGCACCAGTTGTCGTTGGCTTGACAGGTTGGTCGGTGGTGATGATGTTGATTTGATTTTTTTTGGCGACTATGGCAGAGTAACAGTAGTGCGGCTGTTCATTGCAGGGAAGTGAAGCACCCGGGGTTCTGAGGGTTGACTTGATTACTTGGACACAACAACAAAATGGATGAATAAAAGATAAATGTAAAATTAGTTTAGCTTTGCTGTAAAGAGAAGCTCTGTAATTGCCCCGCTCCCTCCTTGATAGACTAAGTTTTGTACAATTGCTTCATTTTTCTGGGGTTTCCTACCATGCCAATTCTATTGTAGCCCAGCACTCAAATAGTGCTCCAAAACCAGAACCATCTCGGGATCAGGCGGACGAACTCGCCGATCTCAAGATCCGCGGCCTTTCCTGCTCATTTGGACTATATAGCGCAGCAAACCTCAGTGCGTCAACTAGGCAGTGTTTTTTTCATTGTTCAGTTACATTCTTGCTTCTCATCGGTTTTATACCGCAAATCTACGCACTCCCCTCTTCGTTACCGACTTTTTTTCTCCGGCTGGGGCTCTACGGAAAATCTACACCCGAAACCAACCCTCCATTTAATCATCCACCACCTACCATCTGTGAGTGAGTGCAACCAACACACCACCAACCATGGGAAATTTCGGGACCTCGCTGTATGGCCACCAGATGCCGTATCCTCTGGTTGTGCAGAAACGGATATTCTCGCGAGCCAAGCTTTCCACCCAAAACAAGCCGTTTGTAATTGGATTTTTGAATCATAGTCACACTGATCCTGATGATTTCGCTGGGTTTGCTGAGCTGGGTGCGGAGGTTCTCATTGCTCAGGCTGGCGTGATTCTCCAGAACCTCGCCATACGCACCGCCATCAATAGGTTTGCTCACCGGCCCGTCAACCTGTGGCTCATGGGAGCAGCTCATCATACCCAGAGCTCCAGCCATTATCTGCTCGGAGAAGAAGTTGAAGCGGCCATTTCCGGTAGCGATGGAGTGGTTTTCTTGGCCGAAGATGTCATCGAAGGCAAGCTCTCGGAAGCGACCTTTGAGAATGCTGTCCACGATGCTTCCGAGGTGTCGAGCAATGGTTTCGAGGTATTTCGGCAGCGGCTCGATGAGTGCCACTCTCTGGGTCTTAGTGTGTGTATTTATTTGCGAAATGACGAAGACGTCGATCCCTTTCTTTTGCCAGGATATCAACCCGATGTTATTTTTTATAGAACTACAGAGGATGACTACAGGAGTAGTCTTGCAGAATATATCGAGTCACTACGAGCAAAAATCTCGGCGGCCGATATCATTTTCATTTCTTGCGAAGGAGTCGACGACCAAACAACATCTCTGAGCCATCTTCCCCCGGCAACAGCAGTCGTTGTGGAGAAATGGGAAATTTTGCCTAGTATAGTACGGCGCCCAGCGCTTCCGCCATTGGTTAAAGTGTGCGGAGTAAAGACCACCGAGGCTGCTATCAAGGCTCTTGATTCAGGAGCTTCCATGGTAGGGATGATTCTAGCCCCGGGCCGCAGCCGCACAGTCGATCATGGAGTTGCTCAGCAAATCAGCAGCTTGGTACGAAATTACAAGAGAACAACTCCTGTTGACGTGCATAAGCTTCTTGCTGACGATGTTGTGACCAAAGGGTCGTCCGTGTTTGATGTCAATGCCAGAGTGCTACGAATCAAGACTCTCACCAGACCCTTAATCGTGGGCGTTTTCCGAAATCAGCCTCTAGAAGATGTGCTTTATCTTCAGCAGAAGCTGGAGCTGGACCTTGTACAACTCCATGGTTCTGAGCCACTGGAATGGTGCCAGTTCATACCTGTTCCTGTCATCAAACGCTTCACTCCGGGAACCCCGGATTTTCAGAATTGTTCGGTCACGGGATATCACTATCTGAGTTTAATTGACGGAGAAATAGGTGGAGAAGGCAAGCAGCAGGACTGGGCTTCCCTCAAGAACCACGTCGCTATTGGCGCTCGTTTTCTTATGGCGGGCGGGTTGAACGAGATCAACGTTGGCGAGGCTCTCAAGGTGGAAGGCGTTATCGGTGTAGATGTCAGCGGGGGAGTCGAAACTAATGGTATAAAGGACATGGGCAAAATAGAGCGGTTCGTGAGCAATGCGCTGCACGTCAGTACAAAATATTAAACGTGGGAGGGGAATAATGGAACAATAATCAACCACAAAGAAACTTGGGGTTTCATCGTATTTATTTACTTAGGGTTAATACACTTCGTGTCTCGGTACAAAGCCCAGCCTCTAGACAGAATCACCAGCAATGAAGAACCACTTGTCGATGGAGCCGTCAATAGGTGCAGGAGCAAGATGTTCGCCCTTGGGCACAGCCTCAGAAGCACCAACCTCAGCATTGGCCAGAGTGGTATTGGAAAGGTTGACTCCCTTGGGATCGGTCTTACCAGAGATGAGCTTTTCCCAGGCCTCGGAGCACTCTCGAATGACCTCTTCAGCGTACTTCTTGTTCTTGGCCTCACCAGTGAAAGCAAACTTGTTCTCGGGCTTTCCGTCAGGGATCTTGTAGATTCGGAACCACTCATTGGTGGCACGCAAAAGGCCAGGGAAGTGCTTTTCAACATCCTCGATATCATTGACCTTTAAGGCATGGGGGTCCTTGACGTCAATCACAATGATCTTCCAGTCGGTCTCACCCTCGTCTAACAAAGCCATGATTCCCAGGACCTTGACCTGCTTGACCTGACCAGTGTAACCAACGGCTTCACCAATCTCGCAGACATCGAGGGGATCGTTGTCGCCGTAGGCCTTGGTTTCAGGGTGGACCACGTTAGGGTCCTCCCAGGTCTGAGGGAAAGCTCCGTAGTTCCAAATGTAACCGTGGTGGGGGAAACAGTTTCGCACAAACCTCAGCTTGCCCTTCTTGGTGTCCTGAACAATGGGATTGAGCTTGATGTCCTTAGAAATCTCCAGCTTGGCATTGGTCCAACGAGGGATCTCTACCACCATGTTGAGAATTGTCTTCTCAGGGTTGGCAAACAGGGGAATGTCATGGAAGGGTGACACAATCTGTCCGTCCTTCTCAATGTATACCTTATGTTCAAGGGTGTTGGGCGCTCCGATCTTACGAGTAGTGTATTCAGCCATGATGAAGTGGTGGTGAAGAAACTGAGTTGTGAATGTGCGAAGCCCCTACAAAATTTCAAATTGCCCAGCTACGGGGCAATGGAGCACAACGACACGTGATAACACCATGAATGCTCATATATCCCGCCCGACCACCGTCATGAGCGCCTTGGCGATACTGCTATCGGCATCCCCCAAAGATAATCAAAAAAGTAGATTGCTAGTGCAGGATAACGGGTGAGTTTTTCATTGACTCCTATTTCCTTCCACTCGCAGTGTTGCCCTCATTATGGCTTTGCCCCCCCCTTTGGTTGGGACCGACCGGCTGTGTTCCTTGGGAGTTTTGGTAGAAATCGTCGCTTGAATTGTAGGGGGTTTTGTATTTCCTCGGCGCGGCCCATCGACTTCCCTCCCAATCAGTCAAGTGCAGCCGCGCTTAAATATGCAAATCTTGGGCCAAAATAAATCTCCGAATATTAACGGCCCCCCCTCTCCGTCCAACGACATGGCCAAACAAGACTACCCGGCTCTTCATCTGGACGTGTTGCTAGCCACGTTAAATGACAAGGATGGAAAAGACAAGAGTCTGAAACTGGTCCAGTATACCTGCAGACTCATCTTGCTAGCATACAAAGACGGCCAGCCGAGGCCGAGGCATCTGGAAGCGGTGATCTCGCAATTCAGCCAGTTCCGAAAAATAATTAGACTTGGAAATTGGATGACTGGAGCAAGACATTTATATAAACACCCCCAATTGGACCTTCTAGAGCTAGTAGATCTCTATACGGAGATTTTCGATGACATTTACTGTCTTCACCGCATTGGAGTGCTGTCTAAAGCCGTTGGACACTGGTCTGATGAGCATGCGAACAGAGGTTGGTTTCTAAGCATTCTTATCAAGATGGGCCAAGAGCATTCTATGTACCGCATATCTGGAAATTTCAACAAGGTGAACACAGCAAAACTGTTAGCTGATGTGATATTTTGTGGACTAGATGTTTTCGATATCAAGTCCAAGCATGTTGGGAAGATTCAGACCGTGGCTGGTTTGACTTCAGCGATTTTGGGTTACAGTAAAATATACAGAAAATTATATGCAAAGGAAATTCCGGCAGCATATTCTGACTCGTCTCGGTCTATAGGACTTGAAAGAGATGTTATGCATGAGCCTAAGGCTGAATAGCCAATCAAAAGGCATCAGACTCCAACACAAGCAGCACATTGGAGGGATCTTCTCACCCTATCTCTTTATATACACAACTCCCTCGTTGGAGAGGTCTGTCTGCTCCTGGGCAGACAATTTGATCTGGTTGCTCAAAATCTCGGCGGTATGCTGACCCAGCGTCGGCGGAGCTCTAGTGATTTGTGGTTGGGTTTTGGAATATTTCACTGGAGAATTGACCATATTAATAGGCCCGCATTCAGGGTGGTCAACTTGTATAATCATATTTCGCGCTTTTGTGTGCTCTAATTCCAATACAGTTTTGACGTCATTCACCGCTGCATAAGGGAACT
This sequence comes from Zygoascus flipseniorum, assembly GCA_030565365.1. Lineage (NCBI taxonomy): Eukaryota > Fungi > Ascomycota > Dipodascomycetes > Dipodascales > Trichomonascaceae > Zygoascus > Zygoascus flipseniorum. Next base: position 559,095 of record JAJMBR010000003.1, read on the forward strand.
TTTTGTCCTGGAATATCTCGAGCCACTGGTCCGTAGTTTTCGTTTTAGTGACCTCTGTTATTGCTGGTACCAAGATTTCTCGGTTAGCTACCCTATCAGCGTTTGTGGTAAACCTACGATCAGTTTTCCATCCAGGCTGCTTGAGAGCATCGCATACTAGGCTGAACAAATTGTCATTACCTCCACCAATCATAACACTTCCGTCTTTTGTTTCAAATGCCTGATAAGGACAAATGCTGGGATGTGCTGTACCTTGCCTTCCCGAGTCGGGCTCGCCGGAGATCAGCACCGAAGATGCAATGTTTGCCAACGTTGCAGTTTGGCAGTCTGACAAGCAGATATCCAAATGCTGACCTCCATTTCCAAGGCCCCTACCAATCAGTGAGGCCATGATTGAATTAGCAGCATACAGGCCAGTAGTAAGATCAGTGACTGCCACTCCCACCTTGACAGGAGGACCGGTTGGTTCTCCGGTAATGTGCATCAACCCAAACTCCGCTTCCACCATGACATCGTATCCGGGTCGTTTGGCATACGGTCCGAACTGTCCATACCCAGTTATACTAGCATAGATCAAATTGGGATTGATTTCGGCCAGATCTTTGTACGACAGTCCGTATTTGGCAAGTCCTCCCGGTACAAAGTTCTCCACAAACACATCTGCATCAGCGATGAGCTTATGAATAATGTCTCTACCTTTGGGGTTCTGGAAATTCACCGCCATAGATCTTTTATTTCTATTTACTCCGAGGAAATACGCAGATTCCTTTCCGCGAGATGTGAATGGTGGACCCCATGCTCTAGTGTCATCCCCCCGAGTAGGGTGCTCGATCTTGATCACATCAGCACCAAGATCACCCAAAAGCTGAGTACAGTATGGCCCTGCCAGGACTCTTGTCAGATCAACTACCTTCACGCCATCTAATGGCATGCGAGGTTTGACTGTAGAGAACCGTCTTATCAGGTTGAGCATTTGTTTGTGGGGAAAGTTGCAATGGTCGCGGCGGGTATTTATACAATACATGGTCCGTCGGGCATTCATGTGCGGCCCCGGTCTTTTACCTCCGTCATTCACTGACAGAGCTCTACACTCAGATTATTTTATATTCAGATTTGCATATTTCACTCTTAAACTGCGCTGATTCCCAGCTCTTGCAAAAAGGCTTCGTTGTTAGGTTCTCGGCCCAAAAATTCCACTAAACTTTCATTGGGGTCTCGAGAGCCTCCCTTGCCAATAACTGTATCTCGGTATTCAACTCCGACCTTACTATCCATAGGGTCCTTAGCAAACTTTGTATAGTACATATCGCATGCAAACACCTGAGACCAAAGATATCCGTAATAACCGGAATCGTAGCCCCCCATGATATGACCAAACGCAGCGTAGCCAGAAGTGCTAACGTCGGCATTAGTCACAAATGTGACCTTCTGTCTGAGAGAGTTCCACAAGTCCGTGAGATCGAGCTTTTCTGCGTCTGAGGGAGACTTGCTATGAATGGTCAAGTCAAATAGTCCAAAGTAGAGCTGTCGAAGAGTGAACAGAGCCTGCAGAACATGCTTGGTTCGGATAAGAGCATCTACAGTCTCCTCGGGCAGCTTAGAGCCATCCTTGTAGTGGCCAGAAAGCTCCAATAGCTCGTTCTTGCTCCAAGTCCAGTATTCCAGCATCTGAGATGGTGCTTCTACAAAATCCCAGTCCACAGACGTGCCGGAGAAGGAAGAGTACTTGGATTTGCCAACCAAATCGTGGATACCATGGCCGAGCTCGTGGAAAAATGTAGTGACCTCAGAATGCTTCAAAAGTGCGGGCTTGTTAGGCGTACTCTTGGAAAAGTTGCATACAAGAGCAGTGACAGGATAGTTCTGCTCGCCCGTCTCCAGGTCAGAATATCGCTTGACCAGCGAAAAATTGGCCGCATGGCCATACTTTCCCTCTCGCGGATGTAAATCGAGATACAGCCAGCCTACAAAGTCTTTGGTCTCCTGACTCCAAACCTGGAACTGGACAACTTCGTCGTGCCATGCCGTCACCTGATTGGCTTCCTCCTTGACGAAGTCGAGCTTGAACAGTTTTGAGAAAATGCCAAACATCTTGTTAATGGTCTGATCAACTGGGAAATACTCCGATATCTTCAAGTCATCCACCTTGTACTCTGTTTCCAGAAGATAATTGTTGTAATATCTGTAATCATAGGGATAAAGAACGGTCTGGGGCTCAATGCCTCGGGATTTGAGCTCCTGATTCTTGAGCTTGATGAGTTGGTCTCTCTCTTTTTTGCCAATGGGTGTAGTCTTTTCCAGGAGATCATTGAGAAAGTCGCTGACTCGTTCCGAGGTTTTGGCCATTCGGTCGTCAAGAATAAAGTCGGCGTGGGTCTTGTAGCCCAACAGCTGGGCAATCTCGGCACGCAGTACCACAGCCTGCTTGACGAGGTCCTTGTTGAACGCCGTTCCACGCTCATCAAAGCCTACATAGGCAGTTTTTCTTGTTTCCTGCTTCTTTGCGTACTTGAGCACGGGATCGATATCGGGATACTTGAAGGTCACAATATACTTGCCGTCTTCGGTCTTCTTGTACTGTTCCAGAATGCTTTCATTAAGGCCCTCCAGTTCATCTTTGGTAAATTCAAGATGGCCATTTTCCTCAGCAAGCTGCTTGGAGAATTGAATTTGAATATTGGATAGCTGCTTTCGAAGCTCCACCACCTTGTCTCGGGTGTCCTTTGGCAAAGCTAGACCATTTCTTCTGTATCGGTTTTCAGTTTTCTTCGCCAACCGTTTTGATTCTGCATCCAATGTATCGGGAAGCCTGTCGGAGACTGCCTTGAATTGCTTGTAAACGTCTTCTCTGGTGCCAGCATCAATAGAATGGGCACTGAGCTTGTCCTCAGCAGCAGCAGATGCATCTCGCAATGCTTTATCAGGAGAGACATGCTGGTAAAAACCCAACACATACTCTTGAGATTCGCTCTTGTTCACATTCTGAGCATATGCCTTGAAGGTATTGTCAAAAGTGGGGTCAGCTACGGCGGCGATGGCATCATCGACTCGGTCATCAGCAGAGATGATCTGGTCAACTCGAGCAGCAATATCCTCGGGTGAGGTTTTCCAGTTGGGTGCAGGCTGGGGCGGCCTGGGATAGATCGACGTGGTCATGATGGATCGAGTTGGAGCTGATGTGCGGGTGTATCGAGCTGCCCGAGCGAGAAGGTTCATTTATATATGGAGAGGAGGGAGGGGGGGGGCCAGTGAGGCATGAAAGACCCCGCCGAAAGCCTGACATGCAAGTCAACATAGTTTAGTTGAGCCCAACCGGACCTCAAGATAATTATGTTTTTGTACTGCGGCAACAATTGCATTTTTAATCGGACAGATTCCATTATTGTGAATTGCAATCAACAAAGTATCCTGCTTATATACTTGTTTTACAACAGATCAGTTTGGGTGGCATTACTGGTTAAATGGAATGCAATGCACAGCCAGCGTGTAGCTCAAAGAAATCTGGCAAAAATTCATTAAATAATACGGATCAACTCTAGTAGTCGGGCCTAGTCTTTTTTTCACATAATTAATGTGGTGTCGTCGGGCTTGTATATGAGCCGGTAAGTTAGACTCTTGATAACAGGGTACGGCGACACCGCGGGATTCTTGGATAAGACGAACACAGCCGAGAATCCAAACAGCTCTTTGGGCCTGTCCGTGCCATATTTGACTTTTCCCGAAGTATCCAGCATGAAGTCGGTCTGGACTCCGCCATCGGCCTTGGGCAGAGGATGCACATTAAACCCCGTCACCTCGTGGCGGCTCAGGGGCATTTTTTCATACATGGATAAGAAAGCCTGATCCCCGCCTAGGGGGTTCCCGTTCCAGATGATAGCGCTAGCGGGCTGGACAAATCGACTGAGGTTTCCCCGGTAGTCATCCAAAGCCTTGAAGAACTGCTGGTAAAAGTCCTGACCCTCTACTCCGGGTTAGATTGAATGGGAGCTTTCAAGCAACAAAATGAAAACAAAAACATCCCAAAAACTCACCTTTTTCTGAGCGGTCGATCAGCTCGTTGATGCTCGCCATATGGTTTTAGGTGGTCAGTGGACGGATGGAGCTCAGAAGCTATTAGGGACTGGACTGAAAAATTGCCAGCCGCACTGTTCTCAGCCAGAAAAGATAGAGTATTGTAGCAAAACCTCGCGCACGCACTGGCAGTCACTCAGTTTAGTTTTTGGCGGGGGAATAGATATGTTTCTAGAAATATACAAGCATTACTTTGGGCTTCTCCTTTTCAAATAATAAAAGCCGATTGTATGGCCCATCTGGTAGAGTGAGCGCTGTTTGCTGCTGGCATGGCTCGTCTTAGTCCACCCAATCACCGAGTCCCAACTGCGATTTTCATCATCATCCAACACAACACCGTCGACATGTCTGCTGCTGTTGAAGCCAAAGCTGTAAAGCCCTCAGAAACCCTCCTGAACGATAAGGTGAGTTGAAATGTTTAGCGCGTCGTAGAATTGAAAACATAAACTGACGGCCTGGGAAAGTGGGACGTTGTCATCTCCAACACCCTTGTGAAGACTGGCCTCGGATTCGGCGCCGGTGTGTTAGCATCGGTTCTGATCTTCCGTCGACGTGCATTTCCCGTGTGGATTGGCGTCGGATTTGGACTTGGTCGAGGCTACTCCGAGGGCGATGCCATTTTCCGAGATACCAGGGCTGGTGTGAGAACGGTCAAGGCCTAGGCCTGGCACGCAAGCAGCTTTTGCTGAACCAACTGAGAAGTTGACTGCCTGGCCCATAGACGATAAAACAGCATATGATATGGATTTAGTTACGAACTGAATAAATCTGTATGTTATCACCTCTGGCCCAGTTGAGGCTGGAGGCGGTGTATTTACAAGTGTATTAGACCGACTGGAAAAGCCATCAATAGTAGTATCCAATGTGTGGTTGTAGACTGCAAAATGATCTGAACAACAATAAGTAGCAAGAATTGTGTGTATGCCAAGGATCGCTGTCGAGATTTCGTCTGTTTGTCTACGGTTAATGTTCCTGTAGGCAAGTTTCTGGGCCAATCAGATATTAAAAAATCTCAACAGCTGCCATTCTTCGGCCTATTAGCGACATTTTTCAGGATGTGTATTTAATAAATGCACACGTGCTATTGATTATCTTACTATCGACTATTGGTCTCTTCATTGAAAAATTTCTACTCAATGACCGGGTCTGAATCAAATCTGACTGCTGTGTGGATCTTGAATAGCATGCCTAGCATGCGACAAGTGCAGTAGAGGTACTTTACATACAATACACAAGATGAATATTATCCTAAAAGATAGTAATAAGAGCTACTTGCTCATACACGTATTACAATATCACACCGAATAGTTTAAATTCCGGTTTAAATAGCATTTGATCGAATGGATCTACAAAATGATGAATTTTCCGCCAAAACACCCAACCTCCATATCTCACACTGATTTATAGTTTCAGATGGCCCACTGCGCCAACATCCAGACCAGACTAAGTCAAAAAAATTTAATCAAAGTAAAGTACATGATAACGTATCTATACAAAGTGCAGTTCTAAACGGTTCAGATATACTCTCATCACCGGTAAACCTGGCCGAAAATAGCCCCGGTTTTATTCATTCATGAAGTTTTTAGAACAGGCAGCAGTCCTATTTGAGTTAGCAGTGAAAACACCTCATGGGAAATCCCCCCTGAACCTAAAAATGTAAAATTCCCAAAAATATACATACCAAACATAGGCAACATGCCAGACCTGCGCACAAACCGCAGCAGCAGCCATCGTCCTGTCGTTGTGGCTGTTGCTGAATGTAAATGGGCTGAGGAGGAGGAGGTCCATACCCGTAGCCCTGCTGTTGATATCCCCGTGGTGGGGGTCCCTGTTGATACTACTGTGTTAATAAACTGAAGCTTTTGAACCCATTGAGTAGTGGCGGGCTCACCGTTGAATACTAGTGCTATTATGGTACTTACATATGACATATCTTGGAGTTCTAGAGGAAAACTACTATACTACGAGACATACGGATGTGAGGGACGGTCCCTCTATATATACCACATTCTAGCCGATCGTATGCACTGCACTGCGCCAGGCAGCCAGCCTCACTGGCCCAGGCAACTGCTGTCGGCACACGTGAGGCTTTCCGTGACGTACGTATATTCGGTGGAGGCCTGGTGCTATTTTTTGATTTTTTTGGCGATGCTTTTAACGGTAAATTGACTCAGCCTTTAACTCAGCCTCGCCAAAATCGGCGGTCGGCCTGACAGACATATCACTGACACGAGCCGATATGCTCGTGACCCAGCCAGCCTGAGTAGTCAATTTGACACGTAAGCACTGTCGGCCTCCAAACGGTTTCCTAATGATTTCCAATTGGGCTTTCATTTTGAACTCGGTTGTTTATCTTGCCGTTCAGTTTCTCCCCCCCCCTGATGGCCAAAAACAGCATCAACAGACGAGCTTGGAAACCCCGCTGTCCATTGCTGAACCTACAATGCGTGAGCTGACAAAACATTCAATCCTGAACTATCACCAATGCTTATTCATATATGCTAACTGCTTCCATTCCCTCTCCCGTCCCCTCTGGTGGTGCTGGTGTTCCTGCTCCCACTCATCATATCACATCCCTCCCACACCCCCATACGCGTAATCGTGTAGAACCTTGTTTACTCCCTTTGCATTCGGTAACTGTGAGCATCTCAAACCCGACATTAGCAGCACCCAACCATCCAACCAGCCCTGGCCGCCAGAAATCTCCACCAACGGAGTAAACCACTTCCGTAGTTGTTTTTCCCTCTTCCCATGCCACTTCTCTCCAGGGGTTCCTATGGAAGGCGCAGAAAGGCTGCTGCAAGCTCTCCGCCCCACGATGCCGAGCGAGCTACCGCGTTTGAAACCGATGACAATAAGCCGCCTACCAAGTTGCTGCAGAAGCAGAAACCTACGACTTTGAACAACTTCTTTTTCACCCAGAGCCCTTTTAATATCGACGTGGTTCCACGCCCAGTGGTCGAAGAACTGGTATTCCAGATCTGTGAGGATCTCAAAGCACGAGGTAAGTCAACCAAATCCGTCTACTTGACATTTACGGACCAAACTACGTCTGACGCTTGGTTTGTATTATTTTGTTCATTTTTGTTCAATTTTTCTTTACGGGTGTGGTTTCTTGATTTCCATTTTAGATCAGGTATCTGATCTGAGGCAAACACACTCGGATGGTGTAGACCACATATCTTATCTACTCCTCTCGCCCCAAAAAAAACCGTCAGACGACCTTAATACTTCCTTTTACTAACATGCCCCAGCCATAAATACTCCCTACCTTCTACTCTCGTACCGTGAACACACCGATAACTCGCGAATACGTGCCTTCATAGACAATGTGTTTGCCAAGGGCAAGAGACCTCTGACTGGGGATGGTCTCCTTCGCCTCGTACGTAATCAAGACCCTTATGACCTTGCGGGAGCTCTGAAATGGTGCTGGTGTAGAATTCCCGGCGGTGTGGTCACCTGGAAGGCCTACAATAAGTATCGAGAAGAGGAGGAACAGCTAGGATCCCCGCCCCCTCTGGACTCATTTTTTCGCATCTTCCCTAACTGTGTGGAATCGGATAATCATATGCGTCTGGTGGTATATTTTTTTGAGTTCATTATGGCAATGGCTACCCACGGTAGAGCCAATGGGATGGGCGAGACAAAACTACCAAGGTTGGCAGGTACTTGGGCCTTTGATATCAGAAAACCAAACACCAAAGAACCAACCTCTTTTGCTGACGGCCTTGCTGCTTGGAGTCAAGCTGCAGAAGCATGTAATCATCTATTTTTTGCATATCTCCGCTGGCTGGCCTCGTCGGCGCAGTTTAAGATGAGCAAGCCCCTGGCAAACCTGTTTGCATCCATCAATGGAGTATACCCACCGCCACCAGCGTCGGTGTACTACACCAAGGGAATACATCGACTGGTGCATGTCCCGATGATTACTCTCACTGTGGGAAAACTATCATCCAATCCCTTAGTGCTCTTGCGCAGAGTAGCTAAGACAATCCGTTTTGACGACTCATCTCTCTTTTACTCTGAAGACGACTTCAACACCCTCTACATGATATTCAACGACCCTAACAATATTGAACAGAAACTCACAAAAGAATCGCTTGACATTCTTTATCAAATGTCAGATGAAAATTCAATCACCGACGACCATCCACTGCTCATCAAGGATACATGGAAAGTGTCCTACGATCTTAGAGCAAAGACTTGGTCAAAGTATTATAATCATGCATTTGTGGATTGCGTCACTGGTGAACTCAAACAACCCATAAACAATTACGTCTATGACGAAAAGCAACTAGAAGAAGTACTTAAAGTGTCGGTGCCATCGCAGGAAAAGGAAGGCTACCTCCCCTATCCAGTCTCCCCTGATCCCGAGAACCAGCGCCGAAAGCATGCCGGAGACTTCGCTGATGTGGACACCGAGTTCACAAAACATAACAGGGAACGGGGGGCTTCCCGGATATCATCTGGGCTCAACTGGGACAAGTTTGCGAAGTACGGGTTCGACCGCCCATACAATGCCGACCAGGCGGCATCAAATGCTGCAGTTGCCCTGGCGTCGAAAAGAATGTCCAGGTATACTGACAGCTTAGTCACCGCTGCTGTCTCCAAGGTGGCTATTGATGACTTCTTCGTTTGGGTCTGGATGTCAACTTTGTCGGAAGACCAGACTGAGGTACGAAAAGCTACATTTGGCAGGTCTGTTATTATGGAAACAATGCTGGATGATAAAAGTCGCAGATGGGTTGTTGTTGAAGAGGTTCTCTCTCCTGCCCCCAAGCCTATGAAGGCTCCTTATACGTCGGATGAAAAGGAAAACTCCAAAAGCGGTGTTCTGAAGAAGCGAAGCCCGCATAAACCCTCACCTACAAAAGGACGACGTGCAGTCTCTACACCGGCTGATTCAGAGATCGCTCGTAGACGGTCGAAAAAGAAATCGGACGGAAAACCGAAGGTGAGCCGGAAACCAGTCCAGACTTCTGTCCCTTCGATTGACCCCCTTGCTGAAGCTCTCAATGATCGTCTGAAAAAGCATTCTTTATCAGATGCTCAGACACAAACTTATAGTATTCGTGAGACCCAGACGGACGATGCTTTGCCATATTTGCCAAATACTCCAGAAAAGTGGACTCCCGTCGCACCTCCTCCCCCACCAAAGGACGGTCTGCGACCACTAAACTCCCCTGCTCATTCGCTGAACGCACATACGCATGCCGAATCGGAATTTTCTTCTCCAGATACATTATCCCCAGGAGCGTCATTACAAAGCCCCCCAGCTTTACAAAACCTGACTAGCCCTGAGCTAACCACCGATAAAGCTTTACCAACTGCCCCTTCTGGAAGTACTCTTGCACCTGTTCCTCCTGCATTTTCTCAACACTTGTCTATGTCTTCTGTGGAAGATGATGACTCGCGAAGTGAGTATTTCAGCCCAAGGGGTGTTACTGATAGCGAGGAGATGGTATCTGACCACCTACCTGCTCCAACAGACGGTAGCGTGTATGACTTCAATGCTCCAGTAGGAGACACCAGTCAGGACACTAGCCAAGATCTAAGCCAGGGAGATGATGAAGGAGCCAGTTCCGACGTAATTGATGATTACTACAATATGCTATCTGATGGATCCAGTGGTGTCGCCCATTCGCTTAATGCGTTGGGGATTACTGCCAGCTCCAGTACTAGAAGCAATGATACCTTGAAAAGGCACCTTGCAGAATCTCGCGAAAGAGGGGGCACTCCTCCATTTTTCTCCCCTTCATCCCAATCTGCGACGAATATTCCAGGCTCATTACAGCAAAAGCCTCTGCCATTTACTCCTGATGTTTTGCCTCTTTCTCACCGCGAAAGTACCCCGAAGGCTACCACTCAAAGCTACTCTAGACAAGTATCTGAGTCTGCTGGAAAACCTTCAAGCAAAATAACATTTGCTGGAGCTTCTGTAGAGACTTTGCCTCCAAGAGTAACACCACCCCCCGGAGCACATCTTGCTCTTATTCCTCGCGAAGGATTGCAGCTTTCGCCGGGATCAACAAGAGCTCTAGCGCAAAATCCTCTACCAGCGTTGGAGCTCGATGAGCAGAGCGACTTTACCAGAGGACTGGAAGCCATCGCTCCTAGTTGGAGGGAAAGTGAGGAAACTTCTGCAGCTGAAGCAAAACCGAAAATCTCTGTTAAGAGGAAGCCAGTTGGAGGCGGCACGAACGTGCCAACCTCTAACAGCCCCCCATCCGAATTTTCTGGTAAGTTTGCCTCGGGAAGACCCTTAAAGCTACCGGTTGTCTCGCTTCCACAGGAGCTTCCTGAGCGTCCAATGTCGCAGATTTCGGGTCTTTCTAATTCCTCCACTCATCGAGCAGAATTGCAGGAAGATGAAGTCAGTGCGACTGATGCTTCTACCGTATCTGGAAGCATTACTCAACAAGTAACTAGGAATAGATCTGCGACGCTAGGTGACCCCAGGCCGGTAGTTCCCGGTAGTGGGGCATTGAGCCCTCCTAATCCAGCCTCTAGACCCTCTTCATTTGGCCAACAAATTAGGCACTCGTCTAATCCTTCTGCGGGCGGCTATTTACCAGAAGAAGGATATGAGGAGCAGAACGTATCCAATAGATATAGAGGTGGGGCACCTACCACTCAAGATACGCGAATGATCTATGGCAGAGGAGGCATGGTGCCTCCTTATGGACGTGGGGGACCTCCTCGCTATCACAACATCCCTCCAGGAAGCGGGCCACTTCAGCCACCTACCCGGAGGCAATTTCTCGTTCCCAGAAACGAGAGGTTCCAGAGCCCAGATTCATCCAGAAGCGATACTAGCTTTATTGCAGGACAGTCGCAACTTCCCCCGTACGGACCCTCTTATGCAGGGGCTCCGAAACGACGGGCAGGCTCACCTGCAATGCTTAGCTCCCCTGGAGTTGTTGACAGTAGTGGCAGCGAGGAGCTCAGGGCCATGGCTGGGCCATACGGTGGTATGCCTCAGCCTAACATGATGCGAACTCCCATGCGGCCTCCTGCTAGGAACAATGCATTTGGCTCCGATTGGAGTAGTTCTCAGGCAGAGATGAATGCTCAGAAAAGCCAGAATCTGCTAATGGGAGATATTCCTGTCGCTCCAAGATCCAAGTACCATCATACACCGCAAAAGGTCCAACAGCAATCTATGGGAAGCGGACGTATGGTTACTGGTCCTACGGATCGTGGTCCATATTTAGGACCTTCACAGGCACCTGTCCCTGGGCGTCAACATGCGTACGGGGCATCTTCGCCGATGGGTAGAAGGCCAGAAAGCCCTTCTATGCAGGGCCGTCCCCACAGCCAAGGTGGTCTCTATCCACCACCTCAGAGCCCTGCGGGCATGTATGGATCTCCGGGAAGATATGGACAGCCACAAAGCTCTAGCGCAAGATATGCCGAAAGGCCACAGAGCCCTGGAGGGATGTACGGCGGTAGACCACAGAGTCCTGGAGGAATGTACGCTGGATCTGCAAGTCCTGCATATAATGTCAGAGGGGCATCTCCTTCTTTGAGAGCGGAGGAAATGAGAGGGCGACCGGACTCACCGATGAGGCCACCGCAACAGCCCTATGTTGCAGAAGAGGCCATGATGCGACCACCGGGACATTCTCAAGGAACGTCCTCGCTAGTACAAGGTAGCCCACCGATTCGAGGATCGACGCCCACTACTACCAGTTCATATCATACGGCGACTAACAGCTGGGGTAAGAAACCACTCCCTCTTGATCCGAAATGGGCAGAAGTGAAGACTAATCTAGAGGCAATTAAGACGCAGAATGAAAGGTCGAGAGAGAATATTCCCGCGATAGTCGAAAATGCACCCGAAGTGGATGGGCTGGTGAATACCAACAACTCCATGTCGGCATTGGACGACTATTTGAGTGAGGCTACCAAGGCCGTTCGGAACCCGAGTATTCACACGGGAGAACATGTCAAGCTCATCAAGGTAAAGGATAGTAGTGGGGTGGGTGCCCCAAGCCGTGAAATCGATGGAGAAGAGGTGATAGCCTCTCGTTCACGAGAATCGTTTGCTGATGCCGTTTACCAAGAACGATTTAGCAAGACCGAACAACCCCAGAATAGCCAAGCTCCTGGACACAGTGAGCCGTACAAGGAGCCGTACAGAGAGACATACCACTTGCCATTGAATCCTGTATATGATGCTATTGAACGAGGCACTTTTCGACCCAGTGGACGGGTGGATATGCCCAGTGGACGTCCTGGTACTCGGGAAATGCCCAATCATAGACCAAGCAACTCTGTGACTGCTGACAATCCACGCAGCTATTCTCGGCCCGACCTAGAATCAATGCGCATTTCACGACCAGTTTCTGATCCGGCATTCAAACCGAAAGCTATGGACGATGATTATGTCAAAGTCACGACCTCTTCATCGGCCACGGTCGCAACCCGAGCCTACCCAACTTCTGCAGAACACCAGGAAAAACGGCCATCTAGCGGTGGCGGCGTTAGCAAGTTCAGCATAATGGGACTGGTATCGGTTGCGAAAGGGAAAAATAGCCGGATACAGCCTTAATATTTGATTTTTATTTATTGATTACTTCAATGCCGACCAAGGCACTGTCTGGGATCGCCGCAGAGGCCCGTATGGCGCGGCTGATGCGGCTGGGCACGTCCAATGATCAGCGGACATTATAATACCGACCGGAACCAGACAAGCAGCGGTCTCTATTTAAATATCAGAGCAGCAGTTCTGTATAAGCTGATTGTACACATGTTTGCATGCACTTTTGCCTACAAAATAAATGCAGATTGGGCCGTGCGGCCAAGCATATGCGTGTTCGGGGCTGCACCCCAACTATAAGTTTTTTTTTTTTGCTATATTGGAACAAAAATTTTCCTAACCTCTTATCAACACCAAATCGCACCAACGAGCCAGTTTCGTGAGGGAAGAGAAGAAGAGAGCGACGAGAGATATTTTCGGAGATGAAGGCATACGCCCCTAGTTTGAAGAGGACCTGCTATAACTGTATGTGCTGAACTGAACGAACTGCTTTGCAGAGCAGAAGAATCCCCCCCAAGTGAGATGGGACCATTTGTGCTAACAACTACAGGCGGCCTTTTTGGTCATCAGGCTAAAGACTGCCCTAAGAGTGGCAACCCTGTCTGCTACAACTGTGGCAATGACGGCCACCTGAGCAAGGACTGCACCGAGCCTGAGAAGTCCAAGTCGTGCTACAATTGCGGTAATTCTGACCATTTGCTGCGAGAATGCCCCGAGGAGCCTCGAAAGCCCCAGGTAGTGACAACCACAGAGTCTGAGGGTGGATCCGGTGCCGAAGGAGTGTCTGCCGAGGCCCAGGATGATGAATCAACGGTCCCTAGCGGACCCAAGGGTCAGCGACCTGGTCCTGCTTGCTACAAATGCGGTAAGGTTGGTCACAAGGAAAAGAACTGCCGAGCTCGTACCAGTGGTGGATTTGCCGGCAAGAAGCAGCAGTGCTACTCCTGCGGAGGATTTGGTCACCTGAGCAAGGACTGCCGACAGGGCCAGAAGTGCTATAAGTGTGGTGAGATGGGCCATTTGAGCAAGGATTGCGAACATGCCGGCGGAGACAAGGTTTGTTACCAGTGCAAGCAGCCAGGCCATATTGCTAACGACTGCCCTTCCGTTGATGTCAACTGAAGGAGTTGAGATGAATGGATGCTACTTGTGATTAAAATAATTACTGTTTTATTTGGCCATTTCTTTTGTAAGTTGTTGCTGTGATGCCGAGTAGTATAGCGGATGCCATGTTAATAAGGTGCGTGCGCCTCCAATATTATAAATATGTATTAATAGAGCATTGTATCGAGAAGCGCCCAGTGAATGGGACAGACGAAACTATGAAAAGGTACGTGCGCGGCAGTGGAGATGGAGTGTGAGTAAGAAGTTTGATGCGTCTGTCTTGTAAATTTCCAGCGTCGTCAGATCAAAAACGAAAGCAGCTACTCTCAGCAGCAAGTATAAAGCTCGCAGAGTTCCTGATTGAATGAAAGACGAGCAAACAATGACTCAAAGTGCAAGCTCTGCAAAAAAAAAAAAGCTCGGCAACGGGGAATTGAACCCCGGTCCCCCGCGCGCTGTTCTAACGAACTTGACAGGCGGAAATTCTAGCCACTAAACTATTGCCGATTTGGATATAAGCTTCCCTTTCAGTGCCGTATTTATGTGCTAGGTGCAAAAAGTGCAACTCAGTCAATTTTAGTCCAAATCGAAAATAAAACATACCGGTATTTTTCGGACAACTGACTGAGTCATTCCCATAGCTTACAGCACCACAGTATGAGTTATGTCGTGACAATCGCTATTCAAATAGTCTCGCTTCGGGCGACGCGGGGAAATTCGGAAACTTCATTTCGGGTCAATTTGGGCAAACAACGAAGCATTTTTTACTGACCTATGTAGCAAATGATTAACTGGATGATTACAAATAGTCAATTGAAAGCAATTATATTCAATTGGTCTGGAATTGGACTTGATGGAGCTTAACCTGTTCTAGTAAGCTTGCTGGATCAAAATTGTGGAGTAACATGACGAGCAAAGCAGTAGTTATGCCGATTTTTGCCACGACAAACTAGCAAGCAGGGCTGGGGAATTACCAGGCAATGAATAGCTAAGGGAAAAACCCATGGAAATCGAAATAAGCAACACGCTGTGCGCAAGCTTATCAGTAGTGCCATCGATTCTGTCGAATACGGCAGTCTAATATAGTTTTATGCAGAATGGAATATAGGTGTTTTATGGAATTAACTTATCTCCAAAAGGGGATAATCGTATGTAGAAGGTGGGTACGGGACCGTTTGCATGAGGCTCCACAGAGAAAGAATGCTTCTTCAAGTACTTTCGTCTGAAACAGCCTGCCCGCTTCCACCCGGTGCAGTCTGCAGCCGGACGGACGTACAAAGGGGACGCAAAAGACTGGCTAGTAGGTACGTTTTGTCCGCAGATGTCCGAATGCTACAAAATCACACCAGCTCTTATCCAGTAATTTGGCACCCAATTTGATTACGGTGTGAGCCCCACGCCCTAACCTTGAGAAAATTTTTTTTTTTTCCCGGTGAAAACTTCTTTTAGGGATAAACAACGGCACTGTTTAGGCAGCGTAGGGTTTGTGAGTGGGCTTGATAGTGTCAGGAGGCAGCACCAAAAACGGCAATGCGGTATATGGCCAGGGCAGGAAAATTTTCCCAGCCAGGACCGGGCCGTGGGTTTAAAAAAATGTGGAAAAAACTCCAGTGGAATTAAGGGGAAGTCAGGTAAGTTTCAGATGGTGGCGTTGGGGGTAGTGCCGAGTGGTCATTAAGTGTCAATTGATAGGGTTCATTAATAATATGTTTTAAATGGTTGGTGTTCGATTTCGTCTCATCTCTTCGAAACCCGTTGTGGGAAGGCTGCGAGTCCCACGAGACCAACAGCGATGGGGCTATGGAACAGCGACGAACGGTAAAACAGCACCGAAATCACTGGGAAAACCGCCGTTTTTTTGCGAGCAATGGTTTCAATTGGTGTCCAATGGCCTAATCATCTTGCATTGCATATTTTCTCAGCCGGCTTGCCATTATCTCGTTGGTGTTCTAGTCCGTTTATCTAAGGCTTATCTTCCTAATCGGGACGTTCTGCGACTCAAAAAAAAATTTTTTTCTACCAATAACGCTAGATATATATATATATATATATATTGTCCTTTGGACCTTCCCTATCTTACAAAGCTGAATTGCTCCTGAATTCTTTTATTCGGGCTTACTATACACATTAGCCCTTCTTCTTTTTTTATTTATATAGGATTGACCGACTTTGGAAAGCGCTTCTCGTTCTTCATTGCTACGCCGCCTTTTCTTTGTAGCTAGATCTTATTCTATTGTTGTCTGTTGCTCCAGCTAGTTACTAACGTGCTACGAAGAGTCACCAAACGCAATTCTGACATTTTTGCCTCCTCTTCACCCCACCCCGCAAACCCTCTAATACACTTTTCTTCGCTTAATCCCCGAATCCTTTTTCGAATTTATTCTACGAATCGGTCTCTCACAACCCTACCCGAGTTCAATCGGCAGTTTTATCCGCTGACTAACATAATTTATTTTCTCTCCCAATCTATTGTTACCGTCACGCGCCTCTTCTGTTATCTAATCAGCACACACCATTCCATAAATACTCATCGATTTCATGATGGCTCTTCCCCAATCTAACATATACCACATTATGCCGACTAGTGCTACGCGAGACGATCTGATGGATGACTCTTCAGTCACCATTCTATCTCCTCCTCTTTCTCCTTATCCTAAACACGCTCTTCCGGTGTTTAAACTGTCTCAGAACACCGTCGACCATAATGTTGCTGACAGTACCACTCCTCTCATTGAGAGCTACGTTGCTTCTCCTGCCGCTGAAGAGCCCCAGGAGTTGCTGAGAACTTCTAATACTCTTGCATCCGAAGCCAAGGTTGAATTTGGCGGCCTTCTTGCCAAGACGGCCTCGGCTAAGATATCCAAGCCCAGATCTACAAGACCTGAACCCTCTCTTGCCTCTAATGCCTGGAACTTGTTCAAGAAAGACCCCATTGGATACTACAAGCGTGAACGTTCATTTTTAGATCTCTATCCTACAAATGGGCCCACCTGGTCCAACTATGTTTTTGTTGACGGGGCTGCTCAGGCTGGTCAGAGGGCTGTTGCCGTGGCCATTATCAACTCTGTCGCGAACAGACCTAAGGGGGTAAATAGACGCTCTAGGAGAACCAATATTTCGTCTGACAATGACAGCGACTTTTTTTCTTCCTCCATGAACACCAGAAGTTCCACTAGAGGTCGAGAACGCGTTGTCGACAGAGAAAATACTCCTCTTGCGCGTGTTTCTTCTGTATCAAGGCGGTCAAATTCTCGTCCTGCTACTCCGAAGCGTGCCCCAGTCCCGCGATCGAACACTTCTTCCCCTGCTCCTTCGCGCGTTCATGATACTGCTATATCGCAGTTGGTTGATTACTCCCCATCGGCTGCATCTCTACCTGCCGGAAAGTCCCTGAGGGCTGAATGGAAAGGTGCCCCAATGGACCTTTCTACAGACCCTAATTTGCATCTGCTTCACCCCGCTGAGACCCACCTGGCCAGTGTGCTGAGACTTCCTGCCGATGTTTATTTGGACTCTAAGAAACGATTGTTCGCTGAGAAGGTTCATCGTTTGCGACAGGGGCTTCCTTTCAGACGTACCGATTCGCAGAAGGCCTGCCGAATAGACGTCAACAAGGCAAGTCGCCTTTTCTCGGCCTACGAACGCGTGGGCTGGCTCGAGGACGAGCTTTTTGCAAAGTACTTGTAAGTACTTTATGTGTGTTATTATTGGGCTAAAACGGTTTATTGGATGATAAAGGAACGTTAATTGGTTGTTATGGATTTTTGGTTTTAGGTTTTATTTTTGGTTTGATTGTTTACAGGTTGTTATTGGGTGCTATGATTATTATTACTATTGTCATTTTCACATTGATTGAGGGTTAATTGTATTTATTTATTTATTTATTTAGCATTATAGAATAACGGGTTCAATTTGTTAAAAATGTTAAGGAAATGTACTGTGCGGGATCTTGTGAGGCTGAGACGCTAATGCATCCCACCGATAAGATCTCTATGCAAGATAAGCACAAAGCTACATCTGGTACCAATCTTATCAGACATCATTAACTCCATCATATAAACATGCGTCATCGACTGCCCAACCATCAGAATGGCGAATGTGCCATTTATAGGCATAATTAGCGAAACAGACTGCGGGCATCGCTCCGCATTTTACTGAGGGAAGACTCACCATAATAGTAGCTTGTTCATCGATCGATACTTGAAGAAACCCTCGTCGCGATGCATCATGGCTAGCGATCATTAAATCGGCCGGCCAATTTTAAAATATATGCTTGGATTTAAGACTTTGAATTTAGCTTTGGCCGCTTCCAAAGGATCAAGACTGATGGGCTATTCTCAGTTTTGGCGCAGCCTATGGCCAGATTTTGCGGAGCTACGACTTCTTGAGACTTACGATTTTGAATTCAAGAACGTTGAGAAGCTGTACGAGTATTTGCTCGGCACTAATGCGACACTGAGATATTATGTTCGAGTAGCTGTTCTCAGACGAATGGCTAATGTTGTTCGGGTTAAAGATTTGTGAGCGTACAGTCAGAAGGAGCTTCCCGAAAGAATCTCGTATTTCATCTAGAACGAAGGATTTCGGAATCGAGGGCTTTTTGTATATTGGATTCGAATAGTTAAAAGATAGATAGCATCTGAAAGATGTCACACTTGGAAGGATATACTTCATGGTGGATTGGAAACTAAGTATACGTTATTGTCTCTCGTTTTTTACGATAGACAGTCGGCAGGATGACCGATCACGGGTATAGCGATACCCGTGTTCAATTCATGCTTATGAATAGAGTACCTGTCAGGGGCTAGACAATTTTTCTACGACTGTTTTGAGCTTTCCACGACATGAACGAGATTTCATGTACAAACCTTTCTATCTCCGGTCTTGGTTTGATAAAAATTTTCACAAAAGAAAAATACTTCAAGCCAAGCGATCCCAATCAAATAGAATTCCCCAGGATCGTTAACTTCGGTAATAGTTATGCGGGTTACTCCTCTTTCCTGGTGCTCGGTGACCGACAGCTTTGACGGCAAGAATCCAGCCTTCGGGTTATTTCGCCGCAGTGTGGAACCAATCTAATCAATCAGATAATCACTTTCAGAAACAACTGGATTTTGTGGCATATCAATTCTACATATATTCGGCGTTAGACCTATCTCCTAAGTCCGGTTCTTAGCAGATAAGTCTTTGTAGGAAAACTGGATTCGGAGTTATAGACCATGCCTTAAATCCGCTACCAAAACACCACCGTTTATAAATGCGGAATTCTTGGGCCAACAACTGAGTCTCCTGCAATTACGTCTCTTCTCTTTATTATCAAGCAGCATGGGTAAACAAAGAATTTTCATGACTGGGGCCAGTGGCTATGTGGGATCTGCCATCTCCGAGCTAGCTATCTCCCGCGGATATGAGGTCTATGGACTCTCACGATCAGAAATCAATGATGCAAAAATGACTAGTATGGGAGTAATACCGGTTCGAGGGGACCTCGTATCCTTAGATGTGTTGACGGAGCAAAGCTCGCAAGCGGATATCGTCATAAACCTCGCTCATCCATGGGACCCGCGAGCACCGTATGAAGAAGCGATACGCATCGATGCTGCTGCTATAAAGGCTATGAGTGCAGGAATGGAAGGAACTGGCAAAGCTCTTGTGGTCACATCGGGATCATTGGTTGTTGAACCCACAGGTGCAGAGACGAATGAGGATTCTATGCTCAACATAAAGCCTATCAATAACCGCATACAGTCGGAGCAGCATGCATTAGAGCTTCGCAATAAGGGGATTAGGGTATCAGCTATTCGCCTTGCGCCTTATGTCTACGGCAGAGGTAAGAGTGGTATTGCCATGTTCATGTCCATTTTCAATAAAGCTGGAAAAGTGATTTGTGTGGGCAATGGACAAACCAAAACATCCACTGTGCATGTCGAAGATGCAGCAGAACTTTATCTTCTTGCTGCGGAGAATGCCAAGGCGGGTGATGTCTTCAATGCTGTATCTGGTACTGTCACGAATGGAGAGCTGGCGAAAGCCGTGGGCGAGATTCTCGAGCTGCCTGTGCTATCTCTCCCCTTTGAACAGGCTTCTGAGAAGTTCGGGATTTTCTTAGCCCGGTTTCTCTCTGCAGAAAATTGGGCTTCGGGCGCAAAAGCGATCAAGCAGTTGGGGTGGGAGCCGAAAAAGACTGCTATTCTTGATGATATCAAGAATGGGTCCTACCCGGCGGTTGCTGCAGAGTTGAAAGCTTCTCGTGCTTAATTCTTGTAACATATTCGGCGCCGACAGCTTTGAAATCTTCAACATAGGTTGGACTTTGTCGATCTCTTTCAACCACTTTAGAGACATGTGCTAGCAAGGCTAGTAGACTGATACAGGCGAGTTTTCATCATCGTGTCGTATCTTTTGCTTCCATTGACAAAAGAGATCAAATAAAAGAGTTCTTTATATACTTCGAATAAAACAATATGTGACTTTACACATGGTCTAGCTTGCTCATGAATCATCTAAAAGACCCAATTCCTCCAATCAGCACTCATCTTATAGCCCTAGGGCGATTTTTTAATTGACAGCTTCAACCGTCTAATGCCTGAATGTTAAGCTTTTACTCGATACCGGGAAATCTGGGTGAAATAAGCAGGCAAAGGTAGTTTGCTTAGCGTTTACATTTACCATCCCCCACTCAGCTTCTCAATCCATTTAATGGGTCAATGCAAAATAGTTGACATAACATTTTTCATTAAATTACGGGTTCGATATATAAAAGTCCTGGTAGATGTACATTTCTGCGAACGCTGTAGCTGCTATGCTTTATCAAAGCCTCACATTCTTTCCAATATATGGGGGGGGACTTGTAATTCTTTTCCCAGCAGTTCTCCTTGCACCAACATGAGCCAAACCAAGGTGGTCACTCTAAAGCTTCCACCGTCTTTTCTCAAGACATTGGACATAAAATCATCAAGAAATGGGCCCGGAAAACCCAGTCTAATCAAACGTACTCCAGGAGATACTTCATTTGCCGGCTCTTCGCCGGCTCCAGGGACTCCCCAACCGCACGTTGGCGGAGGAGCCAAGAGCATGGCGGCCGTAAATGCATCATTGAGAGCTCTTGATAAATCAGGAAAGCCCTGTAGAAGATGGACAAAGCAGCCTATCCGCCTCAAGAGTTTTACTGGCGTGGAATATACGCTGGTTGCGTGGAAAGGCGGATCAATGGACGACGATCTGACTAGCAGTCTCAATGATACTCAACCAGACGAGTCTCAACCCGTCTCTCAAGAAGAAGTTCATTCAGGTTTGAGTGCTTCAGATTACGTGGTTAAATCGGAAGTCTAGATACTGTATTTATTGCGGAGTTTGTGGCGGTATTTCATTTGCTAGTTTTCGCTTATCCACGGCCAGCATTTTATGGAATAAAAGGGTGCATCCAAGCGAACGAAAGGTGATTGGAGGTTTTTATTTGGCGATATTCGTTTCTGAGTGACTGAATATATATTTTATTGAATGCAGTCAAGTTGGACAATTCGTCACTGGCTTGTTATATGGAATCCATTTGATCGGGGGCTCGGCATGAAGCTGGATATCATTTGCGACATGAGAATAAAATATAATGAAGGACAAATAGTGCAACATGGGCCGGTAGAAAAGAATATGAGCCTAGAATATACTTTCACAACAAAACATGACAACCGGGAAAAAAAATCCAGGAAAGTCCGATCTATGTATATACCAATTCCCCATTCTAGTATGATATCAGCACACGCAACCAATGTTTAATATATGTTGCTATCAACCAAATAGTATATAATATATAAGCTATACAGGATTTCATTTCAAAGCATAATGAAAAAAGGGTTTCGATGCAGTCAGTCAAAAATGCATGCGGGTATGGGCGGCGAAACAAAAGCCTTCAGTTAAATAAAACTCGTCCTCGTCCTTGTCTATTCTATTCCGCTTCATATCTCTGCATCAGAAGTCTCTTATATTCGTCCATGTCTTGATCCCACAGTCGTGCAGCTTGGGCATTGAGAGGAGAGCTATTGTTAGGCTCTCCAAGCAAACTCTGTAGACTCAACAGGATGGTCTGGACGTTGTAAACCGCACTCCACTTCTCCTTGAGAATATCCAAGCAGATGTTACCGGACATGTCCACGTTTGGATGCCACATGGGACTGGTGAACTTGATTGTAGGCGCTGTATAGGGATAATTCTGGGGAAATGTCAATGCCAACTTGAACTTGAGGCCCTCATAAGGAGTGCCTTCGGGGCCCTCAATAGTGCCCTTCCAAAGAAGCATGTTGGCATCGCTCTCAGGAAAAGCAGAAACTCCGGGCGGGCTGCTCATCATCAGCTGCATCAGCTCGCTCTGCAGCCGTTTAGTCACGCTGTGCCCGTCAGGAGCCTGTTCTGGAGTATTGGCCAACTTCATTGCGTTCGAGCTCGATGTCTCCAAAGGATTTGTATTCTGGGCGTCCATAAGTACTCCACTAAGAAAAAAACTGTCTTTATGATCTTTATGATCTTGGGCTGATGTAAAGGAACAAGTTCTGTTCTGGCCGCTTTGTTTGTTTAGAGACAAAACGAGCATGCTGACAAAGCTGTACCCTACACCTCTTCTAATTTTTCCTCGTTCGGGCACAGCACACTTCCAGCCCTGCTCACATGTTTTTGAAAACTCCGCGGTGATAGCTATGCCTATTCTTTTAGATCAACTAACTAACTAAAAAACAAAGGGTTTGACTTCTATTCAGCGGCTAGATCAAGGCAGAATATTCCCGCTACAAACCTAAACTGTCAAATGTTGGCAACCTTGTTTGGCCAAGAGATACTATGGCACACATTACTTATATTACTATGCCTTATTTGAAAAATAATCTCCTTAACTAGTTAATTACAATAATAGCGCTTGACGCTGTTTCGGTTTGCGGCTTGCATTATTTGACCGACTTTGGTTCTTTAAAAAAAAAAGTTCAATCCGTTCCTCGATAGGTATTGTTACCATCTTCAATATCTTCACATTGTCACAATTACAGCCTGTGGACTGGCAAACAAAACCAAATTAAGGGAATGGAAAATTCTCATCAGTGATTGATTGAGCTTCCTCTTCTGGAACTATCTCCTGTACGGTGCCGCTTTGCCCATCGCAGACCACACGCGTTGCACAGGCTTTTGGGCCCGGCAGGGCCTTTTCGCCATTCTGGCGACTCCACTGTTCCACACTCAGTACATTGGTAGTCGGAGTCATCCTTGCGGCTCTGCTTGCTCTTGGGTTTCTTCTTCAGCGACGCCATTCTCGAAGTTTCGCTGAAAGAATGGTCCATGGTATACCCTGCGTACGGCACCTCGAGGCCACTTGGAGGATCCAGCGACCCTGGTAGCGAGTAGGTTTTATTCCGAGAACTAACCTGATGCTGAGCCAATGAAATGGCCGATGCTGACGGATCATCATAAAAGGTCGACGTGTAAAAAGGCTGGGTTGGAAATGATCCTTGCTGCGGTGAAACATATGAAGTCCCGTCCCAGTATGGGGGAACTCCCCGCATTGAGCTCATCGAGTGTAGTGAAGACTTGCTCGGAATTGTGGCAGAATGCGGCATGTTTACCTCTGAAGGAGTAACAGCCATTGGACCGTGCAGAGATGATGCCGACGTAGGGGCCTGATAGTACTGACCATGGGCAGCAGCAGCAGCAGCAGCGGCAGCGGCAGCAGCAGAAGAAGACGTATCCGTGTTGATTACTGGAGGATGAAATTGCTGATATGGCTCGAGAAAGCTAGCAGAGTGTGGCGTGGAGGAGTAGTGAAGACGGGGAGACGAAGAAGACTGACTGAAAGGCGACACCATAGGACCCCTAATAGCGGAGCCTGTCCAATATGGGTCATCAAGAGGAGATGCAAAGGAGGAGTTTGTGCTTGAGAGCGGGAGAGAAGAATAAGTACTGTCGTTAACCGTCGTATCGTACAGAGGAGACGGGTTATAATTGACCGGGGCCGAACCTGCGGTGCTGATCGGAGTTATTATGGACAAGTAGGAATTTTCAGAGTTGATTTCTGGGGAAGCATAGGACTTGGGCATAAGATTTGCCGTGGGCGACGTTACAGGAGGCTGGGAAGTCGCGTTTTTCTGACGAGCAGCTTGGCGACGAAGCCAGAGATTGGGAGCCCTAGAATCAGGCGGAGCTGACAGCGGCTGTGACTGTTCCTGCTGCTGCTGCTGCTGCTGCTGATGATGCTGTTGTCCAGGTAGTGGTGGTGGTGATGCAGAGGTAGGTATGGGGGTAGGAGGAAAGGGAGAGGTATAGTAGTTGTATTGCTGTTGATGCTGCTGGAACTTTTGCGAATATTGAGACTTGGTAAAAGCCAGAATGTAGGGAGCATCTTTTGAAGTTGGATCGTGGAGGCGATCCTGGAACTGTTGGGGCAGGTCGCGCTTGTGGCGGACAATGCCTGTGTACAAGAAGAACTTGTTAGACTCGGTCTTGAGCCTGATTGACAACTGGAGCCCGGCAGCCGAGGAAACAATCAGATCCACGTTCCTGAAAAACTGGTCCAAATCCTGAGGATGAATGAGCTGAGTGACGTTTGAAAAGTTGGGCTGTCCAAACACCTCGGGAGCCAGGTATAGAATGGAACCAGGAGAAGATACCAGACATATGAAGTCTGTAGGCTCGCTAGCCAGTGACATCGCCTCTAACGGGACTGGGAAAGCCAGCTGTTCCTGCTCGGTGACGAACGCAGTAGTAAGTACAGGAGAGCAGTGGGCAATGGGAGAAGAAAGCACTGCTGCTTGCATGGACAGGAACAGGGGGGGGGAAAGTATATGAAACCTGATAGGAAGGCAAGTAGAAAGGAGATGAAAACAATCCAAGTGGGATATAGAAATGTTTTTTTCCAATCGAAACACAGGTGATGGAACAAAGTTGTCAGCAAAAATGAGCGAGTGTGCGTGGTTCTTTTTTTCCAAGGGCCCAAACAGCGAGTTTCAGTTAGTACTTAGCGTCAACAACACCAGGAAGGAGAACACCCGCAACCAAGCCCGGATCAATAGAGATTGATAATCAGGCAAATGAAAATATAAGAAGTCAAACAGCGCCGATATGCCGCGTATGAGCCGGGAACAAGATTCGGTTTCCCGTGGGCTCTGCAGGGGGGAAGGGGCCTTTTTCAATGGAGAAACAGGAACACCCGCGTGGAAGGTGGGTGGGTTGGTAGGGAGAGTTGCAAAAAAAAAAAAACCCCTGCAGAATACTGGCGTGGTCTGTGCGGATGAAGGCAGGCCTGTGCAGTAAGCGGGAACGCCAAAAAGAGAAGAGGAACAGTGTAAATCAGAACAAGAGCAAGTGAAACAGAAGAAACAAAACCAAACAGAACCAAACCGGGAGTGAAGTGAAAGTGTAGTGTAGTGGAGAGTGGAGTGGAATTGGGATATTTATTGAGCTAATGCTGACTTGGCCGCCGCCCGCCCGCCGCGACTTGACTTGATTTGACTCGACTGGGGCTGCACTACAACCGTATATATGTCTGTGGTGGGCGATCCAATCAATAATGGTGTCCGTCTGCATAAAGTCCCGGGAAGACAAAAATTTGAACGGCAAGCACCGGAGAAAAGGGGGGAGAGGGAGGCAGGAACCAAAGCAAGCAAGCAAGCAAGCAAGCAAGCCACAGCCTAGGAAGACGGTCTGGCAAGTTGCGTGCACCAATATTCAGATGGTTCCGGATCCATTTTTTACCGACGGGGGAGGGGGATTTCTACGACACATTTTGCATCCAACTTTCTCGAGCCCCGTTTATCGGTGGTTCCCAGTCGGGGTTTAGTGGAGTGGGTGGGTAGTTACTTTTTGCTTTTGCTGATAGCGAACCCTGGTATACCGAACTACCTGGTGGGGCCTGGCTAGCTGGAAACGGCTGGGCGGAGCAAAGGGGACACCAGGGGAGGGAGAGGAAGGGGGTGGAGAGGGAAAACAATGGATGGATGACGAGGCAAATAATGATTCTGGCAGATGGGGGGGGGGACTTTTTTTGTTTATGATATTCAGGTCTCAGTTCAAACCGGGTGGGTAGGTTTGGTTGGTTGTTTTATTAACTCTATTGAAATCTGCCCAAAATCTCATGGTTTTCCCCCAAAACGCACAATGCTAAATGATGAATGACAAATAACGGTACGTGCGGTTAAACAGACCCAGCAAAGACCCGCCTAAAACAGAACCGAAACCAAAATCAAAGCCAAGGGCTTTCGCAGCCGGCAAAGCCGAAATGGTGTACGTATGCGGTCAACATTTACAGCCAGTATAGCATTAAAGTTCATCTTCCGTACCTACATGCCAACAGCCCAGTCCAGCCCAGCACAGTTCGGCTCGGCTGCCCAGGCTTGCTATTGTCAGATCCTTTTTTGAAGCTGGTTCCTTTTGCTGTGAGCAAAAATATCCGGGCCGCATCCCCCCTTCCAATGTAGATCCCATCACAGATCGGATTGGAATTTCAACAAGGTTGGGTGACTCGTGCCGATTCTGGACCTGGACCTGGACCTGGACCTGGATTTGAACCTGAACCTGAACCCGAGGACAACCATGCAGGCCAACATTCTCTCTTGAGCTATCCAAAGTCCAACCCAATCCAGTCCAATCCAGTGCCTTTTCTTCGCTCATCCTCATCCCAAGTACATGTTATAGTATTGTTCAATTAAAGCCTTGATCCCGTTTGGGATGACCTTGACCCATATCCGGTAACCGCAAATATTAAACTATATAGCTAGCTCCGTGCTTTGACTCTGACTCCGCATAAGGCTGGAAATCATATTTATTACAATTCTCCCTCCCCCGTACTTAGTTTTTAGTTTTTAGTTTGTGCTCTATGCTTGGGCCGTTTGGACTGTAATACCAAGGATGGCTGTATACGAACCGAGCCGAGCCCCTGAATCCCACGGTCATCTGGCAAATACCACCCATTCCTCCTTGTCACGCCTTGAATGACCTCCTCCCCCCCTCCCCCTCAATCCAAGCGTATGCTAATGTAGCGAGCACTGCTGCACATCAATTCATTCCACATTCCAGCAGCCAGACGATTAATTCCCTATTTAGCGAATCGGGCATAGCTCGCATGCATAATTATGCATCCCATTGTTCATGCATCGCGGCTCTTGTATAGTTCATTATATTTTCAGTGCCCCTCGATTAACAATGGAGCAATCGAAAAATCTAGCCAGGGGGGCGCTAGGTACACAATCAAGCCTATTGGATGCCGCTCGAGACGATCTAAGCTCTATAATATTATCATGCATACTGCATACGATCTGGATCATCGCCCATTCTCGCAGCCACCTCACCATAAACGACCGACCGACTTACAGACCTACAACACAGTATATCACGTATTCCATGAATCCATATCAAACCCCCGCATATTTTATACGCGGCAATTTATTTGCGAACACTTTAGTAAATCCAAAAGACCCGCTCGATTTGCTGATCCGCACATATCTGTGCTTTGCTTTGCTTATTGCTTATACTATGACCTGATTTGCATGCTATGTAATATTACCAACCCCTCAAGATTTGAAGACTACAACCTGTTTCTTACCCTTTGTCTCAATGCCTTTGATAAAAGCATCAAACACCTGCTGATCGGTGGATTCGATGCTGATCTCATGAGTGTTTAGCGGCACATCTCGAAACTTATTCTCCTGATAGAAGCCCAATATGTCCTTGACAATACCCAGCTTAGCCTCGGGATCTTTCTTAGTTTGTGCCGAAAGCCAATAACCGTGCGCAGTGAGATTCTTGAATATGAATAATGATGTAGGAAGCACCACCGGCCGTTTAGACATGCCTCCGTACGTGACCAAATGGCCATCCTGGCCCAAATGCCGAGCTATGTTTGTAGAAGAAGATCCCCCCACGCAGTTTAGCGCCAGCTTGATTTGCGAATTCCCAATCCATTGTTTGATGGTGCTTTTGAACTGTTTGTCTCCGGCTTGTTCTTCGGTAATGACCTCTGTAGCTCCGAGCTCCTTAAGTTGGGCAGCCATCTGGTCAAAATCGTCCCGATCCCGGATCACAGACACAGACTTAACTCCCCAAAGCTTGCCCAGCTGAACCGCAGCTCGCCCGACCCCAGAGGTGCCTCCATTCTGGATGAACCAATCACCCGGAGATAGCTTGACAAACTTGGTCAACATGTAGTAAGCGGTAGCCGGATTTACCGACACAGTTGCAGCAGCCAACGGTGACAGATTGGTATTGGGGATCCGGCTCAGTAGCGCCGATTCCACCGAAGCGTGCGATCTCCAGGTACCAAAGTTGGGCTTGGTGGGAATGGCCCAATCCCCGGGCTTCAAATCGGCGACTTTTTCCCCGGCTGCAATGACCTCAAATACCCCCTCGCCTCCTGCGACCGCAATTGGATCTTTGGACCCCAGAATCGGCTCCAGTGGCGGCCGTGAAGGGTACACCCCTTCGATCTGGTTGATATCGGCAGGATTGATCGGAGCAGCAAGCAACTTAACCAGCACCTCATTAGCAGCAGGTTTGGTGGACAACTGGTATGAAATGACCTTCAAGTGGTCCTTTGGCTCGCCATAGGCTCCGTAGACCGCAGCACGGCCTGTTATAGTGCTGGTGAACCGCACAAATGTTCGAATAGCCCTAATTGTTGTCGATTTCCTGAGCATGATGTTAGCAAAAAATCATCACTGTAAATCCAACAAACTGTCATCACTCCACCAATGATTTTTTTTTCAATGAAATTAAGCCGGACGGCTGAAAATTGGGAACCTTTTCAAATTTCGCAAATTTCCAATTCAGCAAAACCACCCACGATTGATTGTCCTTCCTTTCTTAATTGGTGCGCCGCTCCCTTATATATTTCTACCACCACCACCAAACCCATCTTCATCCAACAACGGTGCTCAATTATGCCTCGATTGGCTCCTGGGTGCTCGCATGTCGAGCAGGACTACATCTCGACTGAACGGCTGGGAAAAGGTACATTTGGTGAAGTTCACAAGGCAGTTCATGTTGCGACTGGATCCGTGGTAGCTTTGAAAATGATTCTGCTTCATAATGAAAAAGAAGGATTCCCCGTCACTGCTCTTCGCGAAATCGAAATCCTCCAGAACTTGGACCATCCCAATGTGGTTCCCTTGCTGGAAATGGCGGTGAAAAGGGGCGATCGAGCTGCTAGAAGACGGTTCAACGCCTATATGGTCATGCCATACATGGAACATGATCTTGCTGGATTGCTAGACAACCCCTACGTTAAACTCACACTACCCCAGATCAAATACTATATGAGGCAGCTTTTGGAAGGTGTCAATTATATCCATCAGTCGCGGTATCTCCATCGTGATATCAAAGCTGCCAATCTGCTCATAGATCATCGAGGAATCGTGAGAATTGCTGATTTCGGTCTGGCCAGAAAATACTTTGGTGCTCAGCCCACTCTGATGGGTTCGGGCGAACGCCATTCTCCTCGTCAGTACACCGCTATGGTTGTGACCAGGTGGTATCGGGCCCCAGAGCTGATTCTTGGCGATGCTAATTATACTACTGCCATCGATGTATGGGGGATTGGCTGTGTATTTGGTGAAATGTTCAGGAAAAAGCCCATTCTGCAAGGCTCCTCCGATATCGACCAAGGTCATCGCATATTTAAGCTTATGGGGTCTCCATCCGACGAAACCATGCCGGGGTTTACCTCTCAACGAGAGCAATATTCGGGTTACCGGCGCGAGCTGGAAGCGGTTTTTGCCGACCTGCCTAAAGATGCCCTGTCCCTTCTTTCTGGTCTACTAACTCTGGACCCTTTGGCCAGATTCTCTGCTCTGGGGGCTCTTGACCATGCATTCTTCCACTCAGGCCCTTCCGAAGCTACTCCAGATGACCTACCCATATACGCAGACTCTCACGAAATGAACGCCAGAGGAAGACAGGGAAACCCAGATCCCGTTACGTTCCAGAAACAGTTGCATGTTGGAGATGTTTCTTCCAGAAATAACACCCCTGGAGGTGCTCCTTTCACCAAAGGCATTGGATTGCCCTCCAAGCCAAACATCCCCGTTCAGTTTCCGCCAATGCAACCTGCTGCAGCTTCACATGGTGCTCATAGACCTCGCAATCAGAATCATCACGGAAGCGGTGGCGTTCCTCCTTACAGAAGAAGAGACGGCGGCCAGCCTCCTTATAGAAGAGGTGATACTGGGGGCTATACGATTCCGCCCTACAGAAGAGGAAGAGGGGGTCATAATGAAGGATTGAATTATGATTGATCAATTACAAATCATGTATTATATTGAAATTGTATGTACATGGGCAGCCCTGCCAGAAAAAAATCTATTTATTCACATGCAACCCGCTACAAGTTATGCTCGAGGCCCCAGACACGCAAAAAGGGCCAATGCAATGCTAATGATCTTTCAACCAGGTCTTGACTAGATCATGGCGAGGACGATATCTATTATTATGCAGTTTGGATCTTGACGATGCAAATAAGAATGATGCGAATGACTTGCCGGGTGTCTTTTTTAGCGGAGGAGGCGCTTTATGGTATCTGGGTTCTTTAGGCCCTGCCTCATGCGGTGCCGGCTTTCTTAGCAATGGATGCTCAGAAGGAGATGCATTTTTACTTCTTTTCGGACTGTCACTCATCATGGTCACTCTCTGGATCTTTCGGAGAGATCGAAGACCCCATATGACAATGACGATAGAAGCCACCACCACTGTTCCAGAAACAGCAGCGAAACCCCACTGGGTCTCTTCAATAAAATTTTGTAAATTCATTCCGTAAAGTGCAGAAATAAATGCACCACCGCCCATGGCTAGAGTACCGATTTGGAATTTGAGATCTAGTAGCATGAGAGAGTTTCGATTAGAGTCGAGAATGATGTTGATGATTTCCTCTGTGGAACGAATGTTCGACAGAAGAGATCCGGTCGACTGGACAATCTCATCGCAGTGCTTATAATAAGACTCCAACAGCATTTCTATTTCGGAATGGTCATCATCGTCACTACGAGGACTGCCTTCAAGTTTGGCAGTTAAATACAGACCTGCCAAATCTTCATCCTGATCCAGCAGCTCATCCAAGGCATCTCGGATAAGCGTAGCCTTTTGATGGAAAGCAGACAGCTTTTTGCTCTGAACCAGCAGATGTCGTAGCTTCTCTCGGTCAATATCGTCCTCTAACTCCTGCAAAACACCATTTATAACCGTCTTATTGACATGCATTTCTGCGTCCAGAGCCCCAACTACACTGATTAGAACTGCTTCCAGTGCACGCATTTCGTAAGGAA
Organism: Zygoascus flipseniorum; assembly: GCA_030565365.1. NCBI lineage: Eukaryota > Fungi > Ascomycota > Dipodascomycetes > Dipodascales > Trichomonascaceae > Zygoascus > Zygoascus flipseniorum. Next base: position 590,091 of record JAJMBR010000003.1, read on the forward strand.
GACCGCCCATGGTACGAGAACCATAGCGGAGTTTGTGCTCCAGATCATACATGAAGATACTCTGAGTTTTAGAGTCTGTTGAGCCGTAGGCATCGAATAGAATGACCAAATCAGCCTTGATGAGGGCTCTGATATGCAAAAGACTGACCAGAATCGAGTTTTTCCGCACGAGGATGGTGGGAACGATACTAGAGATGGATGAATTGCTGAGTTTTCGCAAATCTCGAGGCAGCAAGCCATGCTGAGACAGCAGCTGCGATCGGCTAAATTCACCCGAAATAACTTTGACGTTCCCGTGAATGTCAAAAATCGTGCATCGTACTCGATTATCGAGTCCGCTTGAGTTTGATCCCGTACTTCTTCCCAGAAGAGATCGGCCCAACAACACGTCTTCAGGGATGTCATTTGCCAATTCTGCGGGATCCAGCGGCCCTTCGGTCCGTACATCTACATTAAATACTTCGCTCATTCGAGCCGATCGCAGAATTGACGAAACACCATCGTCGGCCTTGGCTCTGCGCCTGGGCTGTGCGGCTGCTCCAGATCCCGGAGGTTTGCCCCGCCCAGAGCTGTAAAATCGCCCATAAGGGCATCCTATTATTCTATAGCTTCTGTAAAAAATCGGCGGTCTGAGTTTTGCTAGGTGAGAGCCGATGCGACCTAGCCGGCCCGTCGTGCTGAGCATTTAAGTGGCCTTGGAGAGAAAAAATTGTAAATTATTTGGTGATGATGATGGTGGGTTGGGTTGGGTTTTCGACGCTTTTTGAACCCATCCGTCCAAAAATGAAGCGGGCCGCGGTAAACCAGAGATCTGGCAGCAAAAAAGGCAAAATCGTAGATAAAGATGAGTCGTATTTGCTGCTGTTTGATGCGCCTGCCTTGGCCCCGAATCCAGAGGTTTTCGACCCCAAACCCATTGGTGCAAAGTACCAGATCTTATCGCCGATCCAAGAAGGTAGTTACGGAGTAGTTAGTAAGGCACGGAATGTCAAATCGGGCCAAATAGTAGCATTGAAGAAGTTCAAACATGCCAGTAATTCCCAAGAAGGTTTTACTATCAGCGGATTGCGAGAGTTAGCTGCCCTACAAGCGCTGAGACATGAGAACATTGTCTATCTTCACGGAATCCATACCGAGATTGCATCCCAGACAAGCGATGAAGCAATTCCTACGATAACCACTGTATATATTGCCCTAGAGTATATAGAGAATGATTTGCGGGTAGTCCTGCGCAACATGCCATCTGCGTTTGGTGAAGATGCTGTCAAAACCATTGTATGGCAGATTCTATCGGCTGCAAGTTATCTACATCGAAACTGGTACATTCACCGGGATATTTCCCCGAGCAATATTCTTCTGAACAACAAGGGCCAGATAAAACTTGCTGATTTTGGCTTGTGCCGCAAATACGGCGACAATCATGCAATGCTCACCCGGCTGGTGGTTACTATGTACTATAGAGCCCCTGAGCTGCTGATTCTCGGCCAGACCAACGAACCTTACACAGACTACGATTCCTACGGACCTGCCATTGATCTATGGTCGATCGGCTGTATTTTTGCCGAATTACTGGCTCAGAAGGTGTATTTTCAGGGCACCAGCGTGCTGGATCAGCTGACCAGGATCATCCAGTGGGCCACAAACCGGCCTGTTGATGACCTACCCCATATGGATGACCTTGCTCGTATTGCATCTGAATCGGGCCCAACAATGGTTCCCCGTCTATCAGTTGCGCTGCCCTGCCTGACGGGAAGCGGCAGCGATTTGCTAGCTGATCTGCTGTCGGTGGACCCATCCTGCAGATGCACGGCTACACAAGCTCTCGATCATCGATGGTTCAACCAACGACCGTACCCGCTTGCTCCTGATTTCTTCCCGATATTTCCGGTCTACAGTTAGCTATCTACGAATGCCTATATGACCGCGCGTGACCCAACAGGCGTTCGCGTAAGTCTGTTTATCATTCCAGTCGCGAATAAACAATCGCGCCACGCGTGGTGCGGCCCGTCGCTGTCGCAACGGGAAATAAACAAAGCCCTACCCCCCCTCCTGTGCAATGGGCCGCATTTGCATTTTATTATTGACGCATCGCTTTATTACCCCTTATTGTGCACCTGCTGACATATACCATTGCTTACTTTCTCCTATTCGGTCTCTCCCTCCTCCTTGTTGCATTATTCTGCTGCATTCCTCCTGCTTAGGTTCTTTATTTATCTCTATTCATTCCATCTTCACCTTCCTTGCTATTTTTACTACCTGGCCCTCTCTATTTATACGGCTCTTATTGCCTCTTACATGCCATGACGATAGCTTCTTCATTGCTACCAGCTATTACGGGCGATTCGGGCCCTCCGCTCAGTCCGTCGAGTTCTGATTCCCAGCCTGCTTCTCGTTCTGTCTCGGTATCGTCAGCTAGCTCTGCCATGTCCATATCTTCTTGTCGGCAGTTCAGTGCCGACCAGTTCACCTTGCTGGAAGAGCTCGGAAGTGGCAGTTTCGGCGTTGTGTACCGAGCGTATGACAATGTGACCAACCAGGCTGTAGCTGTCAAGAAAATCGATATGGAAAGCAGCGAGGACGATATCGAAGAAATTCAAAAGGAAATCGCCATTCTGGCCACTTGCAAGGACCATCGCATCACCCGCTACTATGGCTGTTTTGTACGTGGGTACAACCTGTGGATTATTATGGAGTATCTGGGTGGAGGTTCTGCACTGGATCTACTTAAACCCGGTCCTTTTGACGAGGAAAGCATTGCCATCATCTGCCGTGAGCTGCTCAAGGGTCTGGATTACCTACACCGCCACGGAAAGATACATAGAGACGTCAAGGCCGCAAATGTGCTTGTATCGGATGAAGGAGATGTTAAAATTGCGGACTTCGGTGTGGCTACTCAGCTATCCAATAACCTCAGTCGGCGAAATACCTTTGTTGGAACTCCATTCTGGATGGCCCCGGAGGTCATTCGGCAGGAGGATTACAACTTCAAAGCCGATATATGGTCTTTGGGCGTCACTGCGATCGAATTTGCCATGGGGGAGCCTCCGCTGAGCGACATTCATCCCATGAAAGTGCTCTTTCTGATCCCAAAAAACCCGGCTCCCAAGCTACATGGGGATTTCTCAAAAGAGTTCAAGGACTTTGTCTCACAGTGTTTAAAAAAGAATCCAGAGACCAGGCCCGATGTGCGCGAGCTGCTGAAGCATCGCTTCATTCGAAATGCTGGCAAAAAGTCACATCTCAAACATTTGATCACTCGCAGACACCTAACTCAGGGAACCAGACCTTTGCCTCCCATCCCGGTGGATGGAACAGGTAAGTCTTGCATTTCAGTTGGGACTGCAGGGTCGATTGAATCTCAATCTTCGCATAATTCTACATACTCTCAATTGTCTCGAGGAAGCTCTCCCGATGTTGCCAGTTCTTCAGGAGAGTCTTCTTTTGATGACGAACGAAAGCACACAGAGGTAGATGATGGAGGCTGGGATTTCGACACCGTGAAACTCAGTGGAAGCGTGCGAGATCCATCTGACCCACTTCGTCAACTAGATGATATCCCCACTGTCCCGCTACTAGAGGTGGAGGTGAATCCTGTTACGGGAACCACCAAGAGCAAGATCTTGTCTGGAGATCACACTACCGGAACAATGCCGTTTTCCACCAGAAGAAAGAAATACAAGCATCATCAAGTATTCTCCAACGCAATTGATACCGTACTCAACAAGCTTGATCCAGTGTCTCAGGATGCAGAGATACTGCAAGAGGTGGAACAGCTTCTGGGCTCACTGGAGCCCGCTACAGAACTCTACCTAATCAAGAAGATTGTTCAACAGCAGAGCCAGAACCGTACTCTCAAGTCTATGTTTGATACATTACGTTTAGAAGAGAGTGTAGGCAATGGCGACCAGCGACGTAAGCTGGATAGCGTTGAGAGTTTCTTGTTGGTTCGCTGGATGGAACGAAATGCTTCCAAACCTGCCAGAGAGGCTGCTGCAGCATAGACATTTTGCGCCCGCTGAAATAGTGGCACCCTGCTATCAGATCATTTCTGATGCCTTTTTTTATTTACAGACCCATGTACCTAACTCATCTATATCTACCGATATGACATATCATATTTTGACGTCCATATAAAATAAACCCCGTCTTATACTATTCATAAGAGACATAAAGTGATTTTAAATTCTAGACAAAAAGGTGTTTCAGACGATTATATATATGTACGCATGGAAAACGCTCTTGACATTATTCTGATTAGTCGATGCTGAGTAGAGTAGTTAACTGCCCAATATTTCTCCGCCATATTGCATCCATTTGTTGAAACAATTCTCTTGCGACAAGCTGGTGCCGTCGGAGAAAAGGCCAGGGGTACATTTCTTGCACTGAGGGCTATTGGGACAGTTGAAGTAAGGTATGTGCTGGTAGCCGATATCCCTGAACCAATGAATCTTGTCTCGATCTTCGAACAAACCGAGACCCAGTGAATGAACCGGAGCATCTCCCCACCGTTCGTAGAAGAAACCGCCTGCACGGTCTAGATGGTTGAAATATTCTGTGTAAGGTTCGGAGCGCCAGAACTCCATATCGCCGATTTCAAAGTTCGACCAGAAATGGCACGTTGAGTAACCACCGGCAACGTGGGAGTGATCGGGTCGAGAGTCGTGGGTGAGCCAACCAATGGCAGCATTAGGATGGACATATTCGGGGTGATCAGCGATAAACTCCAAGGTAGTAGGCCACAAAGTGCGGATACTTTCTGGAGAGTCGTAGATGTTGATCACAAAGCCGTAGGTTTTGTTCTTCTCTTCCATGAAGCGGAAAACATCGTAGTTGATGTCACAGAAGTAATGCGTTTTGGGTTCAACTCTCCAGTACCATCGGAATTGCTGGAGCCTAGGATGATGGTAAAACATGCCTGAATTCCACCTACACATGCGATGATAAGAGCCCATGACAGAGTACTGTACCCCTTCGGATTTGAGGTATTCTCCCGACTGCTCCATGAGCTCCTGGTTGATCCACTCGGGCTCTTCCCAGTGGTCAGTTGGAATGGTCTCATAGTATATCTGGGCCTTAGTCGCAGCCGAGGTTTTTTCCTTGAACTCCTTGGAAAATGGCTCGTCGTTAATGAAAGTCCAGGGGTAATTGAACTTGGAGTTGAAGGTACTTTCAACGTCTTGCATTGTCATAAGCAGATCGCCAAGCTCACTATTACGCACCAGCGACAGCAAAGTGGCATTCGCATGCTGCTTCATACCAGCCCGCAGCTCAGAAGCTTCGGGAGGCTCAATAAAATTCTCCATCTGAGGGTTTCCCGAGATGTAATATGGCAAAGTGGGCCGCCATTTAGACGACAGAACCAGCCGGTATTTGAAGACCGACAGCACCAGCAATCCCACGGCCACCAAAATGCCCAGAGCCCGCCGGTTGAACTTAACCGCCATTTTAGTGAGTTCCAGAGATGCTTTCGCAAACGATAGCTGCCAGAAAGAAAGGAGACGAGGGGAGGAAGGTGAGGTGAATGCTGAAAGGATGTAATAAGTTGCTGGAATTAGCATCAGCCGTGCCATCTCCACCAAAGATCCCTCGTCAGCTCTTTAACTCGTCTTCCCAACTCATGTTGTAGATGAAGTAGGTAGAAACCCCACCGAGAAGCTTTTAGCCATCGCCGGAATAAAAGCTAATTCGCTAGTAAAATCAAGCAGATCGATACTCTCAACCAGCAGGAACTCGCGGCTGGCGTCGGAATATCCGGATCATGGCACTCCGACTACGCTGATAGTGCATATATCTGTAGGTTGATGCCAGACCTTCACGTTTGTCGGCAAAACTAACTGGAAACAGACATCGGAGGACTCAGCCCAGGCCTCACAGAAGGCGATATTGTAGCCATATTTGCCCAGTATGGCAATCCTGTCCACGTGAAGCTGGCTCGTCACAAGGATACCGGCAAACCCAAAGGATTTGCCTTCCTCAAGTACGAGGATCAACGTTCAACGGTACTAGCAGTGGATAATTTCAACGGAGTCGAGTTACTGGGATGCAAACTCCTGGTAGATCACACTCGATACTCGGCTAATGAGGGAGAGGATGAGTGGAGAGAAGAGCACAAAGGCTTATTAGACCAGTATATTTCTGGATCATCGGAGGAAAGGCCCCGCAAAGTTCACCGTTCCCGTCGATCCCGCACTGAAACCCGATCTCGGTCTCCAGAACGTCACGATGCGGATCTAGACGATCCAATGGGACAGTATTTTAAGTCCAAACAGTCGTGATCCAGCTGATTTGGTTGTTTTTGATGGCTGTTCGGTTTTCCGAATTCTACAGAGCTCTGTATGGTATTCTTACTAATCAACTTGACCACAAACACAGGGGTTTTGGTCAAGCCCCAGAAAAATGCTACTGTATAGGAACGGGTATGCAAACGGATCATCATATGTTCCATTGAGTTTACCGCTGGTGGATCCGATCTAGCATTTTGGGTACGAACTCCAGCCATAACGACAGTGAAACTTGTTATTACAGATGAGCTGGGGGAGATAACGTATGAGATCTCAAACGAAAAGCCAGTTTCTTTGTCTATGCTCTATATCCTTACTAATAATTTGTCTAGAAGTCATGTTTGCTAATTACTGAGTATGAAGAGCATGGAACAGGAACAGACCGGTAGCTGATTTGAACACAACGGCATGATAATGAAAATGCAGCTGTCGACAACAGTTGAAGCTGCCGCCCCACACCCCATTCGCCTATTGAGTCGTTAATGATATGTGTAGAGTTATAGCTATTCACTTTCTCTTTGTTTGTGCACCTTAGGTTTCCATAATGGTAATCTTAGAAAATGATTTCAACCCCAGCCATATGATTACAATGATTTATTGAAAAATCAATGCTAAGCAAGCGCAGGCGACAAATATAATATACTTTAACGTCTTGTGAATATAGTCCCAAAACTACTGTGATGTATGCCGACAGTCCTAACTTGTAGGGAGACTCAGTATCTGGATATTGCTTCGTGTTTAATCCAAAATAACACCAGAATAAGTTTGTAAAAACACCCCGATTACCATAAGAAATCATGCTACTCGAGTACCTAATCCATTACTCGTCTTTCCTCGGAACATTGATTGTGGAGAAGGCATAATCACTGGTACAGGTCCAGTTTTTCAGAGCAGAGGTCACCATCAATCAGAAATCAAATCTGGCCACCGATTCAAAACAACCGTATTTAAATTGCCTTGGATATCCCCAGGTGCTAGAGTGAATTTGTAGTTTTGCTGCAGTCTCGCACTGCACATACTCGTACTAACCACCCCAATTTCTAAATACAGACTTTTGAGCCACATGATTGGTGTTGCATCGCAGATTAAGCGCGTTTCTATGGTTTAGGCTGTCTCGCCAACGCCCGTTTGATGTCCTTGGGCTCTAAAGTGTCACTTTTTCTGTGCTTGGCCAGCATACATGCTACTCTAGTGGTGGTTGAAACATATTCATCGATCATATCCTGAATAATCTCCTCAACAACTTCGTCTATGTTCGTATCCCGCTCGCCGGAGATCTGATCAACCAGCAGAGCTAACCGTTGCTTCGAAACCAGCGAGTTGAGCGGTTCCTCCTGCCGGGAGAATCCGCTATTTCCGCCTCCAGGAGTGTGTGTACCATGTGAATGTCCATACGGACCATGGTAAATCGAAGACATTGTGAAAAACTACGCGCTGAAGATGTTCTGCTCTATATGAGATATAAGTTTACGGTTCTGCTCTGTTCGGTGGTTAGTTTGTTCACCCAGTTTAAAGTTGAGAAACGGCATGTTGGTAGTTTACCCTACCGGAGCTTCTGAAATTTTCATATTCGGAGAACTCGCTGAAATTCATCACCACTACAAATGAGTGCGGAAAGCTCTACAGGCGGGTCGTCGGGCCCCGGTTTTGCCGAAAAGACTTTTAATGAGATTAATGCATTTGCAAGCGTATGTTGATATGGTTCTGTGGCTTTTTTTTTGTAGGCATGCTAACAATCAGGAACACCCCGTGATTGCAGGTACTGGTGCTATTGCTGGATTTTTAGTGCTCAGATCGGTTTTTCGTAAGAAAGGAGCAGGAGTAGGAGGACGGGAGTTCTTTTCCGGGGGGTTTGAGAATAAAATGACTAAAAAAGAGGCTCTTCAGATTCTCAATTTGCGAGAATCGACCCTTACCAAGGCCAAGCTCAAGGATACCCACCGAAGAATCATGCTACTGAATCATCCTGATAGAGGCGGATCAGCGTATTTGGCTACTAAGATTAACGAGGCCAAGAATATTCTGGATGGTGGCGCCAAGTGATCCGGTGAGCATAATGGTACATAGATAGAATTAGGTAAATAGTGTAATGTTTTGTAAATATCTCTGTCATTTAAAGACATGAAAGCATATAACTTTTGAATCGGGCTGCTCCTCTACTTGGTGGCAATTGACACAACGTCTTCATCTTCTATTCTGTGACTGAGCCCGCACTTTTGCGGACTGTGTTTGGCAGATGTACCCCAAACCAATGCATATCGGAAGCTGCTCTTGAAGTCTCTGTGGATCGAATCGCACACGTCTTCAATGCTATTGTGGTTTCTCCGAATGACCATGGGATCGCCGAAATCAGGAGGCGAGCCCTTTCTCTTGGTGAAAATGCGCAAAAGAGAAAGATCTTCCCAGATATTGTCGAGAAGTGTTTGAATGTTGAGGCTCATAGACACCGAGATCACCACCGAGTTGGGCAGTCTTGCCAGTCGATCAGTTTCTTCTAGCGAAATCGAGTCTATCTTGTTGTAACAGTACAGACAGGGAATGTACGAACGATGGGTGGAGTTGATAGTATCGATAAAATCCTCAACTGTGACCTCTGAATCTCGAATCAGAATGTCCGCATTGTGAATCTTGTAGTCCCTCAGCAGGCTCGACACCATTTTTTCGTCAAGATACTTTGGCGGAGAAGTAGCATTGTACTTGATTCCACCAGTTTTCTTAACCTTAAAATAAATATTCGGCCGGGCCCTATTGAGGCGAATGCCTACTGCCTCCAATTCTCGTTCCAGGATCCGACGCTGGTCGTCAGGCTTGGTTGCATCGAGCACCATGAGAATCAGATCTGCAGTTTTGGCAGTAGAAACAACCTGTCTACCTCGACCTTTTCCTTCAGAGGCACCTTGTATGATACCTGGGAGATCGAGAATCTGGATCTCTGCTCCATTGTACTCAAGCACACCGGGAACAGACGTTAGCGTCGTGAACTCATACTGGGCAATTTCACTTTTGGTCTTGGTAACCTTGGATAAAAGAGAAGACTTTCCTACCGAAGGGAATCCAATAAGAGCTACTCGGGCATCTCCGCTCTTAGACACTTCGAATCCCTGGCCTGGAGAAGATGAAGATCCCGGAGCTGGTTCGAGCAACTGTTGCCTGTACCTCGCCAGTTTTCCTTTTAATAGGCCAACATGGTATTCGGTAGCCTTGTTTTTCTGCGTTCTAGCCAACTCTTCTTGGATCTGAGCGATCTTATCTGTAATGTTGACCATTTTTGTTTGCAAGACGAGAGGAGATGGAAATTTGGGAGATTGATTTTTCAGTTGACATGAGAGGCCCTCGCCGATTCGGGATGCATCACATCAGTTTTTGCAATACAGCTCCTTTTTTTGCTGAGATAAAACGTGGTTGGTTGGCTTTAAACCATTTCATTATAGCTGGTATAATAATATAATGCAGCCAGTTTTCTAACCTGGAAATGGAAAAATCAACCGCATTGTTCACCTAGAATTTTGCAAGTCTACCTTTGAATCGATCCAATCCCTTTCGTAGCCAATTTCTACTCACCCAAATAAAAAATCAACTTTGCTTCAACGCAGCAGCACGCATTTTAACAACCAACCCTCCATTTTCCA